>OY720624.1:55286948-56536948 GCA_963170105.1 Cantharis lateralis | reverse complement strand
GCGTTCACTTCACTAGCTATTTCTACATTTTTGGAATAACGATTGATGGGTTTTGATAGCTTATTTAACGATGACTTCCATATGGAATTAATATTTTTACCGAGTAGTTGATTGGCGTGTTTTATAATCAATTTGTAATTGTGAAAATACGGCCAGTGTTCGAAGATTGTCGATAATTCCTTTGCTATATGAATTTTTTTTCGCTGCAAATAATAACACGCGTCCATTAAATTAATTATTTCATCATTGATATCTTCTCCTGGAGACGTAAAAATATCAATTAATTTTAATCGCTTTTCTTCCAACGAAACTAAGACTTCGGGTAAGGGTTGAACCGGCATATAAGCGACGCACCCATACTCATCCTGAACTTTGGGCTTTTCAATCGTTAAATCGTCATCTAAATTATTATCTTGTGGTTTACTTCCATCCCCGGCTTGACCTATAATGTAATGTGCTGCAAAATATATTGCTTGTCTGAGGGACTCTGCTTCACCCTCAGTACCATGACTTGCAATTTTTGATGTAAAGCTATTCCTATAAGTATTGACAATTACTTTGCTTATAGAATCAGTGGTACCACGAGACGTGTCTTTTAAGTCATTTATTAAATAGTCTCGAACAGTATGTACCAATCTTCTCCTACTTCGTGGTGATAAAGATAAACCCCTACGCAAAGCCGTTTGAACATTGGTAGCAAATTTTGGAAAAATTTGCGACAAATGATCCGCTAAATGTGACAAAGATGATGACGTTGATGGCGGGAAATCTGATTGACGTGAAGATGAAGTTTTTGAAGCTATTTCTTGCTGTAATTCTGAAATTAAATTTAAAAAAAGATTAGTTATTATTTATAGTTTGAAAAATAAATCGGTGAAAAACGCTTCATTAATTTGTATTACAAAGATATTTTTATACAACTTTGTGTTATTTTATATTACTAGACATTTATAAACATTTTTAATTTTTTCACACCAAACGCCAACCGCTTGAATTAATTAATTTTTTCCTCTTCGTTTCCCCGGCGATCTTCTTCATTTTTTTTTAGCATCCCATTTTTATTTTTTTTTTTAATTCACACCACCCAACTCGAACTACTTCCCCAAATTTAGAAAAACTACTCAATTTAATCCCTATTGGCCCCTAAAATATCATCGCAGTATATAAGAACTTTTCATGCTTACCAGTTGATGAAATAGGAGCAGTTTCTGGTAAAATGTTGCCATTCCAAGGCATCTCTTCAGGTACAATTGTTAATAACAGTTGATCGCTACCTTTGGCTTTTGCCAAGTCCATCAAAATCTCGTCTTCGTCAATTTCCGTAAAATCGTCGGTATACAACTGTTAAAATAGTATAAATCATGAATTCCAAAGTCATAAACAATTTAATTCAAGTACAAATATTTTTCTTTATGGAAGATGATATTTTTTGATACCTTATAGATCAAGAATAAAAAATTCAATTTAACTAAAAAAATAGTTATTTTTCTCATTATTTAATCACTACAAATTATTTGATTTTGAATAAATTATCATTTATCTTTTTATTATAATACAGTAGAGCGTCGATAATCCGGATCATTTGTGACCGGACTTGATCCGGATTACCAAATTGTGCGGATTTTCAAAAAGAATAAAAAAATGGTCGTTTGAGTTCATAACAAAAAGAAAGCTTGCTAAAACCGTTAATAATTCACTTAGGGCCAATTTCATAATAAATTTTAAAGGAAGCGTTAAATTTAAAACCGCTTTTAAGACAAAATAAACCAAACAAAATGATCAATTTGGCTTTAAAAGCGGTTTTAAATTTAACCTTTCCTTTAAAATTCATTATGAAATTGGCCCTTGGAGGTTAAATAATTGGAGCAGATAAATATAACTATTAATTAATATGAAGTTATAAAAGAGTTTAATGCATACTATGTAAAAAAAATTCCACCGGAATTTAATCCGGATTATCGACGCTCTACTGTAATAATTACAATGTTATATTAAATTGAAATTAGTTTGAGAATTTCTTTCCTACTTATGCCGGTCTTCTTTCACTCATAGATAAACTTGTCGGCAGTGTAAATTACCGCAAAACAAATTTATGTGAGAATTAACTTACTAGTATCTACTTATAAATTTGACAGTGAACATTTTATAACCTGCTAATATGGATTTTATAAATGCTCGTATGCCGTTTTACTATCTACGACGCTTTTTTTTATCTGTAAGTGAAGAAACCGGACATTAGAAAGTAGAAAACAAAACTAAACATTCCAAATATAAAAAAACATTAAAACAAAATAACGTATTAACAATTACAATAAAATTACCTTGTAGTTTTCGTCGGTAAGTTTTAATTTGATTTTCGCTACGGAAATAAGTTCATCTATTGACGCAGCTTTGACGGCTTTCCTTTCAGTTGGCTTATCATGTCGAACGACTTTGAATAAGGCAGCCATGACTTTGTTGCTGTTGTCAATCAGTTTAAAAAATTTATTATTAGCTTAGGTAAAATAATTACATCATGTCATTATCATGAAAACTTGATTGGAATATTTGATTTTTCAAATCATATGTGAATTATGTTTCATTTCATAGCCTCACGTACTCAACTTACTAGTAAAATTTCAATTATTGATAAGTTATAGTTCGTAAGCTACAAAAGTAACTAAATATATAAATCACTTATTTTCTCTGATTTTCATTTATAATTTTATCTTATATATAATACAATTAGTAGTATATGGGTAAATTCTATCAAATGAAAACAAACTATAATTAATTATTCTATAAATTTATCACTAGATAAATAGTTTTTGTACAGGAAAAAAAACTCATCAAATTAGATTGAAAATAAAATTAAATTATGTACATTCATGGAGATTACAAATTATTATTATTTTACATACTATGCGAAACTAACCCGAATTTCGGTTTCACGCAAGAAAAAGTATTAATATTGTAAATATGTAGTTTTTCAAAACTAACAAGTTGACTAAATGCCAAACACTTGTACGCTAATACTTTCCCCAATCTAAATACGCCTAAATAAGGTATAAATTCAGTTTCTAAGATCTCCACTATAAAGTACATTTCACTGTTGTCGTAGAGTATAATACAAATTTTGCCCACAACAACTTTGTATTGGTATCCTTCTCTTGAAACAAATAGTCCATCTCCATGACGATATATGATACCGTTCTTAACTATTTCATAGCACTCGACAGTTTCATTACATAATTCGATGTTCGATAAAGCTTGTTGAATTATATCATTGTATCTTCTTACGTCGAATTTTACGCTACTCTTCAATTCTATATCGGCATCAATTTCTCCGCCTGAACGCACAAAACATTGATAAAGTTCGTGTTTAATACTTAGTGACTTGGTGATATTTATGAAATTTTTTGAAAATCGTATTGCTCGTTTCATGAAACAATGTTTACTTTCACTTCGTAGTGTCCATGATTTCATTAATGGTCCAAATTGACGAATAAGAGCCGGATAATGTGAAAAGTAGTGATGTTTTGGACGAAGAGGCTGTGGAAATAATGACCGTCGTAAATCAATGTAATCGCGAATAAGTGAATCTAAGTAAACAATATAAGTTTCATGAATCGCAGGAGCACATATTATCTCGATGATTTCCGATAACAATAGAATGCATTTCCAAGTATCATTATCAATGTCATCAATTTTGTCATGAATTATTAACGGCAATAATCTAATAAACGTCCACATTTGACAAGCAGCGCCTGACAGTCTTTGAGAGCTTGGTGAAACAGAACATAATTTGTCGCGTTTATCTTCGGGAGAATATTTGAAATTTTCAATTCTGTGGTTTAATAATTTATACGAAAACCAATCCTGCTCCACAAGATCGTCGAGAAACAATTTCAGGTCGTACGCAAGTACACCTTCGAAAATATCGTGTCCTAAGCAAGGAGGTAAACCAGGAAGACAAACATGATAAAATTTTAGTTTGTTAAAGGCAGAATTAAATTTGATTCCCTGAATGATTAGTGGTTTTTTATTAATCGCTTTTTTTATTTTACTGCAACATCTTTTTTTCTTATCAAGACATTTTATAACTTTTTCATAAGAGTTGATAGTCCTATTAGGATAAGTTTTGAACACTCCATCATATGAATCAAATGCTTTTTTAGTTATCAAGCAATACCGACAAAAGTATTGAGCTTTGCTAAAATTTTCGACGAATCCTCCTAGCGCATGGCTCCCAAGGTTATCACCAGTTACGAATACTAATGATCCTTTTATAAACTGATTTGGAGCAAATTCAATCCCAATAGTTTCGATTTCTTTTAAATCATCAACAATCTTACCAAAAATTTTCTCGTGATTAAATATTTTTTCTTTGCATAATGCCACAAGATACATCGAGTTCACATGAGACCTTATTCTATCTGGAAAATTTCCAATGCTCAAATAAACGGCCAAAATCTTATACTTAGATTTAGCAGAACCTAATGGATTGACCGTTTCAAAAGCATCCTGGTATAAAATCAGCTGAAGCGCGCCTGGATTTTGTTGAAAAAATTTATTTTCTCTAAATACACTTCCATCTGTAAAATCTTTTAAGACTTTACTATTGTTTTCTGGAAGCTGAAATTTCAATTCATGAGTGAGAGATTTATTATAAAACAAATTTTTCAAAGTTTCTTTCAATGGAATATAGTGGTAAAAACGATTTTTGCCATTTTCAGAAGGCAATGGAATTTGAATAGGGTTAACGTAAGGGAATTTTTTTTCGTAAAACTTTCTACGTTTGAAACTAGTTCCTAGTGAATCTTCAATATTATTGAATATATTATTTTTTAAAGACGTATCGATAATATCGTTGATCACGTCCGATGAAAAATTACATTGTTCTAAATGTTTTGATAAATTATGTTGTATAATTTCTTCATTTTTTTTACTCATGTTACACATTTCTGTTGCAATATACTGCACTGTTGATGCCGGTAAAGATAATTTGAATTCTAATTTCAGAAAGAAGTGTGCTAAATTCATTAAAAAAATATCCGAACTATTTTCTTCGCAGTATTGGTAATGTTCCTTTGAAGACAATACTTTCTCTACAGAGTTGTCATCATTCTCAACAATAGGATTAGAAAACTCCATATCGTTACTGTTACTATTTGAATTAGACGATTGTTGTACTGTTTTTTCTTTATGATATCTTGCAATATGCGATGAAATTGAATTAAGTTTATTATAAGTTTTTTCACAATTTAAATAACCACACTTTATTGTGATACCATCATTGATATGCATTCTTAAATGACTGATCATTTGTTTGTAATCGGTATATTTTTGAGTACAAGATTCTACGGTACAGCCTTCAGATAAGAGATTTTCATTGTTAACAGCTGTAGATACGTTATTAGTTACTTTGATATTATGACAGCGACGTACATGGCTTTGTAATGATGTTAAAACGGTATATACTTTATTACAATGATTGAATCCGCAAATGAACTTATCAGTCAAGCTCGAGTGTTCTTTGAGATGTTTAAGATAACAATTAAATGAGGAATGCATAAACACACAAAGTTTACAGTAAAACATTTTTATAAATATCCAAACTTAACAATTTGCATGAAAATTAAAAACTGATTGACACATTAACAATCTGAAACCTATAATATAATAAATTCATTTTACGATTTATAATCATTTATATTGAAATTTTTAGTGAATGCATCACATGAGTTTATTCCCCAAATGACTACTTAACTGAAACATTGTCTATTTGATAATACCACATAATACCTTTCAGTGCCTCACAAAAGTGAGCATACACCTTGAAATCTCGCAATAAATTGCATTATATTTCAAAGAAATAATATGAACTTATATGCATTTTTAATTATATTTTTACATAATTACTTTCTACCAACATTATTGAAGTAGTCGACGCAAAAATAATATATAAATTTGCCTTATGTTACAATTTATAAAACGATTTATCAAAAAATACTTATACATGTCACAAAAGTGAGCATACACATGCAGATTTTCTATTTTATAAAGCGAAAAAGGAATAGCAATTGAATCCCGTAGTTGCATTATTAGTTACTAGATAGTATTGCAAATGATAATGAAGGCCTTGGAAGTAAAGGGTATAGCCGGATAAGATGGTGAAAAGTGCGCTTATACCAATTGAAACGTGTAAAGCGGCATTCGATAGAGCGTCAAAAAGTACCATTTCAATGCAAGTTTACATCTTCTACCCCTATTATTGGGATAGTAATATGCAATTAAAGTATTTTTGTTTTTCTAGCCATAACGTTTTATTTTAGTTTATTAAAAATTATGAAAAAAATCAAGAAGATTATAAATAATATAATCAGTTTTTGTAAATTTTTTCATAATTTTTGTGCTATACAATTGGGGCCTTAAAAAAATTAAAAAAGATTTTTAAGGCCGATTTTATAATGGATTTAAAAAGACTCCACTCCTAATTTTTCACAGTTGCAACACTTTATTATAATAGTAGTCATTGTGTCTGAATTTTTTGAAAATTATAAAAAGGGTGCGCATTGTTAAAAAACGGAAAATCCAAAATATTGAAATTATCTTCGATTTCATTGATCTATGAGTATACAATCGTTGTAAACTATGTATAAAATTGTAAAATAATACAATGTTTCAATAAACATTTATAGCATTATGCAATACATTCACTAGAATTTAAAATAAATTGTTATAATTTTAAAATTTCATAAAAATTTTAAAAAAGAAAAAAAAATTAAACTGAAAAATACTACCGGGACATTTTGTAGATCAACCGGGACGACCGGGATAATTAAAATAAATAGTAATTGCAGTAGTAAAAGGGATTTTAAACAAATTTTTTTAGAAAAACGCAAAATATTTCGCCCGAATTTAAAAAATAGTCTTTTTGATGCCAAAGCGGTTACAAACGGTTCCGCCTCCGAAGAACACCAAAAAAAATATTATGGTACATAAAATGTTGTTAATTATTAGATAAAAACCCAAGTGTATGATCACTTCTGTGTACGGTTTATATTTGGTAATTTAAGACGAATTTCTAAAAAAATTTGGGTACAATAATTCAATAAAGTTTGTAGAAAGTAATTGTGAAAATTTAGAATGAAAAATATAGATATATTTCTGTGGAATATAGTACAATTATTACAAGATTTCTAGGTGTATCTAATCCCGCGGGACCATACGGCCGAACTCAAATTACCTTAATTTCTATCACAGGCTTAAAATTTATTACATATACCCCCGTAAAATAAAAAATGCTGTGGGAGGACATGGATCGGTTATGTAGGTTTGTTAGATTTTTGATATTTATGTATTTAGTAAAATCGCCCGTAAAAAAAAATCTGTGCGAAACCATGGATCGATTTTGATTATTAATTTAACCTAGTTCTAGTTAAAGGTTAATTATGATAAAAAATTTAGGAATAAAATAGTGCAGGTAAAAATTTGAAAAACTGTAATTGCAAATTATTGAAAATATGGAGTAGGTACCTATTTTTTTAATTCTAATTTAAAATTGATAAATAAAACCAAAGAATGGTCTGATGACTGCAGGTTTGGGGATCATGAATAATTAGTGATATCAAATAAGAAATTAATTATAATTTTAGTACTTACCAACAATTTCCGTTGTTTCAGCCCTCAATAAACGGCCCTTGATTATATGTATCACTAATTACTTCTTCCAGTTATGATAAAAAGTCACATACGTATTACCACTTAACTTTTCACTATTTAAGAGGGTATTTGTTAATAACACAAGTTTAAACAATAAGAATTATAAAATTATAATTCTATAAAGGTTGCTTGCTTCTCATAAACTCAAAACCAAACGTTTCACTGATCCAAATGACACTAAACAGTAATTCTTAATTAAATCTCATTGTCAGCGGTGCCTAGCTGGCACCGCTTCCAACGCGTCGAGACTAGCAACGTTTGCGGTTTTTTTTATTATGTATCTGCACTTGCACTTTATACTTTTTTCAACAATTGAAAATCTATAAAGTTTAATATTACAGACGATTGGATTTTTTGCGTGAAAAATTTCAGAACGGTTTTGAATATAATATGTGAATCAACTTATTATACCATCAAAATTAAATAAAATATTACAAAAATAAAAAACCCGACTGGGTTAAAAAGTTTCAACAGAAAAGTGAAACACAAGCTCTAATCTCTATGGAAATTTTTAAAAGCAAAAAGCAATATTATGTATAATAATGCACCATGCAAGGGTATTACAGGCAGGCGGGGACATTCAAATAAGTAATAATAATTCAAATAAATTCGATTTTTTTTATTCGCGTGTGTAGTATTGTATATTTAAAAAAAATGTAGCCTAAGTGGCTCACAGAAATAAAGACACAGTCCTATGTTAGCAATGTAAATTGTACCTTTTAAAGACCCTTTTTCTCATATAAAAATCACTTTTACAGCAATACTTGCTAAGACAGTTTTTGTAGAAAATTTATTTTCCTTCATTTTTGTTTCTATACATTTTTCAATTTAGTCGCACCGTTTCCGAGATACAGCGACTTAAAATAAACTCTGTAAAAATTTTATTAAAATTACCATAAGAACAATATTAATTTTATTAAAATATTTACAGCTTTTTTTTCAAATCGCTGTATCTCGGAAACGGTGCGACTAAATTGAAAAATGTATAGAAACAAAAATGAAGGAAAATAAATTTTCTACAAAAACTGTCTTAGCAAGTATTGCTGTAAAAGTGATTTTTATATGAGAAAAAGGGTCTTTAAAAGGTACAATTTACATTGCTAACATAGGACTGTGTCTTTATTTCTGTGAGCCACTGTATATGTCACCCGAACCATCAAGTAGTGATAAACAGGAGCGTTGCGAGTGTTATTGTGGCCCCGGTGCGAAACATTTGAGAAAGCCCCTCTGTCCTAAAATAACTTGGTTAAGTAAAAAACTAATGTCATAGCTTCAAAAAACCCTTTAAAATTCATATGCCACAAAACACCAATCACAAACGTTCATTAGTCAATATTGTAAGGTGTTCATTGGTTGTCGAACTTTAATGAGTGTTTCAACTAAAATTGGTTTAAAACACTCTTTAAATATTTTTATGAATTCAGGGGTAAATATATAATTCTAAAAAAAAACAACTAAACATTTTATATTGATACAAACAAAGTCACATTTTGATATTTATTTCAACCTTACGAGGGCGACGTTTATGTTTAATAAGAGCTTTCACGTACTTAAATACAATTAATTACGCAGCAAATAAAGTGTTTCCGTAGAAAAATTTATTTGCTAGCGTTTTAAATCATTTTCTGTTAGGGGCCCCTGCGGGGCCCTCAAACCATCTGTGCCCCTGTGCGCTTCACCGAACTGCCCTATGATAGCTAAATTTTAATATTTTTGAAATTACAGGTTTGAAATTAGTTTAATTTGAATCTGTGATTTGAATATAACATACCCGCAGCTTCGTTGTTATATTTTGCGGTAATAGTTCTATAAAATGTATTTTAATTACACGAAAGACTATTTTATCGAAAACATTTTACTTGGTTTTTTAAATTTCTGTTGGTATATTTTTTGGACTTGATTCGCCAAAGACAGTGAAACGTCCGATACATTTCGAGAAATTTATTTGTAAATTCCTTATTATCACACATTTTTAGATATACGATAAAAAAGCAGAAGCTTAATTCTATCAATAATTATGAATTATTAATAATGTTCAAAATCTGTTGTATTTCTTTGCTTTGAAAATTCTTTATGTAACTAATTAAAAGGCATAAGAATATTTATTATTAAGCTTAACAGCTGAAAAGCTAACATAATAAAAATTATCTTGGCGCCTATTAAAAGTGAAAAGTTGCAAAAAGTCAGGAAATCGTTGGTATGTGTATGTGGGATGTATTTAACAGAAAAGTGACGTCAACTCATTCATATTTTATCGCACTTCAATGACCACCTGCATTTCGGCGCTCAGTCAAAGAGATTTCTAATGTTCAAGTTTTAATGTTCAAATTGCGGAATATTTAGTAGTTTCTCCAAAATTAACAAAAATAGATTGGTGGATTTTAGAGTGCCTGGATCTGAAATTTGCCGTAGTTGCGCTTGTCAAAACGGCCAGAAATGCCCGAGTGTAGCTATAGCTATAAATATTCCGCAATTTTATTTTAAATCTATAAAATAGACCATTACCTACTACTACTGTTGTATTCATCAACTAATTTTGAAAAAGGCACATTTAATTTGTTACTTTCTGGTGGAATTAAAAAAAAAGGCCAACTAAAATACCAGTTTTGCAATACAATATTCCTCACCGTAAAATAGTAGTTTCATCATCACCCACTCTGCATTGGGCATTGACGTCATTGCCCGGACAATAATGTAAAAAACACATATGAAATTTTAAATGTCAACATCGTCCAAAATGCATGGTCATTGACATTATTGGCCGGGCGTTAACGTTAATCGCCTGCTTAGCTGGGCATTGACGTCATTATCCGGCCATTAACGTTAATGGCCGAATTGTCATCATCGATCGTAACATATACAAGTATACGAAGGCCTACAATGTACAAAGGAATCTGACGATTACTTACTTTTTATTAAATTTTTTAAAATTAAATTACATAATGAATATAATTATACAATCAGCCAATTATGACCTCGGAGACAAAAGTTAGATCAAGCCTATAACTATACACTGTAACACACCAATTCATTAATAGTTTATTAAAAATGCAGAAAACTAAATTCGTTTGCATTACGAGCCATCCTGTTGACTGCAGTGAACATCAACTATAGCTTTGAGGAGAGCCCAATATAAAAAGCTGATAAACTTCTTAATGCTCTTGGAGAGACCTACAAATTTATTTTAGACAATAGTTCTAAGCTCTGAGCAGTCAAAGGAACAGCAGACCAGTCTAGATATAAACTTGGCATCGATTAACTTTCATCTCTTTACCATTGTGGAAAGGCCAAACCTCTGCAACAACTTATCATATCCTATCTCATGATGTAAGACACTCAACTTGAATTCAATAAATCAATCGATTTCAGATTGGTATTAAGGTGACTAAGCACAGTCGTGACTATACAGATACAAATAATATGTATATGTACGTTCAAAACTGACGGCGCTGCTTCTGCGGTAGTCCCACAATTTTTTGGAGTTGTAATGCGGAAGAAATATCTATCTTTGATAGATTTCATGATCAAAAATCCCATTATTTACTATTTTGAAAATTTTAATAGTTTAATAGTCTAGAATTTTCGCTGATACACTGCTGCTGGTAATGCGTCTGTTGCAATGCTCTCTGGTTACTAATGAGTAATGAGCATTAACAAGTCGTTATTAATAATTTATGATAAAAGGGAAGGTCAAAAATTTTGAACCACTTTAGTCAGAGCAATAATGTTAGCATTCTCGGTCATGTTTTGATATTCAGTGAGACATTTGATGTTTTTACCTCTTAAATTAACTAATTATATGATTAGTAACTTTTGATATATTATAATGTAATAAATTCAAATTAAACAAAGTTAAATAAACTATAAATTATTGAAATATATATTTGAGCTTTCAATTGTAAATACAATTGTCATCAGAATGATGTTAAGAAAAACCGAACGTGGAAACTCGAAAAAGCTATTGTCATTTATAGTTTATTATTATTATTATTATTTTTAGTTTATTTAACTTTGTTTAACTTAAATTAACTAATAAACTTCAAAATTATTAACTAGTGAGAAAAGTATATAATATTAAAAATATACTAGTTAAATAAACGTAATAGAACAATAAGTTTTAATATTTAATATTTTATAAGTTTTATTACGTTTATTAATTAACTAATAATGTTATTTTATGTAATATGTCAAATCATTGCTGAATTATATTTATATTAAAATTATGCTCCAGAAAGTCAAATTTAAAATTACAAAAAAATACTGGCCATAAAAATCCTGTGTGTATAGCCTTGTATAACAAATAATATAATATCTGTAAATAAGCAAAATACAAAAAATTACATGAAATCAAAATTGTAGAGCGGAAAATTCTGCATTTTAAAATTGAAGATTTCTGCTTTCAAACACATAATATATTTTATTATAATATGTATGTACAGGGTGTGCCAATTTCGATAGCTTATGGGAAACTCCGTAACTATAAAGAGATATATATGAAAAAATAGATGACACATCCTCGATCGCCAAAAGTAGAATTTGCTATTTTCTTTTGTTTTCGAGTTATAGCCAAAAGTTCGAATTTTCGACTTTTCGATAAATGTCGATATCTCGGTTGTTTTTCAAGTTATCAAAAAAATCGGGCACTTTTTTAAGATCAATAAAATGGGATAAAGAGATTTTAAATATCTATATCAGTTTTTAAATAGCGTTTTTTATCCTCTTTTCAACGATATATAACAACAACAAAAATATTATAAAATTATCGAAGACCGAAAAATTAAATACTATATAATAATAACATTTTTAGTAAAAGTTATAAAAATTTTAAATTCTAATAAAAATTAAAGTAAAGATCAAACCGTACATAATTTGGTTAAAACAAAACACTACCAAACCATTATTAACGTTTAAAACATTTATACCAATTGTTTTTAATTTTGATTATAATAATCTTCGCTAAACGTAATAATTTTCACAATTGTTTTTAAACAAAAATAATAATAAAATAAATAATAATATCATATTATAGTTACTAATAAAGATTTGAAAATTTAATGACAGAAACTAAGCAAATATTCGCTTACTGAAAAACAATTGGTGTAAATGTTTTAAATGTCAATAATGGTTTGGTAGTGTTTTGTTTATACTATTTATATTTATACTATTTTATAAACTATCATCAAACGAAGACTGTTCGATAAAAGTTAGCAAGAATTATTGTTATTGTACAATTTCTTAAGCGAACCAGCTATTAATATTGCTAATTGAGAAAGGAAACTAAACTGCAACAAGCAAAAATGTCAAATCATTTAAAGTTAATAGTAATTGGACTATTTTCATAGTTAGAGGTTAAATATTCAATGTTATTTAACCCTTAATCGCTATCGTGCGTTCTCCCAGACCGCATCAAGTTTGAATTAAAGGTGTTTTTATATGCCGATAATTCTTTTTGTACCTTAAAATTAATTACTTTTTAATTTTTTCTGGCTTACTAGAATACCAATTAAGACTTGGTTGCAAAAAAAAAACACAAACAGTTAACTTGTACGTGAGTTTACGAAATAAACAAAGCGCGGTCACTGAGACCGTACAATAGTTATAGTGTGACAATTATTTGATGTTAGCAATTAAAAGTTAACAATTTTAATAGTTAAATGACTTTAAAATTTATTAAATCTACTACAAAGTTTGATAAAAGTAAATACTAAAAGTAAAAATAAATTCATCTACACTTAAATTATTTGAAATAACAACTTCTTGGATTTTGTAATTTAACTATTTGTTTTTGATTGAAATACCATATCGCACAATTTCAAATAAACTATACGTTTTATTTGATTATGGGGATATTCAACAAATTGTTAAATAACTATTTTTTGTGGTTGAATTGACTAATGCTTTTTTTTTGGGTGTTGGAAGACCCCAGGTCCAATTCCACGTAGAAATTAATTTATTTCGGATAATTTTATATCATCCCGAATACCATGCAGAACATACTATATTCTGGTACCCTTATAATACGACATACTGAAAATAAAACTATTAATTCGAGGAAGCAAATCTGGACCTTCCAATTCTCAACTTTTGAATAAACTAGCGGAAATATTGTATTTAAATTTTTCAGCGGAATTTTTTAGCGCTATTAAAGAAAGAGGGGTTAGCTTAATTTAATTTCAACCTACGAAAGCTTGTCCCGATCCTAGAGTTACACTTGAGAAGTTCTTCTCGTCAGTTGTTCGAGCGTCAATCGTTTTTATCTCGACACACAATTTCAACTAACCAACTTAATTATTAATAAACAAAATAATTAGAAGCAAACAAATATTTAAAATGCATCAATGTTTACTTTTCGACTAACTTATTAAAATTTATTTATGGTAGTACATATTATTTTGGGATTGATTTGACATCCAAACATTTCATCATTCTCATCTATTTCACTGCTTTTTATATGCGGGGTTTTATCCGCTTCAATTTCGATTTATTTCTATTGTTTATTATTAAAAAACAAGATAATAATTTCATGAACTAGCTTTTCATATCTTCTAAACTTCAATTAGAACACTTCATCAGTTAGCTACTTTGAATCAGAACTTCTGGATTACATTGCAGCTTCATGACTAGTATTATTTGTTTATAATTTTGTCATTTAGTATCTTAGTTTAATAATTTTTAATTTATATATTAAATTAAGGACCATCTCTTACAATACTGAACATTGGCTTTGCAAAACAACAGAAGTTGTTAATATCGACATTTTTATGCAATGCGTACTCTTTCATATTATAATAACTTTAATATATCTTGAAAACTTAAAAATTATGATTGAATAATATTATTTTACCATTATGTGTAAAAATGTATTTTTATAATATAATTTTTAATTTGTAATTGTTTGTACAGTTAAAAACATTTGCTATTTAAGTCAAATTCTAAACAGTCTCTAAATTAATAATAACTTAAGCAAAGTAAAACATTATGGCTTGAATAAACTTTTGGACATTATAACTTTTTGTTACCAAAATCAACACTTATACCTAGCGGCTTGACTCAAGTTAAACCGACGTTATATGCTTTTATGTAATCTTATTCCTGTTAAACGCTTTGCCTGGTTTTTATTTATTTTGTCAGTGAAAGAACAATTAACAAAATATAACAAAGAATTTAAAAATAGATGCTAACAAATTTTACAAAAAATTACCATACTACCATACTTTAGTAAACAGCGATAGCTTGTAGTACAAAAACAAATCCTCAGTATAAATAACAAAAAAGATGAATAAAAAGCTCGTCATTGAGCTTTATTTAATAATATAAGAATTCGCTCAGGCGCGCAAATACGGATAAATGAGTTCATAGAAATTATATTTTATGTGATATTATCGAGTTATATTGTGGATCATATATGTTTATCATTATTGAATATGAATGTGCTTATACAATTCTCCCTTAATAAATCGTATCTGATATGGTTCGAGGAGGATGTTATAGTCTACCTTTTATTATATTTACACACAGGTTGCTAAAGCAATCGTTGGTTTTTATTTTGATTTGTTGTTTGGTTTTTCTGCAACCCAAAAAAACTTTATCTCGTCAGGCTTTTAAAAAGTAATTAATAAAAAGTATAATGTGTATAAAAGCTATTGAATAAATTAATTAATGCTTTAACGTTTATATTTGTTATTAAAATTTGCAGCAGACGAAGCAGGTATATGCATGAAATTTTTATTCGTATATTATTATGGATCTGTTAACTTATCAAAATTAACTGCCAATATATTTTAATTATATTGTATGCTTAACGTAAGTTTATTAATACGTGGTTAGCATATATGGGGTACCTACACGCAATTAATACTAGAGTGACACAAACAAAATCGCCCCAATCATCAACTTCAAGGGCTAAACTTTCATAAACTTTAACTCTACAATAGAATTAATGCTGTCCGTACTAACCACGGATTAATTGAAACTATTTAATGTCACCAACAGAACTTTAAATTCAAATTTCGTTTATATTTTTATTTGTCAGCTTCAGCGTATTAACACTGCAACAAAAGGAGTGTGCGATGGATTTAATTTTTTAATTTATCCGTGGTGTAAAGTATTAAAAAATTAGAAAAATAATTAATTAAAATTGCACATCTTTGTCTATAAATTGCATAAATTTCTATAGTTTAGTTGAACTACATGTTTTATTGTGTTAATACAAAAATTCGATTCGATAATTCTATATTCGATAAAATAGTAAAATTATTGTAAAAATACATCTAACAGATATTTATTTTGAATAATAAATTGAAAATATTGAAATTTTATTTGATATTTACATATTGGAATCAAAACAAGTACACATAATTCAATGTAAATTACATTCTCAAATTTCTCACATTTTATATTGAAGTATAAATAGCCAATATAGAACAGGACTAGACTAGAACTGCATATGACAGACATTGTCTCCAACCCTATCTTCGGAGATCACTCTTGCTACCCCAATAGCGGTCACACTTATAACTAAATTACATTTATAGAGGGTGTCCTTTACCCTGACGTCGTGGGCAATTGTTACACTGTTGTGACATACGTTTTATGGTTAATGGATCCACAACCACTCTAAAATTAATTACAACTTTTGTCACAAATATTATATTATATTATATTAAATGTAATAGTCAATATCAAAATGTAAAAGTTTACCGAAAAGTGTACTGTGTGTTATCGTTAACATTGTTTATGCTCCAAACTTAGCCATAACAGAACAAATATCAAAATTATAATCACAACAGCATTAAAAAATATCATGACTATAAGGATACGTTCCTTTTTCGTTCTTTTATTCCAACATTCATCACGACGAGAATAACTTGGCTCTTCCGAATTCATATTTTATTGTAGTAAGTAGAAATAATATTATAAATTTGCCAAGTTCATTTGACATTTTTGAAATATCGTTATAGTAACGATTGCACCAACTATTTAAAAAAATATAAAACACGAAAAATAATTACTAACCAAAGGTAAATTTTTTTAAATGAAATTGGTTTTCACCAATTAGACGATCAAGCAAAAACTCGCCAAGAGCAGTAATTGTTTAAAATCCACACCAAAAGACCACAATGATGATCGTAAGAATATTATTGGATCATTTAATTTTTACTCTGATAATTGCCACTCCTGACGACCAGGCACTCGGGTATTGCGCATACTTTTCATCTTCGCTTGACTCAAAATTTAATAAAATAGTTGATTCAAATAAATTTTTTTCTAATTTATCTCAGTTGAATATAATTCCACATGACTTTTACCTTTTGTTTTAATATTTTAGTTATAATTCTTTTATAACTACCACAGAATTTATGTCGAAAAGTAATGAAAAATTTCATCAAAAGAGCGGAAGTCTGCATGGCCGGTAATGACAATCAAAGGACCGATCTAATTTTTCTTGTTTAATGTCAATGTCTTATTTAGATTGCTACCTCCAATTGAATCACTCTTTAGCTTTACCACAAGAGTGTAATAACTGGATTGCCCAGAATATTTTTTAAGAATATTTTTAGGTAGGTAAATAATCAGTTAATGTTAATTTTAAAATTTAAAATCAGTTGGTGAATTTGTTATAAATCAATGCATTCTATTTTAGAAATTTCAATCATAAATTTGTATTAACTTTTCATCATACCATCATATTTTTTTCTTAAGATGAATCACAAAACATTATATTCCAACTATTTTCAAATATATAATCAAGCTGAAATTTTGTTCATCGACTTGCAACTCGAGATATTCTAATTTATCAAATTTTGGGATAAATTGGGTTTTCTGACAAATTTTGACGCCTCAAGGAACAAGGAAATCTTGTTAAATATTCGCTGCGCGTCATTACATAATGTTGTTCGTGCAAATTATACTTCGAAACTTAGACATCGATAAAATTTACTAAATAAAACAATTATTATAATATGTGACCTGGTCTACGGAGAAGGGGCTTAGGTGCAATTTTTTTTTATTTTTTACAATTCATGTGAAAGAGCGTCTCAAACTCAATCTGAATCAGCAAAAAAATGAAAACAAATTTTTGGATACCTAAGCCCCCTTTTCGCAGACCAGGTCACATATAATATTATCTAAATATTTTAAAATAGCAAAAAATACGATAAAACTTAAAAACAAGAAAATTATACAAACAAGTAAACTTAGTTTTTTCAGTTCATGTACTTACACGGAGAGAAATAGGTAATCACTAGTTATGAATAACATATTAATAAATTACACATTTAATAAAATTTATAAAATATGAATTATATTATGAAGTTATGCGTAATACTCATATAATATTCCTAAGATTGCAGTTTGCATGCGTTAGGTATATTCATGGGTTATGAATATGATTTATAAATGTAATAAAGTTATGAATTGTTTTCATATGTTACAAGTTATCACTTAGTTATAATGTTGTTGATTAATACTCATGAAATAACGAAAGCACGTTCGAATCCCGAACACAACTATATTTTTTTTTTTTAATTTTTAGTAGGAGTATTATATCTTTAAATTCATTTGTATTATTTACGTGTAAAATTGATCAAATATATTATGTCAATAATCAGTAATTTAATAATTATTTTTAATTAATAATACTACATTATATATTTTCTTGTTTATTTATTCTTGTACAGGGTGGGGGAGGGTCTTAAAGGTAGGTTCGCAACTTTGTTTTTAAATAACTGTTTTTTAAAACAAAACAATTTTGTGGTGTTGGTGGAAAACCGTAATTAAAAATTACCATTTTCAAAAATGCAATATTTATTTTATAGTTAAAATATTGGTACAATATTGATTGCCAATATTGCACCAATATGTGGTTTACTTACTAAAATGTACATAAATCAGTAATTATTGTACTTTTATATTATGTCGAGGGGTGATTTGCAGAATAAATTTGGTGTACAAAACTGAGGAAAGTTTGAGAATATAATGAAAAAAATGGGGAAAATCGGGACATTAAAGAAATATAAGAAAAATCAACGCAAAAGAGGAAATCTAATTTACAAAAAATATGGGTTGCGAATTACTTTTCGTATTCCGCCGAATTAGTTATCATTAGTTATGATTAATATTCATAAAATCTTTACTGAAATATGCTTAGAGCAATATTTATTCTTTAAAATCATATATACTATGAATAAAGAATCTTAAGTTATGAATATCTAATCATAAGTTATGGAGAACCAATTGTATATTATGAACGTATTATGATAAAGTGCTAAACGTCTTATACGAGCAGTTAGTTAAGTGCATGTGCATTGTGCTTATATCAACTTGCATCATCAGCCGAGATATCAACTGGTGAACAGGTAAGAAAATTATAATATTATCATATACCTATATACCCATTGAGTGATATGCATAAATGAAATGGAAATAATGTCGGAGATGCAAGGAGTTCAAGTGTTTCTGGCACATCAACATCAACGGCATCATTTTCTTCGTCCAAAATTTCGAATATATTGTAATGGAACGTTAATTTTTAAGTTAACTTCCTTCTCTTACCTTCGTTTGCCTCGGCTAACTTAACCAATCGGAGAGCTAGAGTTCTCAGGAGCGGGTTCCTAACGATCTTACGGCTAATAAAATGCGTGTGGTGACAAAAAATAGGTTTATTTAACAGCGTACCCACTATGATAAATTTCATACGCTTCAGGTTTTGTGTGTTTTGTGTTTGTTTGAAAGTATCGGAATTTTATTTATTTGGATCAAATTTATCCCCTTGACTAAATTCGATATCTTCAAAACAACTTGTGTAAAATGTGTAGCAAAATTTAAGAAAACAATTGTATAATTTTTGAATAAAATTTCTTTAAAAATTTAAAGTTTTTGTGAACCGACCTTTTATCTTTACTGCCACGGTTGTAAAGAAGGATCCTGTATTTTCATGTGTGTAAGCCGACCAGAAGCCTATCGCCCTATCTTCGTGCTTCTGACTTAATTTTCTTGTTGAATCGATAAACCAAATTTTATCCACGTGGTTGTGGTTTCTTCTTCTGTAGTAGTTACAGAGCCTGTGCAGTTTAAAAGAATCTTCAGATGTGAAACGGTAAGTAATTCCAAAATCACAAAATTTCTTATACCAAAAATTTTCACTTTCAAAATGGAGGATATCTTCCTTATCAAAATTTAACACGTTTTAATTTCAGAAAAATAATTATACCATCAAAAATATCGGAAATTTCAATGACGCAGCATCCAATGTACCAAATGCACAATTATCTCATCCAAAAATCAACAATACTCGCCAAATTATATCCAAAATGTCCAAAAATGTCGGACACTAAAATTATTCGCCCCCTTATCTGCGAATGCACATGTAGGAGAGTCCTCTTATCTTCTTTCCAACTTGCAAAATTCAAACTTTCAGGTAAAAATTGTTGTATACAGGCACTTACGAAATTATCTAACACCGTTTCACTTCACATTTTAAATAATACAAAAATTTTGTGTAATTTAGAGTGTGTTGTTACATTTACCTGATGGTATCGCTGTTAAAAACCCTTTGTGAGCTCTTAACGCTCTTTTTAATAAAATAAAACTCGCAAGATCGTTCATTACACCACAGCTTTATTCCCCTTTGCTCGAAACGATAGATTTCCCCAGACAAACGCAGTGAGACCGGAAATTATCTTTTCGAGTAACCTCCACTGGTGTAATGCAAAAAAAAACCAATTCAAATTATTCAAATCACTAATCAATCTTAATTACTATTTCCTCAATCATTAAACATCTCAAATTAAATCAAGTTTCCCATAATAACTAAATAAATTCAAATTAACAAAATTTGTCCTATTCCTTTATGTACAACTAAATCTAACTAAAAATCAAATTAAATTCAAAACTTGTAATAAATTAAAATTAATCCTTGTCATTTTTAGGTTGACTTTCCCCTGATCTTTACATTTCATCAGGAGGCTCTGGCTGGTCAATATCATGGTAGGCGTAAATCATGTCTAAATGAAATTTTCCCCTAATCTTCCCACTATCAGGATATTTAAGTAAATAAGTGTTCTCGTTAACGGATTCTATCAAAAATGGACCCTCAAATGGTAATTGAAGTTTTAGACAATGGTCTTTTAACCTATTTCCCACTCTTAAACTGCGAATTATGACTAAATCACCTACAGCGAAAGAACATTTCTTTTTTATTTTGCTATTAACTTTACGTAAGTAGCTTTCATTTCTTTTTATTAATTTATTCTTGACTCGTGCTAACGTTTCATAATAATTTATGTGTTGGTCATTAATCCAAGGTCTTTCAGGTTGCTCCCCAAACATGACAAATATAGGACTTTCCTCAGTTACCGAACTAGGAGTGTGGTTAATGAACCTTTCTACCATAGGGATGTATCGTGCCCATGCCTTTTGATCCCTGTAGACAAGGAGCCGCAAGAATTTTACTGTCTCCTGCACGTATCGCTCGCTTAAGTTTCCTTGTGGATGACGAACTGAACAAAATACTACTTTCACACCCTTATTATTGAAATGGGACTTAAATTTTTGATTTCCTATTTTTATGGATTCTAATTCCCTTCTGGTTTCCCCTACTTCTTTATCTTTCCTGACCAATTTATCCCCTTGACGTTGTTTAGCATCTCCCTTTAAAATATCGACCTGTTTTATCGATTTACATATTTCTGCCGTTTCATTTATCGTTTTGTCCATTACTTTATCAAAAACTTTACCCCCCATTATTTCTAATTTTACATCAATCTCCTCCATTACTATTTTATACGTCTCATCTTGTTTATTTCTAATTTTATTATCTATTTCAGAATCAATATCATTAAGTTTTTCCACAATTTTAACTAATTCAAATTTTTTTGCAGAATTTACATTTAGGTTTTCTATCCCTGTCTCAACCTTATCTACGCGTTGATTTGTGATTTTTAAGTCGTTTTCAAGAATTTCGAATTTTTTTTCTAAACGCAAATAACCCCTATTATTGTTTTCGTTTAGCTCTCGTTTAAATTTATTTATGTTTTCATTCATTTCATTTAATTTAGCCAATATGGCCCCCATATCTACTGTTCCCATAGTGAAACTGATTTTGTAAATAATTCGCGTTCCCACACGTCGTTTTTCGAACCCTAACCGTTGCAAATAACAGATGTCGAGCCCCACGAATTGGGTGCCAATAAAAGTTGTAATGGAACGTTAATTTTTAAGTTAACTTCCTTCTCTTACCTTCGTTTGCCTCGGCTAACTTAACCAATCGGAGAGCTAGAGTTCTCAGGAGCGGGTTCCTAACGATCTTACGGCTAATAAAATGCGTGTGGTGACAAAAAATAGGTTTATTTAACAGCGTACCCACTATGATAAATTTCATACGCTTCAGGTTTTGTGTGTTTTGTGTTTGTTTGAAAGTATCGGAATTTTATTTATTTGGATCAAATTTATCCCCTTGACTAAATTCGATATCTTCAAAACAACTTGTGTAAAATGTGTAGCAAAATTTAAGAAAACAATTGTATAATTTTTGAATAAAATTTCTTTAAAAATTTAAAGTTTTTGTGAACCGACCTTTTATCTTTACTGCCACGGTTGTAAAGAAGGATCCTGTATTTTCATGTGTGTAAGCCGACCAGAAGCCTATCGCCCTATCTTCGTGCTTCTGACTTAATTTTCTTGTTGAATCGATAAACCAAATTTTATCCACGTGGTTGTGGTTTCTTCTTCTGTAGTAGTTACAGAGCCTGTGCAGTTTAAAAGAATCTTCAGATGTGAAACGGTAAGTAATTCCAAAATCACAAAATTTCTTATACCAAAAATTTTCACTTTCAAAATGGAGGATATCTTCCTTATCAAAATTTAACACGTTTTAATTTCAGAAAAATAATTATACCATCAAAAATATCGGAAATTTCAATGACGCAGCATCCAATGTACCAAATGCACAATTATCTCATCCAAAAATCAACAATACTCGCCAAATTATATCCAAAATGTCCAAAAATGTCGGACACTAAAATTATTCGCCCCCTTATCTGCGAATGCACATGTAGGAGAGTCCTCTTATCTTCTTTCCAACTTGCAAAATTCAAACTTTCAGGTAAAAATTGTTGTATACAGGCACTTACGAAATTATCTAACACCGTTTCACTTCACATTTTAAATAATACAAAAATTTTGTGTAATTTAGAGTGTGTTGTTACATTTACCTGATGGTATCGCTGTTAAAAACCCTTTGTGAGCTCTTAACGCTCTTTTTAATAAAATAAAACTCGCAAGATCGTTCATTACACCACAATATATTATGTAATGACAGAATATTTAAGTGTTTTGAAAATTCTGATTATAATATTTTGGTTTAGAATATTGATACACTTTTATACACTGATATTGGAAGGAAATTAAAAAATATGTACAAAGAAAATAAAAAGTTTAAAATGCCGGAAAAGGAAGCACCAGTAAAAAATAATAAATTATAGGATTATTAACTTGTGAAAATATATACTTAAAACTCAAAAACTAAACAAGTTAAACAAACGATTGAAATTCTTAAGATCTCTAATATGATGACAATAAATATATGTCAAGATATCACCATTTGAATCGCCAAAATGAATCTTTGGTATTTATCAAAGCTTTTTTTTTTATAAAAAAGGCAATTTTATTTGATTTTAAAATTTTAACTTTTTTTTTAAGGAATATTATTTTGTTAAGAAACCAAAAAGATCGGGAAGATTCTATAATAGATACCGATCTGAATCCAGTTCGTTCAAAAGGTCCAGATTGTTTACTGGGTTCGTAAGGGAAAAAAAGAAAAACCGTGCCATAAGTATGATATTACTTTTTATAGTAAATAGGTATCATATTATTTATCTTATACTTTGTTCACATATTCAGCTGAAGAATCTCGAACCCAAGATATGAGCGATATTGATAATAATCCAACAAACTAAATCGAGGAGAAGGAATGGTTCAAAACAAGGAGTTCTCCGTGGGACGCTGTTGAGCTTAAATGGAAGCAGAGTTTTAATTTAAGACGAAAGGATGTAAAAACTTCTGTTTCCATTAACCAACTTTTCCAAGAATGGCAATTATTCTTGCACAGCAGTGGTAGTCGTCTGGTAAGTAGATATTGCATCCGACTTTATAAAAGCGGATCTATGTCGTTTAGGACCTTAGCTATACGTTTTATTATTTCTTTCAGATTGATATAGATTTCGAACTCATATTTCCTGGAAAATCAAATTTTTTTTGGATAAATGGAATTCAATAGAATCGAAGTTGAAAAAATATAAAAAAATTCCAGATGCAAATGACATCTTAGAAAGTTTATCGAAGAATTCTGGTGAGAATTAGACATAATATTATAGCAACTAAATCTTATCAAACAATAATTCATAATTTACTTATTCAAATGATTGTTTATATGAATAATAAACCTATTAAAAATATTATTTGTGTTGATTTTCTACCACTGCAATGTAAAAACCATTTTTATTAAATTATCTTCCCGGCGATAGAGGAAATTTTTTTGTGGTTAGTAACACGTAATATATTTTTTTTATTGTTGATCTTTAAGGTCCATGTTGTGTTTGTTTTCATTATTAGTAATGTTTTATATTTTATTATATTATATTCAACTATGGTTGATGGTTTATATTATTATATGTATTATTATAAGGTACTATTTTATATTATTATATACATTTATTAGTTATGTATTAGTATTTAAAAAAATAAACATTTCTTGAAATTTGAAATATATGTTTTATTAATTTAAAATATTTAGTAGAAATACCTTGTGATTAATCCGTATAAAAAGAGAAAAAGTAACTCTGAAATTATGATTATTATTCATAATTATTAATCCAACACAATCCAATATTCTGAATATTACTTATTAAACTATACTTTACTTTTCACATATTATGATTAAATGTTCATAAAGTATTTCTTTATATAATTAGAATTTATGAATATTAATCATAAATATATGATTATTATGTATATATAATGAAATTACTTCGTTACTGGATATGAATTATAATCATATAAGTGTGACTTATAAATCACAAGTTATGATTACTTTCTTAAAATTTTATGCTTATGATAATCAGTGATCATGAGTATTATTCATAAAGATATGAGTATTACGCATATATAATGAAACTGTTTAATTCATATGTTATGAATTATAATCATCGTAGATGATATTATGACTATTCATAAATTATACCGATGGTTTATAAATTTATGAATAGCTAGTAGTAGTTGGATTTTATGCATAAATTGCGCATAAGTTATGAGTCTTACGAATTATATATGATAACATTTCTCTCCGTGTACTTACCATTAGTTGTTTTGCTTAAATATTCGTTAAAATTTACACATGTGTATTTTTTAATATCTATATGCATAATATGTACATTTCTTAGATTTAGCAGAATGCGGTAATAACTTCTGTTTGTAATATGTTATGTATATATTGTCATGGATTTTTCCTGTTTCGAGTTGTTTTTATTTGTTTCATGTTGTATAAAATTTGTAAACGCCCTGTTTGTCAAAAATTTGAAAAGTGGTCGAAATGACCTGACGTGAATTTATACGTCCGGTATAAATTTTTGGATAATTGTATAAAATAAAAGTGGTAGTTTTTGAAGAGTTAGTTTTATTGAGATTTGGATAATTAATTAAAATTTGGATGTGAGTAAAATAATTGTACCCGAAACCAGGGATATAAAAAATTAAATTTTTTGTAAAAATCACCGCAATATATAAAAGCACAAATATCTCAATTTATTAATTTAGCTCTTATTTGTTGTGATAAATTTTTTACATCGGTCTAAATGTGAAATAGCTTTTTTTTCCCACTTCAGACTTGACATTAATGTATCTTTCATATTTGTAAAATAATTCTTATAAAAAAATGGGAAATATATAGAGCACTTTAAAGGAAACTGATTGTCAAAAAATTAACTTTATAATAAAATTTACTTTATATTATGCATAATATAATTTATAATATAATTACAATACAATTTTGCTATAAAATATCTTTCTTTAACAGAAAAACTGTTAATTTCATTGTTGCACAAGTTTTATTTGGTTTGTCAGAATAAATTTTTTTGGAAAATACTTATTTTATTTTTGTATTAAAAAAAATGTGTTGAATAATCTTATTAGACGCAAAAAAAATCGTATGTGATTGAAACAATTATTTTCATATTTACCGCTACAATAGAAATAATCTTCCCAACGCAATGGGAAAAACCTTAAAAAACTGATTTACCATGTGATTTTCTAATGGGTGCAGTTTAAAACTTAAGACTTGGCACTTGGTGATCCTGGAATTCGATTAAAGCTTTCGATCTATTTTTTCATGGGCTCATTAGATTGTAATATTTTAACTGTTGAATGAAAAATTGTTTCTGGTAATAAATACACAACGTATTTAATTCTTATAAATAATAATAAATTCTGTTAGATATTCTTTTTTAAGATAGCTTTCCACAAAGAGTAGAGTATCGCGACTATGTGCAGGTCGCACTTATCGTCATAATAGTCGGAGCATTTTTATATTATGTACATGTACACCAGGCTGTCTGTTTATAATATTAATATTTAATATTAAACACTTAAAATTTTCCTTAATCTCAGTCCCGTAGCAATTCTTTTCAAATAATAAAAATTACTTGCTAGCGACCACAGGGCGACCAGTTTTAATTACCATAATATTATAAGAGGCTGCACACTCTGCGTGTGTGTGTTGCAACCACGAAAAATTGATGGATGACCACCGATGCACAGTTCTTCATGAAAAAATTAAAAATTATTTCAAATCGTTTGAAATATCAAATATGTTTTGCAATTAAGCATCATCAGATTCAACCCTATAAATATTTATAAAAGCTTAATTATCTTTGTAATACATTAGATGGTCAACTGTTTTAACCATTTTTCCGTTTCGTTTTGTTGTCAAATAAAATAGAATTCGCTTATTTTTAAATTTTTAATAATTATTTGTTGTACACAATAATAGTATACATTATTAAAATTCTAGTGACTATAGAACATTATTAATTATTATTAATTTTTAAATATTTACTACATACAAATATAGAAGTAATGACTTTAAAATAGTTTCTATACAAAGTTATGTACAAATATATTATCTAATTCTATACAAAATTACATATATAGAGTGGTTCATCTATAAATAACTACTTCAATTACGTATAGTCATTAATGTACATTTAAAAAATACAATTTAAAGGTGTGGAAAACTTATTAAGTATATTAATTTATTGTAAATATAATTCTGTAATAGACTTTGTTAAAAACACAATCGGGTACAAAATAACACAATTTATAAGTATAGATAAGTCCAACCTGAAAATATTAGACGTATATAAAAAGCTTAGTTTTATTCATTTTTTTGTTATATTTTAAATTTTACTTTAAAATTTATTTGATGCAATTAGCTTCTACTATGCTGCTGTTAATAGAGATTGTTCAATTTGAACGATACGGTCAGAGTATTACGAAAAAACATACATAATAATAATATACCCATCAAGAAATTTAAAATTTTTCTGATTTTTAAATTATGTATTGAAAATTCAATTAGGTATATTAAATTTTTAAGCACCTTCGCATGGGGTAGGGAAGCAAAAGAATTAAATTAAATTACAAATAATAATCCTTTATAAAATCAATAAGTTATTGTGAAGTAGTTAATTTATTTTTTCATTTTATAAAATGTGAAGTTCAGGTACTTATCAAATGATATTTTACCTGCAATTTAGCAAAACAAAGTGAAAATAGCCTCACTAATGGAAAACAATAAATTCAAACACACGCCACTGTTTACAAAATAATTTATATGATCTGGTCGCTACAGGCTAACAATAGAAGCCTAATAACTGGCTTTGCGTAGTATTCGCCAGTAATGGGGGACTTCATAATATGAAATACAAGGGATCGAAGTTGATTCATATGTATTTTATAATTAAATTTTGATGTGATTGTTCGCCCGAAAATTTCAATAGCTTATTGTTAATTGTTTTACAGATAGGTATTTTAGTTTTAAAATCTAAACTGTAGCGCGCAAAATTTTTTAATTAAGTTTTCCTATTTTATTAAATCTTCAAGTTTCATTTCGAACAAAAATTATAATTCTATTCTGCATAACTTCTCTTATTGTAAAAGAACTTGTTTTTTTGTTTATTTACACATTTAAATTTACTTACTTATAGCTTCCTCGTACTTAACACAAATACAAATTCTAATGCATGAGTAGTAGAAGAAAATTGTTTTCTTTTTTTTTTAATTTAGTTTAATTCACAGCACATTTAAATTGTCACTATGTAAACACGTCTTGTTTTTCATAGTATAAAATTAAATTTTTAGAGGGTCACATTATTATTGATCACACAATGTCCATAGATGTTATTCCGAATAGGAAGTTTTATCGGAACCCGTATTCGAACCAGGCGAAGAAGTTGTTGTTTTTTCGTTGGCGTATATATCGTGAACTTGTCCTACAAGAGGAAGCCCGTAATCTGATGGAGGACGAATAACGGTCGGTAAATATCCTGTACCGGCATACGGTGCCGATAGAAATCTTCGCGAAGGACTAAATCGATGAAAATTCGGAGGAGGTCCTAACGGCGAAAATGCCGAAGAGGCAGCTACTTCTTCTTGATAGCCGCTAACCATCATTTCCATGGCTTGTAGTACGTCACCTTTGCATCTGAAAATAATAATTTATATTAATCATAATTTAATTGCATATGTAACTAGAGAGGGACAACCTTTGCAATATAGCTTCTACGTCGGATCTTCTTCTTCCAGGAAATACTCTCAAAAGAATGTCAACAGGTGATCGCTGCATTTGAAATTGAGGCATGTACGATGGAAATTGTGGAAAGTGGCTATAAGGCGAGTATGCTGGCGATTGCTGTATAGGTGTTTCGGGGCTTGCAGGCTTCTTGAGAGAGAGGTTCTCGGGAGCTTCGGTATGAGATTCTTCTACATCTAAATCAGGATCCGGACTCGTTGTTTCTGGAGGTGACGGACTAGGTACAGATGTGGTATGCGGTTGAGTGCTCAGAGGCGATAATTGTCGATTACGCTTTATGTCTTCTGGTTCGGAATCAGATTCGTCTAATGTACAATCTTCGGTACTTAACCTAGGCCTCTTTGTAACTGAAATTAAAAAAGAAATGTGCTTATTGTTTAATAATAAACTTAATTGAGTAATTTAGAAGTTTGAGCGTCTTTTTTATATATTTATCGATGTTTTGTGTCCGTATTTCTTGCAATGACCCATAAACGGCGCCTTAATGACGGTCTTTATTAAATGGATACTACTATTTATAACACCATCGACGGCATTCTTACGTTATTGCGAATTCCCCAAGTATCATTGTCTATATAATAATGTGCCACATAGCTTCCATACCTTATATTTAAGTTTCAATATCACATGTTAATTTTAATTAAAAAAAAGATTTTGAAGTTCCGTAGATTACACATATGGCCAAGGAAATTTTAGCAATTTCGTTTTATTTCTCGTGCTGCTGGGTGTAAAATTACGAAATAATAAACTAAGAAAGAAACTGCTAAGTTTAAGATTCTTTTTGAGAAGCAACAGGAACTTAAACGTTAAAGTATCTGTTTTCAAACGCTTATTCTGAATTGTTTCCAAGTTTCATGTTACTGTCATGAAATCTGTATTGTAAAAGAAGAGAAACAATTTTCATTGAAATGATTTGCCTATTGTAAAGAGATTATTTCTCTGTTACATTATTTTTGAAACCGTGCCAAACATAGAACTTGTATTGTCCTAGTGTTATAATGTCGCTAACAGATATGCAATATATTCTAATATATTATGTAAGACAATGCCGCCAACATATCCTCAAACAATAGAAAGCGCCAGTATTGCGAGAGGGTGGCTATAAATTTCGTAACGTTGAAACCAAGTTTTAGCCATATACTATACAGTAACTTTTAAAAATAAATTTTAATATCAGTAATAATAGTAATAATTATTATGCGATGGCGAACTTTTTTATTTACTATTTTATACTAGCTAATTATATTATGATATATTATGTGAATATGGTAAATATAATATAATCGTTATTTCAACAATTATGATTTAAAATTATTTTACACCACTTGTGGTGTGGTAATTTGGTGTTTAATTTTAAGGCGGGAAATACTTGGAATATTTGTGTCAAATTTAAATTATTAAATAAGCATCATTTAGTAAATAAGTAGCAAAC
Source organism: Cantharis lateralis (assembly GCA_963170105.1). Classification (NCBI taxonomy): domain Eukaryota; kingdom Metazoa; phylum Arthropoda; class Insecta; order Coleoptera; family Cantharidae; genus Cantharis; species Cantharis lateralis. The sequence goes on along the minus strand of OY720624.1, from coordinate 56,506,949 downwards.
ACAATATGCACACTTAACATAAAAATAACTTGTTTAGTTAGTTAAAAGTTTCCATATAATCATCGTAATAATTAAATAAATAAATTGCTCGTGAAGTCATTGTTTGTAAAAGCATTATCTTTGTAAATGTTAGCCATTTAAAATAAGTTTAACCATATAGACATGTAACAGTTGCACAGGAAATCTATTATCGAAATCTTAAGTCTAGTCTATTTTATAAGTCGGTAAACATTCGAAATTTTTTTAATTTCGATAAAATTTATTGACAGTATCTTACTGCGCTATCACTCTCAAATTGACGAAATACAATTTTCATGAGAACTATGATATTACAGGTGTATAAAACTTATTTACTTTAACATATTAGATTTTTACTTAATTGGTAACTAAAGTTTCACTAAACGCAAATATTAATAAACGAAGAAACCAAAATATCAAGTTGATAGCAAATAAAAAGTTGTTAAATATGAGTGCTATTTCAGTAAAATAATAACGAAATTTTTGTACAATCTTCGAGCGAATGAAAACCATAAAAAGTATTAAACTCATCAAGACAAAAAATTAAAATTTTATATTTCTTTGTATACTTTTTGGCTTCATTTTTATTTTCGGTATTAAATAACATGCATTTCAAAACGGTCAATATTTGTAAAGCTTTTTGCGGTTGTAACAACACATTACAAAACGTACGTCATAAGTCCTTGCAGCAATGAAGGGAGCATTAAAATCCTGGTTAAGTATTGCTTTAAGCATTTTGATTTTACGTCTAGGACTCGTTAACAACCTTTGTATCGATTTCAAGAGCCATTAAAAGAAGAAGTGTGTTGGGGTTGATCAATTAAAATTAAACTTGATGCTATAACTAACTTGCGGTTAGAAAAGAGCAAAAGCGGAAAATAATTTTGCTATTTTAGTTGCCAGAAACTTTAAAATCGTAACGTATTTATTTAATTGACATTATTTTTAAAATTTAAAGAACTTTCCTGGATGTAGATTTAATAATTGGATTAACATTTGAAAAAAAAAGTATTAGGTCCAGAAAACTACAGAATAAATTTTTTTTTCATTTAAAATAAAAAAAAATAAAAAAATTTTGATTTTGTTCTTAAAATTTGTTCAATATCATCATTAACTTGATGAATATCATTTTTACTGATAGTTATGACTTATGTGCGACAGCGGAAGTAGTCCGACCGGCCAGATTACAGACAAGCAACAATAAGTATATTAGTTCCGAATAAAACAAATTTTTCAGAAATCGTAAAAACATAATTATTAAATTTAATTGAGATTATCTTTATTTTAGACAAAAAAAAATTTGGTGTGCCCCGCCATCCGTTTGCTATAAAACAATTAGAACATATATTGTAACATATTATATTGCTCATAAATATAGATATTTTTCCGTATATTAATCTGTTAAAATAGTTTTAAAATATTCAAATTACTGGAAACGCGGTTAAATGTAGGATACTAAAGTCGGGCCTTATTTATCTCTTTTTTATAACTTTATAAAAAATTGTTTGATTAAAAAAAATTGTAAAGTAAATTATATGCCCGTTAGGTAAATATAAGTAAAACTCTTGCAACTGTACACGCAGTGTGTTGTAGGTACTGGGCTGTGCAATGCTGTTCAACAAATATTGAAATTGTTAACTGGGACTTACGATAGAGAATATTATTTGGTCATAGAGTATTTGCAAATTATTTACTCTAGTCGCAAGCTTTACTTGAACTTGATTTACCTACGAAAACTATAATGACAAATGCGTGATTTCACGATGTTTATCCGCTATCCGCCAAAGTCTCCTCATTTTAATATTTAAACAATATAAAATTATTTATTTGTGCCGATTTGCTAATTCATTTATTGCTCAAGAAATTTAAACCAAGAGTAGTAAAACCGAAAATTTTCCGTCGGCGTTTTTAAAATGCTGCTTATATACTAGAGCGCTACTATTTTTGCCATTAATAACAAATTAATAATAATTTTAAAATTATGATTAGATTATAATCATCACATCTATGGTTATAAATTATTAACTGCTCATTCTTAAATGGAATTTATTAATGAAATTGCAGAAGGTATTAATTATTGCTTTTAATAATTTAAATAAAAATAAATTAATAATAATTTTCCCAAAAATTTGCAGGCAATTAAATACAACTGCTTCAGAGTTAACTATACTTTTTGGCCAATTACAAAATTTCTAACAAAGTAGTCTTTTATAGAACTAAATATTTGTGGTAGGTATTTATACTTTACTCTAGAGTGGTTGGTTGGTCAGCGTTTCGATAAAGCACTCGAAATTTAAAATTGAAAACAAACGCTGAAAGGAGGTAGAATTAACTTGGTATACAGTCTTTTATTTATTCAATTTTGCGAATAAAGCTTTAATAAACTGTAATGAGTCCGTTTCAAGTATTTTAAGTTCAACTTTAGTAAAATATATTTCACATTGGCTGACTATTCGTTTTCATTAAAATTTATTAATCTGTTTTTATAAACAAATATCAAAGCAATTACGTAACTTTAATGTAAAAATATATAATAGGTAAGTGCTTATAATAATAAATCATTGAACGTTTGATGATTTTCGAACATGCGTGGTTTTTGATTATTTTTAAGTTATTTAGGTTAAATAATAATTATTACTTACACAACCATAACAAAATTTAAATATTGTAGTAGATGTTTTAAAATATTTAAATGTGAAATATGTAGTCGTACATCAAAGAAAGAAACTTGCTTAGTTTCCCATATAATAAAAATTCATGCAAATTATCACACCAACACCTCCTACTACATTTAAAATTGTCAAACGAACACCCGTGAGTTTAAATTTTTACTTTTCAATTAACTTGCAAAATAGAAAACCCCGTAGGTAAACGGAAAAGGTTTAAAAGTTTAAATGAATAACAAGTAAATTTCTTTGAAGGTTTTCAAAGACTCGCGATGATTTATAACAATGCTTATAAAACAGAACTGCGAAAAGCAGCTGCATATAAATGCAAACATAGTGCTATATTATATACATTAACTGTATCATCAACCATATAGCAATGGCTTAGTGAAATCGCTAGTTGAACGATAACTTGGTAAATTTTGGGATAGAACTGCGGACAATTTTTTTTAACTCCGTTGAATGTTATTGATGTTCCGGTGAACATCAATATGCTATATTTGTCTATATTTATATATATGTCATTTCTAGAGACATCAGTTCAATCATCAGTAACCGAAAATTTTAATTTTTTGCACCAACCATCGTTAACTCTGATCTATAGGGATATTGGATATTGGGAAATATAACAAACGATTAAATCCAAAAAGTTATTAAATCGTATCTTGGTATATTTTATTTTATGATAAATATTTATTTAAAAAATGTTGCAAATAAAATTGCAGAAATGGCATTGTAATATTTATTTTTGCGCAATACTAATTCAGTTATTTTTCATAGAAATGTTACGAAAATTGCTAAAGAAGTCCGAGAAATCACCCATACAAGAATTACACAGTAGAAACACTCGAAAAAGCATTGTACGACTAAAGACTCAAAGGGATGCTTTCCACAATACAGCGAAGCAGGATTTACTTTATAAAACCATAACTCATTGGCAATATTTCTAATCTGGACGTTTATTCTACTACAGATTTTACGATGTATTGTTAATAATATGTAGGTATATATATTTAACGGACTATATAAAAACGAAAACTATGAGAGCATACGATTTGTTGGCGATTTTTTCTACTTTAAATAAGCAAAGCAATTTGATAATATAAAATCTCTGCTTTTATTATTATATTATTTTATTTTTATACTGCTCATTTGTTTGTTAAAGTAAAATTTAATTTTTAGATAAGTGATATATTACACTTTAGCGGGATATGGTATTTCGAGATCTAAATTTGGTTGTCATATTGAATTTTAATATTATGGTAAAGTTTAAGGTAAACCACAATATTGATACCCCAGCGAACGGGTGTAGTCTATCAGTCCAAGCAAGAAAAAAAATTGAATTGCGAATTTATACATTATTATCTTTCTGAAATGTAAAAAAATATAAATAATCCCATTTTATTAAAAAAAAATGGGAATGATTACTTCGCAAAAAATTCCGGTAATTTTCCACTGAAAACTTTTAATAATGTGAATTTATTGGTTCATCTTCAAGCGTAAAAATTTTTAAAATTATAATAAAATATAATAATAATATATTGAGTTAAGAAACGATTCCAAACGTCGACAATTTGAAATTATTTAAATAGACAAAGAATTCAACTAATTTTATTCATAATAATATTTTTATATATTTGCAACAAAGAATAACAATTCGTTTCTTGACATTATTTTGACTTTTTCTTTACATTTCGAAACAAATTTAAAAAGCAACAAGATTTACACTCTGCGAAGAAACTTGGACATTAGAAATGTAAAAATATAAGCTATTTTTACAAATTCTGTAAGTTTTAGTTATGTATGAAGAAATGATAGCATGCTGACATGAATAAATCAATTTTAATTGAGACCCCTATATTTCGGGCAAAAATAAGTAATATATTGCTTATTTTTGAATTATTTTCTTACTTTATAGCGTTTTGTCTATAGGAAAACATAAAAATTTTGGTCTTATATAGTTTAGCTTTTTTTTGTTTTGCGTTTTAATAAATGATGTAAAAAACAACCTATTCTCTTGTTGGCTAAAAAGTAAGCAAATCTGCTTTTTTAATATAAATTTATTATTATTAATATTCAGAACAACTATTCATTTGAAAGAACATTTCTTGGTACGTATTTTAAATATGGGTTCTGATAAACCATTTTATATAGACTCCGTTTGTCGAGGTAATTTTTAGCTCACTTGTCTACTAGAGGGTTAACATTCATTTTTATTTCGGAACGTTTATTTCGTTCGGTTAACCAATTTTTCAAAAAAACATCCTTATTCTAAGTAATCGTCCTTATTAGTAAAATTACTGATTCTTATGATAACTACATAATGCATATCGTCGGCTTAGTTAGAAACCCTCGTAAGTCCAAATCGCACAATTTTACAGAGGCAACAAAAAACGTTTTAAAACAAGCAGAGCTTTCCAATTTTGATCTATTTTCTTTTATTGTGTAATTATAAAAATAAAATTATCATAAGTACACAATAAAAGAATATGTATCAAATTGGAAACTGCTTGTTTCAAAACGTTTTTTGTTTCCCCTGTAAAATTGTGCAATTTCGACTTACGAGGGTTTCTAACTAAGCCGACGATATATCCTCTTTTATATGCTTTATTTTACTGTAATTACTAAATTAAATTAAATAGAAAAGGCAGCTCGAAGGGTTTGTGAGACAACCAATCTTAAATACCATTTCATTTTTTATCCTATAACGGCTAACCTGAATAGAAGTATGGCCTTAATTACCATCTCCCAAAGTTATTAATTCTGGAAAAATAGCTATTTATGTAACTGGAGACGAAAAGTTGAATATTTGCTTACATCTGGTAGAAACTAAAGATAATTTCAATTTTCGGATTTAGATTCACCTTGAAGATGATTTATTCATCTCTTTTATCGAGATTGTTCAGTATTGTTAGGCCAATTATTATAACAAAATACAGTTTACTCAGCGTATCGGAATAGTTAAAATTTATTACAAAAATACAAGAACTTCAATCAAATGACCATTTGATGGTCAATCAACAAGAAATTTTGTTAATTGGACTATAAAGCAATTTAAAAAAGACCTATTATTTCATGAGATTTCAAGATGGTGTCATAATATAACTGTATTGGATTTTTTCTCTGTTGTTATGTGAAATCATTAGTTTAATCCAATAAAGGACAAACACTCAATGACTTTAAAATCAACACCATTCGTGTCATTTACAAAGAACTTTAATTTTTATTTCATATTTGATGAACATCGAAAAATTTAGTTTTTCCTTAAGTTTTTTATATAAAATTCGTTTAAGTAAAAGTAAAAACAGGAAATTGTGGAGAACTCACATCGACGCAATTAAAATTTTAATTTTTTACTGAAAATTTTGTTTTTATCATTTTATTTAGTTTTCACGCTCTTCTATATTTTATTATGCAAATAATTTTGCATTAAATGACAAAGATGACTGTATGTAGTCAAACGCGTCACAAAAATAATAACACATGTAGGTACGAGTTCAAATATCTTTTGTACCTAAAGCGAGCAAATTTCAAAAAAATAAACAAAAATAGAACAAAATTAGTATTTACGGGTAGGTATATTGCAAAAAAATTGTTCAAGAAAATGTCAACTTTAATCAACTTGACAAGGTCACAGGTAGGGCTGCATTAGAGTTCGATTAAGAATTTTTTTTTGATAATTTTATCACTTTTGAGTCAAATGATTAAAATAAAGTTTACCTGGAAAATTGAAAATTTCGATTTTAGGGAAATATTTCAAAATGAACTTAGTTTTGGAAAAAAAATTATTCTAGGTGTTTCTCTAAAAATCTAACTTGTCGTCAAAAACGCGCTTTTCTGCAGACTAAAGCTAAATATGTAGACTTATATCACGGGTAGTCATATATCATTTGTTGTTTCTTTGTTTTATATATTATCTGTGTTGTTATCTTATATCTGTTTGTATCTTATGTTATCAATGATTCAAATCAATAGTTTTGATCTAATATTACCTTAGTTTATGAATTTAAATAAAAAAATATAATTTGTTCTCTAGCATGTAAAATAATAAATTAAAAATTTATTAAAAATATTTTTTTATACGTGATAATAATACCTATCTAATCATATTTATTATATAAACTAATAATAAAGTAATACAATTTATTATGTAAATAGGAACTGATTTGCATTTTACGTACCCTTACTTTTAGTTTAAAGAAATCTATCAGATTTCTATCAGATCGGTGATAACCACTAAAAGCCGTGATACTAGCAAAGTAGAGAAAAGCAAAACGTTGAAATAAATGTGACTGTTTATATTGAAGCAGCGGGAAAACCAATGTTAATTCATAGAACAGCGATTAGAGCTATGAAATTTCTTCGCTCTTATCAATTATCACAGCTCCAACATAAACGTACCCGCGGCAACCAATCAGAGCTTTGTTTTGTTATAATGATGAATTTGTTTTCTTCCTCTATGATTAGTTAATTGTATTAGTAATAAAATAACTAATACTCATATATAGTTAATTTATAAAAAATACTGCTATATGTAGAGCGTATGATAATGCACGCTATAGGCATAAGAAATAATAATCCCCTGGGTTTCTGGGCTACCATATGGATGCGGATTTTTAAGTCACATAATGTCTACATACTGAACTAACGATAATATATTATTGCTCAAATATTTGGATAATCCGCAACGGGCAGCAAAAAAATAATACCTTTTGCCTGTTTGGAAATTTAGAATCCGTTTTAAGTTAGAAAGTCTAGCTATATGTATAACATTCATCTTCAGCACGCAAAGGAACAGTCAGGAAAAACCGAAAATTGTGTAAATGTTACTGACTAGAACCACATAAAATCAAAAAATAACAATAAATAGTTAAACAGTTTCAAACAAATTTTTATAATTTGGGATATCGAATTCTGTCATTCTTCAAAATTTTTAAGTGAACGAAATTAAATGAAACATATAAATACAACGAATATACACTAGTGATCAAAGGAATTGATGAAATGAGAGTTGCAAAACAATATGTTTAAAAAAAATATTTTGTCCATCTAGGTTATTTCTCTATCCCTGACAACATTGTTTATGATTTTTTTATTATAATAATTCTATAATATTATATAATTATTATACAATAAATGCAAAATGTTGTCTGGGATGTTATCTGAATGAAATAAGATCACAGAACGAAGAAAACAAAAACAGCACGAATTAATTAAAATATTTGGGATAACGCAATTAGGTCGAAGCATGTGAGAGAATTCAAGGAAAAAAAATTTAAAAGTCGGTTACCACAACTCAAAAGTGGGCATCCAAAATTAAGAATTTTTAAAATCAGTCCTATCAGTAAAATCAGATAGGAACATTGCAATATATTGTGATGTTCTGATATTCCCACAACCAAGCTGATTCTTTTGGTAAATTTAATTTCTTTTTCATTAATTTATATTGCCTGGTTTTTCTAGTTGAGTTAGATAAATCGTGTGCGGGGTTTGGTGCACAAGTAATTTTTTCAGTACCTATCCAAATTAATCTATTCCCACACTATTTGGAAGATTTTATAACATATCACACAATTTCAAACACCATGTAAGTAAATTAACAATACAAAAATAGTGAATTTGAAACTAAAAGTTGGTGGGAAAAATTGGACTTCCTGGTGAGAGAGAGAGAGAGAAGAGGAAGGAGGGTACTTTACCGAAGAGGAAAATCGATTGCAAAAAGTCACAAGTTAGTAAAAGAAAAACAAAATTTGCAATAGTATTTGTTGGTGATTTGGCGAGTTGGATGATCGAGTTCCATTTAAATTGTGTTTGGGCATTGAGCATTATTTTACTTGAGGAACAAAAATGAATTGTGAGGTCGCATCATTGTGAGACGAGGAAAAATCAGAACTAGAGGCGGATGCAGCTTTGGACGGGCTTCCACCAGACAAGAGGAATCATTGCACCTGGACCGCACCACAGGACGTAATATTAATTGAAAAATAGGTACCGTGAAAATTTTGACTTGATATTTGAGAACAATAAATTCAACAAAATAATGTGGTTATTGCTTATTGTGTTGTATTTACACGGAAACACCAACTTCCTATTCATAGGAGCAAGAATTGTTTGATTGTTGAAAGAATTACAATATTAATTTAGGTATTGCTCCTGTGAATGGAAACACTAAACTTAAACACTAACAAACGAGTCCTGTTCCAAATGGGAAAATCAATCAGTGTGCGAATAAAAATAATTTTTCCTTCATTAGTTTTTTTATTACCCAGTGTTGCCAGAATTCGCTCCGTGAGGAGTCTCGTCCGAGTGAGAAAGCCGAACGATGTGGGTTATTTGGTAGGGGTAGTTTTATTTTAAACCCAATATCATTTCAATATATAGTTTAACTACGCTAATTAATAGAGAAGAAAAGTATAGCTACTTTGTGGTATTTTATGTGGAACTTTTTGTCAAGTATTTTGTGTGGTAGTACCTACCTATACAAAAAACCGTGTAGTAGTCTGTACTTCATTTAGAAAGTATCAATTATTTAAAGTACTACTTGTCACCTATTGTATTTTAGTTTAGTTTAGCTAAGCACTAAATAAATAAAAATATATAAAAATGATCTGTGCTATTATATCATTTCTCGTCAATAAAAATAATAAACAAATATCTAAAATATGAAAATTAAAAAGTAAGTTGTTAGCTACTTCGGGTTACGAATAAAACTAAAATTTCTTAATTATTGTACAAGTTTCGTGTGAATTCACTATACAAGCATCAGTTTTAAAATATCATACGTCTACGTATCGTAGAACACAAACACACAAGTCAACAATGTTAAAATTAATATTTAAAAAAACAACGATGCCGATAGATAAAATTGCATTCTAGAAATAAAAAGATATAACTGAGACAGCTAAGTCTTCGGTCTTGAGAAATTAACTCGCTCAAATGATACAATATAGCGATAGCGGAGTAGGTATAACTCATTTATCCATGTTATAATATACTATATCGCGAAAACCTTTTAATCAGAATATTACTGGTGGTTTAAAATTTTAAAGTATTAGGAGTATTAATTCCTAATTTTTTCGAGAAAAATTTCCTTTTGTGTTTCTTAGTTTATCTTTTTACTTACTTATAGTTTATAAGAGAAGGTAATATAATTGAAAACCAATATATAATTGGTTTTATGTCACAATACGGGTTTAACGATGTGCTTGAAATTTCTTTCTTTGTACTTTAGTTAGTGAGCGTTGTTGATGACATTCAATTCGCTGCTTCAATTCACTCGAATTTAAAAATGCAGTGTAATTTGTAAATTGGAAACGATTTCAATATACCTACTATATATCGAACACCATACTTGATATCAATACAATAAAGAGAAATGCACCTTACCGCAAAGGTTTTGGAAACAAAATTTTTATAAGTTATATAGGATATTATACATATGTAAATCACTTGTCTAATGTGCTGGCGAAAGTTTCCATAATTTGTTACTTATTATTACTTCGTTTTGTATATGAGCGTATTAAGAAATTGTAATCTATTGTTGATGAAAATATCAAAGTAACTAAAACTACCACTTACTTGGACTGGATGGCTCAGATCCGTCGGATGATTGAAAATTATTTCTTTGCATTAATGATACAACACCCATGTCAGAAGAAGTAGTTATATTATGTGACGGAATCGATGTGCTTTCCGTTCCCGAAGTAGGTGGTGGAGCGGCCCCTGTTGCATACAAAAGTCCTAATTCTCTAGCTTCATTTTCTTCTTGTGCTTGCTGTCGTCTTAATGCAACTTGCGCTGCCATTACGCGTTGCCGTTCAGCTATCAAAGTACATTTCGCACAATTACAATCGCGCCAACGACAATACCTTTTATGGCCCTTCAGAGCAGAAACAACTCCATGATTTCGACACCTTGCACATTTTGGTGTTCGTTGGTAACGTTCAGAAGCTCTCAAGAAAAATGCTGGCGGAATGGAACCCAACACGGGATGTTGCGACATAAGAGTTTGCATATCGACACCACTTGGAAGACTCATTGTGCAGAAATTTTAATTAGTCATAACCAGAACTACTATGTTTAAAAACTTTAATATGCAATCACGTGCTAGGTCACGAAGTACAACGAGTGGTTAAACGCGACTGTAACGCTAAAGCTCCGGACTCCGGAGTTCCGATGACCGATCTGAAAATTTTCTACTAATGATACGGTATCTGGATGTGGCTACTGTGCACACTGTTGGTTGCTTGCGCTTGATACATGCACCAATAGCATCCCCTTTTCCATCCGTTCCACGCCCTTATTCCATGACGTAACATTTCTGCACGCCTACATACTCTACTTTGATATTTACAGTATTATGTGCCCTATTATAATGAAAGGCATAATAGGAATACAAACTAGTCTTGAATGGTAAATATATTATACTGCTATTATAATCTAGTGAAGGAGGGTGAGTTGTGCGGCTACCCCTCTGATGCTAGGATTTCATATGCTATTGTACATTCAAGTGCGATACTATTAATTTATTGTTGTTGATAGTTCAGTTTCAAAATCTATTGTGCAAGATTTTACAAATAATTGTAAAACGTTTCAATTGAAACTTTCCAGAAACATACCTAATGAATTGGTAGATATTAAGTGGGCATACAATATGTTAAATATTATGATATTAATTATGTATTTATTTTTGAAAACAATTTTTAAATATTTGTAAGTAATTTGAAAAATAGATAATATGAGAAAAAAACGGACACCAAATCAAAAGGTTAGAAAATGATATGATGCAAAAAAGGAAAGAGGATGTAAGAATGCAACAGTTTTTCGATTTTATTATCAAAAAGAGTGAGCCTGGTTTAGACATATCCAAGTAGAATCTGGGTAGAATAACAAATAAAATGAACTTTCTAAATTATCTTGTATAATAGCTCTGCTATTTGTGAAGTCATTTCGCCTGAGATCCTGCATTGTGGTGACTTCTTACATCCAGATAGGCTCGGACTTTTATGCACAATTACATGAAATTGTCTCTTTGAATCCGGGAACAAAAGACGGTATGCGAAAGGTTATATGTATAGAATAAAAGAAGGAGATAATGACGGCGAGGTGCGCCATAGATCGCAGCTTCTGGAATTTAATTAAACGCGGATTACGACTTAGCATCAGAGATAGATACACGCAGCTTGATTTTTGTTCTACCTCTTTTTATTTCTTACTTTGCTTTTTAAATTGATTACAATATAATATTTATTTTCAAAGATACAGAAGTATAATTCTGAAAATTTTAAGTTAAATATTTTTATTATACATAATTATGTCAAATATTACAATTATTGGTATAAAAATATACAGTTTAGTTTTCACGTTTGCAAATTACAATAATGAGCAAAAATATGAAACGAAATAGTATTATAATATTGATATAATGTTATTTTGACAATTCTGTTTGTAAAATACCAACCAATAAGATGCCATGCTCTACCCTTTGTAAGTGTCTGGCAAACAGCATTGCAGAATTATTCTCGAAAACTTTTGGAGAGTATTACCAGCATTCCCGCTGGAAATATATTATTAATAAAATTAGTTTCAATCGTTGGCGAATTATTTGAGCTTCAATGAGTTTCCATTCTCATCGTTTAAATCATAATGACAAAAAAGTTTAAACAATTTTAACCCAGTTAATTCATATTATTTCTCTGTAACTCAAAAATCGTTTCGTACTTTTGTCAAAAACTGCATTAATGTAATAAATTATCTGATCTAACTAAAACTATACATATTAGTAGCATTTTATATTATTAACTAAAACGTTTTTTGTTTCTAATATGGCTAAATCTTTGTTAAGACTTAAGGTAACAAATCATTTTTCTGGCTGTATAATACAGATACTTTATTTTAAATTATGTAATTCATGTTTTATAATCAATTGTGTGGTTTCGTTAGGTTTCATGAAGTTGAATACTAAAGTATTTCTTTTTGAAACACTTTTTGTTTACTCATAAATTTTTTTTTAACTAGTATGAAGAAAAACAATATAAGATTCTATTCCTACATCGTTGTTACCACATAAGGTAAAACAGAAAGTTTTTCAATCGAGTAAGTTACATTTTACTTTTATATTTTACGTTTCATTTTTGAGGAGCGAAGTGCTTGTTTTATTCCCACAATATAAAAGCAGGAAAAAGAGAGGGGGTTATTGAACATAGCAAGAGATAATAAAGAGCCTACCCTTTTTCTCCTATCCTTGTTACTTTTTCTTCCGCTGTGTTATTGAGTGACCTTTTTCTTTTTCTCCTGCTATTGGGTAGTAACAAAACACTTTTTGGCATGTTATATTATTTAAAGAGTAGATACCATAAAATTAGCTTCTTATTACAAAATTTTCGATTTTTAAATTTTTAAAATATCACCTTCCTATTACAACGGATTTAAATCAATCATCGACAGATATTTTTTTCGCGTTTAAAGATACATGCAACATTTAGTATTTTGTTTTTTAATTATTTCTAAAAGAACAAAAATGAAATTTTGAATAACGGCTTTAAAAAATATTGGTTTGTTTAAAAAAAAATTGCCATCTAGTTACTTTAACAGATTAAAATATTTTTTCGTTTTTAGTTTTAATTAAAAATATTAAATACTAAAATGTTGTATATCTATAAACGCGGAAAGAAATGTCTTTCATTATAATCAGTTATAATGGGAAGCAGGAATATATAATAAAAAAAAATATAATTTCCTATATTAATTCTCTATGTTCGGGTGTACGACCGGCCACATAGTATATATTCACCTCAAATCCTCGAGTGTCAGCTTTTATTTCAGTTAAAAATGGGAAAAGTAAACCAGAACCTTGAAGTTGTAGATTAGTCTTTTTCAGTATAGCAAATCGTTTGTTACTGTAATTTTTTATTTCGATTTGTAATTTTAGATAATAAACTGAAATTCAAAAAAGCAGTTTTATTTTTTTAAAGGGTTCAATTGACAAACTCGTATTTGGCTTGAAAAATCTTCAATTTCTGATAAAATTCAAAATTTTGCTGGAAGGGTTTATGGACCTAATTGCGACCGCATAAGTTTTCTATTGAATTTTACACACGTGAATGCATACAGGTTTAAAATATAAGAAGAAAATTTTCGAAAAGTCTAAAACAAATCGAATCTATTAAAATTTGGATATAAAAGAATCAAGTAGAATTTTGAACAAGTATCAATTTTATTAGTCATCAATAGACTCTTTATTCTATACCAATAAATTTAAACAACATTCAAATAATTAGTTAATTAAAGTAGGGGAGTGTCGGGTGGTTTGAGCCAAAGCAATATATTGGTCTGTGACAGTGTAATCTTATGGTGAATAGTGTTAAATTGTTGTTAGACCAATACACCTCACTTTTCATAAGGTTTTGTAAAGAAAAGACACACGTGTTCAAAAAATTAACAAGAAAGTTTTTGCTTGATTAAAAAAAAATCGTTCGGTGAACATTCTCCAACGATTTTTCAATGTAACTATCGTTAATGTGTTATAAATTCGATGAATTTTCACGTGTATAAAGTTTTCGTAGTATTGCATTGTCCTTAATTCTTTTTTCCAAAATACAAAAAAAGTAGTCATTTGGGTTGTTTGAGCCACCCATTTATTTTCGTGTTTTGTATTGGGATAAATATTTATCGATTGGAAATGATAGAAAATTGCGTTTTGGAATGTATGCTACGTGAATTTTTTGTATTTTTATTAGAAAAATCGGATAACTAATCGAGTATCTTTTTTTCCTTTTTTGAGCCATTTGAACAATAAAAAAAATCATTTTCATTGATATTGTGCGTTTTTATTTCATTTCTGAAAGTTTCCTACTGTTTTTCTCAGATTTGTTAAGGTGGCTCAAACTACCCGACAAATTATTTTTTGTTCAAAATTTAACCCATTTTTACGACGGGCCGCCAGCTTGGAAAAAATTTGTACAATTAATTCCAATTCCAGTTTAATTCCAAAAAATTCCAGTAATCCAATATAATTCCGTAATTCCAAAAAATTCCAGTAATCCAATATAATTCCGTAATTCCAAATTAATCAGGATAATTCCCAGTTAATTCCGATAATTCCAAAGTAATTCCATTCATTTCAAAGTAATTCCAATAATTCCGTAGGAATTCCAGTAATTTCAAATTAATTTCGGTAATTCCAATAATACTACATTAATTTTGATAATTCCAATAATTCCACATTAATTCCGATAATTCCAAAGTAATGCCAATAATTTCAAAGTAATTCCAATAATTCCATTAATATGTCCCAAGGGCAATATTCGATCGTAGAGAATTGGGCCGATCATCGATCGACAGATCACATGACATGTACACAAGCACCTGTCTCCGCTCAGACAGCTCCAAATGCAACTCTCCGATTCGTCGGAAATGAGTATGAAACAGCTCGAGGGTAATAATCACTGTAAAAAATTCAGTTATTTTAGTCTGATCTCGAGCACATTGCACTAGTTTTGATTTTATACGTCTATACTTCTATTAAAACTTTTATATTTTGAAGATTTGGGGCAGAGAGTAATAAGGTTGCGATCACTCCTAACACCACAACCCTTTCCTATTCCCCCGAAACAGATGGATTGTTCCCGGAGTCGTCTGGAATTTTTACAGTTTCTAAAGCTTGCTGATAAGTTTCCTCCCGAGTTTTTTCTTGAACACCGTCACCGAGAGTTGACGGAAAAATTAAACTTGCGGCACCATTTTCTTGATCAAAAAAGTTAGTAATCGAAAAATACTTTGCTCTTTTTGATATTCGTTTTTCGGTATTCTTCTCATTTTGATGGGCTTCGAAATGTTTTGTAAAATTAGATATGATCCATTACGTTTTCTGTTTTTTATCCAAAAATATGGTTATTTTTCTTTTGCAAATTATGCACTTGATGAAACCCTTATATTTTGAGTTTTCATCTGATTCTGAGTTTGCATTCAAATTCAAAATTTGGCAGCATATGTATATCTTCATTTGGTACTTTAATGTTGTTATCAGCAAAATATTTTTTTAGTTGTTCTGACACAGTTTGTTCATCAGACACAAATTTTTCCCCATTAGACTTTTAGAGCTGCTATCATTACGTACTTGAATTTCTCGATGTCCTGTGCCTACAGCGCCGCTATTTACTGCTTTTACTTTTTCCAAAGCATTTAATTTCAATTTTTTCAATACAACCAAATGACCTGGAGGAAATTTGAAATTTGCCGAATTAGTTACCAAGGATCCACAGTATTTACTTAAACTCTGGGAATTTTATAAGAATTGGGAAATAAATACACACATTTTAAAAATTTCTAACAAAAAGTGTATACAATTTCACACAACAACACGAATAATATTGTGTTTTACAAATTGTAAATTACAATGTACCTGTGACCTGTTGTACCGTGTGGTACTTGTCACCTGTGGTAAATTGTCTTAGAATTAAATATTGTGCTGTAAAGAGATTAGGAAGAGATTATTATATTTTTATTTCTAATGCAGAAGGAAGTCAGTATGTGCATTATTAAAATTCGTGTTATGAATGCATTTAACCGATTTATAATAAATATTTATTCTTGGGGAGAGCTAGTTAACCCCATTACCCTCCCCTTGTATTCTTGTAACAATTCCACATCAATTCCAGTAATTCCACAATAATTCCGGTAATTCCACAATAATTCCGGTAATTCCATATTAATTCTAAGAATTCCAATAATTCCAGTAATTTCAAATCAATTCCAATAATTCCATTATAATTCCATTTTAATTCCAATAATTCTATTTTAATTCCACATTAATTCCGATAATTCCAGAGTAATTCCAATAATTCCATGTTAATTCAAATAATTCCGGTAATTCCAAATCAATTCCGATAATTCCAATAATTCCGATTAAATTCCAAATATTTGTACAACTAATTCCAAAGCTGACGGCCCCTCGCATTTTTATATTGGAAAAAAAGTTATCATTTTTTTCTAAATTCGAAAAATCAATGACACAGTAGGGTAGATAATAAGGTAATCTTTCTAACAGTACATCCGCTTCATGATATCTTCATCCAGTGAGATTTTATAGTTAAATAACAAAACATGGCTCAAACCACCCGACACTCCCCTACTTAATAATACTAAGGTACTAAATGTATAATTTACGATTCTAAATCATCATTGGATGATTTGGATTGATCCGAAACCCTTGGACTTGACCTCAGGATTTCACTTAATTGAAATGGAGCCTAATGATTTCTCTAAAACAGATTTTTTAGTGAAAAATAGACATTTCCAATTTCGAAGAATGCTTTTAGGATTAAAAGATGCACCAGAAATCTTTCAAAGAGTTCATAAATGTCATCTTACGTGAACATGAAATCCAGAGCTTAGTTGTTTAGTATCTATTAGATTAAACGAAACAATCGAGTTATATTCGGTTCTGACGAGACGAACACAGATATACAGATAACTGATAGATAATTCCGGACTACTGCCGATACGTTTAGGTAATGCTTGTAAACAATAATTTAAATTGTAAACAATATTTCATTTTGGACGTCTACTTAAATTTCTAACATGTTTTGTTTTGATTACGATCTTTAATATAAAATCATAATTGGAAATTTAGACCACGAAGACGCTATCTGTTCGACAGTGTGCTCCAAAATTTATATCAAAATCACAATAAATGAAACACTTCTTTTTAAATACTTATTTTTAAATTTATTCTTCAATTTTTCTACTAGGTAGTATATTTTTATTATTTTTCTATTGGTTTCGCTTTATAGTATCATCAGGTCTAGATATAAGATAGTTTTGCAAAATTTTTAAGTTCCCGCGAGTTGGTCGATGTGGTGACGACTAGCAGTGAAAAGGAGATTCGCACCAAGATGGTGGAAAGTGCGAAAATTCAATTTTATAAATTTTTTCCTCAATATATGTACATATACATAGGTAGTCTTTTTATTTCTAGCTAATTGGTTATTTAATGAAATAATTTGTGGATCAGAAAGATGTTTTTCAATTTCAAAATTTTCCCAAAACTCTAAATGTCTGTATTTTTGGTATTATTTATCGATAAGTCTTATATTATTTCCATGAGAACGTTGATGTCCAGTTTCAAAAGTGCGTTTACTAATATTTGTGTTGATTCCTATTATTATACTATTCTATGTGTTTTAATTTTTTATTCAAATTTTTGTTCTAATGTACCTACATTATGTAGTAGTGCAGTATAAATAGTTGTATTTATATATATACACAACGACATTTAATTTTATTTCTTTTCTCTTTTGTATAATTTAATACATTGTATGTATTCGTTGTGGTACTTGTAGGCAGTGGCGTACCTAGGGGGGAACGGTGGGTGCGGTACGCACCGGGCGGCACATATTTTGGGTGTTCACTTCAAAAGTTTACTATTCGATTTTTCGTATTTTTTTAAACTAGGAATATGTTTTGATATGTTAATTAATTTATAAAAACTTCGAATGGGCGGCAAAAGTGGAGACCGCACCGGGCTACAAAAGTTCTAGGTACGCCACTGCTTGTAGGAGTATTTGTGTAGAAAATCAGCTCCCTGGCCGCGTACGGTGGTGAAATCTTTTGCTGCAATATTATCGCTTATTCTAGCCGACCAAGGGGAATTCCCAAATGCCCTGCTGAATGACTACCTACAGAATCAGGGAAATAGAAACCCTACTAGATGCCTATACAGATGTTATTATGGGGGACAGTGACGGTGAGACAGTGAGCTTCCTCAAGAGTCGGACTTCGGGAAAAGATGCAAAAGAATGTTAACAACCTCAAAATCCTCCTAAGGTAGAAAGTTAACAATGTATGTAGAAGCAAATCAACTATACCTACACGAAAGTTTACAAGCCGGCGAGCTTCATACAACGGAATGCAAGAAGTAGCTAAAATTGTAATGAAACCAATGTAAAATAGAGCAGTTATACCCATCATTACGTATAGACACGAGTTTTCGATCCATAAGATCCATAAAAGTTTGCGACAGATATTATAGTAACTGTTCATCCCACAGACTTGGAAATAGAGAAACTTCATGTCGAGAACAAGATCAAACATAGCCGATAAACGACCATTACGAATCATCTTATTGACTTATTGAATTGCAAGTTAGATGGAAAAAAACTGACAATGCACCCAATTCATTCTGAGGATAAAGGAGAAGGGATCTATTAGATGATCATCATTCGGGAAAGACAGATTCTCACTGGATACGGAGAATTCTGCAGATATCCCAGGTAATTGGAAAAGTCTTCAGATAGACTGTGTCCAGAGTACCATATCATTGAAAAAAACATTTTTAGAATCCTGGAAACTTATACAGGAACGAGAAAAATGAGCTACTGGCAAAGTATAGGAAAACCCTCTAGAAATCTGACAAAGAAAAACAACAAATTTGAAATGAAAATAATATCTAATGACGTATGTAAATTTTACTTAATACCGACATACAGCATTGGCCAGAATAGTGGGGCACCTTTAAAAATTTCAGTATTTTGAAAACTTTTAAAAATTTTCAGAAAACAACTATATGACACGGCTTTCCTAGTAAAAAACTTGTTAATTTTAATGTTTTAGTAAAATAAAAATACGAAGTATAAGAGAATTAAAGCCTTGATCATGGCCTTGATTAAATCATTTATAACAATAAATGATATTTCTACAAAAGTCATTGTTTTTAGTCACAAAAACGAGCGATCACACCAAACTAAGTTTGGGTATTCGTAATTTAATTTATTATACTTAATAATGCAAAATTGCTTTAATAATGCAGAATTACAAATATGCTATACAGATATAGCTATGCGCTATACAATGATATAGGTACTGAAAATTTTTGTTAAATTTATTTATTAAAATTTATGATAAGTATAAGTACCTATACGTAATTGTCTAACAAACCCTTATAGTAAGAGACATCTTTTCTATACCTTTATTATCCTTTGTATCGCAACTGCACCACCTGCCTTAATTCAAACCAAAGTTAGGGTTATAAATTCAATAATTTTAGTTAAGTCTTATTTTTGCTTCTCTAATATTTTATTTTATAATTGCAATGTTTTAATTTATATCTAATGGCCATTTTTTATTTATAATACTACTTCTATTATTTAAGTTTCCAAAATTAACATTATAGAATTATACTGAGACTGACAAAAAATTTGTAATTTGAACTTACTATTTTATTAAATGATCACGAAACATTAAACCTTAACCACCAAATACCTTCGTGTTGATGTAAGTCAAAACGAAGAATTTTGGAAACATAAACACTGAAGGAATTACAATTTTAGTATTTAAAAAATATAGTTTAAAAGGTAAAATTTTATAACATAATATAGAGGAACTATAACTTTGGAGAATTTACAAATTTTTTGTTAATTTTTACACTATAGATAAATACTTACAAATTAATAATTTATAATAATTATTACTAAAATGTAAGTACAGCATACTATTACTATTATTATTTTTATTATTAATAATTATACGATCTGTTGTAGAGAAAGTGCCGCTTCTAAATTATATACATTTTATTGCTCAGTTATCAATACTCGAAGGTTCTTATTAATTAAAAATTAACAACTTTGAAATGTTAACAAGTACAACATGGGTGATACTGACAGGTTTAAAATCAGTGAAATTATGCAAAACCAAATTAATCCGGTTAAAATTGTTAAGGGTAAGATTTTAATGTAAATGTGTCTGCTTAATTCTAAAATAGGGTCGACACCTATCCTGATCGGGATAATTTAATTGCACAGGTTTTACCTAATTTGAAATTTTGTTTGAAGACGCTACAAAGCAATTTTGTTTAAAGAAGATATAAAATTTCTTAAGATTCTATTTAATTAAACTTTCCCAGTGTAGAAATACAAAATATTATATTCATGTGTCAGTGAATTAATTTAAAGTTTGGGAGTTACAATGCTATATTGGCGTATTGTGCGCGATACAATAGAATTGTGACTTTGCATGGATATACGTTCATAACAATGCCGAAACTGGCAGCATGAAATTCAATTAATATTCTCTACTCTCGTCTGCATATACATTAAGTTTGAAGTTATTCTGTATTAATTCGGTTTTCAGCTTCACGAGATTTTGGCGATTAAAATCTAAATCTACGTGTTAAACTTTTAAACGAAATTTCTCTACACCTGTTCCTTGGCACCTCTTTTACGTTACAAAGTATTATTTTTGTAATTTTTAAAACTTGATCCATATTTATTTTAAACCCATCAAATGTTATTTTTAGTTTTAAGTTACATGCAATAAAAAAAAGGACTGCAGGGTTAAAAAAGCAAATAGACAAACACAAATTTGTTTTACTAACATACCTGAACTTTCAATCGATTTTTTTAGAAAAAATCAGAGGTGGGTACCGGCGATCATTTCTACTTTTGAGATACAGGTAACTTATCTCCCGAACTACTGGATATAGAAAGTTAGAATAATGTTAATCTAAAATATTTTAATCAAATCTAAGTTCAAATTATAAAACTGTCAGTTCTTCTAAAATATTACAATTAATGTTTGCGTGACTTTTTCTTTTAAAAAATTTTACCTTTCATCTATTCACTTGTGTTCGTTTACCTATCCTTAAGAGGGGTCTGTATACGTTTCACGGCGGACGATGTTGATCCTATGCGTGGGAGCTGTGGTCGCCAGGACGATACCGATAAGCACCCTCGGGCTTTATTATGTAACATATTGTGAGATACAAGTGGCCCGATATTCAATCTCCATATCGTACCTTACAAGTTC
Organism: Cantharis lateralis; assembly: GCA_963170105.1. Lineage (NCBI taxonomy): Eukaryota > Metazoa > Arthropoda > Insecta > Coleoptera > Cantharidae > Cantharis > Cantharis lateralis. The sequence continues at coordinate 56,485,464 of OY720624.1, read as the reverse complement.
CCTTCTTTGTACTTTTGTAATTGCCATTGTTGATTAAGTATCAGATATACAAAAGCTTACTTTTTTATCCTAGTGATTTGTGAAGATTTTAGATGATTTAGTTGATAAAGTCGTGTATGTTTGTATATACTCCAACTTTTTGGTTTAAAATGTCGGTTTACTTTCAATCACCTGTTACTTGTATTCTATGTGGTTTCATCCTAGTTTTTGGGCACGATCTTATCTAACTTGTAAAAGCACTTTTGTTGCAATTTTTTTTGTATCGAATGAATTGCAATGAACATACTTTAACGCCTTATAATTTTATTTACAGTATAATATTAGGTAAAACTTAATGTAGCAAAATTTATTTTGGTATAGAAACTTTATTTTTTTTACAAATTATATTATTTCAAAATCAAATATTAATAAATTATTATTTTCGTTAAATTTTTAATTTAAGTAACCGATTTATTAATTGAATATTACATATGTCTTTGATGAATTTAAATAAAAGCAAAACTGTCTATTTTGTCCATTGTCTCCCCAGTTTCTCTAAATAGAACTATCGTTTCCTAAATTTTAAAATGTCAAAACGCAAAGATTTAAAATTTGCAATCCAAAGAAAACTGTTAACAAAATAATAACTCATCAGCCATCACAACGCAAATTCAAAAATGAAAATCTCAGCTATGTAAATAGGATATTATTTTTTCCAAAATATTTACTTAGGCTACTTTATTTACTTCTAAGTATGTATATTGCTGTGCTACTTCTGAGGTATACAGTAGGTACTATAAAAAAATTTATAATATACAAATAGGTACACATACCCGTGATATACTACTAATATGACTACTAATGTATTTTCACCTAAATGTGATCACAAAATCTAAATTAAAAATAACGTAAAAATGGACAATTATTATTGATAAATCATTTCCAGGAAACAAATTTCTTTATTTAAGAAACTAAAACTTTTTGTAAAGTTGCTGGTGATGTATAAAAATTACACGTTTGGCATTGGTCAGCAAATGCAAGGGTTGCTGGCTATTTTATACAAATCATGGTCTGGTGGCGACATTGACTGGTGGCTTTAAAAAATGCAGCCGGACATCGCGGACACTATTATATACTGGCGAGATTTATAAAACTGCCGGTTTTCTGCAATCATTTTTAAAACTTTTCTGCCAACAGCACGTAGTAGTTATTGAAATTTTCCTCGTTATTCAGATTCAGATTTATGTTTGCGATCGACTCATTCGACATAGAGAATAGCATTGTTGGCTAACATTTAATTTTACGATTTTTATTTCTTTATACAAAAATTTTAAAAATATTATTTAATATTTTATTTTTAGAAATTTTTAAGGTAATTTATATGTTTAATCTGTATTTGACTGGCGTCATTATTAGGTACATTGAATTTTTTGTATGGGAAAAACTGTTAAACCATTCAAACCTTAAAAGTTAATTTTCCTTATTCAAAGTTTTGTTTACTGAAGTGAAAAGTACATGGGTACCTAGATAAATGTGTGAATATAGACATTAACCGGTAAATGTATAAAATAGTTATATTCACACATTTACTATGTTTTGGTGTGCCAAATGATTTACATTATCTTTTTACTACTTTTCAAACTTCGGAAAAACTTGATTTGATGATAATATGAATTTAAAAAAATGCTAAAATGATGTAAGATTTTTTTTTTAAAGTAGTGCCTATTTTGACCAAGCTAAGGAAACTGTTTTACTGTTTCAGTTTTCCTAGAAAACTCACGAGTTGCGTACTTGGCCGGGAGCTTATTAGTCAAAGTGAGCATAGCATTACATACAGCTTTTTAAATAGGTGCAATACTACTACTCGGATTACTTTCATGCTTCTTAAACGACCTTTGGGGTTTGCCGAAGGAGGCAACTAATATACCACCTAGTACTGTATTATTGTTAAATTTTTTACTTATACTACCACTACTAAATACTAATTACCACTACTGTGGTTATTATTAGATATTAATAATAATTAATTAACTGAAAATAATATTTAAAACCCTGAATTTATTTACAATATATTATCTACTCGTAGAATAAATTAAAATAATATAATTTTTTTATGTAGTAACTATCAATTAGTGTTGTAGAATAAATTTTGTCAATTTGATCACGTTGCGATCTCATTCTCATTAAATTTTTTTGCTATTTATAGTTTTTAGAATACCTTAATATTTATAGTGACACTGATAATTAATAATAATAATATATTATTATTACACCACTATTTTGACTAGGTCCTATAATTTCTAACTGTCTGCCACTACGCTTGTAACTTATCCGATCTCTGATAACTAATATCTTTTTCTGGCCGAGTGCTAGTCTGCCTAAACAACCCAAAATTTGATATTGGGCTGTTAGACTGCAACAGTACAGGTAGTTGAACCGAGATTTGAATTTAAAAATTCACATTTATGGCCTTGCGTATAATGGTTTACAGTTTGCGCTGCTCAGTTGACTATGTTTTATATTATTTCATAATAATAAAATAATGTAATTTTAATAAAATTTCTTTAATAAATGTAGCAAAAAAATTGCCTATCAATAAATACATCTACAATAAATTGTAGAAAAACTAGAACAAATACACAGTTACGTCATTCCTTAATAGTATTTTGCTAATGGTGCACCATGGGAATAAACGGGGGAGGAAGCATAGGTGATAGGAGCGGCAACTTTAGCGATTGCTGGAGCATAAGCAACTGGAGCGGCAACAGCTTTGACTGCTAAAGGTTGTTTCGAAACGACGGCATTGAAACCATTGTGGGGATCAGCGGTGTATTCGACAATACGTTTTGTTCCATCGGACTCGATTAAGGAGTAACTACCATGAACTACATCTCCTTGACGGGTTTCTTGTTGAGTTTTTGAATCTCCGGTGTGTGGATCGTTGACGGCATATCCAAATTGGTAGTTAGCTGGAGCTGCATGTTCAGCAATGATTGTCTTTGTAACTGGTGCATATGCTACTGGGGCAGCAACTTTAGCGATAGCTGGAGCATACGATACTTGTGGAGCGTATGATACTTGTGGAGCATATGATACTTGTGGAGCGTATGCTACTTTAGCGATTGATGGAGCTGCATAAGATAAAGCAGGTGAAGCGTAAGATACTGCTGCTGGTGCTGCAATTTTGGCGATTGCTGGTGCTGCATGAGCATAAGTCACTGGAGCTGGTTGAGCGTAAGCTACGTGAGCAGGTTGAGCGTAAGCCAACTGAGCAGGTTGAGCGTAGCTTACTGCTGGTGCATGTTGAGTGTAAGCAACTTGAGCAGGTTGAGCGTAGCTTATTGCTGGTGCAGCGTGAGCGTATTGTACAGCTGGTGCAGCGTATTGGACTGCTGGTGCTGAGTGAGTGTATTGTAGAGCTGGGGCGGCAATTTTAGCTACAGCTGGTGCAGCATAAGCAAGAGGTGCTTGTGCTGAATAGCTGTATGATACTGGAGCGGGAGCATAACCAGCACTGGCAAATGCCACACTAGCGGCGATAACAAATAACTAGAACAAAAAAATATTAATTACAGTTTTTATTCAAGCAATAATTTAATATTTTTATTATAATCACTTGCACATTTCAGTAGGTACTCACTTTAAATATCATGATGTATATTGTTTGAGAGATTCTAAGCTTCTATAATGCAGACTCGATCTGCAAAGTATATATAGTTCTGCGGGAGGTGTGGCCCTCAACCTGGGACCACTTTAGGCCTTTCACTAGAGTATGTTACATTATTTAGTTTTTAAATTTTAAAGTACAATTTACAGACTATTGATATTGTTAATCTAATTATCTTACTTTTTTTCAAGTCAATTAATCGACTTGACAAGAAGTTTTTTTAAATAGACATAACCCATAAACTATTGCAATTGCTGCACGTAGAATATTAAATACGTAAACGACAAATACATTGAAGAAATATACTTATCTAATAAAAGCGAGATGAGATTAAATAAATAAAATAAAAAATTCTTTTAACAGGCTTACTAATATGAATATTGTTTTATTATAATATTATGTATTTTATAGGTAACATAATTAATTTTATTGACAATCAACAACTATTGAACAATTCTTGTCAATCTTCATTGTTATTGAACATTCATTATTTTGCACAGCAAAAATTCCAGAAATTTAAAATTTATAGATTGGTGTCTAAAATACCTATTTTGCACATTCTAAAATAAAAAAACTATTGTGTCACTGAAATGTGTTTAGCATTTTTAGCACATACAGAAATAAACAATTCAATCTATAGGTAATAAAAGTTAAATCATTTATTGAACTTTCTTGAATTAAAAGTAAGTGCAATAAGAGAGTCATAAGAGCGGGTGTCGTAAGAAAAATCTTTTGTAATGACAATGTATAAAATATTATGTTCACAATTAATTAAAGATTGTCGTTTAAGATGTATGTGGATTATAATTTCGGAACTCGTTTATGCAAAAAATTTAAATAAATTATAACCTTCGATTAAGAATTTGATATATTTTCATATTTTTAAATTACTCTATTAACCACATTATTTGGTAATGTTTGATACATTTTCCTCTTACAATTTCTTGAATTTACATAATATATAGGATGATTTTAATTTATAACTCAGAGGAATGTCTTACGAATAAATTACCTGTTATCGTTTTTATATAAGTGGACTTAAAATGTATACTTACTTACAAATTAAGTGTAATTAATGGATAATTTACTGAAGATCTCATTTAAATTTCTTTTAAACTTGATTTAAATGTCAAAAAATAATATTGGTATTAAATTAAATTTATTTAACCTAAAATTTACAAATTTGACTATTTGCATAATATTGCTGATGCTAACCTTTATAACTGTAAGTAAAAAAAAACAAGTAAGAGCTGCATTATCCTTAAACCTTAAACTATACTGGAATATGTAGTCGATTAAGGTTCTTTCTCTTTCTGTATTTTGAACTTTTGAGCTTTAAGAGTGTATTTATTATTTACATTAAAATTCAAGTTTTTCATAAGAACTTTATAATTTTACGCCAATTACCAATCATCTACTTGCTTAATATACGAAATTAAACTTCCACGTATCTCACACAATTTCAATTAACCTTAAAATTAGTTTAAAAAGTTGAATTCCATAATTAATAAAATTTATTAGCAAGAATATAGTGTCCGACATGTGGATAATATAAAAATATTTCCTAACTTTTATGTAATTCATTTAATTATTAATATAGCGCATGACAATGTAATAAATACTCGAAAAATTTGTCAAATAATAATTTATATTCAAATTATAAAAAAATTAAATAACAATTAATTATTGAATTTGAGAAGAAGTACCCTTCAGCAATGACGATCCATTTGCTCAAATCATAAAAATATTTGATTATTTATTATGTATTTGCCAGTTCATCTAAATTTTAAAATTTGATTAATTTATTTTTACATCTTCAGTCTTTTCTGTCCACTGCTGAATAATCGACCTCTTTTTCTCTGTGTAAAAGGTTTAAGCATGTAGACTCCACTGTATGCCCAATTTCTTGACAGCAGTTCTTCTGCTATCTTACTAAGCCGCACTGATCGCCTATCGAACAACTATTAGCCGTGCAAATTAAAATATTTAATTAAAAAAATTAATAAAATTGAGGTTTATCACAATGTTTACACATGCTTTGTGCAACAAATTTTAGAACAAATTTTAGTTTATCGGTTGAAGTTTTGCTTAGCTTAATTTGTTATTTTCTAGAAGCTTTAGTTTGTGGTAGTACCTTTATTGGTTTCGGAAATATTTAGGGTACTTAATTCGTTAAAAAAACGGATACTACTAACAAATATCTCTTTTCAGAAATACATTCAAAAAATATAAGTTGTTATCACTTATAGCATAATTTTTGCTTTATATTGGGTTGTTGCACCTAACTTGAGATAAATTTGCCAGTGGGAAAATAAAATTTCCTTAAATTTATAATTTAGCATTTCTCTTTTTCTGTCACAGTTTAAAGCATAATCAAATAAATTAAGTAAAAATTAAATATAGTTTTGGGGGTTTATACCGGTCTATTAATCTCTACAAACGTATACTGACCATATAATGGGTAGGTATTATTTGGGTCTTCTTTCGTGACCTACTTATTTGCAAATACTTTCCGAACAAAATATATTAATTTAATATAACAGTGCTAATTTTTTTAAATTGTTTTGAGTTTAGTCGCAAATTTTTGACGAAATTTCTGTAAATTATAAAAATGTATTCTAACATGCGTTCTATCCGGTATTATACTGCAGTATTTGTCCAAAGATGACTATTTCAAATCAAAACGTGTTTCAGTTAATTATAATATTACGAAAAGAATGCACGATATTAAGTTTTTAGTATAAATTCACCTTGTAAATTTACTCTATTTTAAATTGTTATAATTTAATTTAAATCATACCCTTGACCTCATAATTTTAATTTATTGACTAGGATTTAAAATTAAAAATGAATAACGAAGTTTCTCTAAATCGCATAGTAAATTTTATATAACATGAAATAATGCGGTAATTGGTAAGATATTGCTAATTGTTATTAAATAAACGTGTTTCTTAGTAAGATATTAAAACTGAAATCTTATAATATTACATAAAAGATGATTCCGTAAGATTTTTTGTTTCTTATATTAAATTTACTAAACACTAAATTTTAATTTTATTGATAATTCAATTAGTTAAATCTTTATTAAATAATTCAAATCAGTTACATTATTTATTTTTTATTCTAATTAGTATGATTTTGATTTAATATGTGAATTTATGTATATTCAGTGAATAGAATATTAACTACTACATTTTTGTATCAATAGATACCTGTTCGAGAGCTGGAACTCACTTACGATTTAATATAATAATCGATTGATTCTGATATACTAATTATTATAATGTACTTATTAATAATTTATAAAAACATTTTATATATAAAATTAAGGAAAAATATAAAAGAAAAGATGGTCAATTGTATGACTAAGATTATAAAATATTCGTAAATTTCACACAAATTTTTTTGCGAGTACCCCATTCTTCCTCATAGTTATAATTTGCGCTAATTACTTACAAATTAAATCGTTACTATGTTAAAAAAAATTAAGTGTTTCCAAAATCAGTACTTGTTTAAAAATTATATTTGGTTAGTGAAACCTGGGCAGTTATAGGAAAAGATCTGAGCGTGTGAAATGCCTGTTCAAAATGAATTTCTTTTTCAGATATTATAATGCTCACTTATTGCCTTTTATATTACCTATAATTTTATGTTTATATTACCTTTTACGTTTCGGGTTACGTTGAATATATCAGTCTAACCATTGCTACAAATAAGTAAAAATACAATTTAAAATACTAGGATAGAGAATTTGTAGTTTATTTGTACTTTGTTGTTTATTAATCAGGGGCCTGTGGAAATGATGCCCCTCCTGATTTCCCGAATTAAATTTTTTTTTATAAATTTTCGAAAATGATAGAGTTTCAATTGTATGACGACATGGAAATTTGTTAATTTATTTTTTAGGAATAATATTATAATGATTATCTATATCTAATAATCATAATTTTTTACAGTTGCTATGGAAAGGATCTTGTGGCGGTCAATTCCACTATTTTAAGTTTTAGTTTTGTTTAATAAGTTTTATTGTTCAAATTTTATATTTTTAATCAGAGATTGCCAGAATAAAAAATGATAAGTCTGTCAAAAATCATGGTATTGTAATCACTAGTATTCCAAAGTTGTAATTAATATATTAAAGATTATAATTTATAAAAAACAAATAGTGGTTTACTATAATATATAAACAAGAAAACCACAACCTGAAACAAGACATCACCAGCTCTTACTGGACGGTAGTGTAGGGTTCTATCCACCGAAATCCTCTCCCATATGGATGATTATTTTTGAACGATTATCCGCGGTACCGGATATATCCGGCATAAATTTCTTCCGGGAACCCCTGATAATTATTTGCACAATCTTCAGCTCATTCGAATTTTTTTCTTCTGAGTGGTTCACTTTACATAATCGAACCATGGCTCAAAATCAAATATATCTTCCTTACTCTATAATAGCTATTTACGGGAGATCAACCGAAACATATCCTTTACGTAATGAGTAAACACATCAAACATGGCGACAAACAATAAAATTGTTAATTTTTTAAAAGATAAAAAATACACAAATGTAACCCGAATAAATATGGACCGAAAGTAAATTTTCGCTGTATTATTCCAACAATTTTACCATGAATTAATTCCCGAAGTAATTCACGATAAAAGTATTGGTGAGAACGTCAACATGTTTTATTGGCTAGGGCAGGGATCGGTAAATTACGACCCGCGGGTTAATATTGTTGTTTACATGAAAAATTAAAAATAAAACTTTTTGAATTATTGAACTGATATAATAGCTGTGGGAAAAAATCCTGTCTTTTTTTATTTTTTAGACCCCCCGAGCCTAAAAGCCTAAAAAAATTTACGACAATTCTAAAAAATTTGCCGAACCTGGTCTAGGGTATTTTTTATTTATCTCATTATATTTATTTGATCCTTCTTTGAGGACCATACACTATGCAGTGCGTAGAAGAAATTAAATTCCATAGTGATGGAATATAATTTAACTTTTTTTTAAATATTTTTTAATCCTTACATATTTATATGAAAACTTAATTCTTAAATTTCATATTTAAAGCGTATTTACATCGGCATGATAGCAATAAATTATTATTATTCTCGTATGCCCAAATTTAATTTTTTATTTGAAATTTCACAATTTTGTCACGTTTCCATTTGAAAAGTTAGTTAAACATTGCATATTGAGGGACAAAAAATTAGTATACCTACATAATTATGTATAATACATATTTCAACAAATAAATATTCCGATCGATATGACTTATCGTTTGAATCAACTGTTAGCAATCGATTTAAAAATAATTAACCACTTTTACAAGACTTTAACATTTAATTAATATTTTTTTGTTAAGCAATAACGGATGTTATATTTTAGTATAGTATTAAAAAAATATATCTTGCAGAAACTGACCTTCTCGAATATTTACGATTTCCTTTCGTTATATTCAATAAAGGTTACTATTAATCCTGTTTTAGAATAAGTTAGATTCAACATTCAAATTGCATTTTTTTAATATTTAAGCTATTTATTAATGTAAGCTTATATAAATCTAATACATACATAGGGTGCCGAAAAGCGAAAGAAAGGAACTCTTTATAAATAAGTAGTAATATAAAAACTATTTAATTCGGAACGTAATTATATTATTATTTATAGAAATAAAATATCACAAATTTAATGTTAGTTATAGCAGATGTTCAATGTTGATGAATTTTGCTAAACATTTTTCTGCCTGGCTGTCAGCAATTTGAATGACCTTTTTGATCTAAACACGATGCTTCTGTATGTATAATTACTACCTATTAAATTTATGTTTTGCAATTAGTAAATTGATGTCTTTATATTTTAGAATTTTTGTAAACATTAACTATTGCTTAGAAAGCACACAATATGTTTCACACAATATTCTCTGACTAATCGCAATATGAAACTTGGATTTTCTTGTAGCTCTTTTTCTTATAGCTGGATGAAACCTTATCTCTATTGTTGGATCGTCAAATAAAACATGTCGTGAAAAATTGTCCTCTGCCAAAATAGTTGTAAAAGAGTTCCAACCCCGACAACATTTTAGTTATGTATAAAATATTATGTATATTTTATAATTATTATACAAACATTATAGAAACTGATATGTAGAAAAGGCCTCCAATAAATCTGGTCTCGTGCCAGAAAAATTTAAACTTGTTGAAATCGCCCGATGAATAGCTATTCTTTTAACACTAAATACAGGTATTTAAGAAATTATCTGCTGGCATAAGGGTATGTCATTATTATTATCTAGTTTTAGCAAAAAATCACAAATATCTTAACATAGTAATTTTTTATTTTTATAAGTTTTTTTATAAACTGTTGTAGTCGTATAGTGTTCAAAATTTGGCAATGCTATTCCAATATGACATTACCAATGCAAGTAATATAGCATTTTCCAAACACCATATCTATACTTTAATGTATAAATAGACAGAAGAACATAAAAAATATTTATAGGTATAATTTTATTTTTAAAAACGTCAAAGCGATTTGACTTTTAATTTTTTTCAATTTCATTAAATTGATTTTTTAACTTTGTTAGCTCTTTTACAATTATTATAAAGATTTATCTGACGAGTTCCGAAGAACGAAACACGGTTGCTCGAACAATAGTGTCATAAACTATCATTCATTGTATTTTATAATAATTACGTAAGTTAAAATTCAATTTTATTTAATTTTTGCAATTTAATATAACATGTACATCATTTAGATATTTTATCATAAATATTTTATGCTCAATTTTGGGGTGCCACGGCATCGGCAATTTTTTCTCCCCCTGGAAAAACTTTTAAAAATACAAATAACATCAATTATTAGAAACGTTTTTATAAAATGAAAAAATTCGAAAAATATGTAAGTATTCAATTAATTTGACATTTTGTAGTCTGTATATTATAGTAATATTGTATGTAACTAAAAAAAGTGTGTATCTACCTAATAATATACTATTAATTTCATGTTTAGGTCTTTTGTAACTTCAAATTTACACATTAAAAAAAATTATATTCTACAGAAGTAACCACATGCTGTTTTATTATTGTGTATTTTTTCATCTCACTTTGATAATCAATTTATTTAAAAATATACGTTATTTATTCATTGATTCAGATGCTTTTAATTCGTTTAGATTTATATTTATTGAACAACAACAATTTATAATTTGTTGTTTTTATTGTTTGAAAACAATTTTTCATAATTGCTTAGGATTTAAATAACTGAATTAATATAAAGAAATGAAAAAATAACTAGATTGCAAAAAATTTCTCGGATATAGGGGAGACTGGGGATAGTGTGGACACTAAGATACAATGGACATGCTTGTATTTTGGGCCTTGTTAGTGATTTTGTTACTGTACATGACTTAGTATGTTAATACCACTTTAAACAGCTGATAGGAGAGAAAAATCGATGCTATGATATTATCGGAAGTTTTTATTGTACGCAGTGACTAGGTATTCATAAAAATGAATGCTTGTTTTATATAAATTCCTTAATTTTAAAATGTTTTTCCTGTCAGGGGATGCAATGAACGGTGTGTCTAATATATCCCATACCTTTTTCTCGACTGTCGAAGAAGGACTACTAATGATTTTCAAGTTTAAAGATACTGCTATATGTAAACAAATGCAATATTGAAGAAAAGGAAAGCAAAGAAAAATTTATTTAAGATAGAATTAAAGTCATTCACTGCGTCATATTGGGAAATATAATATTGTTCAATTAAAATTTTTGTAATAATTTTTAAAGTTTGATTATAATATTATATATAATTATTCATAATTTAGTTTTTTAATGTTTTAATAAATATTTAGTTGGTATTATTTAAAAAAATTATTTCTCATTATTCCTTGCTGTATAAAGTTTTTACACTAAAGACTAAACTTGAACTTTTACCACGTATATGTAATTTTGTAACCGAAAATAATATCAGATCCAATAGTTAGAAGAATTTCTACTTGTAGATATAATATGGATTCGGAAGGTACCTACTTGAATTAATTTCATTGTTACAATACTTGTTTATATTATTAATTAATAGTACAATTTGTATTATTGAATAATGTTAGCAATAATTATATATATTAATTTGATCAACATGATACCCATTTAATTATAAATGCCATTTTTTCTACAAAGAGAAATAATACTATTTCATAATATTATAGATTAATGTGTTAAGGTCATAATATCTATTTAAGTAAAGTCATACATCATTTAAATTAAATTATTTTTAAATTATATACAAATACATCGTACATTACTGCATATAAATTTTAATTCTTCTAAAAAAAAACAAAGCTATATCTTGTAATATGTATGATTACAATATAAAAAAATAGCCTTACGTTTTATATCGAATAAATAATGTTATGTGTAATTTATAAAACTTTATACATCAATCACACCTTGGATAAACTAATTCAAAACTGATACACAAAAAAATTATAATATAGCAACAAAAAATATCAATGTGTAAAATCCAATATATCAAAAATTATATTAAATACAACAATAAAATGATAAAATTTTCAAACCAATTAATTAGCTAAAGTTATTAATATTCCTATGACTTCAAGATACTAGAACTAATCTCTGGGAGATCCTATAAAGACGGCTCCATGGCAGTGGCTTGGTTGACACTTTCAAGTAGTAAATGCAATCAAAACTACATAGAGCCTGCTTCATGGACCAGAAGGTGATCAACTTCTAACAAAACCATAGGTTTTTGCCCCATTACTTTAATATACGATGAATCTTTATAAATGTTGGGCATAAGTATCATTTCTGCTTTATTTTCAGAAGGTTTTGTATTGTATCTAGCTTTATTATAAAACTGTAGTACCTACTGTATTTTGTTAGAAATTAAAGTAAGACATTGTTGAAAGAACACTGCATTTTAAACTTATTTTGGGAAAAATCTTACCCATGGTATTTTAAATATTAAAGCAAATAAGTTAATAAAATACAAGTTGTCTCATGAAAACATTTTAAATGTTATATTATAAATGATAAAAACATGTTAAATGTAGAACAATAAGTGACATTTTAAAAGTCCGTGGTCGTTTATAAATTAAAAAAAAATTATAATTGTACAATTTTTCTGGAAATGTATTTTGTGGAAATGTCAAAGATTAAGAATTAATAGACATTGTAAAAAAATTATTATTTTCTCTAGTACTACCAGTTCTGAATGAGTTAAAAGTGCCAGAAAATATGTACACAATAAGTATACCTATACCTAGTTAGTTTATACAATCAAGATTATATCATCTACTAAATTATAAAACAAAATAGTCTGCGCAATCCCATATACAAAGTGGAAAATTATGCAAAGTATAAGTATTAATATTAAGTCAATAACTTTTTAATTTTCTACGTTTTCCGTTACGGAAATTAGTACAACAAACTTGACACTTATACACCAACATTACCCAATATTCAAATAGTGAAATATCAATTAAAAATAATAATCACATGTCCTGTAAAAAAATATAATTAATACATCAACTAATATAAATTTTGCAAATGTCCCTGCAAATATTTGAAATTGCTAATCGCAAAAATACAAGGGGCCAGTTGTACCTATTAAGTAAATTAATTTAAACTTCTTGGCCAACAATAATAGTTTAACTTTCAGTCTTAATAAAATAATATATTATTTTACATTTAGTAATTTTTTCTTGCATTTCATATAACAAAGAATATCCTCGAAATAATAGTATAATATCAAATATAAAGTACAAGTTCCATTATGATATCTATCAGGATCTTACAGGCATTCCGTAAATAAATTCATATTTTGAGTATACAAATTGGGGCTTAATTTTTATAAACAAGTATTATCTAAAATATGTAGTTCTACAAGAATATTATAATAAATATACTGTATTACAATTTTTTTTGCACAAAATCTAAACCTCCCGAACAGTCTTAAATTAAAAATTCTCAAAATTAATTTTGTGAAAAATTGATATCGATATAATATTAGGAGTATATTTTTGTGTATATAAAGAAAACATATTAAAGAACCTTTGCAGTGCTACGAAGGGTATGGTATACTATTTAAATATTTTTCATTTAGGTAGGTAGCTTAATGTGAGAGGTGAGTCCTATATAGCGCAAACTAGAGTTCGTGATTTACTTTCCTCTTTTCTATCCAAAAGAGCTTTCTTTATTATTATAGTTTTTTGATATTTGGTATAGTTCACGAAAACTTTAAAATGGATTGTTTTCAAATGTACACCCGGTACATTTTATCAAAAGATAAATTTTTGCCACATTAATTGATTCGTCCAAGAACATGAAAATAAAGTGGTATAAATTTCAGGGTTGATATTTGTAGTATTAATACTACCTCTATCTAACAAAAATTGTAATAGGTACTATTAAACAAAATCTAAACATAGCATTAAAATAATAAAATTATAATTTCTTGTATTCTTCACTTTACAGTTAAAATTCAATTATTTTAATGTTTTGTTTACATTTTGTTCAATATTATATTATACGTAGATATATGTACATACTAAATATCACATAATTTACTTGAAATTTTAAGTTCATTTATCTAAAAATGGATTAAACTTTTCCGTGCTGTTTTAAAGAGAGATTTAAAAGTTTAGGTAAAAATTATTTGAATATATCGCTTTCTATAAACTCATCGGGCGGATATAATATTTCTTTATTGTTTTTATATTGGTTTCAACAAACGACATGCAAATAATTTAAAAAAAATTATGTTAAAATGTGGATGTGGAACTTGTATGTCATCAATTTTTTATTTTATGGTGTAAGGATGCTGGTTAATAAAAACTTTTTACAAAAAATTAAACCAAAGAAAACGAAACTGAGAAGCGAGAAGTAAATTGAAGTATATAATTTCCTTTGATATTAGTTGCAAAAAAAGGTGCTTGCTTATTCACTATATTGAGCTTTAAATAAACCAATTCACTGAATTTGTTTACAAAGCTGATCTGTCACACGATAATGTCAATATTGTAATCAAATTAATAGGTCTAGCGACACCAAAACAATTATGCAAATTTCAAAATTAGAACTTATTTTCGCGAAGGTGGCAATTGTGAAATTTGTAAACTTAATCTTAAGTTTACTTTTAATCTTTACTTAGGTTTTCAGCTAACTTGTAATATGCTACCTCCAGAATAAGAAACTGTAATCTATAATATTCTAAATACTGTACGAAAAGACTAGTTTAGCTTTATGAATCATAATTTTTTATTATTTAACGTTGTAATAAAAGTATCACTTTATAAAAAAAAATGTCAGCACAATTTTACATTACCTTTGGGAGTGGTCGAAAAACAAGATAGCAATCAGAGGATTGACAACTTAATCAAGTGTGAACAGAGAGATTTTAAAATTTACAGGTGCCGACAGACAACAAATTATGATTAATGCAATTATCGGTGAGTTTATTAGACCCTAAAATTTTAATCTTTTGCAGTTTAAATCAACTTTATATCATAGATTGTATAAATAATTGATCAATATACCTAATTATAATAAAAGCAACTCAAGGCGTGTATTTTATGCAGGTCGTGTGCACAGTAAATTTGAACTTATTCGACTGGTACTTTACATACAATACAGCTTTTCAAGATGTAATTTTTAAAACTAATCGTTAGATATATATCTAAGTTTGCAAATACATTAATTTATTTTTGACAGATTTAAAGGTTTTTACTATAGTATATAGTTCGATCTTGGGTACCTAGTAAAAGTGTCTTCCAAACGATAGTGATAAGTAAATATATATATATGTAGTTAAATAATTTTTCGTATGCAGTTAAAAATAATTATTACAAAATCACCCACATTAAAAAAGTTATAAACCCACAACCATACGAGAAGGTTGAAAATTAAATATCAATTAACAGCAAATATTAATCAACATAATATTTTGATCAAATTTCATCAATACTATAATTTATTATTACATTCATCTATTTATACTAGGTATATTGTATTATTGTCAATTTATAAATTGTAGCTCAGTTGGGTATTAAAATTTTTGGAATCCACTATACCAAAATATGATTAGTCACCTATGATAATATATTTAAGTTAATATACATAATATTATATAAGTTAAAAAAAAAATCAAATTGCATTATAAATATTTAAATAATTATGTTGCACTTGATTTATGGATAAATTCATCGTAATGTGACTTAATAGGTATACCAATACTATTATATATCGACTCTTTATAAAAATAAAACTGAACAATTAAGTTAAGTACTACATAATATTTGAATGATATTTGATGGAATGAAATAAAATTATATAATTATAATGTCTCTTTATGATGTCAAATCGGCACATTTAATTTAAGCAATGCACTAACTCGTTAACTGTAATAAGAAGACACACCTATGTACAAATTGTGTGATATGACATAACCTGATAAAAAACGAAAGTGTTTTCGAGAGACCTTGAAAATGAGTATCGTGCGCTGGTAAAATGTGGAGCACACCGCAATTCGCGGTCGGGTGAAAGGACCGCGCCTTCTCATTCTCAAATAAAGAACGATGGCATTACTTGTCATCAATCAATATTTTCTAATACGACATTTCATGATAATCTTGATAGCAAATTTTACACCTTATAATATTTAGAATAAATGGTGCGTTAGAGAGTGCAGGTAATTTTGATTTTCCTAAGAAACTTCTAAAAATTCGATGAACTTGAATTTCCAAATAGTCTGGATCAAATCATTTTTATTAAAAAATGCTCAAAATAGGGTACACAATTAAACAAATCTAATGTTTGCTATTGCCCTTAAAGGAACAATACCATGAATAATGTACAATATAATAGAATATTAAATTTACTTATTTGGTAAAATGTCAACTTATTTATATGTAGTATATTACAATATTGCATCACTGTACTTATGCTATGATGCTGAGAGATTATAAAAATGAATTGTAGATATGGAATAGACACTTAAGAGAGTTAATAAGTCCGTAATGCTGTGATAACTTTAATTTACACATTTTTCAGTCATAGACAGCACTGGACATAATATGTATAAAAAGGAACTGTTTATGTATTACTACTTTCACGGTCTAATCACGTAAAGATTATTATTTCCAATTTATTTTAATTGTACTGCTCTTATAGTCTTGTACATATACATTTAACGTGGAATCTGCGGCTCAGTACAAATGATTAGAGTATCTGCATAGCAGAGTAATGGTTTGATGTGATGGCAGTTACAGACCGGGCAAAGCTTTAATGCCCAAAAGGAAGGAACAGTATTACAATTTATTAATCAGTGCAATAAAAACTTCGAGACACTTTTCTTTAATTCAAACAAGAGCTAAGTGAAAAACTATAGCTATAGTATAACAACTGTTTAAATATTTTATCGATCCATAACCATATATTTTCATTATTACATAAATAATACAATTGCAAAAAATTAATTAAAATCTTACCTCGCAAATGCCATGCAATATTATTTTTAGTAGTGAAAAGCGATTCGATTCAAAATAAGAACTGCTCATTAGAACCACAAAGAATTACAGCTAAACAAATGTCAATTAACAATAACAACCTAAATTATTGTTGCAAAGACTTTCCGACCATGCAGGATCTTCACTCACCAAAGGTTACCCATTACCCTGAGGTAACTTTATAAAAAATGGTTTAAATGCTTACCATTAGAAAAAACATTTCAATGGAAAAAACAGATACTTTGCAAATGCTAATATTTTAATTCATAAATGCTCAGTATACTATAATTAACTCACAGTATTTTGTAGGTATATTAATTTTGTTTTTTGCTGAGTAAAATTAAGATTTTCTGTCAGTAGATAGATACATAAACAAATAAAATTACAATAATATTTTTTATTGATAATATATGCGTTATAATAATTTATATAATAGCCAGTTAATATTCCTCTTAGGGCCGATTTCATAAAGAATTTTTAGGTAGCATTGAAATTTAAGCCGAGAATTAAGTAAAAATAGAAGATTTTTACTGTTCAGTGAAAACTTTGTCAAATCCGCCCATGTATCTTTACCCATGTCACTTTTTCCAATTGGCACAACATAAATTATTAATAAAACAAATTAAAATTTCTTCTCTAAAACCTCGGTTTTATCGACGTATTTGACGTAAATTAATTAATACAATAAATAAAAATTCACTTCAAGTCAAATAATCGAGGTTTTAGAGTAGAACATAGACATTCATTTTTACTAATTAACGCTATGTTAATAGGATGAAAACGACGCTTAACGGTAGCTACATGACGGCCACCACTTCCTAGGAAACCAAAGCTTTACATTGCAAATTCTAAATCTTGAAATTCTGAAAAGTCAGATTTCATGTATAAAATCACAGGATTTCGGGTTGTGATAAACGTAGAACCTAGCGTACTTCAATTATTTTAATTCCTACTGAGATCATATTATTTAAAAGTTAATGCTTATCAAATTATAGCAATTAATAGTAAATGAAACGTCATTGAAAATTTTCAATTTTTAAGGTATCAGGTCATGAACACTCATGCAAATATTTGACTACCGTTAATGACCTGAAACTTTAAAATAATTATCATTTTATAATATAAATTTATTAATCTCCTCATAGCTTTAATCAAAAAGTTGTCTATTTTTAGCAAATTAATAAAATATATTGACAAATTTACATTTTATTAATCTTCTTTTATAATTAATTAATGTATCTAAAATGTAGTTATTACCTATAACTTATTTAAATTTATTACAGAGATAAAACTTGTTGAATATAAAAATTATATTTCAAGTGAACTTTTAAAAGTGAAGAATATTTCTGTTCCTTATTTTGCAAATGGATTTTTTATGCATTTCCTACTAGCAATAATAGCAGTAACAGTAGAAAAATAAACAAAACTTTGAATCCATTTTGGCACACTCTGAGGATGCGCCGCTTATGAAAGGAATATAACATTTCCTCAAATGCTACAATGTAGCGTTGCGACGCTAGGATTGGCGTAACTCCTACAAATGAAAAGCTGTTAAAATCCGATACTGTTGATGCGCAATAGTAAAAGATTATTATTGTAAGGATTATATCAGACAAAACATAAAATCAGGTTATTTTTGTATTTATACAATATTATTATTTGGCTTAAAATAATATCGTCAACAATAACCAATTAATTTACTTCATTGTGTCTATCAATACAATAATAAAAATCTTAACGAGTGTAAATGAAGTAATATAATTTATTATTCTTTCAAGTTTAAAGTGTTAATAAACTAAAAACTTAATTAGGTCGATTAAAAATGATATTCATCGTTAGGCACATACACATTAATTTGGAGGTGTGGTTTTATTACAGCTGCAAGCCTGCAACAATGAGTTAAAACACTTAAATTATTTCAATATAATTTGCATATAAGACGACATAGAGCACGTTATGGTTACCTATAGTTAGTCAATTAATTGCTATTTTGTATGAATAAAAATTCCTATGATGTAAGAAAATTAATTAATAGTTACATTGAGAGCAGCTTTGTATAGAAATTAATTTTAGTGCCTAAATTATGCAATGCATCATCTAGTTAAATTTCGGTAATAACAGAAATTAAAAATTTAGCCTACCTACCTTTAAAATTAAGTAATAAATGCTATAATTTATAATAATTTTAAGCAGGTTACGAAAAATTCTTATAATTATTATCTAGATAGTATTATCATAATAATACAAAAATTGAACAAAATATATAATAGTAGTATTATATACACCTATGTAGTACATTGTACATAGAAATATTCATAAATTGTAATTAAAGAGTTTAAAATAAACCGAGGAAAACCCCATTTGAAAGTTTAATGATTTCCGATTAGTAATTAATCTAGTAGCCACATCAATAATTTAGAATCACCAAGAAATGTACTGAACGATAAATTTTATGAGCCAAATTTATACCTAAATAAAATTCAATATGATCAATCTTTTTTTTATAATTAAGTAATTAAATTATAAAATATAATTTGTAGTTATAGTTGGTGTTGTATTAATTTATTATTCATTAATTTTATTAATTTATCAATGTATTTTATTTCAAATTAATTGATCAAATTGGTAACGGTTGGTAGTTGGTACTACCATCATTGTACTACTCGACTTACTACTTCTGTAGTCCCAACATCATAATATCGTAATGTCCAGTTCCATATATTGAGTAATTGGTTATTTACGTCATCTAAGCATGTCATAAAAAAAATTAAATAATAACTAGTTATCACCAATCTTAAAACATTTCTATATCTGGCAAAAATAAAAATTAGTGTTTTGAGCATCCGAATCTTACAAAGCCATCCAGTGCTCAAGTTGAAAAACATGCCAAAGAGATTGCCAATTACTCGCTTAATCAAAAATTAGTTAGTATACTCTTCAATTTAAATAATTTTTTTCAAAAAACACAAATCACAATAATTATTACAGTTTCTCGGAGTTCTGTCGTTTTAAGCCATATGATGCATAAGCTTTTAAAGTTGATTATATAACATGTAATTTTTAAATTTTAAAATTGAAATCTTATAGTTAGCAATACATAATTCTACCACCGCTACTGCATCTAATTTATAAATGCTTTCACTATAGGTGTCCAATAGAGAATAGACTACAAAATTTCAATACTTTTTCTTCTTCCGGAAAAGCATCCCCTAAGTACAGAAAGAGTCTCCGTGAAATTCGTTGTAAGTACTTTGTAGTGTCACCAATAAATTTGTTTTATGTATATCAAGTACCTATATATAGCAAAATACTATGCAAATATTAGGAACCCTATGTTAACATTATGTACATTAACAACTAAAATTTCTCTAGCCTGTGCGCTGTGATTATTATAGGAAGTTGTTAGAGATGCTCGACACCCCCTGAGAAAATTTAAGCACCTCTTTAATTTTGTCTATTTTTTTAAAATTAAAAACGTACCTACTACTGTAGATACTATAAAGTAACAAAAAAATTCATAAAAAGTGTAGGTAATCTACAAAATTAAAAAATTCATTCGTATAGTCCTACCGTTGCGTTGGTATCGATCCTAGCACAGAGACAGCATTACCCTTTCGGATGCATTAAGCTAATTTTTTTATTTTTTTATAAATTATAGAAACACGATAACAATGGTGTTGAATTCTGAAAGTATATACAAAAAACATGATTTACTCAACAAATAAGTATAGTATATCACTGACATAATTAAGTATGCATATTAGCAACAATGTAGGGGGACTGGAAATGGTGTAAACACTGGGATAAAATAGACATACTTGTATTTTGAACCTTGTTAGGGATTTTGTTGCAGTATATGACTCAGTATGTTAGTACCACTGTAGACAACTGACTATTAATGGTAAACAAATAAAATTGAAGAAAGGGAAAGCAAAGAAAAATTTTTCATGGTGCAAGTAAAATCATCCAGTGAGTCTAATTTTGAAATACTTATAATATTATTCAATTAAATTTTTTGTAATAATTTTCCAAGTTTAATTTATTATAATATTATATAATATTGTTCATAATTTAGTTTTTTAATGTTTTAATAAATATTTAGTTTTTACTATTTAAAAAATACAATTAGTAAATTTATTTCTTATTATTTCTTGCGTTGTCAATTACCTTCTCTGCATGTCCAGTGTATACCCGGGTACTGTTCACAGTATCGCAGTACCTCCTGATATTTTGGACAATATTAAGGTTTACTTTGTGACTGCATTCTGAGAAAAGTAAAATATAAATAATAAAACGTAAATAGTGTCCAAACCATCCCCAGTCTCTCCTTTGTTGTATAAAGTATACCAAGTATACAAAGCTCATACAAAATTAATACTAAAGAAAGGTAATTATATAGGTAATACACGATAGGCAACAAGTATAGTATGAGTGCTAACATAGCACCAACAATTCAACTTTCAATTGCCTGGGTAAATATCCATCGATATTTTTATTGTTAAAAAATGCCAAAGTACCTATCCGCATCAATAAAAAAAATCTTTAAAAAATGTTTTGATTTTTAGATTCGAACCGGCAGCCGCGATGCGTCGCAGGTTCAACGCAGACAGTTTTAAATTTTTACATAATATGCTTTTCAATAAAATACCATTACAATCTCGAAATTTAAATTATGTGACGCCAGATCACAAGACTTCTTGCTATACTGCGTATGGAAGTCTAATAGATAGTGCACATTAAGTCTGCATTACGGCCCTGCACGATGTTGACGTGTGGTGTCTGTAAATTAGCTGCAACTAGATACGAAGATTGTATCCAATGCACGGAGATCCAATGCAAGATAAAGTGTAAAGCGAATTACCATATTAAGTGCATTAAAATGTCCATTGAAATATTTAGTGAGTTAAATAGAAGTGGGAAAATAGATCAGTGGAGTTGTCAAGAATGTGATCCGGCAAACTTAACCTCAAACATAACCTCCAGCGAAGATACAAATACAAATACTGTTAACAACAAACAAATAAACCAGCCAGCCGACCAAAATGACTGGGATAAAATTACGCAAGAAATAATGGCAAAAGCACAAGAACTGGCGGACGAAATGATAGACCAATACAAAAAGATAACGAATGGACCACAGTTACAAATCCACGCAAGAAGAAACGAAATTCCCCGGACCCACCAAGAAGAGTTAGACAGAAAACGATGGCAGAGAACGGAAAAACAGTGAATCCAACCAATAAATTCCAAATTCTAGAAGAATTAGAAGCGGATAACTCAAATCATGATAAATCAAGTATAAGCCCGCTAAAACAAAACCTCCTCCTATTTTTGTTGCATAAATCACAGATATAGACGGGTTAACAACATTATTAGACTTAATAGATGAAGTTAAAGAAAAATACAAATTAAAAATTCTGTGAAAAGGCGAGGATAAAATAATGGTCGATGATGAGAATTCTTACAGAGCTACTATTACAAAACTAGTGGAAAAAGACGTAAAATATCACTCATACCAAATTAAAAACAAGAGGAGCTCTTGAGTGGTGATCAAAGAACTTCACTATTCTGAAAAAATCCATTGCCTAAAAAATGAAATAACACACTTGGGACACGAAGTAAAAAGTATTTATAACCCTAAAAGTAGGACAAGCAAACTGCCACTACCTATGTTCTTTGTAGAATTAGAACCCAAGGAAAATAACAGAGATATATACGAAATAGAATACCTGCAACGCTGTAGAATTAATGTTGAACCGGTACGTCAAAATAGACAAACCCCACAATGCGCCAAATGTCAGCGCCTAGGACACACTAAAAACTACTGTTATCGTCAAAAAAGATGTGTTAAATGCAGCGGATTCCACAGTAATAAAACATGCAGAATCTCCGAACGTAAGGATCTGAAATGCGTACTTTGTGGCGAAAATCACCCCGCCAGTTATAAAAGTTGTAAAGTCTATAAGGAAATTCAACAAAAACTATACCCAGCAATAACCCAACAAAATACGAATGTTCCACCAAAACTACACAAATCTTCTCAGTAACACCACTAAAAACCAACGCATAACGCAACAGAAGATAGGATCTATAGACTAGAGAAGCTAGTAGAGCAGATGGCGCTACGAATGGACACGATGATGAATATCGTGTCAAAACTGCTCGATAAGATAAACTAATAGATCAAAACCTAAAACTAGCTGGGTGGAACGCCGACGGTCTTGTCAATCACGGACTAGCAGTTCAAGCTTTTCTGGGAGAACATAACATTGATATCATGTTAATATCGGAAACGTGAAACATCACGAAACACATAAATATCAAACAGAATACATCCAAGCTACAACAATAGTAGTCAATGACATGCGAGGACCTATAACCGTATCCGCTATCTACAGTCCCCCAAAACATGCTGTCAAGGAAGAACACTATAATGATTACTTTGCCACACTGGGAAATAGGTTTCTTGCTGGCGGTGATTATAATGCAAAACACCTAAAATGGAGCTCACGCCTAACAACAACCAAAGGCAGAGAATTAGTAAAATGCATTGATAAACACAATTTGGAAGTTTTATCTACAGGAAGACCTACGTACTGGCCAAGCGACACAAACAAAATCCCCGATGTCATCGACTTCTGTGTTACAAAAGGTATTCCACCGGATCATCTCACAGCCGAACAAAGCTTTGATTTGTCGTCAGATCACTTTCCAATTCTGGTAGTGCTAAGCACAAAAGTTATAAACAAAGCAAAACCAGTAACACTTACCAACAAGATGACAAACTGGGAGGTATTTGGGACACTACTTGACGAAAAGCTAAAAAATAACACCTCGCTCAAAACCTTAACAGACATTGACTCGGCGGTAGAAAATTTTAAAACAACAATACAGCAAGCCGCATGGGATTCGACCCCGGAACTTAATCAGAGCATAGCCAAACATAACCACTCAATCACAGTCAAAGAAGTAATCAGGGAGAAGAGGGAGTTGATGAGAACTTCGATGACGACTAGAGCCCCGCAAGACAAAGAAAAATTTAATAGAGCAATAAGAACTACCAAAAGGCTTTTAAATGACGAGAGAAACCAAGCTATCCAAGAGTATCTTGAAGGATTAACTCCAACAGAAGCCACTGCATACTCGCTTTGGAAGACAACCGCAAAAATTAAAAAAACCAAAAACAAATACCCTCCATCCGAAAACCAGATGGTTCATGGGCAAGCACTGATAAACAAAAAGCAGATATATTTGCTAAACACCTAGAAAGCGTATTCAAACCCTTCGTATCTGAAACATCTCAAGAAGAAGAAGACGAAATAGAAATGTCTTTGCAAGCACCGTTCCGAATGTCACCACCCACAAAACCAATTAAACTAAGTGAACTCAAAGGGCTGATTAAAAACAACCTGAATCCAAAGAAAGCTCCTGGCTATGACCTTATAACAGGCGTAATTATTAAACAGCTACCGGACAGAGCTCGGATTGCTTTGATACAGATTTTCAACTCAATTCTGAGAACCGGCCACTACACATCACAGTGGAAAGTTACCCAAATAATACTGATTCCAAAACCGGGAAAGCCAACAGAGGCGGTGTCATCATATAGACCAATAAGTCTTCTACCCATCCTGTCAAAACTATTTGAAAGGCTGCTTTTGAAAAGATTGAAACCGGTACTTGACGAGGTTAGCATCGTGCCAAAGCATCAATTTGGATTCCGCAAGCAACAAGCAACTATAGAGCAGGTACATAGGGTAGTTGAAGTAATAAATAACACATTTGAGGGCAAACAAATACTGCTCTGCCGCCTTTTTGGATGTGACTCAGGCATTTGATAAGGTTTGGCACCGAGGATTGCTGTACAAAATAAAAACAAAGCTACCTACACCGTATTACCAAATTTTGAATTCCTACTTGACAAACAGATATTTCATGGTTAAATTTCAAGGTGAAATTACTGAACTGTACACAATACAATCGGGTGTTCTGCAAGGCAGCATCCTGGGACCAGTACTGTATCTACTATATACTGCAGACATTCCGACTACACCAAATACGGTAACGGTACGGCTAACAACTAGTGAAATACCTGTATATGCCTCTGAGAAACTACAAGAAGCGCTGAACGAGATACAGAAATGGCTTAGAAAGTGGCGAATAAACCCAAACGAAGCCAAATCCCTGCACATAACATTTACCTTACGTAAAGGTACATGCCCTAGTGTAACCATTAATGGACAACAACTTCCCCAAGTAAAGAGTGCAAAATATCTTGGATATGCGCTTATTAAATACATGTTGCTTCCAGTTTAGCCTGCGGTCCAGCTGTAAAGTAAATACAACAGATTAATACACACTTTATAGTACGACTTATTCGTCTTCAGTTTCCATTCCTCCTAATTTTCTATACATGCTTCTCGAACCCTTTAGCTTTCGTACCAACATTTATTGTATTTCTCCAGCTCATTTTTAGATGATCTTTTCATCCACTTATCACTTTTCACCTTCATCGCTTCTTTATTTACCTCATTTCGAAATCTCCATAAGCGAAATCTGCAGCAGTTCTTTCTAAAAAATTCTATTCAGTGTCCAGCAACTTTTCAATGTCCAGCCTAGTAAGTTAAGATTCGAAATCCTAAAACTCTCATATAGGTGTCTCCATGCTTCGGAAGGTAGGTAAAACCGGCGGTATCCTTGGGGTGGTGATTGCCACCATCAACTATTATAAACAGGGTAAGGGGTATTCCCCAATCCGGTTTAAGCAGCGGTGGAGTCTTAATGCTAAAACCTTTCTCAGAAGAGAAAGATGCTAATGACCCACGAGTGAGCTGAAAAGCAGATGATAACACGGAAAACGCATTTTAAAAGTTAAAAAGTTTCGTGTTTTAAATAAATGAATTATTACATTCCTCCAATTCCTTCATATTTATATACAAAAACAAAACCACTGTTCTAAACAATATACATATTTTTCATTGTTTTGCAAAAACAATAAAAATTAGCCAAATTCAAGACGCATATCTAAAAATTGATTTCTATTAGTCTCCATCATAAAAATTAGAAATATTTTTGAATACCAAACTTATTGTGAGATAGCTACCACCTCAAAATAGAAGAAACTTTTAGTACCCACGATGATTACCGGTTATTTAAAATTCAATCAAAATTCTGAAAAACACATCGTTAAGCCTTTAAAAAACATTTTTGACGTCTAGTGAAGTTTAATTATAAATGAATTACAGTATTATTACTTAACGTATATACAATTTATCAAATTTTTAAAAATGGTGGCACTTCTAATCTAAATATAAAAAATTTCATCCAAGGCGCCGCCTGACAAAGGTAGTGTTCCCAGAATACTAGCTGCATTACCGCGTTGAATTGCTATACTTATCCGTTGTATAAGGAAAGTTATTGCACGAGGGTCGCCAGAGAAGTGATTCAACGAAAATCCTAAGTCCGAGATAAAATTTAAAGCATCAATACTGAAAGTACCTAAAGTTTCTACTGCGAAGGCCACAAATTCGTATTGTTCACTAATTGTCTTGAATTTGGTATGTTTATTCTTAGCAGCATTGTTAGCACTAAAGCAGGTACTTAAGGATAGATTTGAAAGAGCGAGTGTGTCCACACAAGTAGCATCCCAGACTAGAGCACGGTCTTTCTTCCAGGGAACAAGTGTCATACCATCAGGTCGTTTGCCATCACCTCGATCTAAACCTAAGGGTTCAAGTACAGATGGAATGCCGGCAGATACCAGAGCTTTGCGTATGATTTCGTTCAGCATTCCGTGACGACTTAATCTTCCAGCGCTTTTTTTTGCAAGAAAGTCCATGTCTCCCTAAATTATCAACTTGGGTTCCACATGAGCAAATGTGAGATTCACAAATTTCATTCCCAGGCGGAGACAAAATGCTATTCGAATGCATTCTTTGTCTAGGAGTGTACCAAGTTAAGGAGATGGTAGAGCGTTAAGCCAGGCACCTGATTCTGGTTGTGACACAGCTGTAATTCATGCTAATTCAATTGGTGATGACTTATCTTTCAATCTTTTTGAAATAATATTGATATATTTCCCATCCCAACTTTTTTGATAATTGAGACATTCGGGGATATCGGATGCTGAACACATACTCTTCCAGTTTACAATCGCTTCCTTACAGTAAGTAATCTCAAAGTCTGAGACAGACGGAAGGATTATTGAGCCAATGAGATCACAGGTACTGTAAATAGACGAGATGATGAGCTGCGTATTCCGATGCCGCCGCAAGCAATGGGAAGGGTGCATTGAATCCAGTTGTCTTCGGAGAAATTAAGGTTTAGCAATTTTTAAAGGTAATGTTTTATATTTTCCTATAGTTTGTTTAGTATGTCTTTGTATTTAAACAGAAGGAGGTAGAGTGTCATATATGGTTGTATTTTTTCAAGTCTTTCAAGAAAAAGCAAAAGTTGTTCGGTTTTATTATCCATTACACGGTTGATGGATTTTTCGAAAACCGGTGCTCCAAGCAAAGTGAAAGATTCATCAGAAAGGGTAATAATTCCTGGAGTGATTTTATTAAGGTTGTCCAAAATAGAGAATCTTTGCTCGGTTGCAACATGTGGTAAAAAGTATACTTCACACTTCGTATCATTGAATTCTAAACCTATTCTATCAAATGTTGATTTAGTCAATTGTAAATCATCAAATACAGTTTCTGCATTTCCACCGAGCGATCCATCATAGGTACCACATGTTGAGTTCCGACTTCAGTGCTTGAATTGTCTCGTTGATTGACATGCTGAAAATTAATGGGCCTGCAGGATCTCCTTGTTGACAACCGGATGAAGAAAAAATTATTTTATCATTGTGGAATAAATATGTGTTTTCCGCATAGCATTGATGTAAGTAAGGGTACAAAGATGGAAGTTTTGAACGAATAGTATTCAACATACAGTCTCTTTGGATTGCGTTAAAAGCGTTCTTTACATCATCAATTATCATTTCTGCATTTCGGCTATTGCAAATGTATGTACGTAGATAGTGGACGGCAGCTTCACAACCTCCTTTGACTCCAACTCCTAATTGTTTTGAACCAAATTCTTGAGAGTAAATGTCTTGTACACTGCGGCAAGCAATTTTTGATACTAATCTACGAAGAATGCAGCCAACTGCTATCGGACGGATTCCACCATCTTTCTATGATAATGCTATTAAAGAAGCTCCATAGATGAATGGAATGAAAGCAGGGTTAACGGTCCCTTCGAGCATCATATTGCAAATGGCAGTCATGGCTTCTAGTAAAGTTTTCCCAATTTGGCCGTTGGTTTTAGAAATTAGGTCCTTGAGATGTTGAGGGCGTAAACCGTCGATACCGGAAGCGCTGCCATTATTAAAAGACATAATGGCTTTCAAAACGTTATCGTTGCATGTAGTTGCATGTAGACTCCTATCTTCAGGGGTTGGTGGGGCAGGTATCGAGACATAGATGCTTCGTTGTGGGTGTCTTTCAGTCAATTTTAGGAAGGTAGAATCATCATTAGGTGCGAGTTTGTCATTACCTGAGAGGATTTTAATTGCTCCTTTTACGTCCTCATCTGTTGAAAGTTAAGAGTTTAAGAAGTTTTGAAGCAGCAACTGGATTTACATAATTAATTTATTTA
Source organism: Cantharis lateralis (assembly GCA_963170105.1). NCBI lineage: Eukaryota > Metazoa > Arthropoda > Insecta > Coleoptera > Cantharidae > Cantharis > Cantharis lateralis. The sequence continues at coordinate 56,456,637 of OY720624.1, read as the reverse complement.
AAATATAAATGATAACAATTTTATGCGAAGAAGTACTTTTAACAAAAATTAATATACTTTAAAAAACACTTTTCACGAGACAACATAATTTAGTCATCTGGTAATATTTTTCCAATATTAGTTATATATTGATTATGACGAAAGCGAAAAAAACAACATAAACTAATTATTTATTTTTGTTTTGGATCCACGAGAAAAAGCGAATATTAACCTAAAACGAAAAAGAAAAAAGAAGAAGAAGAATATATCAATGTATTATGAACATATTAACAGATATTTGTTTATAACTACAAGTTTGCCATTTAGCTTTTAGAAAAATATTTGTAAAATACATATTTTATCTCGACTTATACTTGTTATTAATTTAACAATATGTATGTAGTAGGGCTACATATCTCCTAATTCACTAGCTAGTTTTTCGAAAATAATGACAAAGAAAAAATAGATATAATTTTTTTTAACTAAGCGTTATGTTCAATATGCCGTGACAATACAACCTATCCGAAGATTATTACTTTAGTAGGGTGCATTTTTGAATAGAAATCAAACATTTTGCTTGGTTCATCTTTTATAATTTCTACTTTAAATTATCAATTCACTAATTCCAGTTACATAAATGATAATGACAAAAATTTGTCATAATTAAGACCATAAGACCAAGGTATGAAAACCAAAAAGAATTTAAGAATTATAGTACCTACTGCTGCATGTAGGTATATGAAATATATTAACTTAACAATAAGTAATTAATAATAAAAAACAAAAAATAATTCTCCTGAGCTTATAATCAATGAATTGTTGCTATCATCAGATGTTTTAATAATGCTGGCAACAATTCCTTGCTGAACGTTGATGTGAATTGCATGATTTTTATTGCTTAATTAACATTTTTATTTTTAAGTTGTTATTAATTTCAAGCAGTTACAATAATATTATATTAATATAAGTAATATTTAGAATTGTATAAGCGTGTAGCATCTATAAGACATGTCCACAACGTGCTGCAGAAATCTGAGAAACGATTAGATTAAGCTGTCAACTGTGCATGCCAGATGGAAGCACATAATATTTTCTAGAAACTCAACTGGAATTAATTTAAAAAAAGCATGAATAACAAATTAATCTATCAGAACCAGGTGAACAGAACATATAAATACAATATAAAGTTTGCTAATTTGCAAACACTATTTGCGCCAACGGCAATTTAAAAATTTGTCGAAACTCAAAATAATTCAAGTTATTCTGTGCATATTTCGGTGATTCAAATGTCGTGATCATCATTTTCAGTCATTCGTGTACTTTTTACTATTTCCTAAAAAAAAAAAAAAATTTTTGTTTCAATTGGTTCATGCTTTTGACGGTTAAGGGTCATTTTTAAAGTTTTACAGTTAAAATTTTATTATTTTAAAGTTATTTATTTAGATTTTGTATAATTACTTCAATGAATTAATAATAATGTTTTAGAAAAAATATATTTTGCATTTCATTGACCAAATCAACGTTGTTTGACACACTCGAATGACTTTAGTCAATGCTTTAGTGTCACCACGTCACAGTCTCAACTACATATTATAACATTGTGATATGTCAAGGAAAACAATGATTTCGCGCACTTAATAAAAAAAATTATCATTTTATTCGCTTGTTTTGGTGATAATATACTTGTGTAAATAATGAATTTTACTCACCTTTGATCCGCTCTGCAATTTTCAAGTTCATAAATTAATCATATAATTTACGCTCTAATATTATAATACCTACATAATATACTATTGCGGTTCATATACGCTCATTTACAAGCAAGTATAGTCAGTGCCGTAGCTAGTACTTTTGGCGCCTATGGCCAAGTGCGAAAAACACGCCTTAAACGGCAATGCGCTCAGGGGAGGAGGGTTCCCCGATTTTTAATTTGGTGCAAAATAGCAAATTTTGAGACTTAATTTCAGTTAAAATTTATAAAATAAAAAAACACCTTAAAATTCTGACTCAGCACATTTAAGGGTTAACCGATTAAAAACAATTCAACAGTGTATTATAGTATAATATTTTTTTATCATACTTTAGCCAACAAAAAAAATAAACACTAGGCGCCTTATTTAAAAATATTTTGATTTTTTAATTTAAAATTTTTTCAAATTTTTATTTGGGTTTTTCAGGATTCCCACTCATTTTTCAAAATAAATTCTTTGACTTTTTCAGGTTTCCATGAATAAAATTTTAGTATTTCTCCGACTTTTCGAACTTTGATAAAATTCAGAAATTATAAATTTTAATAATTTACAGATATAAGAAAAGTAATTTTTAGAGTTCAGTCAAATTAGAATAAAAAAACCCGAATAGATGCAATAAATCAGGGTTGATACCCGGATCGATTTTCAGTAATTTCCCAACAAAAATTTCTGCCGCGGGCTCCGCTAACTTAAAAAAAGAGCGAAATTTTTCATCTTTTTTCAGTTTTTATCAAATAACGGTCTAACTAAGGGTCTGACAGAAAATTTAAACCATATCTTTTATAAAGTGGATTAAATTTACCACTATTAGAGACTAAACGGAGTATTCTAGCTTTAGTATAGCTTCCAACTTCCAACTCCTAAAAAATCAGAAAATTTTTGCAAAAACTGAAAAATATCAGAAAATTTCGCTGTTTTTTGAAGATGCCGGCGCCCGCAGTAAAAATTTTGTTGGGAAACTACTGGAATTTGATTTGGGCATCAACCCGTACAACATATAAAAGAATTAATTACTTATGTTTCTGAAAGTTTCAAAAAGTTTTCCCTAACCCAAGTTTTAATTTCCCCGAATTTCGCTACAAAATTCTAAATTCTCTGATTTTCCCTGACATAATTTGCATAGAATTTAAAATTTCCTGATTTTTCTGGGATTTCCAGACGAGTAGGAACCCTGTTGGCGCCTATATTAAATAAAATAGTTTTAATTTGAAATTTTGAATTTCCGCGCCTTCATGCAAACGGCGCCTATGGCCGAAGCCATATTGGCCATACCCTAGTTACGGCACTGAGTATAGTGCTAAGTATTCCTACATAAAATGCTTATTAGTAACTTTTTTTGTTAGCATAAATCTGGCTATAATTTTATTAAATTAAATTAAATTAGTACTTTCAATAGTACTCTAGAGAAAGTCATCGGTCCACCTGGGTTGACGATTGTCACCATCAACTACTAGAGGGTTGCAGGCACATCTTAAAGTTATTAAGATGAAGATGTAGTTTAATTTAATAATTTAAAGTTCATAACTAGATAATAACTAATTTGATCTTAAAGTTGTTAACTGGAAGATGATAAAATTTTATTTAAAAATCAACACGTTAGCCAGTTTTGAGTCTATAAACTTATGTAACAGTGTGATTACACAATTATCAAATATATCAAATATAAAAAGTATTGTAACATCGGAATTACTACCACCAAAAACAGTATGAAATATCTTTTACTTTAATTCTTTTTTAGAAAATTGACATTTTCTTCACATTACAACTATCAATCTAATTTCTAAATTTGAAAGCGTCACGATGTTTATCATTAGAAATCCTTTATTTTACTAGACTAGTTTTAATAATTTATAGCGTTTGTCGATGCTTAATTTTTACTTATAAATTTATTATATTGTATTAAGTACAATTCTTGATGATCAGTGGCGTAACCATCGGTGTGCGATGTGTGCTAGTTCAGATGGGCGGCAGTTCAACTTGGGCAGAGACGCTAAATTTGTTTTATAATAATTTCATGTAGTATGAAATATTTACTTTGTTTTTTACAGTAGATTAATATTTTTAAAATGAAATGAATTCGTTTTACGATCAACACGAAATTTAAAATATTTCACATACATTAACCATAACCAAATGATCTTTTGCTGTTTAAAAATAATATAATATTTAAAGACGCCAAAACATTTTTTGTACGTGGACATCGAGTAGACTATTACGTCACAACTGATGATGAACAAATACTTCAAAATTAAGTTACATAAATATGGGGCATTCTATATTTTCTGTCTACTATGTTACAACATGGTAATTAAAATTACTTTTAATCGACGAGCTATTGTTATAAAAACTTTATTAAAATATTCCGTGCACAAATAAAAATATAAGATATTATTATATTCGTTCTTTAATGAATTTAAGTTTAGCGAATTTTAATTGTTTTGCAATTTTTTGCATTAAAATGATTAATTATAAGGTTTTACTAAATTATTAAGACATTGATTAGAAGGTAATGTGAATGCATTTCTTATACGCATTCTATGTATTATTTGTATTTCTTTTTCGACCTCGTAAAACTATTTTTGTATAAAATTTTGAGAATAAAAACAAATAATTATCTGAGAATACAAGTTCGAATTTTGTAAAATTATATTTAAAGCTCGTTTAAGAATACTGTAATCAGTATAAAAAACCTTGCAATAAAGTAGTATACGAAACCGATTCTATTGTTTAAAAGTATATCTGATAATTAAAATCAAACATTTAATATATGATTTAATTCGTTACTATATAATAATAATACAGGCAATAATTATTAATAATATGAAAAATTAATTTAAGAAGTAAAATAAAAACTACGGCCATGTAAAAAGTAGTCAGAAGTTTTAGCTTCTCGTATTTATATAATAACCCAGGTAACACACGATCGTATATTAGACGTATATAATTGAGATATATGGAATAATTTTGGTCTATGTCTAATTTTGGTATACGTATATACGTATATCATAGACCCTTTATGTACCATTTCTAAATTAATCTAATATTATACGTTTCATAGACGTATATGGTATACGTATAAATTTACCATATACAAAATGGTATATTTTGAATCTACGATACATGTTTAATAAACGATTGATATTAACGTAAACACTCAAAATATTTTTTTTTGTAAGTTAAACAAGACAAGTAGAATTTTGGTCTTGAAAATACGTTTAATAGACTTATAATGTTATACGTATAAATTTACCATACACAAAATGGTCTATTTTATATCTTCGATATATGTTTAATAAACGTTTGATATAAACGTAAATACTCAAAATAATTTTTTTTAAGCTAAACATGACAAGTAGATTTTTGGTCTTGAAAATACGTTTAATAGACTTATATGTTATACGTATAAATTTACCATATTCATAATAGTATATTTTATATCTACGATAAATGTTTAATAAACGTTTGATCGAAACGTAAATAGTCAATATAAAATTTTATTTAAGTTAAACATGAAGAGGAGAATTTTGGTCTTTAAAATACGTTTAATAGACTTATATGTTATACGTATAAATTTACCATACAGAAAATAGTATATTTTATATCTTTGATATAAGTTTAATAAATGTTTATTATAAACATAAATATTCAAAATAATTTTTTTTTAAGCTAGACATGACAAGTAGATTTTCGGTCTTGAAAATACGTTTAATAGACTTATATGTTATATGTATAAATTTACCATATTCATAATAGTATATTTTATATCTACGATAAATGTTTAATAAACGTTTGATCGAAACGTAAATACTCAATATAAAATTTAATTTAAAGTTAAACATGAAAAGGAGAATTTTGGTTTTTAAAATACGTTTAATAGACTTATATGTTATAGTACGTATAAATTTACCATACAGAAAATAGTATTATTTTATATCTGCGATATAAGTTTAATAAACGTTTGTTATAAACATAAATACTCAAAATAATTTTTTTTAAGCTAAACATGACAAGTAGATTATTGGTCTTAAAAATACGTTTAATAGACTTATATGTTATACGTATAAATTTACCATATTCATAATAGTATATTTTATAATCTACGGTATATGTTTAATAAACGTTTGATCTAAACGTTTGATCTAAACGTAAATACTCAATATTAATTGTCTTTTATAAATTAAACATGACAGGTAAAATTTTGGCCTTTGAAATTCATTTAATAGACTTATACTTTATACGTATAAATTTACATACACAAAGTAGTAGATATTATATCTACGATATATGTTATGTGCGTTGCAACGACCATACCATTATTAAGAATACCCGATCAAGGAAGTCAAGCAATGTTTGGCGCGGTTAGTAACTGGATGGGTGTGACCGCTCGGGAACACCGCGTGCTTGCACAAATTTTTAATATTTATTTATTACAAAATTTAGGAGGAAACGATTGGACTTATGAAACGTTTGTTTTATTGCATAATAATATATTTTATATATTACATTATAATATTTTAGAGTTTTAAGTTTTAACTTCTGTCGGCAGTCCTCAATTATTTTATTTTCTGCGAAGAGCTGAACTCGGTTGAATAATATAAATGGCGGTCAGACTCTGTGTGCCCTAACCAATGGTCCCAACTCATAATCATAACAAAATGCGTAAACTATATTCTTTTTGTTTGTTTTGGCTAAAAACTGACCTTCATCGTTTCTAGCACATCTGGTGCTTAAATTTTCTAGTATAACTGTAAATGTTTTACCCTGAAGCCATAAATCGAGCCCTAAATAGTAAAAATAAATTTTTTTGAAGTTAAAAATTAAATTTTAAATACAATGATATTAAACGTTATTATTAAAGAATTTAGGCATTGTAATAGTCGAATTAACGCAAGATATTTGGTTATCGTTGTTTCGTTGTCATATTTCGACAAAAGTAACTATCAGAAAAGAGACAGAAAACAAGAATACGTCGCGTCGGTGTCACATTGATTTAATCCAGATTATGCCAATTGTCATACCCAACTTAAAATGAATTCGAAAATAACACGTATAGTCGAATTCATTTTAAGTCGCGTCTGACTTGCAATGACATTTGACGTAAGACATTTGATTATCTTTGTCATATTTCAAAAAAAGTAACTAACAGAACAAAGATAGAAAACAAGAATACGTCGGTTTCACATTGATTTAATCCAGATATGCCAATTCCATTATACCATTGCAAACGCCATAATTGCTTGGAAATCCCAATTTTAGCAGTTATGGCATTTTGTAATTTTCATTTCTTATTGTTATTATAATTGTATGTAGGTATGTACCGCAGACGGGTAACCGTCCGAAGAAGTGAACATACACAGAATTAAAATAGGAAATTAATTATTCTTAAATTCCTTCTTCCATTATAAGGAACTAAAAATTAAAAAGGTATGAATTTACAGAAATTTTCTTCCGCGTTTAAAGATATACCTAATACTTAATATTTTGTTTTTTATTATTGATTGGTAAAACCTCAATTAGAATAAATGTTAAAAATATCGATTTTTAAAAGTAACAATGGCCTTATTTGAATTTCATTGCCATTGTTTCTAATCATAATTCAAACAAGTCAACTATTAGTTATTTTTAAAAGCGCTATAAAATTCTTTTTTTTTATTAAATTTTTTTAACAATAATTAAAAAACAAAATATCAAGTACTTGGTATGTTTAAACGCTGAATAAAACTCTCTTCAAATTGATACTTTTAGCAGGTTTTTAAACAGAAATTTAAATAAGTCAGTTTCTCATGTTATTTTGTACTACATGTTCGGTTAGTCAACCGGTATATTAGTAATAATTAAACAAAACCGACAAAACAAAACTTTAAATAATTTTAAATAAGTAATCTATTTATTAAAATATTTACAAATTTAGAGAAAATACAATTTATTTTTTCTTAGAACGCTGTGGCGCTAGTTTCAGCCATGATTTTACTGCGGCAGCTATATCTTTATCACTCAAGTCACTTCGTTGAGAATTATTGGCATATGCCAATTTGACTGAATCTAAAAAAATGGCAAATTGATTATCCTAATTAATTAATGAAATATCATTTGAGGTTATTACCATAAATAGCTTCCATTACTTTCGTGTTTTTAAAAGCCAATTTTCTTTCCGCATCGGCGGTATGCGCTCTATCGCGTCCTTCCCAATTATATTGCAATACCAACTGGTCGGAGAGTAAAAATTTCAAAATATTCATTGTTGTACTTCTTACGTCTGTGCCCCCGACAACAGATAATCGGTGTATCTAAAATTTAAAAAAATAGCAATTTATTTTAGTTTTAATTATGGAGTGTAGAGGTAAGGAGGAACCACTCTAATGGGAAAAAAATTTAAAAGTGTCCATAGAAACGCGTCAAATAAATAGTTCAATAAGTACCCAGATTGGCGCTGGTAAGCAATAAGGGTATGATCTGAAGTTGACGATTACCAATGAAGTGAAGTATGCCACAGATCGATTTAACTTTTGGGAGTCGTTAGAAGTGTCAGTTGACGACGACGATGACATCTAAAGTGTATTCCTCTGAATTTGATCGATTTTAACAAAATATTTTATATATTCCAGTAATAAATATATTCTATTTAACAAAACTTCCATTTTTATTTACTACAATTTACTGCCCTGTTAAGAATAAAAGTCGTATCTACAATTTGGGACTTGAGAATTTTATTTCACGAATTTTTTGAAAACGCCGCTTTCCCAAAGCGCATGTATAATATTATGTTTCTCTGTTTAATTTTTTCATAACCTAACAACTTTTAAATTTGGAACTTTTGCTACACTAGCGCCCTCTTATTTGACATGATTTTACGGACACTTTTTTTATATGGAGTGGTTGCTCCTTACCTCTACACTCCATAGTTTTAATGTTATCTATGAACTATGACTTACCAAATAACTAAAATTGTTCTTGTCACCTAAAAAGGTTTCCAGAATAATGAGACCATCCCCTTTTGTTAATGGCAGATTAGGAAAATTTTCCGGTACAGTATGATTAATAACCAAATTTTTATTTTTTTTTACCATATCATAATATAGTTGATCAATTTTGATAGTATTTTGATCGACGTTATTTTTTATCTGCTGAAGTGCAGTAAATATTTTTTTTAACATTTCGCCGTTATTTCTATCTTCATTTATGTCGATTGTTCTGTCCATTGCTGCTGATGTCAATATATTATTTTGAATCATACTTTCAGCACGCGTGGAACGCGGTGTACTAGTTGATGCATCAAGAAACAATTGATTAGTACTTAATTTAGTTTTTTTTGAAACATTAACTTCAGGTCTGTAAAAAAAATGTTCAATGAATATAATTAGTTACAGCAGTTAAACATTTTACCTATGTTTCCTTTTTCGGCTACCAATACTTTTTATTAAATCATCTTCACTAAAGCTATCTTCAGAATAACTAAAATTAGAATAGAAGTAGAACAATATATTGAATTTTTTGAATATTAATACAAACCTGTCTGTTGAACTTGGCATGTCCTTATCAACAGTAATGCCTTTGAAAACCAATGAGTTTGAATTCCCATTATTCGATGAACTTTCCGACTCAGATATAATTTTATTGCATCTTTCTTCAGCAATGTCATAATTCTCTATAGGCAATAGTACAAGTTATTTGACAATTATTAGCTACGTTATTATTTACTTACCGTGCGTAAATAAAATTTTTTTTAATGTATATATTGGCCATTTTTTCGGTGGGGTTAAATTCTTTACAAGCCTTATCAAAGCTTCGTTGGATTTAATGTTTGGCCAATAACACTGTGAAGCTCCGATTACCCATGACATGGAAACTACGGCAATTTCTTTATCAGGAAATTCTACTGCTGCGTACATACTGCACTGTTCACGATTTTGTCACTAAGAAAATGTTATTTAATTGTACCCCGACTTCTAGCCCAAGTCGGCTGCACCCCAATAAACGGCATCTGTTTTTTAATGCTTTATTTTGCAAACTAACCTCGGCAAAAATTTTTAGGTAATAAAGCAATTTAAACTATTCTTGACTAGTCTAGTGCTATCTGCTTAAACCAAACGAACCGACGTTAAAGGAAAACTTTAAAACTTCAGAAATTTGTCGAAACAATCTATTCTACAATCAACAATCTACAGAAACCATCAATTAATTTACAATTTGACTCAATAAGAATTCGCAAATTTTATTAATACATAATGTCTAGAAAAATATTATCTAAACGGCAATTACGACGTAACATTAAAGCTGGTACAGACAAAGTTCTTGCAGGTATATTTAGTGGTTCCGATAAAAAAGTGTTAAATTTAATTCAAAGCAAACCATCTGTTGATATTGAGCATCCAATATTACCAGTACATCGTAATCATGTTAATGAAAGTGAAAAGAATTTAAACGAAGAAAGAAAAGGTATTGATGATCTTGAAAGTGAAGTGAATTTATGTGATGAAAGTGGTGCGATTGATTATAATGACATTAGCTCTGAAACTTCTAACATTTATAATAAAGATTATATGAAAAACTGTATACCTTCGCCACCCTTTGTTAAATCTAACGATGACATCGAGGAACAGGAACAAAGCTTGTTTTTAAAAAATTTTAAAGAATGGGCAATATCAAATCAATTGACACATACTGCCTTGAATCAGTTGTTAGTGCTTATTCGTCCCAAATATGCATTCTTGAAGAAAGATGCTCGTTCGATTTTAGGTACTCCTAGAACTGTAAGTACTATTAAATTAGAAAATGGAGAAATGGTTTATTTGGGCATTAAAAATGCACTTATAAAGAAATTGAAAAACGAACGTATTATTTCTAGCTCTAAACTATTTCTGCAAATTAATGTTGATGGAATACCTCTCTATAATAACAGTACAATTCAATTTTGGCCAATTCTAGGAAAATGTAGTGAATTTATAGATAAATCTCCTATAATAATCGCAATTTTTTGTGGAAGAAGCAAACCAGATTCGCTAGATGCCTACTTTAGTAGATTTATTGCAGAATACAAAGAACTTTTTCAAAATGGTTTTGAATTTAACGGTACTATTTATAAAATAGAAATTAGTTTTTTTACATGTGATTCTCCTGCAAGATCATACTTAAAGGAAATTATGGGTCATACAAGTAAGGTTGCATGTGAAAGATGTACCATTAAGGCAGTATATGCAAATAAAAAACATTTCTTTCCTGTGAATGAATATTTTGAAGATCGCAAAGACGCAGATTTTTTAAAAACTGAAAACTCTGACATTCATATTAAACGGCAATCTCCATTACTACAATTAAATATAGGGCTAGTTACGCAATTTGTGCTAGATCCCATGCACATGTTGTACTTGGGTGTTACCAAGCGATTGTTAGTTAAGTATTTAGTAGAAGGCAATAATCGCCAGATTAAAATGTCCAGAATTTCTATTAATAAAATTAATATTAAAATTCGAAATTTGAAAATTCCTGACGACTTTTCAAGAAAGTTACGATCAATTGATGATCTTAAAAGATGGAAAGCCACTGAATTTAGATTCTTTTTATTATATGGTGGACCCATATTATTAAAAAATAATGTTCGTGCCGACATTTACAAACATTTTCTGTTATTCCACGCAGCTGTATTTATTTTGACAAATGCTAATTTTTCAGCACAATTTATAAATGTTGCAAAAAGTGCCTTACTTGAATTTGTCAATTCAAGCCCCAATATTTATGATCAGCATTTTGTAGTTTATAATGTTCATTCTTTAATACTATGTAGTGATGTGGAAAAATATGGCCCATTAGAAAGTTATAGTTGCTTTCCTTTCGAAAATTGTTTAGGTAAACTAAAGCGAAAAATAAGAGGGAAACATTTACCGTTACAACAAATTTATAATCGCATTCAAGAAATGGATTTTGATACCAAGAATCAATGTGAAGTTGTTAACGAACATGAAGTAACCGTTGAAGGAAAATATGCAGAAGAAGCAGGATATTTTAAATGTAATAAACTAACTACAAACAAATTTAGTGTATCTACTAAAAGTTCAAACACTGTTGTGTTTGCCAATAATAAAGTTTATTTCATACAATCAATTTATTTTTTAAATGGAGAATATAGGTGTTTAGGCATTTCATTTAAATACATGTTTAATTTGTACGATGTCCCATTGGAATCATCGAAACTCAATATTTATTATGTATGCCGAGAAAGCAAGCACGAAAATTTTTCTATAGCAGAAATATCTCATAAATGCATTGCTATTGATTACAAAAATGGTTATGCAATTTTTCCCATTTTGTATTAAATTAGAAGATAAGTTGTAAATATTGTCGGACAATTAAAAAAAGAAACTGTAATAAACAATTTTGTACATATTTTTGGCAAATTAATAAAAATATTTTTCATTTAAAAATAATTATTTTTCTGCTTTATTATTTTATTAATTATTATTGTTAATATATTGTCATGGATTTTTTTTGTTTGGAATTGTTTTTATTTATATTTATTTAAAAGTTGTAAATGTCAATGTTTGTGGTAAATTTTAATTTTGTAAATTTGTGTCGGTAATTTTGAAAATGAAACTGGCGCGCAAGAATAGGTAGAACGTGACGTATTTCCACCAGCCGGCCGTGCTCAAGTAGTTATGGACCATAAAATGGTCTGCAAAGTTTTTTAAATTTATAAAAGTTATAGAATTTAAAATAATAAAAGGTGTTTTATAAAGTTTTTGATGTGTTTCATTATATTGAATAAAAATAAAAGAAAATAATTTTAAAGCGTTGCAATGGAAATAATTTAAATTTGGATATAAAATTTAAAAAATTAGCTTAGGGATAATTGGTAATTGAGTTTGGATTGTGAAAAAATTTAAATAAATTTGGCTGCTGAAAATAAAATATCTAAATACGAAACAGGGATAGAAGAACAAGATTAAAAAATAAAACTTTCTATATGTCCCGCCGTGGCTCAATGGTTACAGCGTTAGGTTTCAAGGGCCGAAGGTCTAGCGTTCGCTTCCCGGGTGGGTTTGTTTAGAAAAAAAAAGGTAAGTAAATTTAAAATAAATGTACAAATAATTAATAATTTAACTTTATAGATATACGAAGGTGGAAAGTTCAAGGTATATAAGACGAAATATGAGATAAATTTATAACATACAACAAACTTACAATTGCAAAGTTTAACAATCTTAAGAAATTAAAATATATAATTCAAAAGTAATTTCTTTTATTTATGCTTATAATTTTATATTCGTCTAATATACGTTTTCATCATACGAGTTATAGACGTAACATACTACCAATAATATATGTAGTAATATACGTTTATTAGATGTACATTATATACGTCTATAGTTGAGGGTCCGCCGAGGACATTTTAACGTCCAATATACGTTTTCATCATACGAATTATAGACGTAACATACTACCAATAATATGCATAGTTAATATACGTTTATTAGAGGTATATTATATACGTCTATAGTTGAGGGTCCGCCGAGGACATTTTAACGTCTAATATACGTTTTGATCATTGGATTATAGACGTAACATACTACCTATAATATACGTAGTAATATACATTTATTAGATGTATATTATATACGTCTATATTTGAGGGTCCGCCGCGGACATTTTAACGTCTAATATACGTTTTGATCATTGGATTATAGACGTAACATACTACCAATATTATACGTAGTAATGTACGTTTATTAGATGTATATTATATACGTCTATATTTGAGGGTCCGCCGCGGACATTTTAACGTCTAATATACGTTTTGATCATTGGATTATAAACGTAACATACTACCAATATTATACGTAGTAATGTACGTTTATTAGATGTATATTATATACGTCTATATTTGAGGGTCCGCCGCGGACATTTTGACGTCTAATATCAGTTTTCATCATACGAATTGTAGACGTAATTTACGTTTGGTCTAGACCATTATTATACGTCTAATATTCGAAGGTGTGTTACTTGGGAAGATGTTTGAAAAGTAACAGTTTTTCAAATATTTAATCTGAACTAGAGCAAATCAGACCATGATAATGTATGTGTATTTAAATTATTAAACTAGAAAAATATAGGAAAATGCTTGGTAATTAATTGTTAAAAGATGCACATTAAATTGAAATGTGGTTAATGCAGAAGTCATTTATTGTTCTAATTAAATAGTACTTTCTAACCACTTCCTCTATACAATTTTTATTTGAAACAATATTGCCATAACATTTTTTAGAACACAAATTATTTTATTTGTAACGTTTTCTATAAGAAGTTTGTTTAAGGATACGCAATAGTACAGAAAACAAAAAAAAGTTTAATTGGTTACTTTCGCATCCTTTATTATTTTTGCAATTAGCACATTAGAGCAAGTGAAACTTCTTGATGATGAGAACCTAAAGCCAAGTAGGCAAATTTTTACCATAAGCGCACAGTACCAATAATAACGAATTTTTTAAATTGTTCACATTTTATTAAAAATAATAATTTTGTACTTCTCATTAATTTGAATTGTTTTCTATGGATGATATGAAAGTAAGCATAAGTTTATATTATATTATAGGAAGCAAATGAAGAGATTTTATGAAGAAGGCCTTCTGCGATTTAGGAACAGATAAGCAGTTATATTCGGTTATGCTGTAAGTCTATCGTCTTCGTATATCCGACGTGATAACCTCACCCATCAAAAATAAAACAATTTCTCTTTTTAAAAAACAATTACTTAATTTTTAGTAAAAGGTTGATTACTTTGTTTACAATGAAATATTTAAACGTGCTTTGTGAATTTATTATAGCCTGTATCGCCAAACGATGTATACTTAATTGAGTAACTAGCACATTTTTTTTTGATTTACGATAGTAAACTGATAAATAAACTTTCTATGATACATTTCGCCCACCTACGTTTACAAATTTGCAAGCCTTTAGCAAAAATGTATATGTGGGTGGATATTCTTCTAACAAAATACTCGTATATTCACAAACTAAATTGTGCGAATCTAATAGAAAAGCAGTTATATTTGCTTAATTGATCCCTCATGAATTTAAAACTTTCTGCGAGTCACTCAATACTAAAAAATAATTTAATCTCATAAATCAATATCTTGTAACATAGAATTTGCTATAGGCTCTTACTGTAGTATGAGTCATAAACATCCTTTCTTGTCTCTCAAATGGAAAACTAATATTATAATTTTTTTACAAATTTCAGAATTTATAATATAAAAAGTATTTCATGTCTTTCATACACTCGGATTTCATCATTGTTACAAAAAAAATTAAAATTTAGACGAAAAGAAAGTGTGCAAGTTTTACATTGAAGATAACCCTTGAGGTTCACCTACAGCATAATGATTTGAATGGAAACACATTGTATATCGATAAGGTTTCAATTAATGATTTGAAACGGTAAAAAGAAAGATATCCATTGTTTTAAATTTCTCCAACGTGTAACATAATAATGCATCTGCACACTGGATGATAATATCATGTCTACTTCCCATTTGTATTGCGTTCTTGTTATTTCTCAGAAAGTAATTTATGGATAGTATTGTGAAGTGCATTTCAAACTGTTAGAAGAACGATTTCATCAGTTCCTTATTGGTTTGATGTTCATGTTATAAGCATTTTCATAGCAATTACTGACGGTTACTGATTACCATTTAGTATAATTAGTAAATCACCAGGTATACATTGAGTGTTTCATATTTGGATATGTGTGGTATTAATTTATATGCTGATTTATTACCTACACTAATAACAATAATTAATTTTATAACATACAGACCTGAGCAGCAGCTTTAGCTAGAAAGTAGCTTGTACATATTATATACTAGGTACTAATATTATCATTTATCACACAGGAAATAAATAAAAATCCCTACAAACGATTATTATACTCATTAAAGATTTTATTTATTTGACGTGGTATTACCATACTAGTAACTATAATGTAAGCCATTTTTATAAATTATACACCTATATATTCAATAGGTGTTACACCCGGAATAATTGCATTTATCGTAAAAAGGCTAGAATATCTTTTCTCGTGAAGTAATTGATTGATCTCAAATGTCTGTATTTGGCTTCTCAGTTATTTACTTTATATTGAAAAGCTGAAAGTGCGGAATTGTAACAATTACGATCAAGCAATGCAATATAAACTAATAATTTCTATTATTAACCAACTTAACACTGTGTTCTTTTAGGCCAACTCTTTCTTGTGTACTTTATTGTAGAACGCACGTATGCAATATAACGATAGTAAAAATCAATCAAGTTTCACCTTAACTATCCTGTTTGTTGAGCCCCGTTACTTCTGAAAATGATTATTTGAAACTAAAAAATTTCGATGACATATATTTTATTGAAAGGTACTTTAAATAATATGAAACCATAGAACATAATACTAAGCGATATAAATCAAAGTCAAATCGACATGGAGGCAACCTGTCAACAACAGAAAATGTCAATTTAAATTATTTAACTTCGTTTTCTAACTTACAGTTATCATTTTTTTACACATTGAAAGAAGTGATAAATTAATAGAGCTTCCAGTATTACTGATAAATTATTACTAATTATACGTCTTGTATGTTAATTAATCATTTATTAATTTGAATAAGTGGAATAAAAAATCGATATACTACAATATTAACAGTTATTTACTTTTAATTACCTACTTATTTATGAAATTCTGTGTCATCGTAACTGGGATTACCTATAGAAAAGCAAATTAACTGCAAGTGCTGAAAATTATTAAATGATGGGAATTATATTTTACTTAATTTTTCTGCCAAATTATGCTTTTTATTAAGTATATTAACTATGCTGTATGCTGTATGTATGTTTTTTTAAAAGCAATTTATAATAATTTATTATTAGTTTAGATACTTTGCGGATAAAGTAAATGAAGAAATAAATTTTCTACGCCTTTACTTTCAACTTGCTGAAGTTCATTAAAGTTTTTGAACACGTTTTTATTGCTGTTAAAGTAATGGTGAACGATTCGCGAAAAGTTACAAAACTGTTTTGTTCAGTACAATTAAATGTAGTAATTTTGTGGTTTCCAGTTTCACACACTTTATAATTAAAGTACGAAACGAAAGGCAAATTTCGCTCTTCGGCAAACTCATGTAATGGTAACTTCAGTAATGTATTTATATAGGAGAAGAGCACATCCAGAATTTATTCGTGACAGCAGATTAACCAAGAGCAAACGTAATTTAACAGCTTTTAGGGAAACTAGAAGTGTAGAGTAATACTTTGTTTGTAATTTTTATATTTTCCTCTTAGTTGTTCTTTATATATTTCTTTTTACACCATTCGTTGGTGTTTGGATTATGTGTTTGTTTATTTTCCCGATTCTTTGATTCGGTGTCATGGCTATCATATTTTGTGCTTAGAAAGCTTGGTTAAAATTCTGGTGTAGTTAAAGAAGAATGATGGTATTTCATTTTACGTTTCAATACAACAGTTACCCCTATACTGTAAACAAGATTTAACCTTATGTTGTCAAAATTGACTTCAGGTTCCCTGTGAAACCTCTGTAAGACGGAAAGAATTACTTACATTTGGCGCCCGAGCAGGGACTCGGCTGAAATATTGATACATTTCATACCAAAAGTAGAACTTCCACAATACAACTGTTGGTTCAGCCAACGGTCTATCTGGAAAATTTTCGTCCGCTGAATATAATACTAATTTTTTCAATAAATTCAATAAAATATAATAGATAACACTAAAACAATACAATTAAACTATTGGTGAAATTCTAAAAATAATCGATATTAAAGTTTCAGCTTAGCTTTATTGTATTTAACGATTCGTGTAAGCTATCTACGTAAATAGTTACAACACATTTGCTTTAAGGTCACATTTGTGGACAAAAGTTTTATAACAGTAAACATCATACAATAATTTTATTTTAGAATTGATTTCATTAATTTATTATAACCGAATTTTACTTAAAAACAGAGACCCCTGACTTCCAAATCTGTACATTTAGGATAGCAGTCCTAATTTTTAAAGTAGAATAAACTAGTCTGCCCTGCCCTTCAAGACCTGTTCATTTCGACTTCGGGCGGTCTACAGAGATGATTTTAACAAGTGTATGAACTCAGATATTCTTGTCCTTCTAAACCAGATCCTTCGACGAGAAATCCAGAAGTTTCTCCCCTTCTACTTTGGTGTTTTTTTATTGTTTAAGCTCTTTTTAAGCAAAATTTACAAATGATCCATAAAATTTAATGTTTACATTTGAAATTTACGCTCACAAGCACCATAATTTCATTAATAAACTTTTAAATTCCAGATCAGGGTTATTGTACTCTTCTCTAATACTGTAAGTACCTATATCAATATAACTAGATTTATACTGCTTAAAAACCCAGAATAAACGACGTCAATTAGTACTACTAAAAAAAACTTTCACACCAAAGTCCTTCTCTCAAAAAAGGTATTATCCTTCTAAAGAAGTGGAATCTTTGATTGATGGATGTGAAAATTTCATCTCTTTTCTCTAACAATAAGACAAATTGAAAATTATTTATAACATCCTCCGATAGTTCGTTAGTATCAGCTTCACCTAAAATATTTAAAAAAGCTGCTTACTCTAATTTACCGGAACAATCAGTGATCCTGGAAGGCGTGAGATGACTTCATTATCACCAGGTGTCTTTGACGACAGCATTGTCCGCTGTAGAATAAATTTCAAATAAGATCCAAAATTATAATCAAATTTAAGTCAAATATATTAGCAATATTCAAAGAACGGGTCAAAAATATATACAATAAGAACGTAAGCAGCTCAACTAAATATTAAGTAAATTTTAATAACCACGAAGTTTAATAACAATAACAAATTATACTATCCAAAATAATTTGTGATGAAAACTATGATTACAAATGATTACCACAATGAGAGAGATAGAAAATATCACTGCGGCGACATTGAACATGCAATCTGAAACGGTTGCCCAGGAAAGCTCGCGTCAAAGTCGTTTACCAATAGTTTAAGTCAGGTTTTTATTTGACTTTAGTTTCAACCTTCTCTTCTGAAATCTGTAAGTTTATAGTACTTATTGAACAATTTTCATTTGGTAGCACTTCCTTTGCAACTTTCCTATTGTTCTTACTTCATACTTTATTGCCACTCAATTAAACTTTACTTTTATGATCATATTATATTACTGGTAATTTTATTATTATTTTATTAAATGCAATAATTGCGTATCAAACAAAGTTTCACTTTTCAACCGAATAAGACACAATTCCTATCTCGATATATAATTTAAAGAACCGGGTAAACTTTGCACTGTTTTGTTTGTTTGCAAAAACAGCACACAGAATAGCTGCCACTGCGAAATTGAACAACCAGATCAGGCTGTTACCAGCCATCAAGATAAATTCACTTGATTCTTACTTAATTAAAACTATATCAAATTACATTTACTCTTACATCAAAATTTTTTTCAGCAAATTTATAAACACTGCAGCGCCATTTTGGTTCACACGCGTGTAGAGGATGAACTCTTATCAAGGATCAACCATCGGAAAATTACCCGCGCATAAATCAGAACTGAACTCAAATCACAATAATTATTATTGTTTCTCAGTATTTTATTTTTTTTCATACATATTTGTTATGAATAATTATAAATTATAGATAATATAGTACCTACTATTATAAAAAATATTAGTATTTTTAAGAAAAACTTTTGGGTATAAAAACAAAAGACTGCTGACAATCAATTTTTATGTCAAGTAATTGTACATAAATTTCGTGCATATTCATTATAAAGCCTACATAAATATTGATCATCTGATTTTATTATTATTTACCGTTGACTGATGAATAATATAATAATGCCAATGGTTATGTACAACTATTCGACATAAAAATTTTGCTGTCGACACTCTTTTGTTTTAAAATCTAAAATTTTCCTTTGCCTACTACTGTGAAAATCTCAAATTAAATAATAATAATATGTATAGTTGCGTTGTATTATTATTACTCATCATAGCATTATTATATAGAGAGACAACCAGTATGCAGGGTGAAAATCATCATATTCAATCATACGGAAATTAATAATGTTTAATTAGTGTTTTCTTAAGATTCCCACTTGTCATTTTAACGGATTGTAATGTAAATGGTATCTATCAATCTAAATATATTTCGTTTTTACATTTGAAGATGTCCAACACCTAATAATTTATTAAAATATTGTTGAAATGCAGAAATTAAATGAGCGTCCAAGAAGAAAATGTATTGCATTGTGAAAAATAATAATTGCAATTGTTATTTTGTATAACAAAATATAATTTGATTTGCTTGCTATATTAATTTTTGTTAATTGTATTTCAGTGTTAACGTTGAACAGAATTAACATGATGTACTAATATAATAATATGTGAATATCTTACTAGTATTTTAATTTGTATGATTCAAGGCTATGATGCGTGCAGAAGCATGCAAAACAGATTAACTGTTATTCTATGAACAAACGATTATAATATAAATAAATTCTATTTAAAGTAATTTTGTCCACCAGTTTAATTATTTATTTTTTTTAATAATATAATTTTTCATAATATAATATGGTTTTCCCACACCCCAACCGCACTGAAGAGGTTCCAGATGAGCAATACCAATTTTTTTGGAAAGTGATTCTTGAGACAAGTCTGAAAAATTACATCGGAGATATATTTTGCAATTAATTTTCGATTCAGAATAAACTCTTAATAAATCTTGCTATTTTTTAATAAAACCAATTCGATTGCTAATTTCTTAATCATGCTGTGGCAAAAAAACAATAAATATTTATTTTATAGGTTGATGCAAAATGGTCTCAAGATTAACCGTAAAATAGATTTCGTATAACTGCAAGTCTGCATAAAAAAAATTACTGCTGTGATTTTTGTAGCTAAAGCACTACTTTTGCACAAGAGGTAATGTTAGAGCATAGTTGAAATGAAAACACTTGACCTTCAAATTCATAATTATAATGTAGTCGTATAATCGTAATTCCAATTTATTGCTAGTGGACCACCGTAGATCATCTCATATCCTCTAATTTAAAGCATCAAATTTTTTTACTTAAAGCAATGATTACTCTATCACAAAAATTGTTTCACGGATATACTTTTGATCTAGAATTTTCAGAAAAATGAAAGAGGCATGTTGCTAATTATAAGTAAATGACAGTAAGCGGTTTAATAAATAACATATTTTCTTTTAATTCAATTAATGATCACGTGAAAAGATTTATGTAAATTATTATTTCATAAAATTCCTTTAAATCTAGGTACCATTTTTAATAAAATAATATTGACATTTTTTAAAATGATGTTAATGAAATTAAATTTCTAGAAAGAAACAAAACAAAATATTTAGTTCCTACCATTCATAAAAATAAATTATCTTATGCATAAGGACTTTCGATCGAAAAATGACAATATGATTGAAATCGTCTTATTGACACCAAGTGTATTTTAAAACACATATATTTTCATATTTTAAGTGCACATTAGTGCATAACAATATAGTGAAGAGCAGCGCTGTACATGCTATTAAGTGAAAGCAGCAATTAATTATAAAACTTTTTAAATTAATATTTTACAACAAACACGTACAAACAGGAGGTGTGTACTTACGTTTTTTTATTATAACAGTTTTAGATAACATTCATTGTTTAACAATTTAAAATATTACAGAGTAAAAGTTTGGCTTATAGCTCGCTTGTAGAATTACGATACGTTTTGGGCACTCCTTTCATATGAATGCCTCATCAAGTAATTTATATTATTATATCTTTATTATTCTAATTTTTTCTAAATAACGGTTGCAAATTTGACGGCTATTATGCAAAAAATATAATTAAATTTTATTTCTATAATATTAAATTATTTTTAGTCCAAGAATTGGCATGGGCTAAATTTGTATTTCTTAATTATTTTTTTATCTTCTATTAATATACAATCGATAGGTTAATATGTTGTGCATGAGAAAATAACAAATATCAATTTATATAATATTTATCGCACAATCAATCTACATCAATAAAAATTAGTTTGTACCAATTTACTCGACTAATATTAAAGTTGTCAGAATACAATAAATCTTCTTAAGTAAATGATTTTATCATTCACTTATCTTTTATGTGTACCTGTAAAAATGAACTGACTCAGAGTCACGTAAATTTGTGATCAGTAGGTGGCAATAAGTTCGGTTTTCTTGTCATCTATCTTCTTGGCCTACATACAATCCTTTGTAATGTTTTAGGTGCGGTGCAAGTTCAAAGTCAAAGAAAGTTTGATGTTGGTGTACATAGAAAAATACTTTAATTTTTAATAAAGAAAAAATTTTATATTAACATATTTTCTTATAACGTTAAAAAATAGTTGATTAGTTGATTTAGTAATCAAGTTAAGATGCCTATAAGTTTATAACGTAACTAACTCGAGCAAACGTTACTTCCAGCACTCTAGAATAGGTGGATTCGTTATTCATAATAATTATATTTTTTCAATATATTAACTAGAACTTATTAATAATGGACTAACTTTGAGATTTATTGTTATTACACATAAATATAATACTCTCTCGTTAAAATTAAGTTGTTTTTCCATTCCATATTAGAATATTATAGAATTTTACAAAAATATTATTGTAAGTGCATACTTACCTGTTGTAGTAAAAATATGTTTTACTCTTCCTACATACTGCACATGAACACTCATACATAATATATTATACTATGGTCTGCTATAAAATAATATGATTTATTTTCTTGCTATGTTTCAGATATCTTATACTCAAATTTTAATTTTAATTCCTTGGCTCTTATAACCCGCATCAAGCTAGCGCCGCCACTTTTTCAAAATCTAAAAAAAATATATGGAGAATTTGTGGCTAATTTGTGGCTAATTAATTGCCGCAATCGCGAATTAATCGCTCTTACCGTTCGGTAATTACAGCCATTTGAGTGGTGGCGGCGCTAGCTTGATGTCAAGCTAGCGCCGCCACCACTAAAAACTTACTAAAAATAAAAAATAAGTATATAGGAATTTGTGGCTAATTTGTGGCCAATTAGTTGCCGCAATCCCGAATTAATCGCTCTTACCGTTCGGGAATTACAGCCGTTTGAGTGGTGGCGGCGCTAGCTTTATGTCAAGCTAGCGCCGCCACCACTAAAAACTTACTAAAAATAAAAAATAAATATATAGGAATTTGTTGCTAATTTGTGGCCAATTAGTTGCCGCAATCCCGAATTAATCGCTCTTACCGTTCGGGAAATACACCCATTTGAGTGGTGGCGGCCCTGGCTTGATATTAAGCTAGTACTGATACTCAAAACGAAATTTTGATAAACTAAAATAAAATTTTATTAAAACAAGATTATTTATAATTTATTTTATACGACAAGTGAAAGAAAAACATAAAAAAGAACAATATACAAAAAACATAAAAAAACAACATAATAATAATAATTAGTATAATGAAATTATTATTTCCGACCCTATATTATATTAATATTTGAAGATGGATATTATTTAGTGGGTATTTTGGGTCCTATTAAAAAAATTCTGTTAGAAATTATCATTGCATAAACAGTGTTGGCCTTTACAATATATTCCAAGTCTTTGCTAATTGCCTCCCACACTTCACTTGATCTTGAATGCTGATTTGATTTTTGATTTGATTTTTTAATGCATTTTATCAATAATTCAAAATTAAGCTTTTGCGGCCTACCACTCGATTTCATGACTGTTTCTTACGTTCTTATTTTTCCTAATGTTCGCGTTACGCCTTAATGTACTTATTAAAAATTACAACTATAAAACTTAAGCCTCGTACTGAAAGTATTAGGTAGGGACACTTCGTGTCGGCGTCTTTGATGTTCGTGTTTCAAAAATTTCAAGTCTAGGTTAAGTTCAGTTGAGAATCCACTAGATGGCGTTGCAAAATTATATTACATTTGAAATGAACCGCTTAAAATGTTATTATTTTCAGATTGTTCATCATTAATTTTAAAAACAATAATTATCTGTGTAGAGTTCAATTTTAATAACAACCGTTATCGCTTTTTAATAAATTTCAAAGAAGCCAAATGCAGGTGCTGTATTGCCAAGTTCAAAAATCATCAGAATTTTAGAAAAATTTTAAATTTCAAAAAATAAGTAGAAATAAACCTAGTAATGCATTCTTTTACCTTAAGGTGCCTGTTTTTGCAATTCTGATACTAAGATAACTCAATAAGATACTTAACCTAGACTTTGAACGAGGGCCTAATAGCAGGAATGATCCCTCCAATCAAAATGAAGCTAAGCAAGAACCAATTAGAGCAAAGCGCGCTAGGGATTGTTTTCAAATTATTGTTGTAAACCAGAAACCAATCTTTGCCGATTTAACCTTATTTTCTATGTAATAATAATAATAATCGTTATTTAGAGTCTCAAAATGAAAAAAAGTGGAGAAAAGTGAAAAATACGGCCATATGCCAACCTCTTTTTTAATTCCATAAACCCCTCCCTTTATCTGACTACGGCCTTGGATGCTAGTGTCCCTACTGACAGGGACGGCCCCTTGAGGGGGACCTTCTGTTTGTGTAAATTAGGGAAAGTTGGTAGAATCTACTTGGAAAATTGAGGACTGCTAGCCGCCGAAAAGTTTCTCTTGGAACCGTCTCTGCCTACTGAGAAATATTTTGTAAACTAATTTGTACCTACTTTCTGTTTTTTCCATAAAATATTGAATTTATGATTTATTAAAAATTTTAATCTTTATTTTCCTCTTTTTCTGAATTATTAAAAATGGCAAGAGATAACTACTTATTATAATTATTAAGTATTTGGCTCATAAATTTGGCAACAAATTAGTTGCATAAATTCCCATTTACTTCATTTGATTTTAGTGAGTTTTTAGTGGTAGCGATGCTGGCTTGATGTCAGGCTGGAGCCGCCACCACTCAAATGGGTGTAATTCCCGAACGGTAAGAGCGATTAATTCGGGATTGCGGCAACTAATTGGCCACAAATTAGCCACAAATTCCTATATATTTATTTTTTATTTTTAGTAAGTTTTTAGTGGTGGCGGCGCTAGCTTGACATAAAGCTAGCGCCGCCACCACTCAAACGGCTGTAATTCCCGAACGGTAAGAGCGATTAATTCGGGATTGCGGCAACTAATTGGCCACAAATTAGCCACAAATTCCTATATACTTATTTTTTATTTTTAGTAAGTTTTTAGTGGTGGCGGCGCTAGCTTGACATCAAGCTAGCGCCGCCACCACTCAAATGGCTGTAATTACCGAACGGTAAGAGCGATTAATTCGCGATTGCGGCAACTAATTAGCCACAAATTAGCCACAAATTCTCCATATATTTTTTTTAAATTTTGAAAAAGTGGCGGCGCTAGCTTGATGCGGGTGCTCTTATAAGTTTTGCTTAGTATTTTTTACTAAAAACTTATTAGGTATTACAATTTTAAGTCTGCATATATGCAGGTATATCCTGGAACTATCTAAGTGTATCATAAAAATACTTGCAATTAATACCTCACACATTCAAACATAATTTTATTAAGAAGTAATTTAAAACCAATAAAATTTATAGATGATCATAAAATTAAAATTCTTTGCATAGACGACACAATTTAATAGGAAATAAAATAGAAAATTTACAACAACAGTATTTTAATAAATATAGTTATGTCTAACGAACCTCTAAGGACCACTTAGTTGTAGTAATTAATTATAAGTATGATAATATTTCTGTTTACGTTAAAAGAATAAAAATAAGTTTTAAAAGGTTTCACATGTAAGGGTCGTCTCGAACTTAACTCATAAGTGTTAATGAAAATCGAGTTCAAAACAAACCACTTGAGTAACGTACCCATCTAAAATATTTTTGGTATTTTTTAAGTCAGTTGTTGGCTTGCATTTAAACTGAATAGTTGTAACTTTAATTAATAAATTTCATTTTTAAAAACATTTGTTTTAATTGAAATTACGTAATTATATATAAACAAAAACAATGAGATTTTTTGAAAGCAAATCTGTACTTTCCGAACAGTACAGTGCAGATAGTAGGGTTCATTAGGACAACTAAGTTGAACCTGATATTATTTTTTTAAATTTGGACATTTAAATTTATTTTTGGTGTCGGATTAAAAACAAACCTTAAACTATATTCTCGTGATGATTCTAGACGTTTAAATATATCTAAAGTGGCGCATTTATTATTCAATAAATTCAACTTAATATTCGAATTAGAATATTCAAGACAGATGTCCGAATCTGCCCCGCTCTCTCCTATGTAGTGCATTTAACAAAATATATTTGAAAATGATAGAAACTTATCAATATTTTTTTCTAGTTAACTACATGAAAATAGAATGCCAATAGAAAACTAAATAAAGCTATCGATATTAATATAATAGAACAAATTAAAAACACTTGCTAGGAAAGAATATCATTTTCGATTTGTTAATTAAGTAAATTGTTATTGTATGTTAAACTATCAATCTATCATCTTAAAATTAACCTATGATCCGAATAGAAACAAACTTTTTCTTATTTCATTTTTATATAGCACGCGTCAGTTGTGCCATTGAGTGCATAGTTTACTTTTTAGTCTTTTGTTAACAACTAATTTGCGTATGCAAACATAAACTGACAGCTATATAAGTCAACTAAAAAATTTGCATAACAAATTTATTAGATACATTTTATCGATCCTATAACGCATATTTTGGTGTTTTTTTCGCATTGCCTGTATTTATTACTATTTTAGAAAGGATGTTTTTACTGGGTAACAGTCAAATAAATTATCTAATCAATCACGCAAATAATTAAATTATTTTTAAGTAAAGATATATGATGTCTAAGATTTATAAGGTTTGCTTCAATAAATTCATTATCTACATTTATAAATAACAATAAAAAGGTTTTCATTGTGATTAATTTTATAGCTCCAACAGGAAGTTTTTCATCGTATTAATTCAAACACCACATCTAAAAAGTTCCATAATGTTGCGGTTAACTTAAGCCGGCTTCGGCAACGGAATAAAGAAAAACAAACTTTATATTCTGAATCCAGTTCAGCTGTAATTGATAAGAATTTACCTAGTTTTTTTAATCATAAATATCAGAGGATTGGACCGCTTTGTACAAATATACGGTTAAAAACTGAGTTACAACTTTAAAATGATATAGACAGGTATAATAATGATGAGCAAACAAATAATAATAGTACAACAATTTAATATTTATTTTATTGAGTAAACTGTATTTTTATGGGATCAAAATATATTTGATAGCCAGGTTTAATGAACGATAAATTTGAAACAATGTACAGGTCATACAAAATTTATTTAATATCTTAAAAACTCATTAATGCCTATTTTAACTGTAAAGAGCTTAGTAAAACGAAGAATTTTACCTCAAAATAATTTTGTAATAGTAGTAGTTATTGCTGTAAATGTTTAAATTGCTTTCAATTTCACTTTCAGCGTCTATTTTTTGTGTGAGAAATATAAATGTTAAATTGTGAAATTTTCCCTTTTATCTCTCTACCTTTAAAATAGATCAGTATAAGATTTCTTCACTTTAATTATTAACCATGCATTTATTTTTATTATTATATCATTATTATCATTATTAATATCAAGTATTTGTTAAATATATAAAAATTTATTTGACGATTTGTCAGGAAGGCCGAGCTAAGAATTTTGTTTAGGACGAGATTAGAATTCAAAATTTCCTATCCTAAATCAGCGATCACACCAATCCACTGCTGTTGTTCTATATCAGCTGTTAAAGTGCAGTTTCTTTAAGTAAAAATAATAAAACAAATGACACTTGACCCGTAAGAGTGGATAAAAGTAGCATTCTAATATCAAGGGTAGATGAAGTAGTTTGTTTTTACTGAAATTATTATTGAAAATGCAAGGTATGTTTAATTTATTGTAAAATATAAACTGTAATAATTTCGAATTATCAATTCGTGAAAAATTAATATTGCACGCTCGATAAAATTTTTATCGTCTTGTATAAAAGATTAGGTAGTACTATTTTTTTATCAAATATGTATAAGATTCTATCAAATCTATATAATATATACTCATAGTCCATGAAATTGGTGGAATTCGATAAATTGTAGTAAACCTCGGTTTTTAATTTTTATAAAAAAATTATAACTATTTAAAATGATATTATTTTGATTATTGAAAATATAATCATTATATTTATTTAAATTAAATTTTTTAATTGAAACTTAATATTAATGTTAATGCAGTTAATTTTATAATAAATTTGAGATAAAGAATCCCTCCTGAGGTATTTAATGGTTTATATAGCGGATTAACAAAAATGCATAAAAACAAATATTGCAATAATAATAACAACAAATATTATAATAGAAAATAACAAAGCTTAACTCCAAAGCATAACATTCACATTTTATTATTTTCAATACATATCTAATAATATTATTTATTTAAAAAAATCTTTTACTCTAATTTTGTATAGAAGGATTATACTTTTACTAATATTTATACGAAAATCAATAATATTTTCAAATTTTTAAAACTTTTAATTCCTTTACTAAATCCCAGAGGTTACATAGACAGCAATGACGCATTTGACGTTAGGAAATTAAGTTTAATTTATAATTACTATTCGGCAATCTGGTTCTGACAAAATCAATTAAAATCGTGGACCAGATCAAAACCATTGTTCATCCAATAAAGTCAGTTTAAAATTTATAATACGTATTTTCTAGTTTTTCATTCGATGATTGTTCTTAATGCGTCCCTGCATGTCGGATAGTTTTCTGGATTGTGTTTTGTAGAAACATAACTATTCAATCATGGATAAATTAAGATCTGTACCTTCAACGATATAATTTTATTAATATAAAAAGTGATTTATATTGGCCAGTGGATCAGTAACACTTCTGGTTAAATAAAATAATGATAATAAATTATTTTTTATCTTTGAATAAAAAACAGTATGTTTTATTCGGAGCAAATAATACATTTCGAGCAAAAAAATTATTAATTTAAAAAATATAAATTTCGTCTGTTGGTTTTAATAGTAGTCGATTAGGATTGTTGAAAATACTGTAAAAACATTTATTATGAAAATCTGGTGGATTTTAACGGTAAAGCAATAAATTGAAAATGGTTTAATAAGCTTACTTGAAATTTAGTTACCCAGGTGTCAATTTTAATTTTATTACCAGTAGATATTAATTCCAGTTTAGTAAAATTATAAATGTTTGTATTTTAATATCAGTAATAATAGCATCTAAATTTTAGAAAAAATATTATTTCGTAATATTTGTTTGTTATAGTTTCAATATCTGAATCGATTGGAACACCTACAAATTTAAAAAAAGTATGTATTGTAATAAATTACATAAAATTACAAGTTTCTTTTCGTGTAAATGCAGTTCTAATTTATTGAATTATTCTCTCGTTAAACGCGTGTTATGATTTATAATCGAAGATATTCAACTCGCCTTTCGGACTCTTTGAATCTACAGCTCGGTTTCAACTCGTAAATATCATCGATGATAATCATACTACTTGTGATAATATAGCTGACGATTAAACAAACTAGTAAGCAATAAAGCAATATTCTTGTATCCTGTGAGTAGTGTTTTATTAGTCGTCTCTATACTATGTATGCAGCTATATTTTAAATATTTATTGATTCGCAATATTATTAGATGTTGAATAAAACAAAACAAAATGTAGCTACTCGTAGCTGCACAAACGGTAAAATGCACGATAATTATAAGTTACTCTCATCTCGATATTATAAAAATCGGTTATAAAGTGTTCATGATCCGTAAAATATTATACTAGCACAGCTTTATTATATGAACACATATTTTAAAAACAACGGCTCTTTTATGTGCTACAAATAACCAACCAAAAGTACTCTGCACCAACAACAAGAAATCTTCAAAGTTGGTCTGTCGTAATTATATATTTTTCTGTAACCATCTAAAGCCAAAGCTAAACGAATAAGATTTAGTTCATGTCTCGTTACACATCACATTACATTTGGGTTGCCGTGACATTGCGCTTTGTAATCATGACGTATATTCTTGCATTATAATAATATCTTTTTGGGGCAATTATATTTTGTAGGTAATTACTTCATTTTTTTAGAAATGTTCCAAGTTCAATAGCAGCGTTACGTTACCCAATACAAAAAAAAGGTGTATACTTTCTATTCCTTTATTGTAAAGTATAGAGTCGTAACATTGAATTCTAACTTAGATTAGTGGTTTCTGCATTCAGTGTGTTATTTATAGGTATTTAATT
This sequence comes from Cantharis lateralis, assembly GCA_963170105.1. Classification (NCBI taxonomy): domain Eukaryota; kingdom Metazoa; phylum Arthropoda; class Insecta; order Coleoptera; family Cantharidae; genus Cantharis; species Cantharis lateralis. Next base: position 56,426,547 of record OY720624.1, on the reverse strand, counting down.
GTACAAAAAATTGATCATCGAAAGTCAAGTTAATTAAATCTTTTTAACATTTCATCTTCTCAATTTAATTTTAAATATAAACTTTGTTAACATGAAAGAAAAACTTTTTAACTATCCAGGTTGTCATGGCTAAATTCATCTTGGTACAATTATAGATTGTATGCAAAAAATTCTCTTTCGTACCTCGTACCGTTTTAAAATAAGGAAAATAATCATTAGCCTTTTATATTTTAATAATAAATTAATATTTATAAAAGGAGAGACGGTCTTTCCGTCGGATACTGTGTACTAATTATCGAAGCATTAATGAGCGATAGTAAGGAAATATATAATTTTCAATTCTATTGTCATTTTTTCAAACAGCTGAGCTTTAAATAGAAGTATTGATCAAGCTTATAATAGTTGAGACAACAAACTCAAATGAAATCGAAATGAAAACTTTTTTCATGTTTCAAGCAATATCGATATTTAGTAAAAGTCATTGATGGTAAAAGTAAATTATTGTATACGCGTTTCAAAAACCAGTAATTAAAAAGTGAGATATAAATCGTGCGAAAATCTTGATATAGATAGTCACGCTCTTCATTTTAGTATATTTTCTCATAATAATACTAGTTGCTTCTGAAAACTGTGGCATCTTTTTTCATTTGCGTAATAATTATATCTTAAGTGAGTATCGTTTGCAAAACTTTTGCTTTTAAGATATTTAAATACACGATCAATTTTTCAAGAAAACAGAAAAAGTATACGTATTTACTGCATGGCGTGTGTAAAATATTTAAATTATGGTAAATACACCTATCATAATATGTAGTTCTTCTTTTTGTATAATAAAAAATAATTGTAATAACGTGTCCATAAATAATCAAACCACCGTGCCTTAAATGGTCCCATAAGCAACACAAGAAGGTGTGCCCAATATTATAGTGTGTACCAAGCTTTACACTTGTCGAGTTTTGTATCGCCAGTATATTATCATCACACCATTGATTTTTCTTGCAGTTTGAAGTCTTCGTTTATTGTGTATTCGAAACCTTCGTTGTAGTAAGAAATAAATGTAAATATAATTTTAACAGACCCTCCAATGCAGCTCTACTTTTATGAATCATTATTAATATCGGAAAGTACACAAACACACCTTTCCTGTTGTAGTAAGCTGCAGGTATTTTGTTAGATATGTTCTTTATCCGAATGGGCGTACAGTGACTATTTTTCGCCCTAGAGCAGACGATAATAGTATACTATTTTATCGAGAGACGAAAATAATTTTAAAATTATGCCAAAATAGTTCACTATTATATTAATAATGTTAGATTATTTGTTTTTTTTAATAGAACCAAAGTATAAATTCACTCTGAGATATGATTTCTACAATAAAATAACATAAAAATGTCAATTTTGTGTAATTCTATTGTTTGTCTAGTCTGAAGTAAATACAGAGTGTTTGTATCGCTAGACACAATTAGGTGGGTGACAACTTTTACCATTTGGTATTGACCAATCCATGTAATGAATACTTTACAATTCAGATCAAAAGAAGGTTACATTACTAGTCCAATTTTGATGTGACTAGTAATGACTCGCTTTCTCGTTCGCAAAGACGATCGGAAAGTATCGTTTTATCTACGTGTGACGATAAAATAGAAAGATGAGAGAAAAAATAATATAATACTTGATCCACGACAGCAAAGACATGTTTTAACTATCAGATGAGGTACTTTCTTGTGAGAAACTAAAGATTTTGGTTCATTTAGTTGTAAATCCTCCCATTCTAGACCACGTAAAATTCCTTGAGAGTAATAATTTTAAAAAATAATTAATTTATTAAGAAATAAACATAGTTAACCTAATTTTTTAAAGTTTTCTCTGGTTAAATGAATGAGTTATTAAATCGAATTATACTAGTCTTAATGTAGTTACCACTTATCCGTACAATTTATAGTAAAATTTTAAAATTAACAAAAAGTAGTTTAGATAAAGATTGTATTATTTTAATAATTACTACTTCACCAAGCAATAAGGAAGAAGGTAGTTAATAAATATTTGATTTCACATACTTCTAAGACACGTTAGCTTAATCTTAGCTGCTTATACGTTACCAAAAGATCATTAGAAAGCAACTGATGTACCCTAAAATTTGAAATCAATTCTTTTTTATTGAGAAATAGGTTCATGTTTTGTAATTCTAGTATTCAATAAATCATGATTAAAGCATTAATATTTGTGATTAGTTCTACTACTCTACAATTTTGTTGTCTGTTTACATATAACATTTTACAATGAGTGTTTATAACTGTGCAGAAACTGTTACTTCTTAAATCTTCACGACATGTTTAAGCAATTATAAATAGTTTTCATTGTAGAATCACAGTATTGTATAAATTGTAAGAAGATTAGCAAGTATTATTTGTTACAGCTTTTTATACACATCCTGACTTTTTTATTATTGCCTAATTTAAAATAGATTGCTTACAATTTTGTCTGCTATAGAAGATTAACCTATAAATGTAACAATGGTTAATTTTTTGACAATAAGAACCTTCAATGGCAAGTTAATTAAGTTTAATTATCAATTTAGTGAACCGTATTGCTTTCCACTTTTTAATATATCGAATAAGAATAACAACAGAATATTTGATTGTAGAGATCATCAAGGATACGATAATGAAATGGTTTCGTATGCTTTTGCTCTCTAATTTATAAAATCACACATAAAGTTCGGTATGGACTTCTATTTGAATATCCCAAAGCAAGAACATTTTCGTACAAGGCAAAAAATTAATTAAATAAGAAGTTTATAGATATATCATAAATAATATGCTTTAAAAAAGTAACTACGTATTATTTTTAAACTGTTATTTTAAGTAGTACTCACCACAAGTAAAATTTTAATTACCTAAAAACATTAAATATTTTACGATTTTGGCCCTGTTGAAATACTTTAACTTAGTTAAAAATTTACTTGAAGTAAAGGAGCAGCCAACAATGCATATTTTGTTAGCATTTTGTTAAACACAAAAAAAAAGCTTTTAAAAAAATCATAAAATTTTTTGAAATTATTTTGCTGTGGTATAAAAAACAGAGTAATAAAGGACAATTTTAGTAAACATACAGCTATTTATTTAAAAAATAATTACACTATATAGCCTAACAACCTAACAGCCGAAATAAATCCGATTAAGAGTGTTTAACTACTAATTTTTTTTATTAGCAATATATTAATTTATAAATTAACTTTTACAATATAATACAATAATTTTAAAATAATCATAAACTTTACGATTTTAATCATTATTTTGTTGTAAATTATATATTGATTAACAGCTTATAATTAAAAATAATATAATGCTTTATTTGATTTGGGTTTTCTTTTTTTTTGAAAACAAGTGGAGAAATGTTTATATTGAAACTAGATAATTAAACATGTATTAAAAGTTTCCATTGGCCACTAACCTTAATTTTGTCTCTTGGCTTACGTACTCGAAATGTATTTTATATTTTAAGCTTAACTCCGAGACAGACGAACTCTCTTGCGAAGTGCACTTCCGCCTTGCAATACGTAGTAAAATCTAAATATAAGTATTAATAAGTTAAGCATATCTACAAATGGAAATTATGCTAATATTAATATGTGATATGTGAATTTATATGAAAAACTAATAATATTGAAATTTATATATTCAAACTTCAAATTGACAGGCGCTTACAATTTTGGAGAAAATTTATTATATCATAGTAAATAAGATATTAATATAATAATTTACTAAATTAATATATTTTAATATTATTCAATTCAACTGGGGTAAGCCCGCAAGACCGAATTACTAGTCACTAGTTGTTGCTTCCTCCCCAACGTAAACAATAATATTATTAAAATACAAATTAAAAATATTATAAAATAATCAAATAATGTACATAATTATTTGTATGTACAAATGCCATAAATATGTGGATAATATAGTGCAAAATAAAATCTGTTTCTAATTTTTTTTAAGCTATAAAAAAATTCTAAAATGAAATGCATAAATTAAATAATAAGAAATAAATCATGAGTTATCTTGCAAATATAATTAAATTTTGCGTGATTGTTCCTTTCTTGATCTTTTTTATTTTGATGTTTTAATGTTTATTATTAAAAGTTATGCTTTCTAAATATCAAATAAAACCATCAAATTTGGTTAAATTTGAAATGATAAATTTTGGTTGCACTACAAATCATCATTCACGGAGGAATGTTCGTTTCGCATCATTGATATCTCGCAAACATTGATGTCGATGTGCTCTACGTATTTAAGTGTTTCTACTCAACCAACAATTTTCTGAATTACTAATAAACTGAGATTTTCTATCTAAAACTTTAATTATTTATTAACTGTAACTACATCTGCCAGCTGCAATCACCTCTTTATTTTGAAGTAATTAATAAACGCAAGATGAACATAAATCGGTGTGAAATGAATACCATCGATCATCATGACTTGTTGTCGACATATTATTTCAATTGTAATGTTAAGCTCAAGGTTCATTTATTACAAATAATTTTAATACAAAGTTTAATCACGTATATCTAAAACCGAGTCCTCAATACGTGGTAGAAATATTGCTAAATATTTTTCAAGTGTACAATACTTCAGAATTTCACTCTGCAGCCACAGGTTTTTGAAAGCAAATCTCCTATATTAAGAAACAGCAGTTTTCATATTGATATTAAAGTTCACCGAAATCCATAAATTTGTTTAGATAGGCAAAGATCGATGAAGTTCAGGGCAACAAGGGTCAACGAAACATATTGTTATGGTTTGCTAAAGCGCACTAAATGCAACAAATAATAACGATCCTACAATAGAAATAGAAATTGGCACGAACTAATTTACTAGAAAATTGTTTAACACTAAAAGCATTGACTTTTATTTTCAAACGTTTTAAAGTTTCCTCTATTTGCTATGACCCTTGCGTGTGTGAAAAATACGTGATATATTTCCTGTCACAATAAAAATATTATAAATTATAATTGCAAATGCTTTACATAAAAAGTATTGACCAATTAGTAAATATTTAATTTTTATTTGGTGTTGTTTATATTAGAGAAAGTAAACAGTTATTATAAAAAATGCTTTAAGTAAATTTTCTCAATACAAAATATAGTATGTACAATGTACATAGTACCTATCTATACATACATATAATACACTATCGTCCAAAAGTATTTGCCCACCTATATTTTTTAAAATTTATTGTACATACAAATAGCAACTGGAAAATATTTTTTTTTAATTCATTTGTACCTATAATATAGTCCGCACAAATCAAAATATATTTGAATATGTAGAATCTTTTAAAGCCTTCAAGTAGTCCTTATCAGGTGACAGTATGGTCTTACATGTGTATACTTCAAGTTTTATTTTGTTTGTGATTTCTGTGATGAAAACATTGTTTAATAAAATTGTATTTTGTGTCACTTGCTCGTGTTTGCAAGTTTTATTGTGTTTTTTGCAGTTCGATACCTCAGTTCCAAAGTGTAACAACTCAAAAAGAGTTAGTTTTGGGATAACTGAACTCTTACATTATATTTCGTTTAAATTAAAATAGTTTTTGTTTGTTTACAGATTTGATAATCTTATAAGTAATATCAAACAAAAACTATGTAGTTCTTGACCAGAATTTTCCTAATTGTTGGAAAACTGTTATTTGAGAAATTTCCCATACTTATCTCATTTTCACCAATTTCGGACTTGATACACTTTGGAACTGAGGTATCGAGCTGTTTACATTTCGACTTTTTGCATCTTAGGAAAAAAGTACATTTGGGTGTACTTAATTAACATTTGAAGGACACTTAGGACAATATTCAAAAAGAAAGTACTGTCCTATTAAAATAAGGACATATAGTCACCCTACGTATAATGCAATGTTACCCAAATTTATTCAAAATAAAATTTAAAAAATCGGCTATGTAGATTAAGTTTAACTACGGTGCACGTTTATGCCGAATTTCATGACATTTGATTGCGCGGTTCAACCTGTCCGATTGAAACAATTTCTATTCGTACCCCAACGACCACATACTGACATACAGACAAACATGTTACTAAAATTCATCACTATCGTATCAGAACACGATAAGAAACATTTTAATACCAAAATTTCGATATATGATGTTTGAGTGGATTACAATACTTTCCCTTATATCGTACATATACGTATACGTATGGGGAAAGTAGAAAATGTCATGTTTAAAAATAAAAATTTGCAAATTTAAGTTTAATAGACAAAAATGTAGGTATTATCAAAACCACGAAAGAAGAACTCTGCGTCATGGTTTTCTGAACTTAGAAAAAACAAGATATATAATTTTCGTATATCGTTTAACGTAAGTGGGACAAAGATAGAAAATAATGAGTTGTCCTACAGACAAAAGCAATGACTAACGTGTATGTAGGTATTTCTTTTGTAAATATAACAATTTTTAACTTTATAATTAAAATTAGTTCTTTTAAAATCTTAAAAATGTCATTGAAAGGTAAAACGTTTCGTTCTCAGGTACAATAGTTTGTTTTTACTTGAATAAATATTTTGTGGTTATAACCTAAAACTTATATTATTTGACATTGACAGATAGAATGCAGAAAATTATGTGGTGGGGGTTAAATATATGGAAAAGGCATTGATTTGATTTTAGCTATTCTCGTATAAATTCATACTCTCATTTATTAATGACGCAGAGCTTTTCTTTCGTGGTTTTGATAATAAGGTACCTGATAAATGAAACATTCTACGTATAATAGTATGTGTTAATTTTAAAAATATTCCGGTAAAAAATAATTTCTACAAAATAAATTAATTTAATGGAAATGGAAATTCATTTTGAAAAATTCTATACTTTTGACTGACAGGAATTCTAGATTGAACGTTTGAAAAATTGGTAATTTTTGGATTTTTTTGTAGCTAGACAAAAATGCATCATTTTGAAATTTACATTATGTATTATATTGTCGTGTTTCTTTGATGGACATGGGGGGTGGGAAAAATTTGGCTTGTGTTTGAAAATATTTTTATTTGTTGTATTTTGAAATTTTATTTTTGTGATTTTTGAAATTCCCGCTGGTTAATTGACTTGGCGTCAACTAGCGGTAGAGAAAAAGTTTGTGAAAAACATTTCGATCCTATAAAGCATCTGGAAACAGGTAGCGTGCTGGTGGTACGAGTAATTTAACCATAGAGGTTATTATCGAAGCACACAAGGTAAATCCACAATTTGAGGTTAATTTGTAAAAAATGCAAGTACCTCCTAGGGGTTGATCCGGGTATCTTCAGTCGTGAACGTTTTATGCTGTAAAGTAGCGTTAGGAAGGGAAAATAAAGTAAAGGGTACAGGAGAGAAACCATAACAGAATCATAGTTGAATTCAATGAGTACAGATAACGAGAAAAGGAATAGATCACATAGCTTTCCGTCTATCAAGGAGTACTTAAGAGGAAAAGGAAAGAGAATAACAAACAAGACGTAACAGAGAGTCCTGCGGAGTATTTAAAAGAAGAACTGATATATTAGAAAAACAAAAAGAACCGTTATAGGTCACCAAAAGAGAAAAACATAGCAATAATATCTAAACCAAAACCATCAATGGAAATGGACGAGTTTAAGAATATGATAGAGAATCTAACCTTAGTGGTGGATCAGGTTTTTAATACCACCAAATAGCAGGTAAAGGAGATTAAAGAACAGCTCGAAAAATCGGATAAAAGATGGAATGAATAAAGACAAGCAATGAAAATAGAAATACAAGAAATAGAAGAAAAAGTCATAAAACAAGATAAAAAAATCGAAAAACTCGAGAACCAAGTAAAAAAATATAAAAAGGATAGAAAAGAGGTCAACATTGTAATAAAGAGCTCTCCACCACTAGGAAGAGTGACAAGGGAATAGGTCGAAATTTTTTTAGAAGGTCAACTGAAAGTGAATGTCAAAGTAACGGAGGCATTTAAGATAAGTAAAACCAGAGAAATAGTAGAATGGCAAATAAAAATAAACTAAAAGGAAGAAATATTTACATCAGAAGATCATCAAAAGAACCAACCAGGAAAAAGAAATTTAAAACCATAACTTGGGAAATTGTCAGGAACGAGATTAAAAACGGAGACAAGGTTAATGTTGATTTTCAGAAAATGTACAAGCAGGATAAAACGTACATATGGAACAAAACCATGAATAATCTGGAACTGGCTAAAAATATATCACAAACATCAAAAAGCTAACAGAAGAAGAAGAAAGAGCAACTGGACCGCTCCAAACAGTTGCCCCAGGAGAAGATGTTGGAACAGAAACAACGACAATGCAAAAAAAGAGAACGAATGCAAACAAAAACCAAAGAAACAAAAAAAAAGAATACTAATAGCCACATGGAACGCTAGAACTCCCTTGAGAACAGGGAAATAGGATAACAATGCCAGAGAACTGTCAATTCGGTGGGGGAGCCAAGGAGAGATCGCCAAGTCTGGGTATATAATGTTGTACTCTGGAGAAGAGCAACAGGGAAGAAACGGCACTGGGTTTATGGTGGAAGGAAAATTGTACGATAACGTAACACGGTTATAGCCAGTAAATGGTAGGTTGGCGCATATCAGATTTAAGAAGAATCCCATAACGATGTCAATAATTAGTATTCATTTAACCCCTTGAGTACTATTTAGGAAAATAATAAATAAATACACTTTCCTCAAGTTTCAATTTATTATTAATGTGAACTAGTTTCGACTGGACCCAGTCTTCTTCAGCACATTCCGTCAATTAGTTTATATTATATTTCGTTGGTGAATTTATATTTTACGAAGAGTTAATTTTGTATTCGTTAGGTTTGGACGTGCTTTTTGGAGCGCTTTTAATGTGTTTGTTTTAATATTTGTTCGTATTATCAAATTTGGGTCCAGAAAATACATTTTACCTGGAAAAGATACCTCACATGTCTTCATGAAATATGTTATATTTTTGTGATATAAGTTAAGCAAACTGCTTTAAATGCCGGCGGCCATATAGAGTTCATTATCTGAGTTAATAATTTTTTATGGATTTGATATCATCCAGTGCATATTATACAAAAGCAATCCTTTTGGTGACGATATTATAAAAAAAAAATTATTGCAAAATATCTGACCATCTCCTTGTTAAATGAGCTCTAAAATTAGAAATGCGGTGCAGCTACAGCCCGGATTTATTTTTCATAGGTACCAGACACTCGGTGTCTAATTTGACATCCGGTCATCTAATTTGTCTTAGATTGAAGCCAAGTGTGATCTTATGTATATGCTTGTACTATTCAATTAATAAATTTCGATTTATAATTCAGTTTTCAATTCCTATGCTATCGACAGAAATATCGCACAAAACAAACCTAATTAAAGATTATTTCAGTAGCTTTAAAAAGTAAATTCGTAAATTCTCTCATTTCTAAATTATTTCCAAAAAACTGACTATTTCTGCAAATTTTGAGAAATTCTTTCAAAAAAAGTAAGTTAATAAGATGTGTATCTAAAAAGATAGCGACTGAAACAGATAATCATTTTGTCATTATATACCTGTGATAATGTACTGTAAGATGAAATATTAACTTTTTGATGTTTACAAATAAAATTTGTTGACTGTAACTTTTGCAACATTTTGGTATTTTTTTTTGATTATTTAAACACATTTCAAACCACTATTTCAAAAGCTATAATGAAAAAAAAATGTTGTTTATTTTATTCGAAAAATTATTACATAGCTTACTTTGCCAACAAATATTTGTTACGTTTGATTTGTTTACAGATCATTGCTTATAACAAATTTGAATAAAAATGCAAATTTTCATACTAAAACTGATTTTTTTGGTTACAGTTTATTGTCAAAATAAATAATTTTATACCATATGATTTATAATCTCATATACTACAAATCCCGATTGATGACTTTATTTTGTCAGAATGCAATTTAAATAACTAAATTAATATAATTTCAAATTTCCAGATATGCACATTTTTGCAAACAAATAGCGATAATTTGGTCAATTCTTGCCGTAGGTGGATAACAAAAAAATTACATAGAACTAAATAAAATTACCTTTCAATTTTGTATTAAATATGTTTTTAGTAGGAGCCTACCTTTTGAGGTAATCGCAGAAAACGCGCGTAGAAATATACTTTTACACGGTTTCAAGAAAACTCAAAACTTTAAAAAAATCATTTTTCCGTTAATTTTTGGCTAAACTGAACAAACTTAGTTTCAAATAATAGATACTGTTTGTTATTGGCTTTAAGTGGCAGAGTAAAATTTTAAGAATAATTTTTGAAAAATTTTTTACTTCAATATTGCGACGCGGCGCACCGCTGACCGGGAATTTTTTTCACAAGCCAATGACACTTAATATATGAACAAGATAAATTTATAAAATTGCGTAATCTAATTTGTCCTAAATTCTAGTCATTTTTGACTTTTATGCCTGTACTAATAATATTGAACTGTGTTTTTCCAAGTCCAAAAATTTTCACAAATGATTTTATACAAAAATAAAATTGCAATTTTTAAATGTTTTAATATTAAACAAAATCTAAACAAAACATTAATGTATTCACTGCTAACTTCAAATAAACAATAATTTTAATAAATAAAATAATGAAAATATGCTTTTTTAATTAAAAATATTTAGTTTTTAATAATTTAGTTGTAAATTTTATTCATTTCAAGAGTTTTGATCAATTAAACTATTTTTTTCAATTGCGGGGCTAAAGTACTCACTTTAGACACCCGATTTGCGGGTGTAAAATGGTACTTTTTTGCCCTAGGGCAAAAAAAAAGTTACTGCCGGGTAAAAAAGAAGTTACTGCAGGGTAAAAAAGAAGTTACTGCCGGGCAAAAATGAAGTCACCAGATTTTATTATCAATTTAATTCTCATTTTTTTGTAACATTTATATTTATGTTAACTTGACCGTAATTTGTGATTCCAATATTAGTGCAACCTACAGTGAAATAAATTGATAAATTAATAAAAAGCACTTACTGTAGCTACCAAAAAACTCTCACGAGACGCCTCTTTTAAAAATTTGACCACGTGGTGAGAGGTTACGACGCGCGATTTTTTCGGAACATATCCTTCGTTTTTCCGCTTCATAAAAGCGGATAACTTGTGAAAATTGCAGATGTCAATCTTATTTTCTAATTTGGTGACCGTTTTAGCCTTTTGACACGTTTCATTCCTTTAAATGCACAAATGTAACTGAACCATTCTAGTATCTTTTAGTGAAAAAATTCTAGTTGGCAATAATAATATAACCAACTATGCTTCATTTACTTTGGTACTATCAACCACGTGCTTTATTGAACAAATTTTAATTAAAATTTAGAAATTATTGTCGAAGTCAGTACTTTACCTCCCGCAATTGCAAAAAGCAGTATATGCACCTCGGGAATAAAGTGAATTTTTTGGCCTGAGGGTAAAGGTTTGTTTGCACGAGGCGTAGCCGAGGGAAAAAGGATCACTTTATTCCCTTGGTGCATAATGTACTATTTTTACTAATTTAAAAAAACTTTTCTTGATAGCTATATCAATTTCTAAATAGTTTTTGCACTATTTTTTAGAATAAAAACTTAATTTTCTCGGAAACTAAAAACTGGACTTTTTTGAATTTGATACACTTATTTGAAAGACTTTCATAAAAATTTTGGTAAATTTTTGTAATGATGACATTTCTGATTTGTCGAAGTGATGATAAACGTAACTTTGACACTTTTTATTTCGATAACTAAAAATAGGATTAAGTTCAAACTTTGCCATAATTTTCTTTATAATCCAAATAATGTACTGTAAAAATTTCAAAAACTTCTCATTATACTTCGATTTCCTTCTGAACAACCTTAAATGATTTGCCTGTCTACGAGGGTGGATCAATAAGTACCCGTGTTCGAAGACAGGTGGCTTTGCTAAGGGAAGTTAGCATTACCGTCGTGTACTACCATCTGTTACACGACACCATACTAAATTTCAGACTGTTTCATGGGTTAGTTTTTATTGGGCAGCCAATTATTTCACACGTGTTGCGTGTTTCTCGATAAAATAGAAAAAGAACAATATCGATCCGTTATTTGCATTTTATTTTTGAATGGAAAAACATGCGGAGAAATGGAAACAACGTTGGGTGCTGTCTATGGGGACACTTCACCATCTATGACAACCACAAGATATTGGTTCAACGAATTTAAACGTGGTCTTACATCTGTTTTTGATGAGGGGTAATGTGAGGAGAGCTGCGGCAGCCTGGAAGACGTGGTTTTGGGACTCCAACGGAATAATCCTCATGGACTCTTTACAGAAAGGAAGAACAATCATAGAGTAGTACTACAGTGAATTATTGGACCGATTCGATACAAAATGAAGGAAACACGGCCCCATTTGGCTAAGAAAAAAATTGCTGTTTCACCACGATAAGGCACCAGCACATTTATCCAGGATTGCCGCAGCCAAGTTGCACGAACTGCACTACAAATTGTTGTCGCACCCATTTGACTTGGCTCCCTGGGGCTTATTTCGGTCCCTCAACATGAAAAAGTGGCTTGGTGGAAAAAAATTCAGCTCAAAAGCGGAGGATATCGTCGAAACAGAAGCTTATTTTGAAGAGTTTGACAAATCGTATTTTTGGAGGGCTTAAAGAAATGGCAGAAAAGCTGGAAAAAGTGTATTGCACTAAAAGAGATTACGTTCAAAAATAGAAGAAAAAAAATTGAGAAAAACTTGCTTCTTCATTCCTAACTCGGGTACTTATTGATCTACCCTCGTAATTTCAAATTTCAACTGTAATAAAAATCGTATCGCCAATTGAATATATAAAATCATAAATATTTATCAGTTGCCACATTATTATGGAGCTGCCAAATAAATCTTGTATCGAGAGATTTGAATCTTTACAAAAATTATTCATTTTCTTACAAAAATTCTTCTGTTTAAATTGATATTATAAACGTTTAGAACAGACGTTAAGTGGTTCGTTCAATTACTAAACATCAAAATGAAACATAAATTAATTAAAATAAATCAAATAAAATTAACGATCGTGTAAAATGTCTTCTTATCTAAGTAAATCTAGTCGAAAATTTTTATATTAGCTGTCTGATACACAATATGAGTCAGTACTTGGACATTCACAACCATAACATGTTTTCGCACTTCTGTAGGTGGAAATGCAGGTTATGTCTGATGGCATAACTGTAAAAATTTACAATTACTTTGCAAATATATACCGCAATTGAAATTAAAGTTTTTATGACACATAAATTAATTTTCATTGTTTACAAATGACAATAAAATAAATTTTTTGAAAAAGAACTCGGTTGGTTTTAACAAAACTGAAAAAGAAATTTTGTATTATACAATTTTAAAATAAATTCGAGTATGTTTACAACATTCAATCATAAATTCAATTATACTCGTTGTAATTTAACTTTACTTATGGGATCTTACTAAAACTTGTTACAAGTTACAACCATACCTTATAAATAACATCGAGAACAACAAATACAAATAAGAACCAAAGTTATGGATGCAAGTATTCAATTGTTATAAAGGAATTTTTTAAACAATTGTTTAAATTATCGTGAGTGTTGCTTAAACATGGTAACAAGGTGTGGACTAGAGATAGCAATATACCGCTCAATTAATTTTTTGATTTCTTCACGCAACTTTTAGAACAGACAACAGCGATATTGAAATCGAAATTTTTTGAAACATTTTTGTTATCGTATATTTCCTTTTCTTAAATTTTCAGTAAATTACTACGCTGTTATACAGTTCACGTAAAATTAAGACATGTTTAAATATAACTACACAATAAAAATATTAGATCTAAATTTAATTTGACAATTTTAAGTATAAAGAAAATAATAACCAACTGATTATTTTTATATTTATACAAAGAAAGAAACTGTACTTGTATAATATTAAATAGTGTAATTTTCTTTCAGACTACAGACTTTTTCTGACTACAATACTACAAATTGCAACTTTTTTTTTATAAATTAAGTAACCAGGAAGCCGGGACCTAAAATTTGTCTTCTCTGTGCTTGATGAATACATAATGATTTTTAAATTCACAATGTATTATATTCGTTCTTCACCATCGCCATTAATAATATTTACTCATATAAAAAGGATACGAAAATATAATTTACTGTTAATTTTATGTTTATAAAAAATATTCAAGTCGAAAACAAAGAAGTAATAATTAAATTTTTCTTACTATAACAACAAGTAATATAATGTAAATTAGAATAACGTTTTCACTAAATTTATATCTTAACTATTTTAGAAGAAAACGAATTATACCGGAAAAGCAAGAATAACACAATAAAAATCGTTTTGTTTGAAGTTCAAAGAAAACCAAAAAATTTATAAATCATCAGTATCTGTTGGTAAAAATAATTTTTATTTACTTATCAAATGATTTGTGGTTCGGGTTGTTAGATTTTCTATTTAAAATGTCAATATTGTAATTTAATGAATGAATAATAAGAAAATACTCGGCAAACCATATCGACTATAAATTCTATTAATATTTTTATATGAAACAAATGGTTCCACGTGGTCAACTGCACCATAAATTTTGAGAGGCTTTTTTAAGTAAGTCTATACTAGGCCTAAGAATAAATTTCAAGCAAATTTGAACCAAGATTGAATTAAATGAAACAGAACTCTTATACTCACATTGGGACTTGACCAGACAACGTTCTTATCAAAGAAACCATTAAATCGCGAAAAACTCTTTGTCCTACAGCAGTGAAGAAATAATCGCGGATACTTATGCATTTTTGGCTTATAAGATTACTCTTCCCGATATAATATACAAACTCCGTTGACAGTATTGCTAATACTTAATAGACAACATTTTTCAATTTTAGTTATCGTCCTATCAGATCTGTATTAGATGCATACAATTCATCACTAAAATAAATAAAAACCTAAGGCCATCACCCTTTCTTTGTGGTCTGCTGATCCATGTTTCAATTATTATCCATACAGGCCTGATGAGGTGAAACTACCTTTGAGTATATAATGTCGAAACGCGTTTCTCTTCGGAATTATGAGTGTATTTATGAATACCTAAATGTATAACTCTTTTGGACCGATGCTATCATTGATCATCATGCAATCGATTGTCTAATAATATTAATATTTAGGTATCTTAATTATAAATTATAATTTTTAAGTGTTATTTTTGAATTTTTAGCTTCAGTTTAATGTTAGCGATTTTATCAAATAATAGTAGTTTTCGTTATATCCACACTGTTAATTCGTTTTTGTATAAAGGAACAATGTATTCAAATGAATTACATTGCACATAAATTATATACAGACAAAAATAACTTCAATTATTATAATATTATTGGAATTTTTAAAATAAAAAGAAATAGGTATAAAAGAAATAATGTGGTAAAATTTTAAACAATGTAAACACACACTATTTAAGAAAACTTTTAAGTATAATTTAATATAGTTATTGTTTAATTTTAACTTTTCATTTTAGTCGTGATTATTAAATTACGTATGCAAATAAAATGCACTGCATGCAAAGAAGTAGTGAAAGCCCATGACAATTGTGAGAATAGTATAGAAGGATGATAATTTTACTAGGCGGCAAGAAAATACAAAATTTAACAGTGAATGACATAAAGAACAGAATAAATAATAATTACAATCACAGTTTTTGGTTTAAGTTGAAATGTAGAATTAATTTTTTTAAACATATTTATGAGAAAGTTCACTCATTGACTGCTACTTGAATGAACTTTATTTTGCATTATACATTATAACATCATAAATATCAATGCGGTAGGCAAGTGAAGTTACCTATACAATAAAAGTGCATGCAAAACGATAATGTAAAAACGAAAATTCAAGTCATTCCATCAATAAATAAATTCCTGATGAGCTATTATTGAAATGATTAATGGAGGAGCTAACTTACATACGAGTACGTCGGTAAAAATTATATAAAGGAAATTTAATGATACTAACTTAATAATTGAGATTTATGCTTTGGTTCTGTAAATCGCAAAATTTATCCATTTCATCAATTTTTCCTTTTTTCGCTTTTCTTTGATATATTTATGTATAAAAATAAAAAAATGATTAAATCAGTATAGAAAAAAGTAAATTTATTAATTCAAGAAAGTCACTCACAATCAAAGATTAATCAGTGATTAAAAAGATAGGCTATAACCTAACGAAGACATAGTATAAAAAACGGCCTTACGTGTTAAAATAACAATTATAAATTTTACTTATTAATTAATTTGAGAAGTAATTGCAATGTGTCCTTAGTTACAAAGTAATTATATGTTTCCTCTCGCTGAAAACTAAAATTTCGAGACGAAACTTATAATACATAGTCAAATCTAGAAGAGGTAATATATAATAATCATTGATTGCAACGTATGAACTTATTAAATGAATTTCTTAAGAATGTTTTTACAAGGTTTCATACAATTTAATTTTCGAGTTGCACAAATGAATTACTGGTAAGTATATTAATTATTAATAACTGTAATTAACAGTAACAATAATAATAAATACAGAATAGCAAAAAATTAAAAAAGTAAATTTGGGTAAGGCAAGGTATTTTAATGGACAGAGCCGGCTGCAGTTTTATTGAAGGTGTTCAGCAGTTTCTAAATTTTTCTTGTATAAAAGTGCTAAAAAATCACAAGTTGACATAATTTAAGGCTGCCATGTTAAAGCCGGCATTAAAATTTTTAATTTTTATGATTTTGAATGCCCACGTAGAATAAATAAATTTATTTTTAATTTTTAAATGTTAGAAATTGTTGAAATTATCTGCAGAATTAGACAATTTATCAAGAATTCTGGTTTATCGTTTCTGATTTTTTTTTATCGGTACTATTAACGTATCGAATTGTAGGAATTCAAAGCAAGATAGAAATTATGGTGTTCAAGATTTTGGTCTGCGATTTACTCCTCAGCCCAAGCTGCATAAATTTGAATAAAATTGTTTAAGTATAAGATTTTGTTTTTTATTTATTTTAAATTTGAAATTTATATAGGTTCGACACGGATATATATGTTATATGACTAGACGTCATCTACTGGCCTAAGTTAAAATAAATCAAATTTGAAATAAAATTGAAATTACATAATCAAGTACAACCTAAGTACGTAAACATTGCGGTTTATTCGGGTATATCTCAATTAAATTCTGCATTTAACTAATAGACCCATATAACAGATGCAATTTTAAAAATTAAAAATAATAGAAAAAATTAGTTACAATTGTTCCAATTATTATTAAATAACAGAATACTGCCGAATAATTGTCAATTACTCCAATTTCCAAAATAAAGTTACGATCCTAAATAAAACTGTTGTTTTGACTATTTATGTCAGTTATCAAATTATTTAAAGCTTTAAAGTAAGTTTCTTTTCTCTATTTCTGTTCACCGGTAAATAATGTAGTTTAAAGATAAACCTACGTTAAAGTTAGAAAAATAGAAGACATTTTTAACAAAAAAGAAACAAAAATAAATAATATTAATAAACAGGACAATAGTGCAGTTGGTGCGACCAGGCATGGAACAGCGGTTTCCCGCTCCATAGCCTGCCGATTTATGTTTACGTCACATTGCTAATTTCACTGCTTGGGTTATTAACAATTTCGAAACTAGTCGAACTCGAAAATTATTGTAAAACTATTTTCGTTTTTAGGTACTACATACTTCAAAAATAATCACCCATGAAAAATTTGACAAAAATTAAGTACCGTAATTTTCGAAGAGGTAATTTTCGACATGCAATTTACATGGATTCAAGGAATTAGCATGATTGAATAAAACTTTAACAATTAAATTGCTACGAATCATGCTGTTTTAGTTTTTGATGATTGCTTCATTGTCGGAATTTTCTAAATTTCTAAAAGTTTCATTGTGGGTATTATATTTTTTTAACAGATGCAGGTAAATAGTAACTATATCTTGCTATATATATCTACGTATTATGCGTATCTAGATTATAGTATTATCTTTATAACAAATGTAATTTATTTAAAAAACGTAAACAAGCAAATAACAAGATAATGAATATATTTACCAACTAATTAATTAGCCCATATCCGAAATGTCGATTCTTTCTCATTCTAGTCTAGTGATTTTATATGTACCATTCGGCCACGCTTCTACTTTTAATTGTTTTTTTTATGGTATGTATACTGAAGAATATGCACATATTTAAAAGTTACGTTATATTCATTTATAACACATTTCCCATTTCAACTAATTTAAATAATTTAAAAACAATTAACAGGTAAAGAAAGTTTCTGTAAGTATTTTATGAATGAAACATCAGTTGTTGGTATTACGAAAGTGCGTATTGTACCTGAATGATTAAAAACAGTTTAACATTTGTTTATTCTAAATACTCAAAACTCAATCAGAAAATTACAATTTAAATGGTTTAACTCTATTGCTATCATAAAATCTAACATCATTGAATAATAATATTTAACTATTATTCCATAAATTTAATAGTTTAGTAAAGTTTGAATTACGTAATAAAATTAATGAAAATCATACAGTCCAAGTACATGAATAGTATATTCTTATAAACGTGTAAAAAAAACTAGCAAGATTACTGAACAGTATTATAACCGTGAATTGCAGTAATACTACTACATAGTACATTATAATATTATTATTAATAGTACAAAAGAGAAAAGACAAAGTGAAAAGAAAAAGATGTTTGAACTAATCATTACGGGTAAGGAAATTTTACCATAAGCATGGAGAACCTTGGAAGGGATCTTTGTCGTAAGTAAGATTCACGGTGGTTTAAATTTATGGAAAAAAATAGGCATTAAAGTTAACAAAAAGGAATTTTTTCATTTTCTTCTTTTTGGCCAGCATCGAAATTATTTTTACTTTTTATTGCTTAAATTGGTGCTTTTTTAAATAAAGTAAAATTATCAACAAACAAGATTCTAATATTCTAATATTGCTTACAATCAATGGTTTTCAAGTTACGAATTAAATTAAGTTTAAAGGTATTTTTTCTTTTACAAGCTGCTTATCTTATAAACAGAACATTGCACAAAAAACTTTACGGCCTTTTCCGAATAAAAAATTTAATGAGTTACAACTTTAGTCTAGTCCAGGAGTCAATCATTTTGAAAAACCAATATATTTAGCTTGAAAACAGTAAAAATAAAAATGTAAGTACAAAATTAAAAATTAAATTTTAAAAATAATCAAAATTTATTTTATTAAGGTTAAACTTTCGATTTTTTGTAAATTTACTAATATTATTATATTATATTAAAGTATTTCGTTAAAAAATACCTAGTTTTCAAAATAAATTTACATTTATTATTTTACTTGCAACATTGTTTTACTAACTCTAATCAATAGCTCGAAAGCTATTTATTTTGAACAATAAAAAATTAGAAACTAGTTTTTAGATATTTTCACGTTTTTCAAAAATAAATACGTTTGAAATAAAAATTAAAATATTAGATCATCGATATTTTGAACCAAAAATAGTACTGATTTACGCGAAATTGAATACACTCTCTATCTATCTCCATAAATTTGTCAATAATCACAATTTACTAAACGATTACTCCTAAATAATATTGTCATGTAGGATCTGTTTAATTTTTATATAGATACAATTTTTATTTTTTTACCCCTCCATACTATACAATTCTTTTTGAGCAATGAAAACTCTTTTATTTTTTTAAATTTGCTGTAGAACAAAAATTAAGAAAACCAATGTTTTAAATAATACCTTTTATTAACAATAATAGTCAATAATTAAATGCACCTGTTCAAAATCTTAAATCTTGAGAAAATTTTTATATGATGTTTTTAATTTTCACCACACATGTGGTCTGCCCATTTCATTTTGTTCTCGTCTCAACAAAAATTAATTTTATGTAATATGTAATTTTCAACTATACTAAATTAATTTTTGCTAATGATGGAAACTACAATAAAACAAAATCTAAAACTACCCCTGTTTTAATTTTCACACTTATTGTTTCCTTTTATATTAAAAAAAAAACCCAAAAGTTTATCTCACCCTATAATTTTTATCAGAGCTTTAAGGTGATGGAGGTTGATGATTTCCAAATTCCATATTCTCGCTGCAATCTTTGTGGTGAGTGTTGTTTTCTTTCTCCTTTTCCAATACGATCTATTTTGTTGTACTAGCTTTTCTTTCCCATGTATTTATAACTGGTAAATATTTATCTTTTACCTCATTTTCGAATAAAACTTTCATATAAAAAACACTTTAACAAATTTTTGAAATTTTTGATTCTAGACGATTTTAATTTTCATCGACTTACGTTTTCGGTCATCGTAGCTAGATTGCTTTTTATCTCTCGACCTGCGCAAAACCTTAACACTCCAAAATTTTGTTAAAAATTTCAAATGCACTTTTCTTTTATTTTTTTTTAAACCCTTTTTCTAGCTTTTCCTAGCTGACTTCTCATCGACGCCCAACAAAATCAATTGACTTATCTTTTCAATCTCAGATCACAACTAAAAACATATTCTCCATAATATCATAAACAACATATTGAAACTTAATGCATGAAATTGTTCAGGTTGCATTTATTTAATTTTTATATAACTAAACTTTATTTTCCCTTTTTCAGGATATAAAAAATTAACCCGCATCACAAATTTTCAAATAAAAGAATGATCACCAAATCAATACTTCATCTCCATTTAAACATAAATTGACTTCCTCTTTAATTATTTTAATACTCTATTTAATTACAAAAATAAACATGACAATATAGATAAAAGAAGAACAAGGGTAGAAGCAACTTTCCCGCCAGTGTATTTGGTATTACAATATTATAACAGAGTAGTCTAGACGTCTACCAAATTTTAAGATGGTAACAGTAAATGTAATAGTTTTCCATTGCTAATCTCGCTAATGATATATTATACTACCAGAGTATTTCATTATTGTTCAAAAGATGCCATTATTAAATTTTGTCTTTCTCAGGAAACAGATTCCTATGAAAATGTAATTTAACCATTCAATGCGTAATGATATTCTGCAGCTTTTTACTTTAAACAATTTTTGTCTGGAAGTTTTCTCAAATTTATTTCGCTCATGGCAAAATATCAAGTATGCTCTAACAAACTAGTCGGGACAATTTAAATCTGAAGAATTCAGTGGTCATTACATAAGGTCGATATAATCCGAAAATTTCTCTCGAATCCATTGTTGAGTCAATGTCGCTTTCTGGGTCGGAGCAGAATCTTGGTGAAAGCTCCAATCATTATTTGAATAATGCTCACAAGTTTAGAGAAGATCTACTTCCTTAAGAATTTCTAAAAAATTCATTGAAGAATTTGATCGGTAGCTTTCCCACAGCGGTAAATCAAACCCAAATCATAAGATTTTTGTTTTTGGCTTCTGGTAGCAATTCGAACTTGATCGGGAAGTGTTTTTCAGCAAATACGGTCGTTTTGACGATTGTAGCATTGTTTAATTATTCAATTCAAGCACTGAAAAAGAAAATAATTATTATTCCACTAACTAGCTTTGCATATTCAAAATCTCAATTTCGTTTTCAGTTTATGCAACTCCCTGACTAATATGTATTTGAATTAATTGACAATGAAATTGAAGTTAAGATATGGAAAACTAAGTAGTATGGTATAATTTATTATTTCCTTCATTTTAAAGGTCTATTCCGAAATCTTTGATTTTTAATGTTTCTTTTTTATGTTGCGGGTATAATAAAATTAATTATTCAGAATAACTATTACTATCTATCTACTAATATTTTTGTTAAAAAATGGTATACCTAATTTATTTAGATAAATGTATGATGGATACAATATCGATGTATAAATACGGTGTAGCCCCCCCACAGATACTATCTTTTTATTTATACAAAATCAACCATTTTGAAAGTAACTCGACTTCTACTATGTGAACTTAATCTGTTACATTTTAAATGATTTTAATCAGAAAAAATAAGTAAATTGTATAATAGGTCATATTATGTTCAAAATGCCTAAAAATATCTCAGACTTAAAAAAATCTTGCAGCTGCTTGTGTTTAATGAAATAGCTTATAAATTTTAATGCAAGAACTACAATAATTCATACACATTATATATTGCACAAATAAAGAAAACATTAATATTGCTTCAATCTAAGAAAATTACATATACATACATAGATCTGATATAAAAATAGAAATAAATAATAACAAACTAAATTAAATGCGTCTATAGCTTCATAATTCTTAGCTCTTCTGTAAATACATTACTATGTAGGTAATTATCTTAATTATAACGTATTTGTCAGTGTTAGTAATTCACAAATAAGTGCGCAAGCATTAAATATCAGTGCAGTTTTTTTCAATTCGACTTATAAATTTATAATTCACTCATTTCGTAATAAATTAATCACGCATTGAAAATGTTTAAATTATACTGAAGTATGGATATATGGTATAATCTATGTGATATTGTTTCTATGGCAAAAACTCTGAAAATACATATGTAAAAAAGAATAGCCTTAAATTAAATAAAATACAGGATGTACTGTATTATGAAGTAAAAGCTTATCAATTGTGATTATTCTTGGGTTGTCAAGTGTGAAAATAAATTTAACAAAGATGCAAGAGCCTTTGTGTTCTTACTTAATAGTTCTTTAAAAAATTGTCACGGTACATAAATTTTAACTTAACAAAATGTTATTTCGAGTAAAGTCCAGAGCAATTGGAAATGCATTATTGTTAGTTTAAAAATAACTCTCAAATCTTGCTCTATGATGTTTTATGCAAATTTATGTATATTCTAATGTATGTATAGTATGTAGACTTGTTTCCAATTCTAAAAATCTTGGTTGAAAGACGTAAAGTGATCTAAGAAGTTAATTTATAATATTGTTACTAGTCGACCAACGGAAATGTAAATCTACAAACCTTTACCTATATTCACTATACAAACTTGGTGTAATTTTACCAGCGATAATAATTATCCACTTAATAAGAGTAAATTTACACTGTAAAAATACAGGTTTAATTTTACCTCTAAAAATTTACCGGTTTATAAGATCAAAATCCTAAAACCAATGGAATTTCATGTTTTACCCTAAATGAAGATAAAATTACTCAAAAAATAAAAGTATTAAGTACACTTTTGGGTAAATTTACCTCAAAATTGGTGGCAACATAGTAGCCACAATTTACTCAATGGTGAAAATTTCTACAATAAGGTTGTACAATCTAATTCTGTAAAATTCAACATTGATGTAAAATTACTTCAAAAGTACATTTTGTTGATGTAAATTAACCCGAAAATGTAAAATTAATGGGCGATGTTATACCTGAAATAAATTTCATCCGATGGGAATTATCGAAGCCTTAAGAGTCACGAGTTTAATTTTATAATTTCTGCTAAATGGCACTAATGAGCACCTGAATGGTTGATTAGATTGGATTAGGTTATCTATATATTATGTTGATACTATACTTGATTACTTGCTGACGTGAAGGTTAATATCAAGAAATTTTAATTTTAAAATTTTATATCTAGTTGTTTGGGAAACATTTCTATAACACAAATTACTATTTATTTCATTATATTGTATACAATATATCTTGTAAAAGCAAATTAGGTTTTGAGTTAATTTGAACCGAAAACTTAATGAAAACAAAAACTTTTGATGGGATATATTAAAATGTTTTGATTTCTTTTAACCGTATAAAAGAATAGTTGCTTTTAGATCATGATCATGCTAATTAGAACCGAAATATTAAACCTCACATGAAACTGATAAGTTATACTTTTTTAAATGATTTTTAATAAACCTTTTTTTAGCATAATAGGGAAAACTTTTAACCGCAGAAACATTAATTACAAAAAGATATATTTCTGTGACTAAACTACCATTTATGTTTTAGGGTGAATTATAATTTTACGGTATTTTGGTGCGGTTAACAATTGAAGACCCTGATGCAAGAAGGGGATATGTGCAAAAATTTCAAGATAGCCCATTATTGCACCAAGCGAAAAATATCCGTTTTAGAACCCAACCATGCAAAAATCTAACTTTTCAAAGTTTTGTCACATATCCCCTTCTTGCACCAGGGTCTTCAATTTAATCTGAATTTGTTGTTTTAATTTATTATTTTTTATTTCATACACAATTTTTGTATTAAATTTATTGTGCGCAACCCTGTTTCATTTTCGTTCACCTTTCAATAAAACACGACCTGAGTATGGTTTTCATTTAGATCCATCTTTAATTAGAGCAATTAATAAATTAAAACTTTATATCAACTAAAATTTAGTTTCGTAATTTAATGGCCTCAATGAAGTTTATCAACTGATTTTACCACAACATTAAATTTTACAGAATCAGATAGTAATTGTGCACTGTTGCTAAAAAAACTTGTTGAAAGTTACACCACTGAGTAACTTCTCTGCCATAATATTCATTCAATCATCTGAAAATGTTCACTAGCTTCATTACAGGACCTGTTGTTGTACCTATACATATATTGTAATGATTGTCTGTTGATTATATACTGCTTGTCTTGCTGTTGAGTATTTAATATTTGTTGTAATATTTTTGGTGAAATCATACTTAGCTTAAAAAGGTACTATAAACTATTATAATCTATCCAGTTTATTTGTACAATTGTACGAAATCATTAAAATTTTCTATTTAAAAATTATGTAGCATTAATGCAAGAATAAACAATAAAAAAAAATTCCTATTGCAGATAAATAAAACTGCAACTTATTTTTGAAAAAAAGCTGCAAAGCTTTTTAGATAAGTTGAATGAATTAAGTAGTAAATTTTCTAAAAAGAAATAAACAAGAACCTTTTTTAAAATAACATAAAAATAAAAATTGTTATTTTCCATAATAAATTAATCTATTATTTATTAATTCAAACGCACAAGAACAAATTTTACCAATTATAACAGAATTTTCCTATTACGAACTTAACATCCTCTGCGAGTTCGACTAGTTAGAGCAATTTTATTCTTACTACACATTAGTCCAAAACATTTAACTATGATGTTCTACAATGCCTACCATCTTAGTTTAAAAAAAACAATTCATCAGGTTCTTCAATCTCGTCCATTACTCTAATTAATACAATTATGGTAGTGGGGAATATTGGACAATAGGTTATAATAAAACTATTACATTGATTAACGTTTCGAAGATTATTATTTCTTCTTCTTCAGGATCTACAATCAATCATGTACATTAAAACAAAACAGGTAAAGTTAACATTTATCTGGACACTCACCAAAATCAAAGTTATGTCCACTCTCCATATGGTGTGCTACTAATGCTGTCGAATCTTCGCCATAGTCATTATCTTTATTTCGTCGTCCTTGATTTTCTTTATCTTGGACATAACTCTGATTTTAACAATGTTAGAATATTGGATTTTGAAGCTTCAAAGTTAAAAAGAAATATAAGTGAAATGTACTTCATAAAAATTAAAGACTTACCAATGGACTTATCCGCCCCTGATCCTTCGTATTATTGCCTTTATTGCAGTAATTATTTATTAAGACTATGCCAATAATGTAATTGTGCAATTAGGTAAGAATTATTATAAAATATGCAGATTGCTCAGATGCAACGTGTTTTCCGTCCTGTTGTACATACAATGTTGAGCCCTGAACAGATTGCAGCTCATTAAAGAAATTAAAATCATTCGAAATATAGACTACTTGTAATATACAGAATAAATTTCAAATACATAAGTGTAATTCGGATTGTCTGCTGCATGCAACGACATGATGTAGCCTTTTAATTTCTATAATTTAAACTGCAATATTCTCATCAGATAAAAAATATTAAAAACAATTATGACCAGTTGATGTTAGTCCAAATCTATCTGCTTAAAGTGAGTATATTTTTAGTTATTACATTATTATAATTATGTACAGTTTTTGACAGTTTAAAGAATTAAGTGCGGTACAGTCTTCTGCCTATTTTTATTCCCTAAAGAATAATTGCAACTTTCCTTATTTAAAAAAAAAGGTTTGCTAACAACACTATATCCTTGAACGGAAAAGTCACTACTTCCTTTACAGTTACTTTGTTTCTATTTGATAATCTTTAAAACTATTCTATATTATTTTTCGTATCAAGTGAAATTTTATTTACTTGAAATAGTAACAGGAGTAATTTTGTCGTTTGATGTACAAGTAAGTTCAGAAGTAAAATCAACTTTAAAAGCTTACAGGAAAAGCACTATTCTGTCTACAAGGAGATTTGAAAATAATAGCGCAGTGTCTAGATTCACTCATCCCTGGATATTTCTGTGACAAATATGAAGGAAAAAAACCTACTTTGAAAACGGATCACTACTACGTTTTTTGAGTACAACTTTTTTTATTTAGGTAAATTATTTAAAAAAGTTTATATTTACTACATACAATCATCGATCAAAACTGTGTGCTTCGTTACTTAATACTATATAATATATACCTATTTATATAGCATGAAATCTGTAAACTAAAGAAACCAACGGAAAATTGTTATATTAATTATATTTCCTTTACATCATGTTACATATTATTATATTTTTGTATGGTTATTCATTAATGTCATCGGAGCGACCAAATTAATGACACTTGAAAGAAAGATCAGCAGAAAAATTAGGCATCTAAAAATAGCTAAACTTATTATATATTTTAAAGTAATTGTACACCAATATTGCGGACCAGGTGGGGATCGCCTATAATAATTCTTAAAAATAATTCAAGTTTTAAAAATAATACAAAATACTTTTCAATTTGGTTTGGTTTTCGTTGACGTTTAATAATAATAAAATGGCATAATCGAAACAATAATACGAAAAAACAACTTTAGATTAGTGTCCGACTTTATTGTGTTTCCCCATTATCAAAGAGATAAAGAATATTATATATAATTAGAAAAATTAATACTTTAAGGACATTTTTTGATATCTTGACGACACGTGTGTAAGGAAAAGATAATGAATATTCAAAAATATTTCAAAAAAATATACATATGAATACAATTTCGTGTTTCCTTTTTACTCTATCATATCGTCGTTCATTCCTATGGCCAAATAACATTGGTATTTGCCACCTTAATTAGCTTGTTTTATTTTCAATTTTACTTTAATACAAATTTTTAAAAGCTTATACATGGAAAAATTCTAATTATATTTTTCAAATCAAGACAACATTTTACTTATTATAATATTAAATTTTAAAATTTCATCGCAAAATCAAAATTGTATACTAACCTTTTAACTTTATGCCGATGTAAAATTGGACGTTTTATCAACACTTCCGCCCGCCTTGGTTTGTGGCTTCAAAAAATGATAATTCTCCTTCAAACAAATAGTACCTACTATGTTTGATTTGATCACATTATTATTTTTTATTTAAATTTTATTTTTGTATTTCATCGTTTTTCATAATGTAAGTATTTGGTTTTTCCCTTATTGTATCCTTTTTGAAATATTCATAGTAGGTACATAGCCTGTCGAAGGTGGTAAATTAATGTCTTTTTTGACATTATCATGATTTTAAATAAAATAATTTTCTAGGCACGGAATTCTTCGTTTTACGATTAAAATTCTATTATTTTAATGTTCTGTTTAGTATCGTTAAATATTATATTTTACAATACATAACTAAATACCACAAAATTTATTTGAAATTATTATATTTTAATGTTTCTTTAAAATTTTATTTCTCCTATTAGGGATTTTAAGTTGGTAAAACTTACACTGTAAGTCAAATGACGATGAATAACAAGAATACAGGATCAACTATAAAGGATTACGGTATTATAGAGGTTAAAAAAAAAATTTTTGAATGTAAATTGGAGAAATTGCTTACTAGTATCGTAGTAAATACAAAGTTTTATCGGCGAAAAACCAAGAAAAAAAGGAAAATAACAAAATTTAATTGCTTTATTAAAATATTAAAAACTAAATGTTAAGGAAAATATTTGGTAAATAGGTGGGAAATTCCTAATTTTTATTAGAATTCAAGTAATTTGCAGTTTTCACGATTGTAAATAAAATTTAAGCTTAATTATTGAAAAAAGTATAAAATGAGAAAGAAGTTTCCAATTGTAAAATTTCATACAATAATAAAAAAACTAGTGTTTGGTAAAATATGATATATAATTATGGACTTACATACAGTAGCGCTTAAAAGTAAGTTGGCAAATAGTTTTTTCTATAAGAACTTTTTTATATTTCAACATTTTTCTTTCATTTTTGTAATATTATTCTTTAAAAGCTTTTAAATTAAAAGGCATAACTATAACTTTCTATATAATGAAAGAAAAATGTTCAAATTAGAAAAAGTTCTTTTAAAAAACTGTTTGCCAACTTACTTTTGAGCGCTACTGTAGATATAAAAAAAATGAGAGAATCTGGATAAAAAAACTATTGTGTCTGCAAATTCAAGAAGAATTCTTGTTATTTTACAGTTCTATAACAAAAAGGAAAATCATAAAATTGTTGAGATTTTGAAAAATTCACTAAAACGCTGCGTCCAGGTCGTAATAATGTGCTTATTTACTGGAATTTAAATAGAGGTGGCCACGCTTGCGAAAATTGAAATTTTATTACAAAATTATATCAGGGGAATAAAATATAACAGTCGTGTTGCACGAATAGTGGTAAGCATATACGCGTTCCGATTTATTATATTACAATAATTAAAAATAAAAATACAAATATTTGCAATTTTTTTTTTTTATTTATAAAGAAAGATCATTACAATATATTCAAATTTTACAACGTTGGTTGTAGACCGTCTTCTGACAACTAACTCCCGAAGAAAAAGCAAATACTTTGAGTATTTATAGTGTTACCTGTAGCCAGCAAATAGACATTTTAGCGAGTAAATAGTGCTACAAGAAAAATCCGTGAATAAATGACACAAACTAGCACTCGAACCGATCGGCCATTCACTCACCATATTGGCTGTAATACTAGGTATATGTATATATAGAAATAATTATATGTGTTTAAACCACAATAATTCCAATTATGGCATACGAAATCAATTTGCAATACCAAATTCATCATCATCATTCATCAAATTACAATCGTAGTTTAACTAATAATAATAGAAAAAATCCTTAGTTAATTTTTACACTTTATGATATTATATTATGCTGTCTAAATAAAATTTTGCAAGGGCTGAGAGTCCGAGTTCGAAATTGCATTGAAAGGTAATATTGTAGAAATTAAAATTATCGATTTTAATTATAAGTTATATTTAAAAGTAAAATTTTTAATAACTCTCAAAACATTATAGATGTTCATACTCGTATGTAGTACATTGTAGTACATAGATAGGTACTTTAAATATGTTTTTGATAACTATAATTTTGAAGGTGCATTACAACTTCCTTATTGTTCAATTTCATAAAATTGTTTATAATTTTTTTACTTGCATATACTATTGAAAAAGTAGGAAAGATTCTCCGCCACGAAATATCGGATATCGTATGGCCCAGTGCACGCAGTGCCTATAAAAGCTTCTCCAGAGCTGCAGGCTTTCAGTCAGCTGTACTAAAGTGTACCGGTAGTTTGCGCAACTCGTGTATTATATTATTTCATTGTCAGTGATAATGACCACATACGCTACATACAGACACATTGAACTCGACAAAGTTGGCTATGGCAAAAAACGGTATGTACATTTATTTTTAAATCATAACATCATTTTTTTAATAATCGGTAGTACCTTGTTTAATTTATTAAGTTTTAAAATTCAACTTTTCTTTATTTTCTTCTTGTCCAAGTGAACAATTAAAACGTAAATTTTGAATACAAAGAAAAATATAACATGCAATTTTTCGTAGAGGTAACTTTTTTATTCGGAATTAAATTTTTTAAATGTAGGTTAATATAAACTTGAATTTATTAACCAACTATTTACATATCAACTCAAAGTAACGTTATCATGCACCACCTAACTTTTAATAAGAGATTCCGCTTTCAATTACCTACATGAAAATTGAATAATTAACCATCTGTGGTAGATTACTAAATACCGAGGGTTTAAAATTTGAAAATAAATATAGTATGCATGCTAGGTCTAAAATTAGGGAAAATTTATTACATAAGTCACTTATAATTATATTGAATGAAAGAAAACTGCATTTAGTAAAAAATCAAAAATAAAAATACTTAAAAATAATATTTGCTACTCGCAATATACTAACCAACTACTGATGAGGTTTATGCTTTTGAAGTTTCTATTGCACGGTTGCAGGTTTCCTCGTTTGCATTTAATTAATCTTGTAGTTAGAAAAAAAATCTGTCTCATTTAATTCAATAGTGTCCAATATTAATTTAAAAATTTATTAACTGTTAAAATTAATCAAAACTAAAAGCAATTAAATACACTAATGATCACATTAATAACTTTTTATAGAAATAGTTAATTAGTAATAAGTAATAACGAAGTTAATAATCTAAGTAATTTGAAAAGTAATTACTTATAAAATACCATGTACCTATCACTTCCTTATTTAACCAAAAATGTTTACATTCTAAATAAATTTTTTAATAGAAGTGTAGTATAGATTGACTATAGCATATTAATTTAATCGTTAATTAAATAGGTCATTCTTTTGAACCGATTAAAATTTAAATTTTTTGTTGAAAACCTAATGAAACGTAAACACGCTACAATAAAAAGTGGTTCGCTTGATTTAAAAATCCGTATCGAAATAATCAACAAATTATCACCTCAACACAAAAAGAGGTCTACAATAATTTTTTGTAGGTACCTAATTCATAATTAAAATAATATTAAGGAGACACCTACTTTCTCGTTTTTGAAAAACTTTAAATATACAGGAAGTTCTAAACAATACTTAGAATTCTGCCTATTTTATAATTTTGCTAATGGTTTGATGATATGCAGGATGACAAAAGAAAGGAGATATTTATCTAAATTGTAGAGGAAGGGTTAATAACCTTAATATTTGTATTTATGGTAGCAATTTTAAGTTAATTATAATGTTTATAAGTAAATTTGACCATTATGTCGAAAATTGTTTACCACATCGGTCAAATTTTACTATTAGATATAGGATATTAAACATTAAATTCTATCAACTAATTTAAGGGGTAACTTACAAAAGTATATTTAATTTGATCCGTACTAATACCTTTCTAACCCTTTAAGTAGACAATGTAATATTATGATAGATTATTCAATTAGCCTGTTACACTAATTAATTTTTTTAAAGTTGTTGATATCATTTATTGAGGTGATTTTGGCAAAACGATTATTTTTTAATAACATGTTTGATATTGATTAATATATTTAATTTGAATATGGTGAAAAAATTGGCTTTGTGATATAAGACATTTAAATTCATATTATTTATTTAAAAATTATAGCCTAGAGAGCACAATCTTTTTAATTAGCAATATTTTGTAGGTGTTGGTGCATCGATAAAAAAACATTAATATTATACCGTTACTAATTTCAACATTTCCAATTCATAATAATAGGCTACAAAAAGATGTACATATTAATTCGAAAAGAAAGTTTGTGTTAAATCATACTCGACTGAATAATAAGCACATATTGCATAAATTTAACAATACAGTATATACTATAATTTTTAATTCTCTAATAATAATTTACTTCTAAATTAGATGAGATATTTAGAAGAAATTATAGCAGAGAAAACGAAAAAAATTTATTTTGCCAAATAAGTATTAAAAGTGTATTTAAAACAATTATTGTTAATATTTTCACGATAAATAAAATTGTAGGAGAATTCTTATCGTCCGACTTGATACCCGACTTCCTCTTACATTCATTTGTTTTGATTAGGTACAGAATAATCATTGTTAATAATAGAAATAGTTATTTTTTTTGTCAACATTATTTAAAGTAAAAATAAAAATAAATAAAATATTCTTCGATCAATAAACGAAAAGTGCATATCGCATTGGCGTGGAAAATTACACCACTACTGGTAAAGTTCTAAATATTAGTGATTTTCCTATAGGGTAATTAGCATGGTAATTCGACTACGATTGACATTATTAAAGTAATATGGTGCAGAACCAAAATCAATAATTAATATAAATTGATAGACGTATAAAATATATAAATAACTTTCTTGTTTGTTTAAAATAATTTATATAACATATATTTAATAGCCTCTACATTAAAATACAACGACATTAATGGCTTCTAAATCAAAATTATTAATTTTAAAAGCTGCATTGGTTACGAATACAAGTAATACTTATTGAATATTTCTTCAACTACCAGACGTGTTGTAAAATTTTTCAAGCATGAAGCTTTTGCATAACTGGTAACTAATAATTTTCTTGTTTTGTACATTTTTTTTGCTCATGTTTTACTACGGTAGTTGGTTTTAAGTTGAAATCCTGTTTAACACTTCTTGTACAATGTTAATTCTTTTACCATGAACGACTCGTTATATGAATCCTGCAGCGTATCGCAGGACAGGAAGTTCTTATTTTACCTAAGTTTGGTGATTTCCACTTTTCGTTGGTTGTCTGTCTAGGTAAGGATTCTAAATCTTTTTTTCCGGATGTTTTGTGTTACACCGATGTTCCGGTGGAATAACCAATTTATTTGAATCTAACAGAATTCATCAAATTCCATAAATGCTGTTTTTCGGTTCAGTATTTCATTTTATATTTAATGATTTCTGAAAGGATTATGCACAGCTACTGCGGTCGTTTAAAACTGCATACAATAATCATTATTTTTGTTTTTTTGTAAGCTGTTCCTATACAGTACGGCATACCACGTTCTTTTTAAATTTATTTATGAAAGAATATAATTTATCACACAAAGCCTTTTTAGTTTGAAATAAAAAAATATTGCTGGTTCTAAAAAAACATTTGTTTGTATTGTAAAGCCCTACGCGTAGTTATTATTTTCAACATGCAGTGGTGTCGTATAACCTCCTTCATTATTATTGTGCTATATCAATTCAAATTTAATTCTATTCATAATGTCGGTAGTGCTATTTCACCAAATGCTTTTTTTGATGAAAAGTTTTAATTACTTCAGATGATTTTTACAAATTAACTTGTGTGCATTTAAAAATAGTCACCAAGTTTTAAAATTGAACAGGGTCATGGACCTATTTAAATTATTTTCGTAATTGTGAATTTCCTATTTTATGTTCTTCTTAACAGTGCTAAAGTGTTTAATTTTCTCTACCATGTCAATATAAGTTCATTTAAAATTAACAACTTTTATAGGAAGTGTAGAATTTCATTTAATCTAAAAATCGTGGGATATCGTATTTCAAAAATATTTTACGTTTCTTTCACCTTAGAAGTTTTAAAAAATATATCAAAATTAAATCAAACCTGTCAAAAACTTTTACATCTGAACTAAATTATGATTAACATTCACTAACTTTTTAAGGTAATCGTTATATGAAATTTAGCTTTTATATTTCAAACTTTTACCATCAGTACAACAATATTTTTTTTTGTACTCTACTTTCATTTTTTCTTCCAACAAACAAACATAGTGTATGAATTACATAGTTAAATAAGCTTTGTCTTGTATTGTATTTCAAAATCTTGTAATTCCTAAATTTTTAAAAGCATGACCTGCTTCACCTGGAAATATTTTAACTTGACAGTGAAATCTTTATTTCATCTAGGAACTTAAACCAAAGTTTTGATAATACCTGACATTCTAGCACGATTACGTTTTATAAACCTGCCGTGTA
The DNA here is from genome assembly GCA_963170105.1 of Cantharis lateralis. Lineage (NCBI taxonomy): Eukaryota > Metazoa > Arthropoda > Insecta > Coleoptera > Cantharidae > Cantharis > Cantharis lateralis. The sequence continues at coordinate 56,392,755 of OY720624.1, read as the reverse complement.
AAATTGAAGGTAAAAGTTCATATTTTTCTAAGATGAGTAGTTTGTCATGTCAACCGTGACTTGAATTTTATTTATATTTTATTTCAAAATAATAAAAGCATTTCCGTTTAGTATCATTTTTTTAAATAAATATTTGTACACAAGCAATTTTATATTGTATCGATACAATTATTATCTACTTATTTTATTACTTTTTAATTGTAAAGTATAAACAAACTTTTATTTGTCGCAAAAAATAATACTATAACTCTAATTTATTATTTAAATAATAGTTGGTATTTTTTTAAATATTGTTAGGTACTTCCCCGTGATTTATTTTTGCCTAATCCAAAGTTGTCTACAAAATCAATATTGCTTCAAGTAGGTACATAATAATATATTATACCAGTATAATAATAGGCTGTTTACCGCACGGCGGGATTATTAATTTATATGAAACTTTCAATTATTTAATTAATCTGTTTATAATAATAATTGCAAGTCTAGTGTTGCATTGTAAAATACATATAAACATGTAACTCAGACATTTAAAATTTATTTGGTCCAATTGAAACATCACTGTTGATGCAATAATTTTATAATAATCATTAACATATATGATGAACTAGAAAGTTCTTAATATGATTAATACGCTTTTTATTAATGAACAGAAGAGGTAATTTGCATATATAAAGTTATGTAGTTTCAGGTAATAAAATTATGTAAAACCTAATTATTGCAGATTGTTTAAGGTATGCTAATTACTCTATCTGGAAATGTTACTTAATGTAACTCGTAATTAAATAAGAGTAATTTTTAATAGTTTTAAGATACCGGTGACTAAATCCGAAAGCTGTACCAAATGCAATTTTAATTTATTGTTTTGGAGCCAAATTACAATAATTAAGTTGTCTAATGCGAGCTTTATATTAAAATAATTAAATTTGCAATATTTTATTAATTTAGACGTTTAACTGTTCATATTGGATAATGTCTTGAATTTAAAATAATAAAAGTTTATTAAATATTCAAGATCAACATAACTGTTTTTTATGCCCATTGAACTATTGTAATAAATATAATGGTTATATAAAGTTATATTTACCTATTAACATAAAAAATTCTATAATTTATTCTGCTTTGGGCAATTTTTTGTTTTAGTTACCTAGTGCATATAAAAAGTTATAAAGCAAATTTTTTACTTTAATAAAACTAAACATGCAATTCTTCTGGCTATACTTACTTTTAGGTAATAAGTAATTTGTATTTGCTCAAATAACCTTGATACATATTTTTAAACAACCTATATAAATTATTTATTTTTTAAATTTAAATATCATATAATCACGAGACGTCTGAATAAACATTAAATCACTGTCGTCGTTTTGACTTAATTGGATTTTGTTTAAAGTAAAACGATAAAAAACAGAAGACCTAAAAGTAAACCTAGGAATATAGGAAACATGCTGTAAAAGTGGTTGAACACAAGGGAAGTCGACATCGTTGCGTGCCCGACTGAAAAGGGAAGACTAAGCTGCGCTTAGGTCATACACCCCTATAATCCAGTGGCGTACTTTGCCTTTATGCTTTTTTTTTAAATAAATAAGAAATTCGTGGTTTACTCATTTGCATTAGTCTCGATTAATTAACAACGTAACAATACCAGACCTAAAGTAATGGCTCTTGTAACTTTAATTAACTCAATTATCATAATTATCAGATTAAATAAAATTGATGTAGTTCAACAAATTAATAATAGGTTATACTAATTGAATTAATTTTGCAAAATTTTAACATTTTAATTATAATTGTTATTATTTACAGTTTGGAATTTATCTACAGTTCGGTATAATAAATAAATATAACTGCGTTAGATTGTCATAGTTTATGCAGGTGTGAAATAATGTCAATAATATAAATTGTTACTATAAAATTAATACTAACTAAATTAAAACCCGTTTACTTAATTAACATTGATTAATTTTATTTAACACAGCAGTGATATTAATGATGAAAAATTATAAATATTTTGATTGGTTCGTATACTAAATAAAAACTACTGACTTGCAATTCGTAAATCTGCTATTCGTATAATTCTAGAAGATTTTATTTTTTCAACTTTTTTTTCTTTTAGTATATCATTTTTTTTTTACTACTCTTGTTTGCTATTCGTTCATTCGTTGAGGAATTTGAATGTGTTATATTATCCTAATCTAACTATTTTGTTTCTATACATATCTACCTTTCGATTTATAAAACAATTTTTCTTTCATGTAGATATGGTTGTTGTTTTAGTTAAACTTCATTGTGGTAAACCCAGATGAGAAACCACTTTAACGCATGGTTACGATAGTCTAAGCGAGATACAGCATATAACTTATTTTATTGTGCAATATATTTATTGGAGCAAAAATAAAACAAAGTCTATTTATTTCTCTTGGTGCACAATTTTTCTCACGCACAATAACTTTGTAGAATTAGGCATCTTGTACAACATTATTAATTTATGTAATGAGTGTAAAATTTAAGCTGTGGGTATTATATTGTATAAGAAATTTGATATTAAGAAAAACACGCAAACTTCCAAAATGTTGCAAACACATAAATAAAGTTGTCAGCTGGAAATACCTGTAATTTATAAAATATTTTCAAGATACAATGCAAAAATAATTTTATATTATGTATCATCAATTTTTCCCAATAAAATCTGAAAATTCTACTTACTAGTTTTCAATTTGCACATATGGGTGATTTCACTTATTAATATTATTGTTGCATTAAAATGAAAGTAAATAAAACAAACTAATTTAAAACCATGGTTTATGTGCGTATTACAATTTAATTACTGACAATACCTACTAACAATCATAAAAGCTATAAAATACGTATATTGTATAGTTACTTCCATATTGCTACGTACGTAATTAAATTGTAATCCCAACTTTCGATAAGAAAATTACTTTATACCTCGTCAATAATATGTAATTTTCCAATTCCTATGATTGTTTAAATCATGACACGGAGATGTCTCCAACAATATCTACCACCCTCACGACATAAATTTGCTATGCCTTTTTATTGCTTTATTGATTCTTGTAAAATTGGTTATCACGACGATTATTTTTTGCTAAATTTGTTAGTAATTCACCATGACCTACAATTTTTATTATAAGGCAGTAAAAATAGTTGAGCGTCATTTTAATCACAAACATGACAAAAAGCAAATTGCTACGTAATCCACTTAAGTCGATCTTGATTAAGTATGGGAATTGCGGTACTAGCCTATGTGAAGGTTAATAGCATAACGGATTAAGCTCTCTCTTGACCATGTTGCATTACTGATGATATTAGATGCAGTCTATTAACACCATCAGTTATAAATTATAGACAGTTATTATTATAACATTTTCACTGAGAAATTGTATACCTACCTACCTAACAAAAAAATATATAATTTGAAAAGATAATGCTTCATATTGTTCCGATAGTGAATTGCAAAACACTTTCCTGATTGCATATAGATAATAATATGTATGTATGTATATCATACAAAAGTTTTTTGGCATACATAGATCTTTTAAAAATGTTTATATCATTACTTTGGTAATGATATTTTTGAGTACATTAAATAAATAACTGGTTTGCTGTCCGAGATTGGTTCTTACCAGAGGATATCTTCAATCAACTCAATTTAATAAATCCTCCTGTACGTAGCATTGCTTCCGTTGACACGTTTTCACTATTAAATTTTAATTTTATTCAATTATTATCTGAAATTAATTATAAAAAGATGAAGAAGTGTGTAAACAATTAATTCACGATCCGCTTATATTATAATCAGTCACATACCATATATAAATAATACGCGCGACACCTTTTTTAAACATCTTTATTAAATATATTAAATTAATTACGTACTTGGAATGCCAAGATTACATTTTAGAATTGTGAAAGAATGAAGTGCAAGAACGCTTGGTATTCGTGTAGGATATGTTATACAACGGGGAAGTTGCACAGTTTTGCCAAGTAAACTACTTGGGAAAAGCTTTAGCACGCATTTATTGTCTTTGTTAAAATCTAAATTTACTCTCTTTTATAAGTGTTCATTCAACATCCGCTAGAATTGAAGCAGAACATAGCAATTAACGTAAATTGTATGGCCAATGCTTACTATTACGGTCATGACAGTTTAGTAAACTTCGTCAGTTATTTTAGTTTTGCGATCACGCAAATTGTGTTCAAAGAAAAATAATTCCATTGGAATTGGATCAGCAATTATGATTCTAGTTAGACCAGCTAGTCCAAATTTGTTAATTTTTTCTGCTTGCATAAATATGCATGTAAAATTTATAATGAAAAAGTTTTCGAAGCTTTAGAAAATTAATGACTTAGAAACTTTTGGTTCACCACAGTAATACATTTGATTTATGGCTTTAATAACAAAACTATAAAACTTAAATGGATTGCAATTTTTTCACATCATAAATTGGAAACTTACTAACAATTTACATTTTGTATAGCAGAATAATAGAAGGTGTTCTATAATAACAGAGTATTTGGCTAGAAACTAGATCACTGCATTGGTGTTTTCACAATTGCAGAAATAGTAACGACGACAAATAAAGTGGTAATTAATAAGAATCTGCAAATTAGAAAATGAAAACACACTATATTATATTTTATTAAAATTTTTTGTAATCGATCTGAATAATATTAAGAGCTTTCTTTTACTTGCTTTTCGTGTTCTACTATATACTGGACCTGCAACTGCAGTTATATCTTTGGTTACCATTATATCTGTATTACTAAGTATATCGAACAAATCAACATTTAAAAATCGAGATCTTAATAATAGGCATTCAATAACTTCTTTTAGAATATTTACTTTCTACAAATGTTTATTTTTTAAATGTAGCCTAACGAACCAAACTAGCATAGATATATTTTTGTATCTTCAAGCACTTGACAAAGGCTTCATTCATTTCAAAGCTTCGAGTGCAATTTTTCCGCATTAGCAGTATAAAATAATATTGGCTAGCGAAAATATACCACTTATTTCTTTCATTTAATTATATTTCATTTTATAGTATATCACTTGGGGACGATACATTTTTAAATGTGAAAATATCTGCACGCAACGTTAAAATAAAAAATATCAGTTTATTATTTATACCTAATTAAAACTTGTAATGATTCACTTTTAATTTCAACAATGTCAAATAGATTCTTTCTCAGAACGTTCTATAGTTATGCTTGAATAATTTTCAACGCGAAACAATTTAATTTAAATTCACCATAACTGATACTTATCAATTAGTTAGTGAATTATATCTTACAATATTGCATTATGTATTACAATTTAAATTGTTCATTTAATTTATAAATATTCATAGAGGGAATCTTAATAATCACCTATAATTTTGAAAAACTTAAACATGTGGTACATACTTACTATGTGGAACATAAAAAAAACCATAATCTGCTGAAACGCGCAAATAGAGCAATTTTTGTATTATTAAAATTTTATAATTACATATGGTAATTACGAAAATAACTGAGTGGGCAAGAGCAATGCTCTTCGTGCTATTATTATAGTTAGTTGAGTTTAGTTTAATTAAACTTACATTTATTAAGGTCAGTCGTCTAACGAGAACTATCCGTTGTTTTTAATTTATATTTATGAATTACACCTACCAGAAGTTCATATAAACATTATTTAATTGTTTATAACTATTCGGAATAGCCATGTAGGCTTTTTAATATTTAAAAAAATGCAAAATTACTATTAAAATATTAATAAAGAACATAGCAAAAATAGTGTGTAGAATATATTATAAAATTAATCAATATAATTATATACTATATTCTGTTATATTCTATATTCTAGCTATTATATTTTTTAATTTAGTAAAAACTTTGAGACTATAATATCTATTTTATTTGTAAATTAATTAATATAATATACTACAATATTATACTGTAATATATCCTGAATATATTTGAACATATCAAAAAATAGAGTTACAAAGATATGTAATTATAAGAGTATACGAAAGGTGTATTCTAAAAATAAATATATGCTGGTAGTATTATATTTATACGTCTAAAAATATAAATAAATAAAAGTCGTTATTTGTCTTAGATTTGAACTTCTTTGAATCAGTATAATTATTAATGGTATTGTTCATATTGCCTTCATGTTGTCTTTATTATAGTATATATTTATAGTTATAGTAATAATTGGTGTGTAATGTCTTGCCATTTACATAGTATGTAAAGTTACAGCATCACAAAAAAATTACATACATAATATTTTATTTAAATATTTAGTAGATATTTACTATCCGAATAAAAAGTTCTGTTATTTTTTTGTGATGATTAAGAACTAAGTAAGAGTATTCATATACAATATAAAAATCTTTAATATTTTAAAATATTGCAAAATGGAAATCTGCCTAGGGATTTCCTAAGCTAAGGAAAATAAAGATATTGAATAAGAAAATCATATTAAATAGCATTTATTCATTACGTGACTGTTGATACCTTGCAAAATGACAAGTTACACGAGTTATAGAATTAGGGGCAGACAGCCCCTTTCATATAGTACTATATTTAATTAAACGTGGAAAGCTTTAGTGAAGAGGTTGAGTAGTTGCAGAACAATATATTTAAAAAAAGCTGCTATAATCGCTTTATTTTTTAAACGTATTTGGTATTTGTATTTAAATTATCAATACTCTGAACAGTAGTTATTTCGAGAGAATATTTTAATTCAATGAATATTATAATGAATAAGCATGCAAATTTTATATCCAGTTATTTTAATGCAAAATGTGCGTGCGGTAAAGAAAATAACAATGTCATGGTTGTTATATTAAGGCGTTACAAATATTTGATTTAAACTCGTAAGTTATTTTAATTAAAACCTTCACCCTTAATCCGTAATACAATTTTCTAAATGAATAGTTCAAGTGTAAAAATAAATCAAAGTACTTTTTCTACTTATTTTTTAAATTTGCATAACACACTAACCCTCGCATATGTTTTTTTTTGGAAATATTAAATACTGGCGTCAACACGTTGCAGTAAAATCGTTCGATTTCGTCTGGTAACTTTACGGTCTCTAATGACACGCTAAAAACCCACACAACAAGAATACAATTACTATTTTTGCAATGAATAATCATTTTTAAAAATCATTGTCTATAACTAGTTTCTTCATAAGCGTAGCAAATGTTTAAGTTAATTGCACTTACATTAATTTTGCGGATCAATGAGTTTAGTTTTTCAAATGATGCGCGTGTTTGTCCTAACGAAAAAATTCTGATTCAATCCGAAAAGTATTTACATAACCCATTTAGAACAAATTGAAAAAGAAATTAGGTTTATATACTGCTTAATAGGTAAAAGAATGCTACAGAAAGCGCTAATTTTATTGGTATAATTAAACGATCATTTTCACATTCCGGAAAATAAGTTTTTAATTAAGTCAGAAAGCAATTTACATCGATACACTTTTAGTTCTTTTGTAAATCATTAAATTTAATTATAATGCAGAACGTATCTAGCGTAAAAAATATTTTATATTTCTAATGACTGGCATAAATGCAATTTAACTTACCCTTGATCTAATCAAACCAGTAAAGCTTGACCTTGCCTAACAGTTATTATTTCAGTTAAAGATTTTGGAATAATATATCTTAAAAAAAAGGAATTTTAAATTGGCTGAAATAACTAGGTTTTGTTTAAATTTATAAATATTATACATAAAAAATATAAAGGAATAAATTATTTGTATGCCTTCCTGTTTAGAAAGTCAATTTTAATTTTTTGAATATCTTAATTACAAAATTGGTGTAATTAGGCATATTATTTAAATATTACAAACTTGTACAACATTAAAAACATTTTTTACTAATGACTGCTGTCGGTGTAATCAAAAGAGTGGATTTGAAGTTCATTAACTTCCATATAGACACACGGGTGGAAATTATAATTTAACGGATTTGGTCACGTTTAAAATGGCACGAGTTACACAAAAAGAATATAAATGGTACCATATTTGGATGCACTTCCATATAATTATTATCAGCCATTGAAATAGATTCAATTTTGAATTAACTTTTTGGTTTGTGACCCTTTGAGCAGGAAGTTATCACGTTTACCAATAGACCGATACATCCCAACCCGTTCTTTTGCGGAAACTCCAACGCATTCCGACCCAACCTATCACGATATAGTTTATGATTATTTACTATATAGTTATTGAAGTGCACCTCATCATCCAATGAAAGGTTGTAAATCTCACGCTCATTAGCATTCGAACTTTAAATAAACTTCCTATTCAAACTTGATCAATTTCTTTCAAAATCTATACAAATGACAGCCAAGTCGAGGCGTAGCTCTCTTATGGTAACCGTTCGAAAGCTTTGTTATCAAAGTCTTTTTAAGTTTCAATTAGGTAATCTTTCCGCCTGCCAAGATATTTTAATATTTACCTTTGACTAAATCTTTAAATAAAAGGATACTAAAATAGATTCCCGATATTCCATTAGCTGGTATTACCCAAAATAGTGTACCATATACCTAAATGGATCGAAATGCATTCGTGACGCTTTTATATTCATAAAAATAAATTTAGATTTTGAAGGCGTAACGTGATATTACATCACAAAAGAACCCAAATTTAAAACAATGCAAATCGAAAACGGTAATTTAATGTATCTATTGTCTATTGTAAAGCAAGGAATTTTTATGACATATTGGCTTAGAGCTATCATATTTGTTTAATCATTATAACATTCCGAAGTGACAATTTAATTATTTATCTACCTATGTATTTAATATTAATTAAACAGTGACGAGGTTTTATTGAGCAAAAATTTAAAGTCCATCAGTATCTAATCAAATTTGTGATCAATCACAATTATTAAAATCAAATTAAAGTGATGCAATAACGCAGTTTAAAATTAAATTAATATAATTTTGCATTGTATTAGTTCAATCGAGTGAATAATACGTAATTATTCTTCGTTACGCTTAAAATTTGTCAAGTTGATTTTCAAACCATTTATTTATTAATCTGTTTCATCTGCGATCAAATCAAGTTCAAGACAACGTAGTATTTTGATTGCTGCGTACATTATAATATTATCAAAAAACATCAGATTGATTACTGTTAAATGATATATGAATTTTAATACAAAGTAAACCATTAAATACTATGAGATGCTTGAAATTTATTTAGACAAATATTCCACTTACCTTCCATATCCCAGCCAAAAGCTGTGGATGTACTGCTTTCTTATACGGAAAATATTTATACCATGGATATTTTTAAAAATCGGTTTACTAATAAATTATTAAAATCTAGTTATTAAATATGAATTTAAAAACTTGAATTACCCTGCTCCTTTTTGACAAAAATAATAATTTTACAGTTAGTAATCTATGTTGATGCAGACTTTTAGTAGAAGAGCAGGTATTAGCACCTTTGAAAGTGTTAGTTTCGAATAGTTTTTAATTTGCTTTTTCCTAACATCTAAAACGTATAATTTGAGCATTCCGTAGTTTTTTAACACCTTTTCGATTAAAATACTTGAACTTCTTTTGCTTCAAAATATTCAATTTTTTAATTTGACTTCTTTTTCTAATGTTTAAGCGTTCGTGCATGATAGTACGTGACGTTTGCTATAAAAATTCTAACTGTTCAGATTTTCAAGAAATGTATCTTTTGTCAGATAACAAAGTATATTGATTGTTGACTGGTTTAGTAGAAAATGTAACTGTGGTATATTCACTAAAAAACACGATAATATATTTGCAAAATAAATGATAGCTATTACGGAATAAAAAAATGAATATGCATTATATTACTTTTTTATAATGTTTTAGTAATACAAGTTTTTGCTCATTTAAAATAGATATCTACGTGCCAAATAGCAGTAGTACTAAAAAATTTATGTTCAAAAAGTTATGATTGAACTTGCAGAACTTGCCGATAAGTTTCTTCTGAAACCGCAAAACCCATCAAAAATAACATAAAACGTAACCAATAATTTATAATAAGAAATATTTTGCAGCTTTAAAAATATTAAATTACGACAGAGATGACCGTTAGTTCTAAATTCCATAATGCTGTTTTGAACAGAAAGTTTTCGCCGATCAGCAATCTGTAAACAAACAAAACAATCGTGTCTGGTTGAGTTATCGGTCTTCTATCAATTTGGAACATTTGTGAACTTATCGTGAACATAAACCAGCTTCTGCGATGGTTTGACCTTGCTTGTGGTTTTATCCGAAGGATGCAAACAATTGGAAATTACCCATCTCTTTCAGCAATTGATGTCAACTCAAGAGTCCCTTGGATTTCTGCCATTTAAGTGTTTTTAAAAGCAAGGTATTGGATATTGGATAGACTTACAAAGAAATCCTTACCAATGGATCGGTTAAAATACCGCAAAGTCACTTCCGAGACATAGATTGGATATGATAAGTTATGATTAATAGAATAAATTAATGGAAAATCTGTAGAAATTTTAAGAGATTCTTTCAAATACCTTTTACTTATTGAATTGATTTTTAATTGGGATCTACCGTAACATTAAATTGGTTTAATTAGTAAACTGCAAACATGTTAAAATAACGATAGATATATCACGTGCCCGAAATTTTTAATAATACATACATACTCGTAACGTACGTTAAAAAACCGTTCGTATTCATGCATAGAATGCAAACGTGATTATTATTATTTTTAATTTTGTAGCATGTTTGTAATTCTGGGATATCCATCTAACTGTTCATTAATTTTCTTTGAAGTTGATAAGCTATTAAAAATTTTACCGTGAGAAAAACATTTAATAATAAATTTTAGATACTTTAAATTATTATTCATTTGAATTTGCTTCTTATGGTCATCCTCATCATACTCATATACATACCATATAGATCTGTAATAATAATAATTATTCTCGAACGCTCTATTTTGCTTTGACAAGCGCTACTGGTTAATTAAAATTTTTAATTTTGTGCACAGTAGTAGGTATACTTTAACTGCACTTAATTATTTGCTTAAAATTAAAATATATTAATTATTTCAAGTGCATTATTTACAGACATAAATAAATGCAATTATAATAATTAAGCTTTTAGTCTTTAGAGCATATAACTATAATTAAGTATAATGTATATGCAAGAAAATGAGACACGGAAGGTGTAATATTTTTACCTTAAGATTATAATTTATAATTAGTTTAAATTGCATTCTGTATGAAGATGCTTTACCTACCTGCTATGTGTTTTCCGTGACTACCTGTCGTATATTATTATAAAATTTATGACTTACAAAATTGTTTGTTCGAGTTCTAGTAATCAACATACTTCATACAATTAGCAAAATATACATTCTCATAATTACATACAGTATTAAATAATAGCTGATCGTTATTTCTTATAAATACGTTAATTTTGCTGTATATTTCATACATAAAGATAAGTAGAAAAATGTCTTAAAGTTTTTTCTAAACAATACCGCATACTGATTATTTTTGTAAATCTATTATTGGTTACAACGGCTCTCGTAAATATAAATGAATCTACGCTTACAAGACAGCTTCTTTTGATGTTAAGAATATATAAAGTTCAACAATGATACGGTACTCTTGCCCTAAATGCATTTTAAGTAAGTGAAATTTTTAAAAGTATTTTCAGTCATCTTTGTTTTTCGTTGCAACTTTCAGTTAATTTTGTAAACGATTTATTACATTTTAAGACTCAATGAATAATAATACTTTTCAAAAAATATAAATTGAAAACTAACAGGATAGGCTTATTGCAAACTTACAAGTTTTAATCACAATCTGCAATCGAATTAGTTAATTGTATGGCTTTCCAAAAAAAAAAAGCCTAAACAATTTGCATTCGTGCATTTCGTATACGCTAATTATTGCATTATTGTTCTTGCATACAAAAGCGCGCACGACTTCATAATAAATATGAAGACCACAATATATGCCGCGTAGGTAGTAATAACAATATAATCACATTCTACATAATATAAAATCAAACTAAAAAAATAGATTTTAGTAGATGCCTGTCGAGAAAATGAACTATTGTCTTATGAGCAACCTACTTTGTATAGGCACTTCAGCTAAAGGCGTTCTATCAGAGTTATTTAGTTCCGGAATTAATCTTCGCGTTTCAAATTTAATCTGAAAAAAATTGTAACAAATAACTTACTTTAAAATATCAATTTACATCAATCGAAAAATCAAAATAACTTTAAACATTGCAGCAGGCTTTTAAATAGTAGATGATTACAATTTCAAACAAATTAATCCAAAATCTGCCTGGGAAGAATTATGCATTGTTTTTTGCTACCCATAATGCTTTCAAATTTTCAAAAAATTAATGAAGAAACCGAAAAACAAATATCATAAAATTTTAAATAATTTCAGAAGTATGTGTAAGCCAAGTAGCATTTCAATACTAATAAACATTAAAAGCTATTTATTGATTTTAAAAAGCTACTATACAGACGGGAAGCCTATCAAGTTACAATAAAATTTTAAATAATGAATTCCTTCTGTAATTTATGTAGGAATTAGTAAAACCTATAATTATTGCATTCCTGATAATTTCTAACACTCAGAAAGTGAAAGTTTTTCTATACAGCTATAAGTTAACTTATGTAATTTTTTTAATTTGCAGAGTAAGCAACCCACCAAGTGATATCTTCAATGTACTTTGCACTTCCGAACCGTCATCTCCCCAAAGCAATAATGCATCAACTCCTCGTCGAGGACACGTGCATAACGATTCCTTTAATCGCCTATTTGGAGGTTCAAATTCAACACCACAACGTAAAATATCTTTCAATAAGCACGGTAAGAAGGATGACCTGTTGGTTATTTAATTAATTTCTAAATTGAACAAGTTGTATTCGGATATCAAGTAACACTTTCAGTTATTTATTATAATTAATTTAAGACCACCGGCTTAACAGTTTTGAAATAGTGTACCTACCGGTTTTAAACTTTTTTTATTTCAAACTTTAATATCTCGATTTATCATAAGTGTACCTACTTTCGAAATTGCTGACTACAGACATTTTCAGTTTTAATTGTAATTATTAGAATAATAATTATTTCCTTCGATCAAAGAAAGAGTGACGTACATTTAAAAAATTCGTTGCAAATAAATAATAATAACACATCTTACAAATTAAAATAAATTATTTAATTAGACAGTTCAGAAAAGCTACGTAAACCCATTTATACAACTTGAAGCGCTTATAGAGTTTAAACCCTTATAAATAGAGGTCAATTTTGATGAGCTTCAATAAAACTTAAGTGCAAAATAGCGACAAAAAGTATATTTAAACTTTTTAATATTTCTAGATGTGACAAACCGCAATCCTGTAACTGGAAATGGAGTTACATCATGGGACCAAAGACGTAGTAATTCTCCCCGAGTTCGTGCAGGTAAAATTTTGATTTAAACATTTTCGTTTATTAATTAGTAATAACATGTAGACGAAATAATTTAAATAAAAAATATTGGTTTTGTTCCAGAAAGAAACCCCGTAACTGGAGAAGCACTCGCAATCGTAAGTCCTGCAGTTACTCCAACAAAACTCGTTCAAAACGGATTCTCGCATAAAAATGGACATGCCGAAATAGCTGCTGAAATTAAGGCTGTTTCAGAAAAACCATTAACCAATGGACAAGCTTAAACTTTCTTCCAAATTCGAGTATTTAATTTTTTTAATTTTTGATAATTCTATTGATGTAGTTTGTATTTTTATACCATTTGGTATTTTATATTTAAATAAAGTACTTTAAATGTGAAAACAGTTTTAATATTACGATTTTGTTTCAGTATTGTTTGATATAAACTTTAATGTAAGACAAATTATTTATGTTTAAACAAAGCACTATTAATTACAGCTGCTCCACGAGCTTTTACCTTAGTACTTTCATAATAAGCATTTAGAATTATTAAATTTATAAAACTGCTACAATTGTAGATGTATTCAAGATAAACCATGCGTATTTATCACCTGTAATAAAATATAGCAATAAATTTTTATATTTACAATTATGTTGATATTTTGATTTACACAAATATTAAATAATTTTATTTTCTTTCTTCCTCTTAATTTAAGACCTTACCAATTTGTTAATATTACTACAATAAATAATTCTATAATTTTTTTTCTGCACTATGCATGTTATCATAATGCTAACCCTCCCAACCTATTTCGAATGTTAGCAGGTCAAAAATAATCTGAATCGTTTCTTCTTTATTTATTTTTATTATTTATTTTATTTTTGTTAGTATCAATTTTGTTTTCGAGATATTTTAAAATATCTAATGTCATTTCGGTAGCCTCTATTTAGAAATTTTGATCCAAATTAATCTCAATCGTTTGTAATTTCTTATTTTTATTTTACAATATGTAATAATGGCACTTCGCCAGCTCCTTCCCCCCATTTTGAATCCTCACATTTTGAATCCAAAATAGTCTAAATCGTTTGTATCTGTAGATCGTTTCTATAAATTTTTGTTTGTGCCCAATTTTCACCCTCATAATATCAGCGCAGGTTAAAATGATTCACCAATTAGATGATTACTAAATTAGAAGGTCTTAGCACTTCTTTTATTGTTGTAAATCTTCGTTTTCGATTAGAAATTAGAAGTCATTTCTATTCAAACCTGGAAACTTATTTAAAATAAACTTAGGTAAAGAACTTTTGAGATCCTTCTCCTACTCGTAAGAGTGCGTAGGATTTTCTAGACCCCCTCCCCTAAAAATCCCTATGTAATGTATGGACTCGCCCTAATTAAAAATACAAACAAAATAAGTATAACCCAATATAAAGAAAGTACAAACAAATTACACAGTTTTTAATCCAATATTCGAAATGGATCGAGAAGTTGAAAATATTCCTGTTGAGCGTCGTGTTATAGAATGTATCACCAATAAGGGCTGAGAACTGCTTTCACATCCGCCATATTCTCCCTCAGAAGCGTCTACGAACTACTACGTCAATCGATCGCTGAAAAATTGACTGGAGAACAAAGTTTAAGCCGATTTGGATAGCTTGGTGGCCGATATCGTATAGATTGCTTCCAAGGACCGTGACTTTTTGGCCCGTGGAATCGGCTGTTTTCCAAGCAAATGGGAAGCAGTGATTGAAGTAGATGGTTACTACGCTCCAGAATAATCATTTTAAACACATTATTGTAAAATTTTTATTTTCTTTTTCAAAATAAAAATCGTTTAAAAAACGCCGGATAATTTATGCACGAACCTAATAGATTAAAACGAAAATTAGAACCGTATTATGTATCTATGTATATTCGAATTTTGGATCGAAAATCAAAATGGAAATAGTAACAAAACGTCATAATTAGATATTTTGAAAATCTCAAAGATAAAATGGGCAGACTTCCCACTTGTCCCAAGATCCTAAATATTCTTGAAATTCTAAAATTTATCCGAAATTAATAAAATAATCCTAAAATTAGTGTAAAAAGTATGGTAGGTAGTAAATTTCTAATTTTTATTTATTATATTTATTCATAATATTTATGATATTATGATAACCATGATATTATGATTATTATATTATATGATATTAGGACATGATAATATGATAAGATATTAGGACATGATATGATTACATTATGATTCGCATATATTACATATATCGTGGGCATACTGGAAAAAGTGACTATGCCAATATTTTTAATTTTTGTTTTCGAATAATAAAACATGAGCAATACTTGTTATTAGAGCTCCTGCGAATTTAAAAAAAATAAAAATAGACATATTTTCCTGTACATAATGATAAGCTAATAACTTGGTCATTAATAAGACCTTTTAGTCTTATTTTTACGGTATTTGGTCACATTAACTCATTTTGGCAAATTTTTGACTTGGTCACTTTTTCCAGTATACCCACGATATGCGAATACTTATTTGATTATAAATATTTAGATTTAAATATAAACCCACTTATATTTAATTGGTGTTGATGATTAAAAATGAATTTTGTGGAGCTCTGTTATAAAATAACAACGACAAAAATAACGTAAGAAAATTTCACATATTTTGAATAAAAAATTCAAAATCTCTTTTCGCGATGTCTCGACGGATTTTGCTGTTTGGTAGAGTTTGTCTATAAATATTAGTTTAACATAGACTAAAAATCAACTATAGTCGATCTCATATTAGCAGTAAGTAGGTGGCAGGTCGTCTGCAAAGTCACATTTACAAAGACAGAATGGGAAATGATTCAAAATTTTAAAGAAATGTGTGTTGCCTAATGTAGAAGTTTACAAAATACTTTTAGAAAACGTATTTTCACAAATTTATTTCAATTTTAATGCGATTTTGATAAAATAAATAAAGAAAGGCTGCATAGGAACTATTTAATTTTAACATTATACGTTCTGACATAATATGAAAAATTAAATATTATCTGTCAGCAACACATAAATTTCAGCAGTGTAAAAGCGGCTAACTTCGTGACAATTTCATTGGCTAATATTCAAGGTCATCATTTTAGTACAAATTATTCTCTGCATGCTTAAATGAAATGGACTATAGTCAAAAGTCAAAACTATTAGTATATGGGCTAAATTCTTGTTATGCAGTTAATCAAAAAGGCAAAATAATTTGGTGAGAAAATTTTGATTTTGAGGAATAATAATAATTATTGGTTCTAATTTGGCAATAAATGAAATACAGAACAACAATAAATAAAGCAGGTAAAAATCTTTGAAATAGTTAGATTTGAATTCTTGATTGCATTTATAACATACTTAAGTGAAATTATTAAAATATTAAAACTCGAATTCCCATTTTTGGAGTGATTGCTTTTAAATTATAAATAGGATTTGTTTAATTTCTTATTATAAATGAACGTGTCTGGATGCATTCATAAAAATAATTCGAATTTTTTAATTTAATTAACCCGTTAATTTATTAATTTTAATTATATTAATTTAGTATTTGGTATTGTTTATTTAAAATTAATATTAAAATTAAAATGTGAGAAATAAATGTTGGTAGATGTAATACAAAATAATAAATAAAGCAAGTAATATGCGTTAAAAAGGATTTTAATTCTCGATTGTACAACAAAAGTAAACTTATTCTGTCTACAACAATAAAAATAATTAAAATTTTAGTGTTTAATTATTTCGTTGATTTTTAAATTGTTTATTATATATTATAATAACTACTATGAATATGATTATTAATTAATGTGAATTAATATTAATAAATAAATAAATAATATATTATATTCTACCATATATTAAAAAATGTAAAGTTTGCTTCTCAACTCTTAAAAAAATTCAAAAGACGCCTCATGTTAAAATAAAAAAAATTAAATAAGTACTAAATTTCCTACAGCAAAATGTCCTAAACCGGGTAACTTCTGCTATCTATGACCGTAAACTTGTACTCACAACAATTGTAATCGTTTCATAATGTTTGCGTTTCAAAAAGTATCTGTGTTGGTTACTGTTAATTCAGTGATGTATAGTAAATTACCCTAACAGTACTTGGTAACAAAATTTCATATAGGAAAACATATTATAATAATTATTGTACCAGCTAACAATTCTAAAACTATTGTGTAATAAAAATAGTAGTATAAAAATTGATAATAAAATATACAAAAAAATATTACTAATCTTTTCATCCAAAAGAGGTCGAATCGAAATGATTAAAACATAATAAAATATGCTTCCTCCAGTATCACAATCGAATTTGTAAATTGTACAGGAGCATTGATTACAAAATTTAGTTTATCGGAAAGTGTTTTTTTATTAACACTTTCAATGTTTGCTTTTGAGTACCACTGTTATTAGTGTAAGGTTTAGCGACATCTATTTTGTGCTATAATAGCGAATAATATTTAACTGTCAGATTTATTACAGAAGTCAGTAGAAACATCTTGCATTTCTATTATAGGTTATTTTGAAAGAAAATATTTTATAAGTATAAAATAACCATGCAAGAAAAAGAAGATTTAGAGAAACCAACCGATTGCGTAACTCACCAAGAGAAGGAATTTGCTCAAAATGCCCTCGCGGATTTCCAAAAGTATAAGTAACCTACAAATGTTTACAAACTTTTAACTAAATTTCTTTTATTCAATGTTCAGAGCGAACTACGGATCATCATTACAGTATCTTAACAAATTAGAAAACCGGCAATCCGATTTTAAAGTACTGCATAACAAAATAATTGTGGAATTTTTGAAATCAGACTCGAAGAAAACAGATACGTTTCAGAAAAATCTTAACTCCTTATTTAGTCAGGTAAATATGAATAGTATATAATTGAATTAAATGATTCTAATAGTTCATTTTTTTAGTTTCAGTTATGTATCGATAAATTAGACGACATTGACTACTGCGTAGCTTATTATAATCAAGCACTGTGGCACTATCATTTGAGGCATTATACTCAAGCTTTACAAATCATGGAAAAAGTGTACAAGTTTGTAGAACCCATAGGTAATTATACTAATAACTAGCGGCCAATTTCAAATTACAAACTTTTAGATGAATCTCTGGCTAAGCAAGTAGGTTTACTGCTCGTTGAGTTGCAGTTTTGTACCCAACAGCTTGATAAATCAAGTAATTTAATAAATTGTCTCGAAAATCAGGTTTATAATCCAAATCCATTTAATTTGAAACCGCAAAACAAAAGTGAAAAGGAATCAAAAGAAAAAAAGGTAATTTTTCCTGCCAGATCTTTGAAATCAAATTTTATTAAAGTGATTATTATTTTTAGGCATCTGTGGTTTCGGAAGCTGCACTAGAAGAATTTAGAAAGAAGTTAGTAAAATACAAAGCTAGGTGTTTCTTGATGATGCACAACCTTAGTGCTGCTAAAGCTGAAATTCAAAAGTTATATTTACAAGACGAAACAGTAAGTTATTTAATGGTTATGATAGAATACTACTTTGCTATTAAAAAGTATTTTTAATTTTATGCAGTGGGTCCAATTAATGTATTTCTAGCCAAAAGTAAAATATTGCAGTGAGGATAAAGCTTATTATACTTTGTAAAATAAAAGGGTATAATCCCTATACATGTCCCATTTGATTTTTTGCCCTACAAACAAACGTGTTTAAACACATTTTGTACTTTAAATTTTGTTAAGTATAACAGAAGATCAACCTTGAATCAGAGTTAATGCAGAGTTTTGAGCACTGTGATTTGATAAACAATGAATTAAACCTGGTTTAACTCCCTGAGCTTTATACAACTAGTCATAGTGCTGGAAGTCTATTGCCCACGAGAGCGAAGTTGAGCGCACGAATGAAGTGAACGAGTGAGACAACCACACGAATTGCACATACTATTTTCTATTACTCATACAGGATAAGTTCTATCTTAAATGTCACTTTTTAAAATAATATTTTAGAGTGTTTTTTTAATTATTAATGAAATAAAATATCAAGAGAAAGCTTTAGTATTGATTTGCGTGTTTAATTTGAATTTTGGGTGTTTTAATTGTCAAATAGTATAATAACTAACAGTGTAGTATAAGTCTTAAATCGACAAGTTACGGAGCGGGAGACCGCGTTTTGAAACTCGGTCGCGTCGACTACACTGTTGTGATCTAAAGCATAAGTTCCACCTATGGGCTATGCATCTAGCCTAGGTTAGTACCGTACTAGTGTATGCAAGTGCTCACAGAACCAAGGGGATGTCAAGTGTAAATTTGGTATACCACACAAATAAAATATAGGCATCTCCACTTTTCATTGGTTGCTGATCATTATTAAACCTCCACTCAGGCTTGACTTATAAATATTTCTAATTTGTTCACCACCCAGTTTGTCAATTAGATTTTTATCATTATTTTTCCTGTAATCGAGAACATATTTTGAACTAGTTTTATACGTTTCAGAATTTTGGCCAGAAATATCTTAATCGAACCCACTGTGTGCTGGTATACAAATATTTAATTTAAGTAAGTTTTTTATTTATTTATTAACAATTACAACATGTATATAAATGTTGATCAATTTATAAACATATAAGTGCAATAAGTCCATCTTAAATAAGCTACAGAAAACTGCCAAAATCATTTCTAGGCTTTCTTACTTTTAAATTTTGTCTGAAAAATATTCAAATTCAAAAGCGAAATTCTCACCCCCAGGAATAATAAGAGAAACTTCTTGGGTAATGGGGCGTACTCGATAAAACACAATTACATTAAGTCGACATGTTTCGGTCAAGATTTTTGACCATCTTCAGGACTACAATAAAGATAAAATGTGAAACATGTCGATTTAATGTAATTATGTTTTATAAGTTTCTCTTATTCAAATTCAAAGTTCAACTTTCAATTAGATTAATTTTGTAATATTTTTATTGTCTGCAGTTGCCTAGAATACATTTGCAATACTTTTTATATTTTCAAATTCTAAATTAAAATTAATAATGAATAAATAAATGTTTTTTCTCACTTCAATTTAGGTGTTTGTTCAGTTTTAAGTTGAATAAGTGCTGATGAGGACTTAAGTCAAAATTAGTTCACCTAAAGCAATATCATTGCTGAGAAAAGTGTTTCATTTATTTATTATTAATACCTCAAGAGGAAGTCTTAACATTCTTAACCCATTAAGAGTCTTTCTGTATTATTTATAGTTTCTTTTTATATGAACTCTGCTTTCAAATCAATTTATTTTAATATTTGTGTTAATATTTACTAAAAGTGCTCTAAAGAACTAAAACCTTTTGCTTATACATCTCACAAATTGATGTGTTATGAAATTTAAAAATAAATATTTGTTTCTTACAACCTAAAAATAATTATTTACTATTGTTTGTTGCTGAGAAATTCAATCTTAGAAAATGTTGTAAACCCGTGCTGTTCACTGCGAAAATTGTATGAGAATAACTAAATTTGTTGTTACTCCTCCGATGATCTACAAATAAAATTATTTTAATTAAAAATAATTTATACAAAGTAATAGTACCCACGGAAAATAACAAAGTGTAATCTATAGGAAATAATCCTGCTGCACTGAACTTAACCCTTTTGTGTGCTATTTGTAATGAGAACATTTCAATCTGGTCTTTTACATCATTATCGTCGCTGTCGATTTTATGTATTAAGGATCCAGTTTTATTAGCCTAAAAAAATGTGTTAGCAAAATAATTATTTTCTTAAAAGTTACAAAATATATCTGTTGGAAAGAAACATTAAAAGCTATAAAATTCGTCATCATGAATCTGTAACTAAGACAGAGCTGTCAAAAGCTTGCGATGAAAATAACTTAATTGCTAAATATTTATGAAAGACCATTTAACACAGAATGATAAAATTTCTTTTAAGTACAACCAAAAAAATTTTACGTAGAAACCTTATTTAACGTTCCGGTAACTGAGCTTGCCTGTCAAACCACCAAATTTATCAAATTTGTATATAAATTTATTGTTTATTTCGTTTTTTGTGTAATTTGCTAGCACCACATGCCTTTCAAGTGTACCCTCAATAAGAATACTGTAATTGACTTCTTCTCCATCTTAAAACCCACCCTTAGCAGAAAGTCTGACGGTGCCCTTATGATACCGAATAGCGGGGAACGAAATTTATGGAAAGCTTGAAGTAGTCTTCAAAAACTTAAAAAGAAATTCTTCTAATATACTTTTGAAATAATTTTAGATATCCATAATAATTATTTCCTTTTCATTGATTTATATTATTTTGTCTTGACAATTGATTCCGAACCTTCCTTTGCTTATTTGGTAATTTTTATTATGTATAAAAAATATTTTTTTTTAACCAAAACTCAGTTGAGGGCAACTCACAATATTGCTGAGCATTTCCAAAAGACTTTTACCTATTGATTTATAATGACCAATTTTAGAAATTTTTAGCTATTAAACTGTTTAAAATTTAAATTAGCTCTGGCCAACTCTTATGCGGTTTGCCAATTTATTGTCTAGTTTCTAGTAGAAGTAATTTTAAACTATCTACATCAGTGGAGAATCATTCGTTATCTGCACTAGGAACAATAAATTTAAAAAAATATAACATTTACTACTTTGCAGGAAATTCCAGCAAGTATACATATTATAAAACTAATCCTGATTTTTTGAAGGGTTAGTAAGCTAGGTAGTATATATTATTTATAACGATTCTAGGAATTTTGTTCGACAGCATTTGTTCGATTAGCAGTTATTCGACTGCTTTTGTTTGACTTAACAGTTATTCGAACGAGCATTTGTTTGTCTTGGAATGTTTAATATGATCAAAAGTATCAATATTTTACTCTTTTTAATTACTTAGTATGTAGAACCCCCATTGCGATATTTTTAAATATTTAGAAAAGTTTATAAATTGAAATTTTCGGACAAGGTATAGGTAGGTAATCGTGTTTTATTTTTATGATTATTAAAAGAAAGATTATTACTTTTATCCAAATTTAGAACAACCATCTGCTAAGTCTTTTTTGTACCATTTGCTACCTGAATCTAATCTGTATATTCAAAAATTGAATTCAGAAATTGAATTTCTTGAGCTCATTTATTTAATTAAGCTTAAAAATCCTTGAAGAGGTATTAACGTCAGTAACAAAATCTTAAAAACTAAATTCAAGAAAACGAAAAATTACATAATGAATAAATTACCATTGTACAAGTACTTATAATTTTAAACAATGTATGGCATTATAATTTATATGTTTATGCACTACGTCGTATAAAATTCCATGTTGAATAAATGTTTGTTTGAATAAATGTTGAGTCGAAGAAATGCTCGTTTGAATAAATGTTAAATCGAACAAATGCAGTCGAATAACTGCTAATCGAACAAATGTTGTCGAACAAAATTCCGGATACGATTTATAACTAATTATTATAGATTATGAAAATTGTAGGTTAAAGTGGCTCACAGACTCATTAGATCTTCGGGCAGAACGACTCGAGTTGGTCAGGCTTTATTTAAAAAAAGAGCCCTCATTTTTAAAAAATCATATTTATATCAATTTATTACAAGATAAATGTGAAATCATTTTCTTTAGGATCAATATAATGATCAAAACTGCAAATTTAATGTGAGTTAGATAGAAATCATATTTTCAAATTTAATTTTACCAGAATAAGAAAAGTACACAATAATGAAAGATCTAATTGATTACATGTTACAATAAAATATATAAAATTGAATTATAATTTACGAAATTATTATAGAATACCATGAATTGATAGTTTGACACTTTTGGTCGAGCAAGCGTGTTTCGATCTTACTGGATTCTCATCAGATAAACCTTGTATAATAATTAAAAGAGCTAGAAAAGTTATGCAGTCAATTAAAAATATTAAAATTATCAAAAGTCAAAAAAAAGTTATAATTCCATTTTATATATTAGTTTTTCCTTTTTATTGTAACATGTAATCAATTAGATCTTTCATTATTGTATATTTTCACATATTAATAACTAATCCAATCTATTAAAGTATACTTGACGATGATTAAACGAAAGCAAAATTTTGAATGAAATGTGGTTTGCAAAATTTTGATGGAATATTAAACAAAAAGCTATTAACAAAATCTTCATCTTGAGCCACTCGAACTCTTGTCATACCAACCTATTTTTTACAGCAACTGCAACACAGCAATGGTGTGTTTGCATCCCGTGGTTTTAATGTTTAAAACAATGTACAAGACGAGCAATTTTATAATTTAAATTACAAGCAAATTTAATGGTATGTATCTTAAATATCAATTATTTGAAGATACTGAAAAGACAAGGTGATCATATCTGGAGTGTATTTTCACCCCGGTCGGTACGACAAGGGTTTAACCTTCATATTTTAAACAAACATTTTATTTTACCTCTTCTGCTGTAGTATTACACATATGGCAAACATAGATAGTTTCCAGAATATAAGTTGCGCAATTTAAAATTGTTCCAACCATTATGACCAGTTTATTAGGAGAATTCTTGTCCTGCCAAACTTTACTACAAAAATACAAATTTACAACGGTACTTATGAAAGTGTTGAGAAAAGACATAAGCAATACAATTCCAAATCGTGCATTAATAATTTCAGATATTTTAGTCAATTCGTGATGTAGAGGACACACTGTTCGCAACATCTTTAATGTGGTGCCCAAGAATGTAGTCAATTTAATTATTTTTATATCGTCTTTAGCTAAACCATTGGAAGAGGTTTGCAATGCATCCAAATGTTTATTTAAAATTTGAAAACGATCTCTTAAAATTGCTATGTATACTGACACCTCTTGACATACCACAGTATTCATGATCACGGGAAATTCGATTATAAATAGTAATAGAACTGTATTTAAAATAGAGATATATTTTGAGTAGTTCATTGCGATAGATCGATATGCAATAACTATCAAACTTAGTAGACAGCGAACAAAAATTTGGTAATAAATGAGCTTGTTGAGTTTTTCATAGCTTATCCAAACTCCCAACTTTCTCATATCTTTGTCGAAACCTAATATTCTCGTTAAGATTTTTATATTTTTATTTTGATAGCGGGCACTGAAAATCCATATTGTTATTACTAGTAGAGTTGTAACACCATATTGCATGATATCAGTAGTTGTCATCATCATACTGTTATAAATAAACTGTTTGCGTATAAAGACGGTGTATCCAAAAAAGATCAAATAAATAATGCATAATCCAATTTTGAAGTAAATTTGGAATTTGGACACTTGGTATTTTAAGGAATTAAATGTTATGGATATTGCTCCAAATACTTTGGAGATCACAAGTAATGGATTTATTGCTTGGTAAAAATTGGTAGTCATTTTTACAAAGAAAGTAACACAAATAGGAAATGTTCTACAGTTACAACTCGCACAATTTACTAAAATACACGCTTTTGTATAGTTAAGAGGTAATATATAAAATGATTGATTACTTTGGATATACATACATAAATGTATAATGCAAAGTATAATTTTATTAAGTAGATATTAATAATTGGTTTTTTAGTGTCAATACATATATGAATTTATATTATAGGTAGTTTAGTACAAATATTTTGTCAATCAATAATTTTTAATTATGAAATTGTTTTTTTGTGAATAAAATTAGGTGCATAGTTTCAATGACTATATTTTATAAGCTACTGGAATTGGTAGAAAATTGTATCAGAATAACCAAATATGTAGTTACGGCACCCAATAACTAAAATTTACTCAATATTAGTCATATCGCGACAATATTCCTAAAACTTACCGAAAATATTAAACCATAGTTGATTTGGAAAAAATCAGCCGCTTTAAATTCGATTTTTTCATGAATTAATTGCAGCGAAAACCACTCTCTATGCTTATCGAACTCAGGATTGTTTTGTAATTTGTAAATGAGCGTTCCCGATAAATTGGCCTAAAAGTATAACATTTATGTGAATTCCGAATTCTTGTTCTGCCATGTATTTGCAGAAAACTTGCAGAAAAAAATTTAAATAATCGCTACAATCCTGAAACATCTGCAAACACAAAAAATGAAATAGATTTACTCATTAAAATATTCCGTAAAATAAAAATTCGATTTAAGGTTTCCCAAACTGTAATTATTATTGGGAAATTAGCGATTATTTAAATTTTTATAACGTTCCAAATTACGAATTCCTCAATATTGCCAGTTGGTTTTAACTTATTACCTCTTCTACTGTAATGTTACATAAGTAACAAAGGTAAAAAACGTCTAAAACGTATGGAGCACAATTACACGCCGTCGAAAATATGCCTCCCATTTGGATATCATTTGAATTTTGCATCAAAAGTAAAATATAATAGGAATCAATAATAATCATCATTAAAGATACTCCAAAGGTCGTTAATAACGACATTCCAAATATAGTATTGATAAGATATAATATTTTGTTCAATTCGTGGTATAATGGAGATGTTGACTGTATCAAAGATTGTTTTGATTTTAAAGTTGCCATCATTTTTAACCATTTTTTATTCTGTGGAATTTTTTTGCCGAACTTTGATGAGCTATTTAAATGCTGATTCAGTATCACATAGCTGTCCTTGACTATCATAATGTAGACCGATATTTGTGTACATAGTCCTGCATTTATTAACATTGGAAAATAAAAAGTGATATCGAATATAATTATAATTGCATGATTTCCAAATTCCAAGTATATGTGTTGGACAATACAGGACACAGTAATTAGTATTAATCGTACGATTATCTGTGCCCAAATAAATCTTTGTTTGCTATTGAAATAAATCCATGGGCCCAGAGTTCGAAGCTTCGTTTGAGTTTCTTCCAAGTATTTTAATAATTTAATATGTTTATATTGAAAACATGCACTTGTTATCCAAATTGTAATAACCTGTATAGCAGCAGATGTTATTTGTAAAATATCAGTTATTGTGGTAATAGTGGAAGTAAAGTTAAAATTTATGCGAACGTATATTCCTGCAACCGTAAAAGCTGCATAGGAAATAGCTACCACAATTAAAACTACGCGAAGATATTTTGATTGATAATATCCTTTTTCGTCAAAGGTAAATGATACAGTACCTAATAGTTTTCCGAAAATTAATAATGGCTTAATTAATACATAAAATGATTTCTCAGACATTTTCATACCTTACAATTTTTTATGATAATAATTAAACTATTGAAAGATTTCCATTAACTAAATCGAATTCCATTTTGAAAGTAACCTCTATTTAATCTATTTCATTTTCTTGATGTGACACTTTCTTTGTGTATACTTCACTAATACGATTATTATATGAAAATATCGACAGAATCCTTTTCATTGTCAAACTACGCAGCAAAACTATTTTTATATTACATTTACAAGTATTAAAACGGTTTTATTTCACATGCATATATAAAATAATTGTTATGTGAAATTCCGACACAATAAAAGTTCAATCTATTTAGATCAATCACCCAAACGTCCATGTATAAGGGTACCAGAATATATCGTGTTCTGTATCATATTCGGGAAAATATAAAATCTTAATCAGCAGGAGAACCTTGTATTATTGCATAAACTAGCTGAAACATTGCAATTTTAGTACTCTTTTAACCTACCAAAGTTAGTCCTGATCCTAGAATTATACTTGAGGGTTCTTCTCGTAAGCTATCAACTTAGGCATCCCAGTTCTTGCCTTATCACTTCTATAACTTTGGATGCCTGTTAATCTCATTATTGCTCTGTTACTTCCTCAGGTAACATTCTCAAGATGTTTTACCATATTGAACATATTTTTGCTCCTTAGGGAAAGATTTTCGATCGCAATGGCTAAAATTACAGTTTAATTAATGTTTTTCTTGTAACTGAGACAGTATAGCGTTTAGTCCAAGTTACTTTCTTTTGACAAGACATTATGCTGCATTTGTCCTTGTCGTAGACATGAAAGGGTAGAGAAACTGTTCACGTGTTCGTTTAGTGTATTTTAAAAACATGTTGATTTATCTTCGGCAAATTCCTCAAACCATTCTCAGCATCGAAGAAGACGTCGAGAAGACGTTTACTAAGATTATCGCTAACGAAAATTATTGAAATGTTCAATTCAATTAATTTACTAATTTTTATATAAAGATATTTTTATTCCATTTTTTTTTTTAGAATGTGGGAGCTCATTTTTTAGATGCCAACTACGAGTATTTAGGTGGAAATTATACTAAAGCTATAGAAATTTTAAACAACATTTCCGTTAATGATTTAACTTACAAGTAAGTAAACGAGTTTTTATTTAATGAAAAATAGTAAAAAATATATTTTAGTGACGTGGGTGAATCGGCATTGGTTATGCAGTATAACAACTTAGGAGTAGTTCATCATGCAATCGGAAAATTTCATTTTGCTTGTCATTATTATCAGAAGGCATTAAAGGAAGATCTTTTATATCATCAAAATTCAAAAGAAGTCGGTAAGGTACTTTATTATACAAGTAATATTAACTAAAGTAAAAATATATAAGGTTAAATCTTCCACGTAAAATAAAGTTCTTCTAATAATTTATATTAAAAATTTGGTTTTTATTGCATACAAAAGCGTAAATTTTAAAAAGAATTAATTTTTAAAATTTTATCTATTTATATTGAATTTAGCTTTGTTGGTGAGAACCTGGTTAAGAGTTACGTTTTGATTGAAAGGACCACAGCGGTGGCTTGATGTGATCGCTAGTTGTGTTATGAGCGGAGATTCTGGGTTCAAACCCCGAACTCGGCAGAATTTCTTAGCTCAGCCCTCTGGTGAACATCAAGCTGTGGATCGAAATACTTATAACTTCCCTTAACAACTCAATGGGAAAACGGGGCACAATAAGCCAAGAGCTTCAGTGCAAAGTGGACCTTGACCACTACCCGTTTCGTAATGATGATACGTTTTGATTAAATTGAATTTTTTTATAATGAGTTACGTAGCTCATGAGAAAATCTTATCCAATGTGTTTTTATTATTATTAGGAATTCATACTTTATTTAAAATCACAAATTATTGGTCAAAATTAAAATGAATAAAATCAATCAATCATTAAGATTTCATTTTATAATATTAGTCTGGATTCACAATGAACATAAACATAAGAAATACAAATAAAAGCTTAATCGAGAAGTGAATAATACTGGAGTAATTCCGATATTTGCAAAAAACCATTCTTATGCATATTATGTTCATTGTGAATCCACACCAACTCGACTAGTAATTCCACTAACCAACCAACTGCTACATTTAACCTTTAAAATACACTTGTATTAGGCTAAGGTCACACTCTTGTGACCCGAACGCTGCGTCCTATTCGCAGCAATGTAATTACATCATGTATTTAAATGGAGGTGGCCACGCCTGCGACACGCTACTGAGTAACGATTGCAAGCGTGGCAGTGATTTTACTTTCTAAGTTGTTATCTTTTAACTTCAGGTGAAAGACAACTATACACATTAGGCGCTTCACGATATCATGAACTTGTATACAATCTTGGAATATCCCTACTTCATGCAGGACGTCCAGCCAACGCCTTTGATTGTTTAATAGTTGCTGTAAGAAGGTATCATCGTAACGCAAGGTTGTGGCTCAGATTAGGAGAATGCTGCATTCGATTACACAAAGAGGTAAGAAATTTCATAAATTTATGGTGTATATTTTAAAATAACAGAATTTTAGTCTAATGAAATAGATTTTGATATACAAAAGAAACAAAAGGAGATTATTGTCGACGTTATAGGGTCAAAAAAGCATAAAAAGGTTATATTAGCAAAAAATTTAACAAACGACAAAAAATATAGGTAATTATTATAACTTAACTTACATTGCAGAAATTAGATTTCAATTTTAGCGCAGAAGGGCAATCATATGCTGTACCAGTACCGACCTTGGAGTTTGCTTCACTATGTCTAAAAAATGCGTATCTTTTACTTCCGACTGATACGATAATATCCCCCGTTTCTCTTTTATTGTTACCTGCCCATGGACCTGCAGGATCACAACCTCCACCTACTTCAGGATCGGCACCTTCAACTCCATTCTCTGATAATTGTATTGCAGTGTTGAAAAATGCAATTCTTGCGGCTAGCGCATATGTTGCTTTATGTTTGGGCGATTACATTTTAGCTTTGGAATATGCCGACAATTTGCTTTCGCAACCAAAAATTTCTGGCGCTCATAGGTACATATTAAAAAGAAATTTAAATTGATTGATGCTTACTTGAAAATCTTTAAGATTATTGGGACATTTGTATTCGGCGGAAGCGCTAGTATTATTAGATAAAATCAGTGAGGCACAAGAACATTTAAAACCTGATCTTATTCAAGATATTTCAATCGAATTTCCTGCCGAAGAAGATATAGAAATTCAAGCTATTAAAACAAATCCGCCTTCAAGTAAATATAAATTTATTTATTCTGATTATAGGATTCGTATAATTTTTTTTAGAATGGTTTCCCGTTGATATGGGAAGTGCACATGCAACAATGCAATATAACTTAGCTGTATGTAAGACATTGCTAGGGCAGTTCGATC
Organism: Cantharis lateralis; assembly: GCA_963170105.1. Taxonomy (NCBI): domain Eukaryota; kingdom Metazoa; phylum Arthropoda; class Insecta; order Coleoptera; family Cantharidae; genus Cantharis; species Cantharis lateralis. The sequence continues at coordinate 56,362,744 of OY720624.1, read as the reverse complement.
AAGCATCTGCATTGTTGAAACAAGTTTGGCAGGGTAGATCTGTTTGTAAAATTCCAGCACAAATTATTATGTTGGTGTTATACATAGAATTGCAATTAGGTAAATAAAATTCAACATATTAAGCATTTTTATTTTAGAAAATCATATTTTTCTGTAGGTCATGCAGAAGTAGCCCGGACTTTAATAAAACAGTATTCCTTACAATGTATGGTTCCAAGTTGATAATAGCTTCAACCAAGTTTTAAATAATACTAACAAACTAAATTAATAATTCAGGATGTAAAAAATTATTAATTAGTTAATATGAAATTGACGCTCAAGTGACGATTGTGTAGCTTTTAAAAATCTTAGTAGGTATCTACAATAAATATTTTAGTTTAATAGAAAATTTGTTTTATTTTTTATAAACTAACATTATGTTAAAGGAACAAATACATGCTGTCAGACTTAATTATTGCTCACACCCCATCATCGATGAAACATATCAGATATAAATTAATTTAGCCTGAACAAATTAATAAAAATAAAAACATTAAAACATTTCTAAAATAAACACTAATCTACATAATATTTAAAAGTAAAAATAGTAAAATCGACAAATGTATGTTTGAAATCAACAACATAAAATTACTTAATACTGGAAGAATATATTATATAAAAAAAAAAAATTCATAATGAAAAAGAATAAACTCAAAAATTACTACATTAATTTGTAACGCTTTTTACTATAATATAAATATTTTCATAATTTGTAATATATTATTTAAAAAGCCAATGTACATAAGTAGAAGTTAAAAATATTTAACTTAGACCTGATAACAAACTAAAACTTGCATGCATAATAAAATATTTGGAATAATCTTAAATTAGTAAATCAAAGAGAAAAGGTGAAAATGATCGCAGAACATTAAAAAACTAATTTTTATTCTTTAATTAAGCTTGTACGTTTTCTCTTTGATTCATTTCCATCAAGTTTAAAATCGTTGTATTTAAAAATAACTAATTAAATAAATATAGCATTTAAACATTACTGAAAAATTACTATGCCTTTTAATGTATTGAAATAGCGCTCCTTACCGTTAAGTTTAATAACGCCATTGTACAATTGAATGCCAAACGAATTTCTTTTCTTGGTAATTTTTTTGTAACAACAATAAATACAATTTTCATGTTCAGCATTTAGATCAAATTTACTATTTAGATCATCTTCATCGCTGATATCATCATCTGAATCAATCTCATCATATAAAAGCTTATTTTTCGATGGACCAGCGATATATTTATTTGTTTGCTCCAAACGAAATTTAAAACCTGCAAAGAATATTTTAAATTTATAATTTAAAAATGTAAAGCGATTATGCTTACTTGGTGGTCCATCCACTTGGTAAATAACTATTTGTTCCATTATGAAATCCACATTCTTTTGTATTACAAATGCAGCTTCAGATTCAGTAAATCTTTTTACTGTATTTAATAAAGGATTTAAAATCAAATCTAAAATGTTATCTTTCAGTAATATAGATGATACTTTAATCATACATGTTCGTTTTTCATCTTGATCTGGATCTCGATTTGGTAGAAATACTACAACGTCTAAAAATGCTTCATTTAATTTACCATAATCAAAACCTGAATGTAAAAATTTTCCTGCATATATTGCTCGGTAATTTCTTGAATTTCTTTCCCAAGTGTGTTGTTTGATATCTGCTTGTCTATGATTTCTCCCACAAGCTTTAATAGAATGCTTTCTTTTAAGTGGTAATATTGGTAGATGTTGATTAATTTCAATATCGTCATCTGACACATTAACAACTTTAATTGAAGGCGATTGCTTTTCGTATTCATCAAAATCGACATTACAGTGATCGGAGTTATCATCAATTGAATAATCAAGATTTTTATTTACAATAATTGTTTGTTCGTCGTCTTCTTTAATGTTTACTAATTGTAAGTGATCTAAACCTGTTGTCTTGACCAAACAGAGATTGTTTTTAATATCGTACGTCGGTGTGAAAAGTTTTTTCTGAAACTCAACATTTGATCTCAACTCTAATACGACATCGTTATTTTTGATATCGTCCTTGTTAATTTTACATACTTCTTCTTTTAAAAAATCATATTTAGGGCTTAGTGCGTTAATTTTTAATATATTACTAGCGCCTAAATGCAAAGAGTTCATATATTCAGTATTACCTAAATGTTCTTCGACGTTCAACGCAAGTTTGTCATTTTTAATATTACATTTCGATGCTTCTCTAATAAAAGAAGTACTGCCAGTATTTTTCGTTGTTAATGTTCCATGCCCAAGGTGTTTCAACGTGTGCGAAACATCATTTTCGTCGTCTAAAAGAGGCATACTTAATCCAATTTTTGATTTTGTTATCTTATTTTTAATCAAAATTGGTTTACGCTTTAAGCTTTTTTTCAATTTTTTACCAACTACATTTAAGTTTTCCTTATCAAATGATGATCGCCTGTCTATTTCAAATGTTGATATTAACCGTTTAACCTTTTTAATATTTGGTTTCTTATTTTTTTTCAAATTTTTAGCTTTTTTTAAATCATTCCACTCGGTATCTACAACAGCGTTTTTTAGTAAATGGTTCTTACCATAATCGCCTATAAATTACAGGACAAAATGTAAAATAGACAAAACTACATTAATCGCTGGATAAGTGGTTTTAAAGAAGTAATAAAACTCAATATTAACCATATCAATATATACACATAGGGAAATAACATTTATTATATAAAATTGAAAAATACACTTTAAAAAAAATTGGTCACCTAATTGTTTGTTTACGATAATAAATTGTTTACGTTCGTTGTTAACCAAATTCATTTCAATCTGTCAAAGTAATTTATTGTTTTAATTTTTTTTTCATGAACCATGAAATTGCAACGGCGAGGACATTGTCAAGTACTTGTATGTATATTAAAACCACATGTGGGCTACATCATGAGAGCCAACGACTCAACGGTAATCAAAGCAATTACTATAAGGAAGCCCGGTGGGAGACCGAGGATAAGATGCTGGAATCAAGTGATGAATGATCTGATGGTAAAGATCAATGGTTGTGCCGAAAAGACTGGAGATAGATGAGGATGGAGAAGTATTGTTTGGAAGCTGTGAACCACCCCAGGTTATGAACACCCAAGACTGAACCAAAAGAATGAATGAGAGTAGAACAAGAGAATAAAGAGAATACACACTTGAACATAACATGTGATCACGAAGACTAATCCACCCTATTAATGTCTTTAATTGCCAAATTTATTCATTTTATTGTAATTTACCTTGAAAATGGCTCAATAAAACGATCCAAAACCTGACAAATCAACAATTATCGAATTTAAAGATTATGACAGTAAAAATCAATCAACCGACATTACAACCAGGGCCGGCACTACACTGTTAAAAATCTTTGTAAATTTACTACAACTTTACAAAACAATTGCATAGTGAAATTACAAACTAGTGTTTCGTAAAGTAATATTAATACACATTTTTAGTAACATTACATCTCATTATAGTAAAAGGTTTGTATTTTACTACACTTTTGTATTTTTCAGAAACTAATTATAATTTTGCAATACTGTATCGTAGACTTCATAGAAAAATGATGTAGATTTACTGAACATATTTGCAATTTAGATTCCCACAACTATATTGGTAAAATTACAAAAAATCTTTGTAAATTGAATTACAAGAAATGTTTAAAAATTTACAAATCATCATCCTCTTTATACAACTTCTGCTTGCACTTTTGCTATTCTTTGTGTTAATCGAATACGTTTTGAGATTTTACAACACTGTGTCGCAGATCTAAATTCCAAATTTTGTTAGTTTCCTAAAGATATTTGTAATTTAATTTTACTACAATTGCCACTGGAATTACCAATTAAAATTTGCATTTTGAATCACATGAAATTTTTGGAAATTCGCAAATGATAAATCTTTTTTAAAACTAAGTTATATTAAATTTTAATTTTGTTTTGTTTTCTGGGACAAAAGAAATAGAAAAGTTGAAAATAAAAAAGATTATGTAATATATGTAATTTTCAGAACGGTCTATTATGTATAACATGTATAGCACTTGGCAAACAAATTTAAATAAGTAAGCTTGGTAGGTCAGTGGTAAGAGCGGTGGATTTCGTAAAAATCAAATCGTGCGTTATGGGTTCGAACCTCGGGGAGTGCGGTAAGTGAAAAAAAAAATGCTAAGTTTGATACAGATTTACACGGGGATGTTCGGTGGTATATCATCTGTTCTATATAAATAATTTGTATGTAAATTGATAACAAATAAATAAAGTCGCAGTATAAAATGTTCACATTCAATATTGGAAATTCAATATTGCCCCAATATTTGTACTACATGGGTAGTAATTTTGCAACAAATATTTTGTAATTTTCTCAAAATGAGGTGTAGTAAAATTACAATACTGAGTTTTAATACTACTATATTGTGGTGCGTAAAAACTTCCAACACATGTTTAGTAAAATTACCATAGAAATTTTTAACAGTGTAGGCAAACTATGCCACTGCCTAGTGCGCAAATGATAAAAGGACCAAACCAGATCGAGGTACAAAAATTAATTGCAGTGTGCAATATAAAGTGAAATATTAATATCTACTAATAGTAAAACAGAATAAAAACAATAAATTATTGCTTCGCCCATGATGTGTTCATAAATTTGTTCCTCGAGAAAAAATTACTCCCTGCATTGTAAATTTGATTATCTTTTTAGGTAAATTTTTGTTCGAAAGGTATTTCTTTTAAATAAAAATATGTTTTGTAACTGTAAGTATTTTTTTAAATATTGTAGATTCTCACCCCCCAACTTAGTACTGCTATATAAAAGGGGGGGAGGAGGACGCATTGATAGATTTTTGCCTAGGGCGCCAAAAATCATAGCGCCGGTCCTGATTACAACACATGGCAAATCATTTCAGAATATCTGAATATATCTACTATTTGGTATAATCTAAGGAAAAAATCAAATCAAAAATTAATGAAGAAGTCAAGCAGACTACATATTTCTGAAGAAACAATTTCAAAAAGGCACGGCGCGGCGCCCACTAGGATAATCCAGTAGGATGAATCCACTAGATTCATCCTGATATGTAAACACCATTACCACCGTCTTTTACCCTGTGATTTTTTTGCAGACCCATTTTTTGTGTGGCTATTTAAAATCTGAGCTGAATAAATCAAAAGTGAAAACTGTAGAACAGCTTAAAATGATAATAAAACGTAAGAAATACAAATTCCTCTGGAAAAGATACAACGACTAAAATCGTGGCCAAAACGTTTGTTGCAAGTATACAAGAATAAAAATACAATTATATTATAAAATATAATTAAATAAAATATTAAAAGGCCATAGGACGATAAGCATGGTGAATCGGCCCCAGAAAGATATTTTAATCATACCTTGAGGATATGTAGATATGGATGAAATACTAATATCTTCAAAGTTTCAGATCTCTATCTCATTTGATTTCCGAGAAAATAAATATTTACTCAAAATTAACTAAATTATAGAAAACTAGCCTTGTAAAATCGGCTACGCCGATTTTACCGGCTAGCTCTGCGAGGCACGAAGCCTTCGGCTTCGTACTTGTCGCCCTTCGGGCTCTGCGGCGGCCTACGGCCGCAATTTCGAACTTAGGGGCGGGACTGGAGTCGCGCCACTAAAGGATCGATACCGAAGTGAGGGTGCAAAATGTTTCGATCGATAATTGACATTTGCGACTTGCTTCAACTTTTTCTCTTTTACCGGCGGTCGTACGGTTCGGCATTAGATAATTGGCACACGGTAAATTTTATAAATGGTTAGAAAATTCATACCGGCGAGAAACCATTTGCAAGGTTTGTTTTTACAAATTCTCATTCGAAGAACAATTGTTTGCGTCAGGAGCAAGTTTGAACAGACGAAAATTTGTTTGTATGCACCAAGTACATGAGCCGAGTTTTACTATTTAAAAATCGCATAAAGCAAGGTTTGAAGGACATACGATAATTCATAGCAGCGAGAAACCATTTAGTCGTTAAGTTTGACGCCAAAATTTGATAATAATAATTGGTATTGGAAGAAGGATAAGGTTGGTAGCATTGCATGAAAGTGACAGATTAGTATTGTTGGTTAGGTTTTGTCAGTGGCGTGTTGTGAAGATTTTATCAAAAGGCTTATTATTAAAAAGCATGGACCTTTTGAATCAATAATAATAACAAATCTAGGCTTTTCAAAATAATTATTGAATATTGTAAACCTATTTGAATAAGTAAAAATATTTACAATAAATAGTTAATATTTATAATTTGATATTGAATATTTGCCTTCTAAGTTTTTTAATATATTTAAATGCCATAAATTATAAACAAATTTCTAAAAATATATAGGGAAAATGTTTTTCTTTTAAAATCGCAATATTTTTCTGTAATTAATTAATTACTTTTTTCAATATTAAAGAATTATTAATCTGTTATCGTTTATTTGATTCGTTTTAATTTTTAATTTACTCTTTATACATTTTCACGAGTAACAATTTTAAATAATTTTTAAAACCAAATCTTCTAAACTCACACTTTCTATTATAAACTCGTCGGACCTTTTTGGCTACTGACCACCAAAATGCCATTTTACATTTAAACAAATACCTACATAAACAATTTAAAATAAACACAATTTATACAGAATGCAACATAAAACATTTTACAAACATAATTAAAATAATATTATAATTTTTATAAAAAAAAAACATGACAATAGGTTGGTAGCTATGCATTAAAGTGACAGATGATTATTGAAGGTTATGTTGTATCAGTGGCGTGTTGTGAAGATTTTATGAAAAGGCTTATTATTTCTTACTATTAAAAATCACGGATCTTCACGAAAATTTATGGTTTTAGATCTAGGTTTATCAAAATAATTATTTTAACAGCTGCCTCGTAAATTTAAAATAATTCAACTACGGGTTCATGACCGGCGCCGTCAAAATTTTAAATGTACACTCCGATGAAAAAGTTTCTCGGCGCGAATATTTAAAATCCATAAATTATTTTGTTATTAATTTAGTCAATCAATTTATGAAGAATTTTCGTTCGTTTGAATCTCAAGACGAATTTCTCCCCGGCAATGCTTATAACTTATATTTTGTTAATTTTATTTTAAAGCAAATCAATAATTATTAAGTAATGTAAGGAACGTCAACAATGGTCAACTAAAATCATCAACCTATAAGTGGGCAGTGTACGACGAATGCTCAAGAGTGTAAGAAGAACGCTCGAAGGGAAGATACATTAGGAACGACGCGTGTGTTAAATATTATTAGTTTATCTTTATCTTGTATTGTTCGACATTTTTTCTTCTTTTCTACATTAAAAAGTCGTTTGACAATGTGGTTACCAATTTTTATCGATCTCAGACTTTTCTTTAATATTATATTTTGTCACTTTAAAAATTGTATGATTTCATTTCTTTGCTCATGCGATTGAATGTTTGAACGCACCCCTTAAAAAAATTTATAATAATAATATATAGGTTGGTAGTTTTACATCAAAGTGACAGCAGATTATTAAAGGTTATGTATGTATCAGTGGCGTGTTCTGAATATTTTATCAACAGACTTATTATTTTTATTTGTTAATAATTGAAGGACTTCTTATTTAAAAAAATAAAAATCTTTTTTTTTAAATTATTTTTATTATTGTTAAGATGGATAAGGTTAGTAACATTGCATAGAAGTGACAGGAGGTTATTAAAGGTTCTGTTATCAGTGGCGGGTTGTGAAAAGTTTATCCGGAGGTTTATTATTTCTTTTTGAAAATTCCTTATCTCTCGAATCATTAAAAATAATATAAATATAATTTATTTTAAATTTATTGTTTTAGATCTAGGTGTTTCAAATTTATTATTGAATAGTAATAAATTCGTTTCTACTTTTACGTTTATTAAGATAATTAATTGTTATAAATTTTAAACAAATTTAGAGAAATCTTTAGGAAAAAGTGATTTTCTTTCAAAATCGCATTATTTTTCTGAAATTATGAGAATTTAATATGTATTATTAAATATGTTGCGAGTGACTGTACCCTCAATTAAACATGACAAAATAAAAAAAAAAATTATAAAACAGGGAAGTTTTTTTTTTAAATTTGATAATTTTTATAAATATTGGAAGAATGATAAGGTTGGTAGCTAAGCATGAAAGTGACAGGTGATTATTGAAGGTTATGTTTTGTCAGTGGCGTGTTGTCAATATTTTATCAAAAGGCTTATTATTGAAAATCATGGACATCTCAAATCATTAAAAGTAATAAAAATATAAAATTGTTAAGATTTGTGGTTTTAGATCTAGGCTTTTTAAAATAATTTCTGAATATTTTCCTACCAAGTTTTTCAAGATATTTAAATACCATAAATTATAAATAAATTTGAAAAATTTAATGGAAGAGGGTTTTTGTTTTAAAAACGCAATATTTTATGTAATTATGAATATTTACTTTATTTTATCAAATATATTGCAAGTGACTGTACCCTCAATTCAACCTGACACAAGAAAAATATTTTATAAAACAGGGAAATTATTTATTTGTAAAGTTTGATAATTATTATTGGTATTGGAAGAATGATAAGGTTGGTAGCTAAGCATGAAAGTGACAGGAGATTATTTAAGGTTATGTTTTGTCAGTGGCGTGTTATAAATATTTTATCTGGAGGCTTATTATTAATAATCATGGACCCCTCGAATCATTAAAAATATAATATTTTAAAAACTCAAATATTAAACCAGTTATACAAACGATTAAAATTCTTAAGATCTTTAATATTTCGATACAGAATTTATTTTCATCAGAAATATTTCTTACACTGTTTACTATTTTAACTATCGTATCGAAAGTATAGGCTGGAACACGTTTGGAATGGCTATTCTGCACTCGTGGACCGTCACCCTAGCCTATCGGCTCGGGTGACAAACTTTCCCCTCGTGCAGAGTATGCCGAATTTCAAACTTGATACAAAATATACTATTCTTTGATATACGTTTCAGTGAGAATCTCAACTCTGAAGACCAATTTATTTCACACCGCTATTGCTTATTACATTTATTTCAAGTATTAAAAAAATGCAATCAATCGATCAATCAATAAAAAATACAATCTCTCCTTGTAGCGGGACTAAAAGGGCACGTGATTTATTGTCTTCCGCTCACAATGAAAAATGGTTACAGCAGTGAACCGCATTGTTGTCAAATTGACTTTCGGTGAAATAATTTGTTGTTTAAAAAATGATGATTGGATACCCTGGATCGGTTGTGGACTTCTGGCTGATATAGGTTGGTAGCTTTGCTTCAAGGTGACAGGAGATTATTGAAGGTTATGTGATATCAGTGGCGTGTAATGAATATTTTATCCCCGGGCATATTATTTCTGTTATTGCTTATTTATTTATAATTAGCCGTATTGCATATACAAAGAAGAAAGGAAAAGTATCTACAAAACAATGTATAATCACATATTTCATTATCATTGCCACGTTCAAAAGTATATAAAGGGGATTGTTGGTAAGTTCCCAATCCCAGGGTGAACTGGCAATGCTCCCGGCTAGCGTAAAGGAATTAAGGTACCAGTTCGGTGAGTCCTTCGTAGATAAAAAAATAAGAGGGAAGTGCTGCAGTTGCCCTAGGCGCGACGTGATTATTAGCAACCTTCCCAAGATAACTCGGCTACCCAAATCACGTAAGGTAACGTAGCTGGGACTCACGCGATACGAAGAGGTGCAAGAATTAACACTTGAGTTGTAAAAAAACAGTTTAATGAAGAAAATGAAAAACTAAAGTATAATGGCGCCAAAAATCCAATTCGAGCAATAAGATGGAAAAAAAATATAATATACGTTTCTTGCTATGCAAGAGCAACCCCAGTATAGCTATACTATGGTTTACAATGATAATCACAAGATTACTGGTGTCATGTACATCCAGAGGTTAACAAAAACTATACTGAACTGATTTCAAAAAGGGCTCGAACTTAAGTTTAAGGCGTACATAAATTTAAATAAGGTTTAAATTCATTTAAAATACATATTAAAAAAACAACAAAAAGGACGGCACAAAACACTTATCTCGGAACTGATGACAGATGGTATAAGTCAGGTTGCAGGAATATGTTAGCGGTTACACCCAATTCTTCAATGAGCCAAGGCCCCAAGGATGGAAATTGACTGGAGAGTAACTCCTTGAACCAATATAGGACGTCAGACCAGGTCGTGATAAAGTAAAAAAAAAACGCTGTATTAATATCCACCAAGAACAGTGGGGTGGAGGAAGGACCCTAAAAGGTTTTCGTTATAAAAAACAATGTGAGTCAAACAAAATAACTTTACCTCGTAGATGGTATCGAGGGCTTATCGTACGAAATAGAATATATAACCACGGGTGGTGATAGCAGACAAATTACGAAGTTGAGTCACAAAAACACTTGGATAATTTAATCCTCTAATAGAGAAATTCTTCTCACCTCAAAGCAACGACGGCGAAAAACAATTATAAGAACTATTTGCACAGAATGATCCCAAATATTTGGATTGGTACAAAAACTCGTAAGAATACCAAAAATTTCCAGGCAAAAGCACATCCAAATATATTCAAAACTCGACTTCTTCTTTTTCCAAAAATTTATATAAAACGATAAACCCGCAAATGTCTTGTTGATAATGAATCAAGGTCTCAAACATAGTATAACAATTTAATAGTTACTAGAACAGAACCGTACTTAAAAATTTATAATTCATTCGACTCATTTTGACCCGTCACACTCCCCCTCACCTTGGAAAGAGGTAATTTCCCTTTAATGCATAAGTATAGATCGAAATTACCGATATAATGAATAGAAAAATAAAATACCAAGAGAAGACCATTACAAAAATAAAAGCGGTTATTGACAAAAGGAAAATTTGAATTTGGAAAGGTTTTAATCAGGAGCTGGGTCCATATAGGGCTTTAGATCTTGAACATGCCAGATACCCTGAGCAGCTCCTCTATCATTGATCAACTGATAAGTACAGTAACCTACTTTTTTCTGTATCGTAAAAGGTCCAACAAATTTGGCACATAACTTGGCATTGATATAGTTGATAGCATCGGATTGGACTTTATTTCTGCGCCATACCTTGTCACCAATATTATACTGAACTGGTCGTCGACGTAGATTATAAATTTTTCGATTGCGCTCTTGTGCTTTGATTAGTTCTGCGCTAACTTTTTTAAACATCTTTTGAAACCCTAAATTTCTTCTCTTCATTTCACTATTAAGATCTAATTCCTTTGACACAACGTTCATTTTCCGTTCATAATCACTACCACATTCAACATACTCACGGCCAAAATTAATATAAAAAGGCGAAAAACCAGTAGCTTCACTACGAGATGTTCTTATTGCGCAAGCAAGGGCATTTAAACTTTCATCCCACTTTCTTTGATTTTCGTGAAGATAAGAGGCAATCATAGTTTTAACTACACGATTTACTCGTTCACACGGATCAGCCCTAGGATAATACAAAGGGGTAAATGAAATTTTAACATCGTACATTTTACATAAATTCGCAAATTCTCTACTTTTCATCTGTACGCCATTGTCACAGATTATAAATTGTGGAACACCATAAATCAGAAAAACGCCATCCTCAATACACCGACAAAGTGATTTGGCATTAGCAGCGCGTAACGGAAAAAGTAATACAAATTTACTGAAGGAATCGCTGATGACCAAAAGATACTTGTGACCATGAGTAGATCTTGGCAGGGGGCCCATAAAGTCTAAACTAATCGTTTGCCACGGTTGGGTCGGATGGGATCTATTTCCCATAAGTCCAGCGGGACTCTTTTGTTCTGGTTTATGTTGTGCACAAATGGTACAAGCCTTAACGTACTTCGCTATATCACTTCTCATCTTAGGCCATGTATAGCTATTGCGTAATTTCCAGAAAACTTTATTTATCCCAACATGTCCAGATCTTACATCGTCATGGTGTTCCTGTATGAGCAACTTGCGCTTATCTTTGGGAACTACAATTTTCCAGTTATCAGCGTCGGTAGTAAGCTCCGGAATACCGATTTTTACGTACTTGTATATCAAATTGTTTTCCAAACGCCACTGAGAAAATTTGTTCGGAAATTCTTCAATCTTTTTGCGAAGTTTTATATACCACTGATCGGTGGTATCGTATAAAGATGTTTGTACACTAGAGATAGTTGTTATTTGTGAAATATTAGGTACTGATCGTGATAAAAAATCCGGTACTATATTTTCTTTACCTTTTCTATGAATTATCTTATAGTCAAAGGGTTGCAAACGTAAAGCCCATCTACCTAAGCGTCCCGTCGGATCTTTTAAATTATCCAGCCAAATTAAAGAAGCATGGTCGCTTATTACAGTAAATGTATTTCCCTCGAGATAATGACGTAACTTTTCAACAGCCCAAATAACGCTCAAACACTCGCGCTCCGTAGTGGAATATTTTCGTTCTTGCTTCGTTAAAGATCTGGATAAGAAACAGAGAACTTTTTCTTCCCCTTCAAAACATTGAGTTAAAACAGCACCGATTCCATATGCTGAAGCATCGCATTGCAACGTGAAAGGTTTATTGAAATCAGGACACGTTAATATAGGGGCGGTGACAAGACAATTTTTAATTTCATTAAAAGCAGCTTCGCAAGAATCATTCCATCGAAATGGTACGTTTTTATGAATCAACCTAGTCAAAGGCGCAATAATTGACGAAAAATTTGGCACAAATCTTCGATACCAACCGGCCATACCTAAAAACCTTCTGACTTCGGTAGAATTCTTTGGAGTCGCAACATTCAACATAGCTTCCACCTTCTCTATATCAGTTCTTAGTCCTTGTGAATCTACGATGTAACCCAAGTATTTTAAAGAAGGGCGACAAAAATGACATTTCTCTTGGCTCAAGGTCAATCCAGCAGAAATAAGTCTATCAAAAATTTTATTTAGAATATCCAAATGAGTATCAAAATCGGGCGATATAATAATAATGTCGTCAAGATATACATGTACAAATTCTTCAAGATCAATACCAAGTACTCTATCTATTAACCTTTGCCAACTACCAGGAGCATTAGTTAAACCAAATGGCATTCGTTTAAATTGAAATAACCCTCTACCAGGCACAGTAAACGCCGTATATTTACGAGAAGAAACTTTAACCGGTATTTGCCAAAATGCGCTTTTGATATCAATACTGCTAATATATTTGGCTCCCCTCATTCTATCCAAGATGGAATTAACATATGGAATCGGATAAGCATCTTTTTCAGTAATATTATTCAAAAAGCGGTAGTCAACGCAAAAACGGTATTCTTTGCCTCCGGATTTTGGGACCAAAAGGACTGGCGATGACCAAGCACTCGTAGAAGGCTCTATAACGTCTAAATCAAGCATTTTCTTGATTTCCTCGTCAAGAATTTTCTGCTTAAAAGGTGGTACAGGATAATACCGCCTCTTAATTGGTTTAACGTTCGGCTTAATCTTAATTTCGTGTTCAGTTAATCGTGTATAACCAAGACCACTGCCCATTTTAGAAAATTTGTCTTCCAACAGTAAGGACAAACGCGTCGACTGTTCTGTAGAAAGAGTACTGGCGTCTTGTACAGATGAAATATTAAAATTAGTATTAGAATCTCCAAAGTGCCAAACATCGCGATTCAAATCCGGAACTATATCCATCGCATGCCAAAAATTTAATCCAAAAATTAACTTACTCGAAATACTCTTTAAAGCAAAAACATCAATAACTTTAACTTTCCCCATTAAGCACATTGGAACTTTCAGCATACCTAGAGCAAGACAATTCTGACCATTAGCTACCACACAATTAATTGTTTTAGAAGTATCTAACTTTAACCCCAAACTCAAAAATGCACTTAGGCCATCCTGTCCCACCACTGTGACAGAGCTACCGGAATCTAGAAGTCCCAACATACGTTTACCTAAAACGGTAACTTCTAAATGGGGCCGTTAATCATTAGCAGCATGCGACAGAATGTAATCCAATAAAATTTTATGTCGCGAAGCATTATTATTATTATTATTTATTTGTGCCGGGTTGGAAAAATCTTGAGTCACTAACCGACTAACTAGTGACTCATGTTTCGGTTTCCCGAACACGTAGGGCAGGTACCGACAGTAAAACCAACCTTTCCGCAACCAAAGCACAAAACTCTCGAAGGTTGTCTACACGACGATCTTCTGTGTCCTGGTTGGCCACAATTCCAACAAGTAATTTCGACACGAGTCTGTGCGTCGGTGGGTTGACGTGAAATGATATCGAGGTGAGTCTGTTGATACTTTGTTGCTAGTTTATGATAAGCCGATTCGGGTTCAACCAATAAACTTTCATTAGTAGATGGAGGGCTATAAAGTTTACTGCGATATTCGCTTTCTTCCACCATGCGCCCATAATGTATGAGTTCTTCTATCGTAGAAATTTTCATGCACGAAAGACCTCTTTGAATCTGCGGTAGTAGGTTACCTCTTATCGTATCTACTCGAAAACTCTCAGAAGGTTTATTGGAAAGCTTATTATATAAATTTTCCATCACGGACACATATAAAATCAACTTTTCATCCGCGCCTTGGGTTCGTTTTCTAATTTCAGCCTCTAATCTACTCTCGTATCCAGGAGGCAAAAACGACGTTCTCAGTTGACTAACTAAGTCGTCCCAATCTTTAAAAATGTGTTTTCTGGGTCGGAACCAGACTCGAGCGTCACCCTTGAAAAGTTCTATAGCAGATTGAAAAAGCTGTGCTTTAGTGACTCCTCGTGATTCACGAAGCTCTTCAATAGTTTCGAGAAAAGCAGTTACACTATTAGTACCGTCAAAATTTACATTCCACTTATATATTGGTGGATTAACCATAGAACGAAATTCATTACCGACAAGTGACGTACTAGTACTTAAACGTCTCGTAGGATCAAAAGTATCATCGTTAACTTCACAACCTTTAGAGATTGGTTCAATAAAATCATCCTGAATACTAGATAAATTGGTAATAATAGGTTTTGTACTACTTGAATATTCGCTAAAAGAAACTCGTCGAGCTCTAGATCTCTTATCGTGGGATGAACCCATATTATTCAAGTTCACGCGTTTCATAAGATCAACTACATTTTGGTTGATCATTTCATGTAATAATTCTTGATCGCGATAAATGGAGCTACCGAGAGGCACAGTAGGCAATACAGCAAGATTATCGGCAATAGGAGGATTGGGATTCATGAAGGTATCTGGTTCCTTGGTTGTATTTAAAATTCGCGGTGAGGGCGTTAGAGACGCAGACGGTTCCGAGAAATCTAATAAGGGGCCACATAATTGTTCTTCAGGTGGATTCGGTAGATCAAGAATAGAACTCGATAATGAAATTGCACTAGTATTATTAGGAACAATCCCCGTTACAAAATAAATCTCACTTAAAGATTTCAGTAATCCAGAAGCAATTATCGAAAGGTTTTCGTGTTTTGTTTCATCTTCTTCCGTAATCAATTCTACCCTATCTAATCTACGCTGAACGTGAAGAAGACGAGCTTTTATACGGGCATGTTCGTTAACTCGATTTGACTTATCGAAGTCTTCTATATACCCACCTAATTCGACTAATTTAGCTGACAAGGTTTCAAATTCAAATTTTGAATCCCCGGAATTAAATGTAACAGGTAAATTTTTGTTAATTGCCTCTCTTAACAATTGTCGTTTTTCCGCGACCGTGTTGCCTATCTTAATCCCTCTCCACATGAGCTCATAGGATAGCTCATCGCTCAATAACCTATTAACATCCATAATAAAAACAAAAATATCTAAGAAATATTAACTTATAAATAAATTGATAGAAAAAAATTCTTTGTCTTATCCGAACAAAATGAGAAAAAATAACTGAAAGGAATTTCCCCTCCCCTACCTAGGAAAAGAAAAAAACGCAAAAGATGCTCGAAAATCCGCAACGATGGATGAAGGAGCAAATAAACAAAATTCTATAAAAGAGTTGAAAGTAAATAAGTACAAATCAAAATCACTAAGAACCGAGACAGTGTTTGCCGATTTTAAAAAACAACTCAAGGTAATTCCTGCACTCTTTTCTGCGTTGGGCGCCAATTTGCCACGTTCAAAAGTATATAAAGGGGATTGTTGGTAAGTTCCCAATCCCAGGGTGAACTGGCAATGCTCCCGGCTAGCGTAAAGGAATTAAGGTACCAGTTCGGTGAGTCCTTCGTAGATAAAAAAATAAGAGGGAAGTGCTGCAGTTGCCCTAGGCGCCACGTGATTATTAGCAACCTTCCCAAGATAACTCGGCTACCCAAATCACGTAAGGTAACGTAGCTGGGACTCACGCGATACGAAGAGGTGCAAGAATTAACACTTGAGTTGTAAAAAAACAGTTTAATGAAGAAAATGAAAAACTAAAGTATAATGGCGCCAAAAATCCAATTCGAGCAATAAGATGGAAAAAAAATATAATATACGTTTCTTGCTATGCAAGAGCAACCCCAGTATAGCTATACTATGGTTTACAATGATAATCACAAGATTACTGGTGTCATGTACATCCAGAGGTTAACAAAAACTATACTGAACTGATTTCAAAAAGGGCTCGAACTTAAGTTTAAGGCGTACATAAATTTAAATAAGGTTTAAATTCATTTAAAATACATATTAAAAAAACAACAAAAAGGACGGCACAAAACACTTATCTCGGAACTGATGACAGATGGTATAAGTCAGGTTGCAGGAATATGTTAGCGGTTACACCCAATTCTTCAATGAGCCAAGGCCCCAAGGATGGAAATTGACTGGAGAGTAACTCCTTGAACCAATATAGGACGTCAGACCAGGTCGTGATAAAGTAAAAAAAAACGCTGTATTAATATCCACCAAGAACAGTGGGGTGGAGGAAGGACCCTAAAAGGTTTTCGTTATAAAAAACAATGTGAGTCAAACAAAATAACTTTACCTCGTAGATGGTATCGAGGGCTTATCGTACGAAATAGAATATATAACCACGGGTGGTGATAGCAGACAAATTACGAAGTTGAGTCACAAAAACACTTGGATAATTTAATCCTCTAATAGAGAAATTCTTCTCACCTCAAAGCAACGACGGCGAAAAACAATTATAAGAACTATTTGCACAGAATGATCCCAAATATTTGGATTGGTACAAAAACTCGTAAGAATACCAAAAATTTCCAGGCAAAAGCACATCCAAATATATTCAAAACTCGACTTCTTCTTTTTCCAAAAATTTATATAAAACGATAAACCCGCAAATGTCTTGTTGATAATGAATCAAGGTCTCAAACATAGTATAACAATTTAATAGTTACTAGAACAGAACCGTACTTAAAAATTTATAATTCATTCGACTCATTTTGACCCGTCACATCATGGACCTTTCCAATCATTAAAATTAAAAAATATATAAAATTGTTCAAATTTACTGTTTTGGATCTATGATATCCAATGTTATTATTTATTCGACGATTTTTTTCTTAATTCCTACATAGCAATAATGTCACTGACCATGTGGGTACGAACTTTCATCGATCTCAGACTTTATATTTTGTCACCTTAAAAATTGTATGATTCGATTTCTTTGCTCAAGGGTTTCATTGTTTGAACGCGCCCCTTAAAAAATTTATAATAACTTTTGAAAGTTCGAATGTTACCACACTGTATCGGTTGTGGATGATATAGGTTGGTAGTTTTGCATCAAAGTGACAGGAGATTATTGAAGGTTATGTTGTATCAGTGGCGTGCTGTAAAAATTTTATCAAAAGGCTTATTATTTATATTTAAAGATAAAGATTATTAATAAAAAAAAAATCTTCTTCTTTGAAGTTTTTCTCTCCACCTTGGTCCTGTGTCTTGGGATATTGTATTTACCATGAAGAGCTGAAGAGCTGAGTTGTAAGTTGAAAAGTTGTACAACACAACAAATGCATTAAATTTAAAAGAAATATTTAATAAAGAAATAAAATTTCAATAACTGCACAAAAAGATGATCATTTTTGTTATTCTTCGCGAAAGCTGTCTTTAAATTTTTTTTCTTTCAACTCTTGCTAAAGACTTCGGCAATATTGTGATTTATTTTCATAAATTTCTGCAGAGCCAATTTCACATAAATGGGAGGTTTCTATAAAACGTCTACCATACCTTCTTGATCGTCTCGTTACTTGAAACTTTAAACACTCTACACCGATTTGCACTTTTGTACGCAAAATTTGGCGGTAAAGTTTCATATTTGTCTTACAAATGTGTTACGTTTTGAATCATCACATTCCGACGAAGTCGTTTCGAGCCCCTCGGACTTTCAAAAATTATTCCAGGCACAATTGTGGATATACAAACGACCGCCACCGTTGAAATATTTGCACAGCTTCCTACCGATTTGCACCTGTCTCCACTAAAATGAAGCACAAAATTTTGTATATACCCTACAAGTTACCTACCATTAGATTCCCAATTCTTCAACGGACACGAAGTACTCCTCCTCGACGCTCAAATAATGTAGTCGAACCGACACGTTGCGTAAAAGTTGAAATTTAACTGAAAATTTCTTAAACGTCAAACGTGTCAATTAATTTTCGAAGTTTTTCGAATCGATCGCGACGCGACCCATCTTCCGTCTCTCCCGTTTCGCTTGCATCAGAGAGAGTTGCGAGATTGAACAAACGAAATTTTTTCAAAATAGTCACGTTTGTTCTCGAAAATTGCCCAATAATGCGACGGTGAAGCGCTAAATTTTATACGTTTTCATTCTTCCTCGGAACCAAAATTTCGCTCCGAAGAAGAAATTTTTCACTTTATCTTGGAAAATTACGTAATTTTTTCTCGTCGGCTGTTGTGCGTAGAATAAAGTTCAAATTCTTAACATCCAAAATTATTTTAAGCGTCAATTTCCCTAAATACTCGTTTAACAGCACGGTGCGAAGAAATGGATTTTTTCAACTTTAACAGATTTCTGTTTTTAATTTTTAGATGGATAAAAAACCCCAAAATAATGAGAAAAGTTAATATAAGTTTTTCGCAAATAAATTTCCTTGACTGCTAAATACGTCATTTTTTGACTACCCCAAAAAGAGCTAGGATTTGAATCGAGATTTTTCTCGTTCCCGCATATCGTGCATTTCCTCCTTTATTTGACGTTTTTCGACAAAATGTGTAAGACAACAAAATATGCACATCGTCAAACACCATCGGATGGCAGAAAAATATTTTCAATTATATAAATAGTCGCAGCGCTACGGCCCCATGAAAGTCAAAATTTTGAAAATTCTTTTATCGCTCGTAGCGGCCTTATTTACCAACCGATTTTTAACTTTGACGTCGCTACCGAAGCGCACGGCGATTTTCCACAATTTCGGACCAGTTCAATTTTGCTCCAAGTGCAAAGCTAAAGCGGAGATTTCGCATTGAAAATTCAAAAAAAAATTTCCAATGCTACTGCCTTGAAAACCTTTTTGGAAACTTTTATTCCCAAATATTTGAAATTTATCGGCGGAATCGTGTGCGTCCGATCATTTTAAGCATCACCGAGCAAAATTTTTCAATAAAATAATGCTTCCTTGTAGGAAAAATTTAACTTCAAAGAATTAACTTTTCATAAAATTCGCACAATGGCTATCGTTTCTCGTCATCCGACCTTAGGAAAAG
The DNA here is from genome assembly GCA_963170105.1 of Cantharis lateralis. Classification (NCBI taxonomy): domain Eukaryota; kingdom Metazoa; phylum Arthropoda; class Insecta; order Coleoptera; family Cantharidae; genus Cantharis; species Cantharis lateralis. The sequence goes on along the minus strand of OY720624.1, from coordinate 56,343,008 downwards.
GACCAAATTTTAAATTTACGGGTTTACAATCTTTGCCGATCATGGACCGTCCGCCTAAACAGACGGTAATTTTCGTAAAGTCTCTTTTAAGCGTGGCGCACACCCCGAAGGTCACGATTTTTTTCAAATTTCAAGAATTAAAATATTTTAATTTTTTAATCAATTCTCTTTATGAAAATATTGGGAAAAGATTAATTACGCTTTTTCGAAAAATCGCTTTTTCACGCTCAAAAATAATATTTTTGGTACACGTCGAAAAGAGCCAGGATTTGGAAGCGAAATTTTCGAGTCATCGGATTTGGTCGATTTGCTCCTTTATTTGACGTTTTTCGATAAAATGTGTAATAAACCAAATTAAGCACACAGCAAAACGCCACCAGTTTTCAGTAAAACATTTTCAAATATTTGCAGGGTTTGCGCGCCACGGCCCCAAGAAAGTCAAAATTTTGAAATTTCTTTTATCGCTCGTAGCGGCCTTATTTACCGGCCGATTTTTAATTTCGACAATTCTACAGAAGCGCACGGCGATTTTCCACAATTTCGGACCAGTTCAATTTTGCTCCAAGTGCAAAGCTAAAGCGGAGATTTCGCATTGAAAATTCAAAAAAAAATTTCCAATGCTACTGCCTTGAAAACCTTTTTGGAAACTTTTATTCCAAATTTTTTGAAATTTAACGGCGGAATCGTGTGCGTCCGATCATTTTAAGCATCACCGAGCAAAATTTTTCAATAAAATAATGCTTCCTTGTAGGAAAAATTTAACTTCAATGAATTAACTTTTCATAAAATTCGCACAATGGCTATCGTTTCTCTTCATCCGACCTTAGGAAAAGGACCAAATTTTAAATTTATGGGTTTACAATCTTTGCCGATCATGGACCGTCCGCCTAAACAGACGGAAATTTTCATAAAGTCTCTTTTCAGCGTGGCGCACACCCCAAAGGTCACGATTTTTTTCAAATTTCAAAAATTAAAATATTTTAATTTTTTAATCAATTCTCTTTATGAAAATATTGGGAAAAGATTAATTACACTTTTTCGAAAAATCGCTTTTTCACGCTGAAAAATAATATTTTTGGTACACGTCGAAAAGAGCCAGGATTTGGAAGGGAAATTTTCGAGTCGTGGGATTTGATCGATTTTCTCCTTTATTTGACGTTTTTCGATAAAATGTGTAATAAATCAAATTATGCACACGGCAAAACGCCACCAGGTGTCGGTAAAACATTTTCAAATATTTGCAGAGTTTGCGCTCTACGACCGTAACAAAGTCAAAATTTTGAAAATTCTTTTATCGCTCGTAGCGGTCTTATTTACCGGCCGATTTTTAATTTCGACAATTCTACAGAAACGCACGGCGATTTTCCACAATTTCGGTGCGGTTCATTTTTGCTCCACGTGCAAAGCTAAAGCGGAGATTTGGCATTGAAAATTCAAAAAAAAATTTCCAATGCTACTGCCTTGAAAATTTTTTTGGAAATTTTTATTTCGAAATTTTGGAAATTTTACGCCGGATTCGTTTGCGCCCGATAATTATAAGCATTTCTGATCAAAAATTTTCTATATAATTACGTTTCCTTCTTGGAAAAATTTAACTTCAAAGAATTAGCTTTTCATAAAATTCGCACAATGGCTATCTTTCTCGTCACCCGACCTTAGGAAAAGGACTAAAATTTAAATTTATGGCTTTACAATCCTTGACGATCATGGACCGTCCGCCTAAACAGACGTTAATTTTCGTAAAGTCTTTTTTAAGCGTGGCGCACACCCCGAAGCGTCACGATTTCTTTTAAATTGCAAAAATTAAAGTATTTTAATTTTTTAATAAATTCATTTAGTGGAAATATGGGGAAAAGATTAATTACACTTTTTCGAAAAATTGCTTTTTCACGCTCAAAAATAATATTTTTGGTACACGTCGAAAAGGGCCAGGATTTGGAAGCGAAATTTTCGAGTCGTGGGATTTGGTCGATTTTCTCCTTTATTTGACGTTTTTCGTCGAAAGGTGTAATAAACTAAATTATGCACATGGCAAAACGCCACCAGTTGTCGGCAAAACATTTTCAAATATTTGTCAAGTTTGCGCTCTACGGTCGTAATAAAGTCAAAATTTTGAATATTCTTTTATCGCTCGTAGCGGCCTTATTTACCGGCCGATTTTTAATTTCGACAATTCTACTTCAGCGCACGGCGATTTGCCACAATATCGGTCTGGTTCATTTTTGCTCCACGTGCAAAGCTAAAGCGAGGATTTGGCATTCAAAATTCAAAAAAAAAATTCCAATGCTACTGCCTTGAAAATTTTTTTGGAAATTTTTATTTCAAAATTTTGAAAATTTTACGCCGGATTCGTGTGCGTCCGATAATTTTAAGCATTACCTATCAAAAATTTTCCATATAATTACGTTTCATTCTTGGAAAAATTTTCCTTTTGCGAATTAAATTTGCAATAATTGCACCAAACGCCGACCACCGTTGTAATTCTTCGGAAATCCTGTCATTAAGGGTGGTAATTTTTTTCGTTACAACTGTTCTCGACGGCATCGACTATATTGTGACTTGATTTCGTCGAAATCTGCAAAGCCGTTTTCGCACAAATGAGAGAGTTTCGAAAAATCGTCTACCTGACGCCCTATTTTTATCTCCCCTTTTTTGGCGAAACTTTCATAACACGAAGATATCGAACATTAGATTTTAGTCATCGTCAATCTTTCCATGATTGCAAAGGCGGTCTCTCCCCAACCCCTACAAGTCTGCAAAATTTTAAAACGATTCTACATGCAAATTTTAACTTTTAACTCTGGAAATTTTCAGCACTCTATACCGATTATCATTTTTTTACGCAAAATTTAGCGGGAAAGTATAGCAATGACCCACAAGTTTGGTACCCATGAGAGTGGAACAAATGGAGGAATCCATTTGGAGCACCATCGATGCTCAAAAATCGAGCTCCGCGCGACCGCGGGCGTCCCGACGTCCGCAACAGTCGAAATATTTGCACGGCTTCCTACCGATTTTCCCTTTCCTTAACAAAATTTGGACGTAAAAGTTAACAGTGTTGTTGCACATTTGGTACGGATGGATTCCTCACGTACCGAAGAAGCTAACCGGATCCCCCCGGACGTTCAAAAATCGCTCTCCGTGCGACCGCGGGCGTCCCGACGTCCGCCACCGTCAAAGTATTTTCTCGGCTTCCTACCGATTTTCGCTTTCTTTAACAAAATTTGGCGGTTAAAGTTAACAGTAGGTTTACAAATTTGACACGGATGGATTCTTCACGTTCCGAAGAAGACTACCGGACCCCTCCGGTAATCCAAAAATCGTTCTCCGTGCGACCGCGGGCATCCCGACTTACGCCACCGTCGAAATATTTGCTCGGCTTCCTACCGATTTTCCTCTTCCTCAACAAATTTTGGCGATAAAAGTTAACAGTGGTCTTGCAAATCTGGTACGGATGGATTCCTCGCGTCCCGAAGAAGGCGACCGGCTCCCTCCGGTCGTTCAAAAATCGCTCCTCGCCGGACCCGGAACGTCCGAACGGCGGCCACCTGCGAAACCTTTGCACTCGCTCCTACCGATTCGCACCGTTACGCACAAAATTAAAGCGTAAAATTTGGTATTCACCCAGCAAATTGCCTACCCATAAACGCCCAACGTCCCAAGGAACACGTCGCAATCCCTCCCGACGTTCAAAAATCGCTCTCCGCTCTACACTCTCGCAAAACGTCGAAAAATGATGTAAAATTTCTTAAACGTCAAAATGTCAAAATAATTAATTTAATTTCCGAACAAATTCGAATCGAGTTGCGACGTCCGCCCGACCGTTTCGCGTGCGTTAGAAAGAGACGGGACGTTACGATTTAAAAAAAGGCACGTTAATTATCAAAAATTGACGATAAAAAAACGAATGCGTTTGAGAGAGACCTAGCAATGCTCGACCAGTCGCACCCGCAGAGAATTTTTTTCGAATGTTGAACTTCAACTTTGCAAATTCCCCACGCCTCGGAGGCATTTTTTAGACGTTTCTGCAATCGGTTCTGCACGATGCGGATCCTTCGTGCGTCGAACGGCACCTCGCACGGCCAATCCTGTAGGGCCAGTATGGCTGTGGTTCTGTGCTAGGAATCGACCGTTCAAAAAACCACTCTTCTTGCTCTGGCCGCCGCCTCCGGCGGCGGTAAGCTTCGCTCGTCCAGCCCGAGGCTCGGCTTCGCCTCGCCCGTTCTTCGAAACCGTCCCCGAGCAAAATCGGTCCACGGCCGGCCGCTGCGCGGCCAGTTCTTTGTCAAAAAAATGAACCGGGCCTTATTTAGTATAAGATTTTATTATATAGACTAGCCTTGTAAAATCGGCTACGCCGATTTTACCGGCTAGCTCTGCGAGGCACGAAGCCTTCGGCTTCGTACTTGTCGCCCTTCGGGCTCTGCGGCGGCCTACGGCCGCAATTTCGAACTTAGGGGCGGGACTGGAGTCGCGCCACTAAAGGATCGATACCGAAGTGAGGGTGCAAAATGTTTCGATCGATAATTGACATTTGCGACTTGCTTCAACTTTTTCTCTTTTACCGGCGGTCGTACGGTTCGGCATTAGATAATTGGCACACGGTAAATTTTATAAATGGTTAGAAAATTCATACCGGCGAGAAACCATTTGCAAGGTTTGTTTTTACAAATTCTCATTCGAAGAACAATTGTTTGCGTCAGGAGCAAGTTTGAACAGACGAAAATTTGTTTGTATGCACCAAGTACATGAGCCGAGTTTTACTATTTAAAAATCGCATAAAGCAAGGTTTGAAGGACATACGATAATTCATAGCAGCGAGAAACCATTTAGTCGTTAAGTTTGACGCCAAAATTTGATAATAATAATTGGTATTGGAAGAAGGATAAGGTTGGTAGCATTGCATGAAAGTGACAGATTAGTATTGTTGGTTAGGTTTTGTCAGTGGCGTGTTGTGAAGATTTTATCAAAAGGCTTATTATTAAAAAGCATGGACCTTTTGAATCAATAATAATAACAAATCTAGGCTTTTCAAAATAATTATTGAATATTGTAAACCTATTTGAATAAGTAAAAATATTTACAATAAATAGTTAATATTTATAATTTGATATTGAATATTTGCCTTCTAAGTTTTTTAATATATTTAAATGCCATAAATTATAAACAAATTTCTAAAAATATATAGGGAAAATGTTTTTCTTTTAAAATCGCAATATTTTTCTGTAATTAATTAATTACTTTTTTCAATATTAAAGAATTATTAATCTGTTATCGTTTATTTGATTCGTTTTAATTTTTAATTTACTCTTTATACATTTTCACGAGTAACAATTTTAAATAATTTTTAAAACCAAATCTTCTAAACTCACACTTTCTATTATAAACTCGTCGGACCTTTTTGGCTACTGACCACCAAAATGCCATTTTACATTTAAACAAATACCTACATAAACAATTTAAAATAAACACAATTTATACAGAATGCAACATAAAACATTTTACAAACATAATTAAAATAATATTATAATTTTTATAAAAAAAAAACATGACAATAGGTTGGTAGCTATGCATTAAAGTGACAGATGATTATTGAAGGTTATGTTGTATCAGTGGCGTGTTGTGAAGATTTTATGAAAAGGCTTATTATTTCTTACTATTAAAAATCACGGATCTTCACGAAAATTTATGGTTTTAGATCTAGGTTTATCAAAATAATTATTTTAACAGCTGCCTCGTAAATTTAAAATAATTCAACTACGGGTTCATGACCGGCGCCGTCAAAATTTTAAATGTACACTCCGATGAAAAAGTTTCTCGGCGCGAATATTTAAAATCCATAAATTATTTTGTTATTAATTTAGTCAATCAATTTATGAAGAATTTTCGTTCGTTTGAATCTCAAGACGAATTTCTCCCCGGCAATGCTTATAACTTATATTTTGTTAATTTTATTTTAAAGCAAATCAATAATTATTAAGTAATGTAAGGAACGTCAACAATGGTCAACTAAAATCATCAACCTATAAGTGGGCAGTGTACGACGAATGCTCAAGAGTGTAAGAAGAACGCTCGAAGGGAAGATACATTAGGAACGACGCGTGTGTTAAATATTATTAGTTTATCTTTATCTTGTATTGTTCGACATTTTTTCTTCTTTTCTACATTAAAAAGTCGTTTGACAATGTGGTTACCAATTTTTATCGATCTCAGACTTTTCTTTAATATTATATTTTGTCACTTTAAAAATTGTATGATTTCATTTCTTTGCTCATGCGATTGAATGTTTGAACGCACCCCTTAAAAAAATTTATAATAATAATATATAGGTTGGTAGTTTTACATCAAAGTGACAGCAGATTATTAAAGGTTATGTATGTATCAGTGGCGTGTTCTGAATATTTTATCAACAGACTTATTATTTTTATTTGTTAATAATTGAAGGACTTCTTATTTAAAAAAATAAAAATCTTTTTTTTTAAATTATTTTTATTATTGTTAAGATGGATAAGGTTAGTAACATTGCATAGAAGTGACAGGAGGTTATTAAAGGTTCTGTTATCAGTGGCGGGTTGTGAAAAGTTTATCCGGAGGTTTATTATTTCTTTTTGAAAATTCCTTATCTCTCGAATCATTAAAAATAATATAAATATAATTTATTTTAAATTTATTGTTTTAGATCTAGGTGTTTCAAATTTATTATTGAATAGTAATAAATTCGTTTCTACTTTTACGTTTATTAAGATAATTAATTGTTATAAATTTTAAACAAATTTAGAGAAATCTTTAGGAAAAAGTGATTTTCTTTCAAAATCGCATTATTTTTCTGAAATTATGAGAATTTAATATGTATTATTAAATATGTTGCGAGTGACTGTACCCTCAATTAAACATGACAAAATAAAAAAAAAAATTATAAAACAGGGAAGTTTTTTTTTTAAATTTGATAATTTTTATAAATATTGGAAGAATGATAAGGTTGGTAGCTAAGCATGAAAGTGACAGGTGATTATTGAAGGTTATGTTTTGTCAGTGGCGTGTTGTCAATATTTTATCAAAAGGCTTATTATTGAAAATCATGGACATCTCAAATCATTAAAAGTAATAAAAATATAAAATTGTTAAGATTTGTGGTTTTAGATCTAGGCTTTTTAAAATAATTTCTGAATATTTTCCTACCAAGTTTTTCAAGATATTTAAATACCATAAATTATAAATAAATTTGAAAAATTTAATGGAAGAGGGTTTTTGTTTTAAAAACGCAATATTTTATGTAATTATGAATATTTACTTTATTTTATCAAATATATTGCAAGTGACTGTACCCTCAATTCAACCTGACACAAGAAAAATATTTTATAAAACAGGGAAATTATTTATTTGTAAAGTTTGATAATTATTATTGGTATTGGAAGAATGATAAGGTTGGTAGCTAAGCATGAAAGTGACAGGAGATTATTTAAGGTTATGTTTTGTCAGTGGCGTGTTATAAATATTTTATCTGGAGGCTTATTATTAATAATCATGGACCCCTCGAATCATTAAAAATATAATATTTTAAAAACTCAAATATTAAACCAGTTATACAAACGATTAAAATTCTTAAGATCTTTAATATTTCGATACAGAATTTATTTTCATCAGAAATATTTCTTACACTGTTTACTATTTTAACTATCGTATCGAAAGTATAGGCTGGAACACGTTTGGAATGGCTATTCTGCACTCGTGGACCGTCACCCTAGCCTATCGGCTCGGGTGACAAACTTTCCCCTCGTGCAGAGTATGCCGAATTTCAAACTTGATACAAAATATACTATTCTTTGATATACGTTTCAGTGAGAATCTCAACTCTGAAGACCAATTTATTTCACACCGCTATTGCTTATTACATTTATTTCAAGTATTAAAAAAATGCAATCAATCGATCAATCAATAAAAAATACAATCTCTCCTTGTAGCGGGACTAAAAGGGCACGTGATTTATTGTCTTCCGCTCACAATGAAAAATGGTTACAGCAGTGAACCGCATTGTTGTCAAATTGACTTTCGGTGAAATAATTTGTTGTTTAAAAAATGATGATTGGATACCCTGGATCGGTTGTGGACTTCTGGCTGATATAGGTTGGTAGCTTTGCTTCAAGGTGACAGGAGATTATTGAAGGTTATGTGATATCAGTGGCGTGTAATGAATATTTTATCCCCGGGCATATTATTTCTGTTATTGCTTATTTATTTATAATTAGCCGTATTGCATATACAAAGAAGAAAGGAAAAGTATCTACAAAACAATGTATAATCACATATTTCATTATCATTGCCACGTTCAAAAGTATATAAAGGGGATTGTTGGTAAGTTCCCAATCCCAGGGTGAACTGGCAATGCTCCCGGCTAGCGTAAAGGAATTAAGGTACCAGTTCGGTGAGTCCTTCGTAGATAAAAAAATAAGAGGGAAGTGCTGCAGTTGCCCTAGGCGCGACGTGATTATTAGCAACCTTCCCAAGATAACTCGGCTACCCAAATCACGTAAGGTAACGTAGCTGGGACTCACGCGATACGAAGAGGTGCAAGAATTAACACTTGAGTTGTAAAAAAACAGTTTAATGAAGAAAATGAAAAACTAAAGTATAATGGCGCCAAAAATCCAATTCGAGCAATAAGATGGAAAAAAAATATAATATACGTTTCTTGCTATGCAAGAGCAACCCCAGTATAGCTATACTATGGTTTACAATGATAATCACAAGATTACTGGTGTCATGTACATCCAGAGGTTAACAAAAACTATACTGAACTGATTTCAAAAAGGGCTCGAACTTAAGTTTAAGGCGTACATAAATTTAAATAAGGTTTAAATTCATTTAAAATACATATTAAAAAAACAACAAAAAGGACGGCACAAAACACTTATCTCGGAACTGATGACAGATGGTATAAGTCAGGTTGCAGGAATATGTTAGCGGTTACACCCAATTCTTCAATGAGCCAAGGCCCCAAGGATGGAAATTGACTGGAGAGTAACTCCTTGAACCAATATAGGACGTCAGACCAGGTCGTGATAAAGTAAAAAAAAAACGCTGTATTAATATCCACCAAGAACAGTGGGGTGGAGGAAGGACCCTAAAAGGTTTTCGTTATAAAAAACAATGTGAGTCAAACAAAATAACTTTACCTCGTAGATGGTATCGAGGGCTTATCGTACGAAATAGAATATATAACCACGGGTGGTGATAGCAGACAAATTACGAAGTTGAGTCACAAAAACACTTGGATAATTTAATCCTCTAATAGAGAAATTCTTCTCACCTCAAAGCAACGACGGCGAAAAACAATTATAAGAACTATTTGCACAGAATGATCCCAAATATTTGGATTGGTACAAAAACTCGTAAGAATACCAAAAATTTCCAGGCAAAAGCACATCCAAATATATTCAAAACTCGACTTCTTCTTTTTCCAAAAATTTATATAAAACGATAAACCCGCAAATGTCTTGTTGATAATGAATCAAGGTCTCAAACATAGTATAACAATTTAATAGTTACTAGAACAGAACCGTACTTAAAAATTTATAATTCATTCGACTCATTTTGACCCGTCACACTCCCCCTCACCTTGGAAAGAGGTAATTTCCCTTTAATGCATAAGTATAGATCGAAATTACCGATATAATGAATAGAAAAATAAAATACCAAGAGAAGACCATTACAAAAATAAAAGCGGTTATTGACAAAAGGAAAATTTGAATTTGGAAAGGTTTTAATCAGGAGCTGGGTCCATATAGGGCTTTAGATCTTGAACATGCCAGATACCCTGAGCAGCTCCTCTATCATTGATCAACTGATAAGTACAGTAACCTACTTTTTTCTGTATCGTAAAAGGTCCAACAAATTTGGCACATAACTTGGCATTGATATAGTTGATAGCATCGGATTGGACTTTATTTCTGCGCCATACCTTGTCACCAATATTATACTGAACTGGTCGTCGACGTAGATTATAAATTTTTCGATTGCGCTCTTGTGCTTTGATTAGTTCTGCGCTAACTTTTTTAAACATCTTTTGAAACCCTAAATTTCTTCTCTTCATTTCACTATTAAGATCTAATTCCTTTGACACAACGTTCATTTTCCGTTCATAATCACTACCACATTCAACATACTCACGGCCAAAATTAATATAAAAAGGCGAAAAACCAGTAGCTTCACTACGAGATGTTCTTATTGCGCAAGCAAGGGCATTTAAACTTTCATCCCACTTTCTTTGATTTTCGTGAAGATAAGAGGCAATCATAGTTTTAACTACACGATTTACTCGTTCACACGGATCAGCCCTAGGATAATACAAAGGGGTAAATGAAATTTTAACATCGTACATTTTACATAAATTCGCAAATTCTCTACTTTTCATCTGTACGCCATTGTCACAGATTATAAATTGTGGAACACCATAAATCAGAAAAACGCCATCCTCAATACACCGACAAAGTGATTTGGCATTAGCAGCGCGTAACGGAAAAAGTAATACAAATTTACTGAAGGAATCGCTGATGACCAAAAGATACTTGTGACCATGAGTAGATCTTGGCAGGGGGCCCATAAAGTCTAAACTAATCGTTTGCCACGGTTGGGTCGGATGGGATCTATTTCCCATAAGTCCAGCGGGACTCTTTTGTTCTGGTTTATGTTGTGCACAAATGGTACAAGCCTTAACGTACTTCGCTATATCACTTCTCATCTTAGGCCATGTATAGCTATTGCGTAATTTCCAGAAAACTTTATTTATCCCAACATGTCCAGATCTTACATCGTCATGGTGTTCCTGTATGAGCAACTTGCGCTTATCTTTGGGAACTACAATTTTCCAGTTATCAGCGTCGGTAGTAAGCTCCGGAATACCGATTTTTACGTACTTGTATATCAAATTGTTTTCCAAACGCCACTGAGAAAATTTGTTCGGAAATTCTTCAATCTTTTTGCGAAGTTTTATATACCACTGATCGGTGGTATCGTATAAAGATGTTTGTACACTAGAGATAGTTGTTATTTGTGAAATATTAGGTACTGATCGTGATAAAAAATCCGGTACTATATTTTCTTTACCTTTTCTATGAATTATCTTATAGTCAAAGGGTTGCAAACGTAAAGCCCATCTACCTAAGCGTCCCGTCGGATCTTTTAAATTATCCAGCCAAATTAAAGAAGCATGGTCGCTTATTACAGTAAATGTATTTCCCTCGAGATAATGACGTAACTTTTCAACAGCCCAAATAACGCTCAAACACTCGCGCTCCGTAGTGGAATATTTTCGTTCTTGCTTCGTTAAAGATCTGGATAAGAAACAGAGAACTTTTTCTTCCCCTTCAAAACATTGAGTTAAAACAGCACCGATTCCATATGCTGAAGCATCGCATTGCAACGTGAAAGGTTTATTGAAATCAGGACACGTTAATATAGGGGCGGTGACAAGACAATTTTTAATTTCATTAAAAGCAGCTTCGCAAGAATCATTCCATCGAAATGGTACGTTTTTATGAATCAACCTAGTCAAAGGCGCAATAATTGACGAAAAATTTGGCACAAATCTTCGATACCAACCGGCCATACCTAAAAACCTTCTGACTTCGGTAGAATTCTTTGGAGTCGCAACATTCAACATAGCTTCCACCTTCTCTATATCAGTTCTTAGTCCTTGTGAATCTACGATGTAACCCAAGTATTTTAAAGAAGGGCGACAAAAATGACATTTCTCTTGGCTCAAGGTCAATCCAGCAGAAATAAGTCTATCAAAAATTTTATTTAGAATATCCAAATGAGTATCAAAATCGGGCGATATAATAATAATGTCGTCAAGATATACATGTACAAATTCTTCAAGATCAATACCAAGTACTCTATCTATTAACCTTTGCCAACTACCAGGAGCATTAGTTAAACCAAATGGCATTCGTTTAAATTGAAATAACCCTCTACCAGGCACAGTAAACGCCGTATATTTACGAGAAGAAACTTTAACCGGTATTTGCCAAAATGCGCTTTTGATATCAATACTGCTAATATATTTGGCTCCCCTCATTCTATCCAAGATGGAATTAACATATGGAATCGGATAAGCATCTTTTTCAGTAATATTATTCAAAAAGCGGTAGTCAACGCAAAAACGGTATTCTTTGCCTCCGGATTTTGGGACCAAAAGGACTGGCGATGACCAAGCACTCGTAGAAGGCTCTATAACGTCTAAATCAAGCATTTTCTTGATTTCCTCGTCAAGAATTTTCTGCTTAAAAGGTGGTACAGGATAATACCGCCTCTTAATTGGTTTAACGTTCGGCTTAATCTTAATTTCGTGTTCAGTTAATCGTGTATAACCAAGACCACTGCCCATTTTAGAAAATTTGTCTTCCAACAGTAAGGACAAACGCGTCGACTGTTCTGTAGAAAGAGTACTGGCGTCTTGTACAGATGAAATATTAAAATTAGTATTAGAATCTCCAAAGTGCCAAACATCGCGATTCAAATCCGGAACTATATCCATCGCATGCCAAAAATTTAATCCAAAAATTAACTTACTCGAAATACTCTTTAAAGCAAAAACATCAATAACTTTAACTTTCCCCATTAAGCACATTGGAACTTTCAGCATACCTAGAGCAAGACAATTCTGACCATTAGCTACCACACAATTAATTGTTTTAGAAGTATCTAACTTTAACCCCAAACTCAAAAATGCACTTAGGCCATCCTGTCCCACCACTGTGACAGAGCTACCGGAATCTAGAAGTCCCAACATACGTTTACCTAAAACGGTAACTTCTAAATGGGGCCGTTAATCATTAGCAGCATGCGACAGAATGTAATCCAATAAAATTTTATGTCGCGAAGCATTATTATTATTATTATTTATTTGTGCCGGGTTGGAAAAATCTTGAGTCACTAACCGACTAACTAGTGACTCATGTTTCGGTTTCCCGAACACGTAGGGCAGGTACCGACAGTAAAACCAACCTTTCCGCAACCAAAGCACAAAACTCTCGAAGGTTGTCTACACGACGATCTTCTGTGTCCTGGTTGGCCACAATTCCAACAAGTAATTTCGACACGAGTCTGTGCGTCGGTGGGTTGACGTGAAATGATATCGAGGTGAGTCTGTTGATACTTTGTTGCTAGTTTATGATAAGCCGATTCGGGTTCAACCAATAAACTTTCATTAGTAGATGGAGGGCTATAAAGTTTACTGCGATATTCGCTTTCTTCCACCATGCGCCCATAATGTATGAGTTCTTCTATCGTAGAAATTTTCATGCACGAAAGACCTCTTTGAATCTGCGGTAGTAGGTTACCTCTTATCGTATCTACTCGAAAACTCTCAGAAGGTTTATTGGAAAGCTTATTATATAAATTTTCCATCACGGACACATATAAAATCAACTTTTCATCCGCGCCTTGGGTTCGTTTTCTAATTTCAGCCTCTAATCTACTCTCGTATCCAGGAGGCAAAAACGACGTTCTCAGTTGACTAACTAAGTCGTCCCAATCTTTAAAAATGTGTTTTCTGGGTCGGAACCAGACTCGAGCGTCACCCTTGAAAAGTTCTATAGCAGATTGAAAAAGCTGTGCTTTAGTGACTCCTCGTGATTCACGAAGCTCTTCAATAGTTTCGAGAAAAGCAGTTACACTATTAGTACCGTCAAAATTTACATTCCACTTATATATTGGTGGATTAACCATAGAACGAAATTCATTACCGACAAGTGACGTACTAGTACTTAAACGTCTCGTAGGATCAAAAGTATCATCGTTAACTTCACAACCTTTAGAGATTGGTTCAATAAAATCATCCTGAATACTAGATAAATTGGTAATAATAGGTTTTGTACTACTTGAATATTCGCTAAAAGAAACTCGTCGAGCTCTAGATCTCTTATCGTGGGATGAACCCATATTATTCAAGTTCACGCGTTTCATAAGATCAACTACATTTTGGTTGATCATTTCATGTAATAATTCTTGATCGCGATAAATGGAGCTACCGAGAGGCACAGTAGGCAATACAGCAAGATTATCGGCAATAGGAGGATTGGGATTCATGAAGGTATCTGGTTCCTTGGTTGTATTTAAAATTCGCGGTGAGGGCGTTAGAGACGCAGACGGTTCCGAGAAATCTAATAAGGGGCCACATAATTGTTCTTCAGGTGGATTCGGTAGATCAAGAATAGAACTCGATAATGAAATTGCACTAGTATTATTAGGAACAATCCCCGTTACAAAATAAATCTCACTTAAAGATTTCAGTAATCCAGAAGCAATTATCGAAAGGTTTTCGTGTTTTGTTTCATCTTCTTCCGTAATCAATTCTACCCTATCTAATCTACGCTGAACGTGAAGAAGACGAGCTTTTATACGGGCATGTTCGTTAACTCGATTTGACTTATCGAAGTCTTCTATATACCCACCTAATTCGACTAATTTAGCTGACAAGGTTTCAAATTCAAATTTTGAATCCCCGGAATTAAATGTAACAGGTAAATTTTTGTTAATTGCCTCTCTTAACAATTGTCGTTTTTCCGCGACCGTGTTGCCTATCTTAATCCCTCTCCACATGAGCTCATAGGATAGCTCATCGCTCAATAACCTATTAACATCCATAATAAAAACAAAAATATCTAAGAAATATTAACTTATAAATAAATTGATAGAAAAAAATTCTTTGTCTTATCCGAACAAAATGAGAAAAAATAACTGAAAGGAATTTCCCCTCCCCTACCTAGGAAAAGAAAAAAACGCAAAAGATGCTCGAAAATCCGCAACGATGGATGAAGGAGCAAATAAACAAAATTCTATAAAAGAGTTGAAAGTAAATAAGTACAAATCAAAATCACTAAGAACCGAGACAGTGTTTGCCGATTTTAAAAAACAACTCAAGGTAATTCCTGCACTCTTTTCTGCGTTGGGCGCCAATTTGCCACGTTCAAAAGTATATAAAGGGGATTGTTGGTAAGTTCCCAATCCCAGGGTGAACTGGCAATGCTCCCGGCTAGCGTAAAGGAATTAAGGTACCAGTTCGGTGAGTCCTTCGTAGATAAAAAAATAAGAGGGAAGTGCTGCAGTTGCCCTAGGCGCCACGTGATTATTAGCAACCTTCCCAAGATAACTCGGCTACCCAAATCACGTAAGGTAACGTAGCTGGGACTCACGCGATACGAAGAGGTGCAAGAATTAACACTTGAGTTGTAAAAAAACAGTTTAATGAAGAAAATGAAAAACTAAAGTATAATGGCGCCAAAAATCCAATTCGAGCAATAAGATGGAAAAAAAATATAATATACGTTTCTTGCTATGCAAGAGCAACCCCAGTATAGCTATACTATGGTTTACAATGATAATCACAAGATTACTGGTGTCATGTACATCCAGAGGTTAACAAAAACTATACTGAACTGATTTCAAAAAGGGCTCGAACTTAAGTTTAAGGCGTACATAAATTTAAATAAGGTTTAAATTCATTTAAAATACATATTAAAAAAACAACAAAAAGGACGGCACAAAACACTTATCTCGGAACTGATGACAGATGGTATAAGTCAGGTTGCAGGAATATGTTAGCGGTTACACCCAATTCTTCAATGAGCCAAGGCCCCAAGGATGGAAATTGACTGGAGAGTAACTCCTTGAACCAATATAGGACGTCAGACCAGGTCGTGATAAAGTAAAAAAAAACGCTGTATTAATATCCACCAAGAACAGTGGGGTGGAGGAAGGACCCTAAAAGGTTTTCGTTATAAAAAACAATGTGAGTCAAACAAAATAACTTTACCTCGTAGATGGTATCGAGGGCTTATCGTACGAAATAGAATATATAACCACGGGTGGTGATAGCAGACAAATTACGAAGTTGAGTCACAAAAACACTTGGATAATTTAATCCTCTAATAGAGAAATTCTTCTCACCTCAAAGCAACGACGGCGAAAAACAATTATAAGAACTATTTGCACAGAATGATCCCAAATATTTGGATTGGTACAAAAACTCGTAAGAATACCAAAAATTTCCAGGCAAAAGCACATCCAAATATATTCAAAACTCGACTTCTTCTTTTTCCAAAAATTTATATAAAACGATAAACCCGCAAATGTCTTGTTGATAATGAATCAAGGTCTCAAACATAGTATAACAATTTAATAGTTACTAGAACAGAACCGTACTTAAAAATTTATAATTCATTCGACTCATTTTGACCCGTCACATCATGGACCTTTCCAATCATTAAAATTAAAAAATATATAAAATTGTTCAAATTTACTGTTTTGGATCTATGATATCCAATGTTATTATTTATTCGACGATTTTTTTCTTAATTCCTACATAGCAATAATGTCACTGACCATGTGGGTACGAACTTTCATCGATCTCAGACTTTATATTTTGTCACCTTAAAAATTGTATGATTCGATTTCTTTGCTCAAGGGTTTCATTGTTTGAACGCGCCCCTTAAAAAATTTATAATAACTTTTGAAAGTTCGAATGTTACCACACTGTATCGGTTGTGGATGATATAGGTTGGTAGTTTTGCATCAAAGTGACAGGAGATTATTGAAGGTTATGTTGTATCAGTGGCGTGCTGTAAAAATTTTATCAAAAGGCTTATTATTTATATTTAAAGATAAAGATTATTAATAAAAAAAAAATCTTCTTCTTTGAAGTTTTTCTCTCCACCTTGGTCCTGTGTCTTGGGATATTGTATTTACCATGAAGAGCTGAAGAGCTGAGTTGTAAGTTGAAAAGTTGTACAACACAACAAATGCATTAAATTTAAAAGAAATATTTAATAAAGAAATAAAATTTCAATAACTGCACAAAAAGATGATCATTTTTGTTATTCTTCGCGAAAGCTGTCTTTAAATTTTTTTTCTTTCAACTCTTGCTAAAGACTTCGGCAATATTGTGATTTATTTTCATAAATTTCTGCAGAGCCAATTTCACATAAATGGGAGGTTTCTATAAAACGTCTACCATACCTTCTTGATCGTCTCGTTACTTGAAACTTTAAACACTCTACACCGATTTGCACTTTTGTACGCAAAATTTGGCGGTAAAGTTTCATATTTGTCTTACAAATGTGTTACGTTTTGAATCATCACATTCCGACGAAGTCGTTTCGAGCCCCTCGGACTTTCAAAAATTATTCCAGGCACAATTGTGGATATACAAACGACCGCCACCGTTGAAATATTTGCACAGCTTCCTACCGATTTGCACCTGTCTCCACTAAAATGAAGCACAAAATTTTGTATATACCCTACAAGTTACCTACCATTAGATTCCCAATTCTTCAACGGACACGAAGTACTCCTCCTCGACGCTCAAATAATGTAGTCGAACCGACACGTTGCGTAAAAGTTGAAATTTAACTGAAAATTTCTTAAACGTCAAACGTGTCAATTAATTTTCGAAGTTTTTCGAATCGATCGCGACGCGACCCATCTTCCGTCTCTCCCGTTTCGCTTGCATCAGAGAGAGTTGCGAGATTGAACAAACGAAATTTTTTCAAAATAGTCACGTTTGTTCTCGAAAATTGCCCAATAATGCGACGGTGAAGCGCTAAATTTTATACGTTTTCATTCTTCCTCGGAACCAAAATTTCGCTCCGAAGAAGAAATTTTTCACTTTATCTTGGAAAATTACGTAATTTTTTCTCGTCGGCTGTTGTGCGTAGAATAAAGTTCAAATTCTTAACATCCAAAATTATTTTAAGCGTCAATTTCCCTAAATACTCGTTTAACAGCACGGTGCGAAGAAATGGATTTTTTCAACTTTAACAGATTTCTGTTTTTAATTTTTAGATGGATAAAAAACCCCAAAATAATGAGAAAAGTTAATATAAGTTTTTCGCAAATAAATTTCCTTGACTGCTAAATACGTCATTTTTTGACTACCCCAAAAAGAGCTAGGATTTGAATCGAGATTTTTCTCGTTCCCGCATATCGTGCATTTCCTCCTTTATTTGACGTTTTTCGACAAAATGTGTAAGACAACAAAATATGCACATCGTCAAACACCATCGGATGGCAGAAAAATATTTTCAATTATATAAATAGTCGCAGCGCTACGGCCCCATGAAAGTCAAAATTTTGAAAATTCTTTTATCGCTCGTAGCGGCCTTATTTACCAACCGATTTTTAACTTTGACGTCGCTACCGAAGCGCACGGCGATTTTCCACAATTTCGGACCAGTTCAATTTTGCTCCAAGTGCAAAGCTAAAGCGGAGATTTCGCATTGAAAATTCAAAAAAAAATTTCCAATGCTACTGCCTTGAAAACCTTTTTGGAAACTTTTATTCCCAAATATTTGAAATTTATCGGCGGAATCGTGTGCGTCCGATCATTTTAAGCATCACCGAGCAAAATTTTTCAATAAAATAATGCTTCCTTGTAGGAAAAATTTAACTTCAAAGAATTAACTTTTCATAAAATTCGCACAATGGCTATCGTTTCTCGTCATCCGACCTTAGGAAAAGGACCAAATTTTAAATTTACGGGTTTACAATCTTTGCCGATCATGGACCGTCCGCCTAAACAGACGGTAATTTTCGTAAAGTCTCTTTTAAGCGTGGCGCACACCCCGAAGGTCACGATTTTTTTCAAATTTCAAGAATTAAAATATTTTAATTTTTTAATCAATTCTCTTTATGAAAATATTGGGAAAAGATTAATTACGCTTTTTCGAAAAATCGCTTTTTCACGCTCAAAAATAATATTTTTGGTACACGTCGAAAAGAGCCAGGATTTGGAAGCGAAATTTTCGAGTCATCGGATTTGGTCGATTTGCTCCTTTATTTGACGTTTTTCGATAAAATGTGTAATAAACCAAATTAAGCACACAGCAAAACGCCACCAGTTTTCAGTAAAACATTTTCAAATATTTGCAGGGTTTGCGCGCCACGGCCCCAAGAAAGTCAAAATTTTGAAATTTCTTTTATCGCTCGTAGCGGCCTTATTTACCGGCCGATTTTTAATTTCGACAATTCTACAGAAGCGCACGGCGATTTTCCACAATTTCGGACCAGTTCAATTTTGCTCCAAGTGCAAAGCTAAAGCGGAGATTTCGCATTGAAAATTCAAAAAAAAATTTCCAATGCTACTGCCTTGAAAACCTTTTTGGAAACTTTTATTCCAAATTTTTTGAAATTTAACGGCGGAATCGTGTGCGTCCGATCATTTTAAGCATCACCGAGCAAAATTTTTCAATAAAATAATGCTTCCTTGTAGGAAAAATTTAACTTCAATGAATTAACTTTTCATAAAATTCGCACAATGGCTATCGTTTCTCTTCATCCGACCTTAGGAAAAGGACCAAATTTTAAATTTATGGGTTTACAATCTTTGCCGATCATGGACCGTCCGCCTAAACAGACGGAAATTTTCATAAAGTCTCTTTTCAGCGTGGCGCACACCCCAAAGGTCACGATTTTTTTCAAATTTCAAAAATTAAAATATTTTAATTTTTTAATCAATTCTCTTTATGAAAATATTGGGAAAAGATTAATTACACTTTTTCGAAAAATCGCTTTTTCACGCTGAAAAATAATATTTTTGGTACACGTCGAAAAGAGCCAGGATTTGGAAGGGAAATTTTCGAGTCGTGGGATTTGATCGATTTTCTCCTTTATTTGACGTTTTTCGATAAAATGTGTAATAAATCAAATTATGCACACGGCAAAACGCCACCAGGTGTCGGTAAAACATTTTCAAATATTTGCAGAGTTTGCGCTCTACGACCGTAACAAAGTCAAAATTTTGAAAATTCTTTTATCGCTCGTAGCGGTCTTATTTACCGGCCGATTTTTAATTTCGACAATTCTACAGAAACGCACGGCGATTTTCCACAATTTCGGTGCGGTTCATTTTTGCTCCACGTGCAAAGCTAAAGCGGAGATTTGGCATTGAAAATTCAAAAAAAAATTTCCAATGCTACTGCCTTGAAAATTTTTTTGGAAATTTTTATTTCGAAATTTTGGAAATTTTACGCCGGATTCGTTTGCGCCCGATAATTATAAGCATTTCTGATCAAAAATTTTCTATATAATTACGTTTCCTTCTTGGAAAAATTTAACTTCAAAGAATTAGCTTTTCATAAAATTCGCACAATGGCTATCTTTCTCGTCACCCGACCTTAGGAAAAGGACTAAAATTTAAATTTATGGCTTTACAATCCTTGACGATCATGGACCGTCCGCCTAAACAGACGTTAATTTTCGTAAAGTCTTTTTTAAGCGTGGCGCACACCCCGAAGCGTCACGATTTCTTTTAAATTGCAAAAATTAAAGTATTTTAATTTTTTAATAAATTCATTTAGTGGAAATATGGGGAAAAGATTAATTACACTTTTTCGAAAAATTGCTTTTTCACGCTCAAAAATAATATTTTTGGTACACGTCGAAAAGGGCCAGGATTTGGAAGCGAAATTTTCGAGTCGTGGGATTTGGTCGATTTTCTCCTTTATTTGACGTTTTTCGTCGAAAGGTGTAATAAACTAAATTATGCACATGGCAAAACGCCACCAGTTGTCGGCAAAACATTTTCAAATATTTGTCAAGTTTGCGCTCTACGGTCGTAATAAAGTCAAAATTTTGAATATTCTTTTATCGCTCGTAGCGGCCTTATTTACCGGCCGATTTTTAATTTCGACAATTCTACTTCAGCGCACGGCGATTTGCCACAATATCGGTCTGGTTCATTTTTGCTCCACGTGCAAAGCTAAAGCGAGGATTTGGCATTCAAAATTCAAAAAAAAAATTCCAATGCTACTGCCTTGAAAATTTTTTTGGAAATTTTTATTTCAAAATTTTGAAAATTTTACGCCGGATTCGTGTGCGTCCGATAATTTTAAGCATTACCTATCAAAAATTTTCCATATAATTACGTTTCATTCTTGGAAAAATTTTCCTTTTGCGAATTAAATTTGCAATAATTGCACCAAACGCCGACCACCGTTGTAATTCTTCGGAAATCCTGTCATTAAGGGTGGTAATTTTTTTCGTTACAACTGTTCTCGACGGCATCGACTATATTGTGACTTGATTTCGTCGAAATCTGCAAAGCCGTTTTCGCACAAATGAGAGAGTTTCGAAAAATCGTCTACCTGACGCCCTATTTTTATCTCCCCTTTTTTGGCGAAACTTTCATAACACGAAGATATCGAACATTAGATTTTAGTCATCGTCAATCTTTCCATGATTGCAAAGGCGGTCTCTCCCCAACCCCTACAAGTCTGCAAAATTTTAAAACGATTCTACATGCAAATTTTAACTTTTAACTCTGGAAATTTTCAGCACTCTATACCGATTATCATTTTTTTACGCAAAATTTAGCGGGAAAGTATAGCAATGACCCACAAGTTTGGTACCCATGAGAGTGGAACAAATGGAGGAATCCATTTGGAGCACCATCGATGCTCAAAAATCGAGCTCCGCGCGACCGCGGGCGTCCCGACGTCCGCAACAGTCGAAATATTTGCACGGCTTCCTACCGATTTTCCCTTTCCTTAACAAAATTTGGACGTAAAAGTTAACAGTGTTGTTGCACATTTGGTACGGATGGATTCCTCACGTACCGAAGAAGCTAACCGGATCCCCCCGGACGTTCAAAAATCGCTCTCCGTGCGACCGCGGGCGTCCCGACGTCCGCCACCGTCAAAGTATTTTCTCGGCTTCCTACCGATTTTCGCTTTCTTTAACAAAATTTGGCGGTTAAAGTTAACAGTAGGTTTACAAATTTGACACGGATGGATTCTTCACGTTCCGAAGAAGACTACCGGACCCCTCCGGTAATCCAAAAATCGTTCTCCGTGCGACCGCGGGCATCCCGACTTACGCCACCGTCGAAATATTTGCTCGGCTTCCTACCGATTTTCCTCTTCCTCAACAAATTTTGGCGATAAAAGTTAACAGTGGTCTTGCAAATCTGGTACGGATGGATTCCTCGCGTCCCGAAGAAGGCGACCGGCTCCCTCCGGTCGTTCAAAAATCGCTCCTCGCCGGACCCGGAACGTCCGAACGGCGGCCACCTGCGAAACCTTTGCACTCGCTCCTACCGATTCGCACCGTTACGCACAAAATTAAAGCGTAAAATTTGGTATTCACCCAGCAAATTGCCTACCCATAAACGCCCAACGTCCCAAGGAACACGTCGCAATCCCTCCCGACGTTCAAAAATCGCTCTCCGCTCTACACTCTCGCAAAACGTCGAAAAATGATGTAAAATTTCTTAAACGTCAAAATGTCAAAATAATTAATTTAATTTCCGAACAAATTCGAATCGAGTTGCGACGTCCGCCCGACCGTTTCGCGTGCGTTAGAAAGAGACGGGACGTTACGATTTAAAAAAAGGCACGTTAATTATCAAAAATTGACGATAAAAAAACGAATGCGTTTGAGAGAGACCTAGCAATGCTCGACCAGTCGCACCCGCAGAGAATTTTTTTCGAATGTTGAACTTCAACTTTGCAAATTCCCCACGCCTCGGAGGCATTTTTTAGACGTTTCTGCAATCGGTTCTGCACGATGCGGATCCTTCGTGCGTCGAACGGCACCTCGCACGGCCAATCCTGTAGGGCCAGTATGGCTGTGGTTCTGTGCTAGGAATCGACCGTTCAAAAAACCACTCTTCTTGCTCTGGCCGCCGCCTCCGGCGGCGGTAAGCTTCGCTCGTCCAGCCCGAGGCTCGGCTTCGCCTCGCCCGTTCTTCGAAACCGTCCCCGAGCAAAATCGGTCCACGGCCGGCCGCTGCGCGGCCAGTTCTTTGTCAAAAAAATGAACCGGGCCTTATTTAGTATAAGATTTTATTATATAGATTAATTTTCCTCATGATTGGCTTGATCGATTAATTTCAAAATTTAGTGGGTTTTTAAGGCTCATAACAGCTCATAAAATAAAAATTATCAGCTATATAGCTTCATTAGAATTATTTTATAAAACTATGATACAATTTTAGAACAATTATGAACTCTTTTTCTTTTCAAACTTTATATTCAACTCTAAAACATAATTTTTTCTCAGATCTTTTGAAATGGTTAGCCATAGTTAAAATAATAAGTAATGTTTAAACAATTTAAACAGAATTGATTCTATGATGCTTATTAAACCTTTATGTAAATCGATTCAGCCAAACTTGAGAAATAAATTAGTTATAATTTTCAGTTTTTTTTTTCGAAAGTACTTGAGATAGAGGTCTCAAATTTTCAGGATCTCAGTAACTTATAAGTGCCTTTATTCCCCATGATATAATTCAATTATTTTGAAAACATAAAAACAACTACAATAAAACTGATTTGTAAAATAAACGAAAAGATAACAATCATGTAAGTAAAATGATACATTAATTTTTTGGGAGATAATTCAATCATATTATTTTAGAGATATTAACCCGATCAATCTAGGAATTTTATCTGGAAAAAATGAAGTACACTCGTATCGCGCTATAAACACGAGCTTGGGACTTGAGTTTCGCGCTATAGTAGCGCTGAGCGGGGAAAGGCACTGCTCCCTCTCGACTGACCGTAAGCTCCGCCCAGCCTATCAACTTCTTTATCGGTGACACATTTTTAAATTTCAAATTGATATAACGGTTAGTTATTGTGCTTATGGGACTTCTTGAACCAAGAAAAATCTTAAATGTGGTATAATTTGGCACGGGAATAATTTTTATAACAAAAATATAATAAATCATTGGCGTAATCCTATATAATTACAGTAGAGCGTCGATAATCCGGATCAATTGTGACCGGACCCTATCCGGATTATCAAAATGTCCGGATTTTCAAAATGAATCAAAAAAAGATCGTTTGAGTTCATAACAAAAAGAAAGCTTGCTAAAACCTTTAATAAATCACTTTAGTGGTTAAGTAATTGCAGCAGATAAAGAAAACCATTAATTAATATGAAGTTATAATATGGTATTTTAATAAAAGTTTAGTAAAAATAAAAATATAAGAACACCCACACATTTTTTTGTAGCGGTAAGACGACTAAAAAAAATTTTCTTCAGCCGGAATTGAATCCGGATTATCGACGGTCCGGATTTCTGACGTCCGGATTATCGACGCTCTACTGTATTTATAAAACACCGTTTTTATAATTTACATTTCCAAAAAATGAGATGATCAAGGCTATTTTGGTTGAAAAATAGAAAATGTTGGAATATTGGTCTCCAACTCGATCGTCACATTTGTATTTAAAACATTTTAGTGACTATGCTACGGCCTTGCAAATTATATCGATATCAACTCGCATTTAACACTGTGTAGGAGAAGCAACTCGCGCTACTACTTACAGTGCGATGCTTATAGCGCGATACGAGTGTATGACATTTTTTGACGCAATTAGGTTCCAATGATGGAGTAGCATAATATGAAATCTCAGTTTAAAATCAAAATTTGATATGGCGTGTGCCCGGAATTTTGCGTTTTGTCGATTTACCGGCCTATTTTGTATTTATCGCTAAAAATGGTAATTACCTAATTTATAGAGAATTAAATTCTCTTCTTTTTTCGTGTGGGCAATTTTATTGTAAAATAATTATTTATTGCTAATAATACATATGCAAAAAAATCTGATGTGACATCACATGACTTTCCCATTTTCAAAATACTTTGAAGTTCAATAAAATTTTATTTCGACAGTAATTGAAAAGAAAAATATCAAGTATTGGTTATCATTAGAAGCACAAAGAAAATTTCTTTCGGTTGAGACTAATTTCATTACTATCTATAATAATGGGAAAAAGAACCGGGCCTTAACAATTTTCATTCTTTGAAAAAATGGAGTCAACATGGAGGGATTTCCACCAAAATCTAATCAGCTCTTTAGAATATTGCTATAAACCAGTATATAAAATTTCAATGAAATTCGTTCACGCGTTTAGAAAAAATCGAGGACGAAAAAATCGCACACAACACACACACGCACATCCGGACATCATTGCAAAAAATGGTCTCAAACGAATTGTATGGTATTATAGACCATGGAAAAAATGCTATCTCAAAATTTTTTTTTTACTCGATTACAATACTTTCCTTTACTGCGTAAATGGGAAAGTAAAAACGATTTGTATGGACTCATAGACCATGGAATAAATCGATTATGTACATAAGTTAGTGATTTTATTTACCGAAAAAAAAATGTAAACTTTGTTTTATTTTAGAGTTCTTTATTGACGTTTAGATTTTATTATATGTATCTAGTAATATGTAATGAAAAAAATATCACACTGTAATAAATTACGCCTTTACAATTTGTTCAAAATTTTACATTTTATTCAAAATATAATAACAAATTTAAATTTCATTAAGCAAATTTCTTTACCAGTTAAACCCTTGTTTTAGTATTAAAATAATTTACATCAACCAGCTTGCTGATGCCGTACGGCATTATGGCATATTGGCATTATAGAAGAAGGTAACCTGTGATAGCCCTGCGCCTGTGTCGGCCCTGTTACTTTATTTTCTGTTATATTCAATGGTTATACAGTGACTCAAGAAAGTCTCCGTACGATCCTTTATTTCCCTATATTATCAATGTAAATTGCATCGTACGGAGACTTTTTTCCGCCATATAAAGATCGATTTTACAGCAAAATGTGTTGGACATTTTTTGTTGTAAATTTATTTCTCTTCATTTTTGATTAAGACTTTTTTGAGTCACTGTATACAGTTACTCGCAAAATAAAGCGTACACCTTGTAACAATAGGTATGTTCGTGCTAGTTACACTTTTTACACTTTAGTGTAAAGTGTACACTTTTCTGTTCGTGCTAGCAGCGCGCTCTGTTGTGCTAGAAAGTGTAACTACACCTTTTTACACTTTTCTACACTTTTTACACCTGCTTTGGACCTCCGTGAAGTTGGCCTCCCATCTATAAAATTTTGATATAAAAAAATATGGAATCGTTAGGTCATCGTTAGGTCTTGAAAGGTCACTAAATTTTAACGTTAGGTCACTTCTAGTTTTTTCAATAAAAATTATTTAATTTTTTGAAAATTTTCTTGGTAAGTTGGCATCCCCATCACACGTTTTCGATGAAATAAAAATAGAAACCGATAGTAAATCGACTGCTGAGGATTGGTCACGTATAATTATCGTTAGGTCATCATTAATTTGATTGCAATAAATAAATTAAAGTTAGAATTTCCTATTGCGCTTGCGCATAACCCAAATATTCTTATTCAATTTTTGGAAAATTTTCTTGGTAAGTTAGCATCTCATTTGCACGTTTTCGATGAAATAAAAATAGAAGCCGATAGGAAATCGACTGCTGAGGATTGGTCACGTATAATTATCGTTAGGTCGTCATTAATTTGATTGCAATAAATGAATTAAAGTTCGAGTGTTGGGGTACGTTCTTCATTGCACTTTTGTTCGTAAAGATCGGTTCAAAAGCTGACAAAAACGTCGTAAATTGTCGTAAGCTCAGAACTCGAACGCAGCCACAGAGCGTTTTCAAATCTGTGACGTTTTTAACGTATTTTACGGTGGATTCGAGTATTTAAATATTTTTTCGTTTAAAGTAGCTATATTATTATTATTAGTAAGCCAGAATATTCGGGTTATGCGCAAGCGCAATAGGAAATTCTAACTTTAATTTATTTATTGCAATCAAATTAATGACGACCTAACGATAATTATATGTGACCAATCCTCAGCAGCTGATTTCCTATCGGCTTCCATTTTTATTTCATCAAAAACGTGCAAACGAGATGCTAACTTACCAAGAAAATTTTCCAAAAATTGAATAAGAATATTTGGGTTATGCGCAAGCGCAATAGAAAATTCGAACTTTAATTTATTTATTGCAATCAAATTAATGATGACCTAACGATAATTATACGTGACCAATCCTCAGCAGTCGATTTACTATCGGTTCCAATTTTTATTTCATCGAAAACGTGTGATGGGGATGCCAACTTACCAAGAAAATTTTCAAAAAATTAAATAATTTTTATTGAAAAAGCTAGAAGTGACCTAACGTTAAAATCTAGTGACCTTTCAAGACCTAACGATGACCTAACGATTCCATATTTTTTTATATCAAAATTTTATAGATGGGAGGCCAACTTCACGGAGGTCTGCTTTGGAGCAAGTGTAAAAGTTTATACCATTTACACTTAATTTTGATTAGCTGTTAGATTTTTAAAAATTGAAATTTAAAAATTTAATAGCAACCTAAATAATAAAAACGTAGATAGATACTTGGTCTTCAAGGTATATAGATTGCTTGGTCTTTAATTTTTTTTTTTTGAAATTTTATTTTTGCAAAATTGAAATTTAAAAATTTATTACAAATCTAAATAATAAAAAAATATTTTGCCTATTATTTTTTATTTGCTATTAATTACTACTATCAATTTACGATTTACTATCCTAACTTTGTTCTTATTTAAAAATTGTTAAAACAGATAATTCGGAATGCCGAAGGAGAAATTCCAATCTACTCTTGATTTTGTTGTTAAATAATGGTCTTTTATAGATTTTTACATTTATCAACATAACCTACAAACGCAAATTTGATTTCAGGGGGAGGAGTTACACTCAAGTTACACTTTTTGCGTTCGCGTTAAACGCACACTTTCGGGAAAAAGTTAAAGTGTAAATTACACTTTCTACACTTTAAGTGTAAAAAGTTAACTAGCACGAACATACCTAATATAATAATTTCATAACAAGAAACAATTTTTTTTTTTAATTTATTTTGTCATTTGTTTCCAAGGACCTCCGTGCATTATAATAGCTAACTCTAAATCAAAATTTTAATTAGTGTTACTGATAAAAAAAAATTGTTTAAGCAGAATTACTGATATTATATGCAACGTTACAAAATAAAGCGTACATGCTAAGAAATAATATAGATTGAGTTACATAGCGTAGGTACAATTGCATTTATCATTGCACATTTTATTTAGATCAGTTACTTGGTACGTGATTTATGAAAAGTGTACCTTATTTCGCTGATTTATTTCCGTTTTCGTCAAAATGAATATAGGAACTCGACGTAGTAAATATCTGGTCGTGGACATAAAGAAAATATTAAGTTCAGCAAATGAAAATTACATAATACGACAAATTAAACGAAATCCTAAGTTAAGTGTACCAAAATTAACATCAGAAGTGTCCCAGATAATTAATAATTAATAAACCAATATCAGTTCAAACCAAGGGGGCAGGGCCATATTATGCACTAGGCTGACTAGGCTAAAGCCTAAGGCGCCTTTTGCAAAAAAGGCGCTAACCTCTAAAATTACAAGTGGCAAAATAATTATTAAATTCAAGAGTTTAATTTTTATTATTATTAACACCAATAATATAAAAAATATAGCATTACTTAGGTCGAACGATATCATAATTTATTTTCTTTCTGCCTAGTAAAGCACGTGTTTTTTGTTTTAAGGGGTCTGACCACCCTGATCGCACCAAAAATGGGTTTATTGTAAAATAATCTGTAAACTCGATAATATGGAACGGAATTTATTTATTTTTGGACACATACTAGTTTATGGTTTGATGAAGATGTTTTGAAAATTTAGTTAAAAAATATTTAAAAATTACGGCCCTGCAGTAGTTGCCATGAAGGTCTATTGACCGACACGCCCGTAGTTGGCCGCAGGTGAATCTCAGGAATGGCTAAGCGGAAAAAAAATATCTGCTTATTGCTGAAGAGTGCGACTACAATGTAGCGTACGGCTTTTGTACTTATACCGTCAAATGTCAACAATCAAGTGTCAAAATGTCAATGGTCGAGTGCAAATACGCGTGCGCATGTTTCACTTTTCTATGTTTTCTATGTTAATGTGAATGGCAAATTATTTCCTATGTTTTCTATGTTATGTCTTGTATGTTTGCTACGTACGTTACTTGGATATGAATGACGCTTAAAGGTCCTAAGTTAATTATAAGAAACAATTTAAAAAACTTGACTTTCCTGACACTTCAGGGTGGTCAGACCCCGTAAATTATTAATAAGTAAATTAAATAGGCGCAAAATTTGTATTAGCTTAGGGCGCCAAATAGACGTAATCCGGCCCTGCAAGGGGGTAATCACTAAATGAAATCTGTGGAACGGGGAAAATGAGTCTTTGTGAAGTCCGTGAAGTCTTCTGAAGTCTCTGAAGTCTTTGTGCAGTCTCGTGAAGTCTTTTGAAGTCTTGTGCAATCTTTATGAAATCTCTGAAGTCTTTATGAAATCTCCGAAGTCTTTATGAAATCTCTGAAGTCTTGATGAAATCTCTGAAGTCTTTATGAAATCTCTGAAGTCTTGATGAAATCTCGGAAGTCTTTATGAAATCTTTGAAGTCTTGATGAAATCTTTGAAGTCTTTATGAAATCTCCGAAGTCTTGATGAAATCTCTGAAGTCTTTATGAAATCTCATAAAATCTCTGAAGTCTTTGTGCAGTCTCGTAAAGTTTTATTAAATCTTATGTAGTCTGTAATTGTGTGTAATTAAAAATGAAATTTTTGTAAAATATCATGAAATCTTTGTGAAGCTAATCTTGAGAAAGTTTTGTTGAAACGTTATACATTGGCGTTAATATCACGTTAATAACGAAATTTTTATATCTAAATTATTTATGTAATGTATTTAAGATCTAGACTAATGTATTAAGATCAACAAAAAGTTAACGCGATTCGAAAACCAAAAACAACAACAATAAGCTCAAAATAAGCTGCACCTAAGGAGAGGGTCAAGTATCTGAAATTTTATATGGGTTATATACGGAATTTAATAATATATAATATTTATTTAAATGTTCAGCTGTAAATAAATATCAACACGCTGTGCCTGAAGTGAAGTAGATTACCTTGTCTTATTTCATATGGGAAGATGTTATACAGTGGCGGCTCGTGACATTTTAGAGTGGAAGGGCATAAAATTAAAAAAATAGTTTTAAAAATATTTATTTATAATGAAAATCTATCCTATTCGATTTTCACGGTACTCACGTACACATTGTCACGGTTATGTGTTAAATGGTCGTGAATATCACGTCCACCGTACGTTCTGGTGTTATAATCATTTTAAACGATAGATACTACTCACTTCTTGCGGCCATTTTGAATATTTCTAAACTTGACTTTCCTCGAAATCGCGAATAGTGCAATATTGTTACATTTTATATTGGTTATACATCAATGGGCACTTTAAATTTTAAAATTAATTCAACCTTACTTGTTAAGATTTAGTAAGTAGTCTTCAAGATTTAGTAATCAATTTTATTGTTATTCGCTTAGGTGATCGAAAATTTTAAGCTTTCAGGTAGGGAGATGCGTGTCCTTGACCTTTATTAACAAATTTACAGCTATTTTGAAAAAATTACTTTTTAGTATTAGCGCCGCAAAATGTTGACTTTTGAAGCTGTTTCGGGTCCGCAAACTCCTACTTTAGCGGCCCAGTACTTAAAGTCGTCATGATAACACTTTAGTAAATTTAAATTTGTTTAATTTGATTATTAATTCAAAAAAATTCTCCTTGAGGAACTAAAGAAATGAAAATTAAAATGTTCGACTGTACCTTAGAAGATTTTCTTTTATATTATTTGACGTATCTAATATTAGAAAAGTCACTATGACATTTAAAAATTGTATATTATTAATTTAAATTAGGAATAACTCGAGAACGGTGCTAGATATCCAAAAACTAAGCAAAAATTCTCCACTCTCGCTTGCAAAAATTCAGATCGATCACGCGCAAAAAAAATTGACATTGATAATTTATTTAAAGCATTACATTCAATTAATGAATATTACT
Organism: Cantharis lateralis; assembly: GCA_963170105.1. Taxonomy (NCBI): domain Eukaryota; kingdom Metazoa; phylum Arthropoda; class Insecta; order Coleoptera; family Cantharidae; genus Cantharis; species Cantharis lateralis. The sequence continues at coordinate 56,312,215 of OY720624.1, read as the reverse complement.
ATCCTTTAAGAATTTACAGATCCGATTGAAGAGGTGGATCAGTCCTCGCAAAAACAATACTAATACTAAAAAAATGGTTGTATGCAACACGTACGCAAATGGTTTTAGCAGACTCATCTTCATGTTACGGACTCGGCTAGAAAACCATGTTTTGCGTACTTATTACATAATATACTATTAAACTTGACTATTTTATTACAGTTACATTATTGCCCCAAATGAATAAAATAATTATTAATTATTTCAAGTTGCCTAAAGGATGTTTTTTGGATTCATTTTTTGTAAATGTTATGTGCTGCGCAGTAACGCAATGCTCGCAAAGGCCCTTCCAGACTTTTCGTTCCAGATTCTCTAAGATCGATATAGTACTGATTTTATACAGCTGTCCCTCGATAATCCGACACTTTTTAATCCGACGTACTCGGTAGTCCGACGCGCTGCCGGCAGCAACATGCATCTCCCTCCCTCCACATATTGTATATTTTACTTAAATTTCTTTCCGTATTTCTTTTAAAAACTTACATGTACTGTCATTTTGTATCCTGGTATTAATAAATTACATGTACCTTTACTGTTTCTTCCTTTTTTTTTTTAACTTCATTGTGTTCAAACGCATTAAGAATAAAACATCTTTGATAATATGACATTTTTGGTAATCCGACATTTTCGGTAATCCGACACTCTATCGGTCCCTTAACTGTCGGATTATCGAGGGACAGCTGTAATTTCAAATTGCCAAAAATACCTATAGTTCAGTCAAATTTACGGCAATTCAAAGTGAGCTGAATTTTAATGTGTACCTCTATATTATTCGCGTTTTACAAAATGTGAAGCGCCACGTAGTGTCCTTAGCGGTAACTAGCATAAGCGGTATTCGGCGTTTTTTCGCTTTGAGTGTCTACTAAGTTTTTAGTATTTTTTTTTAAGCAATATGGATTAAATCCTGAAAAGTAAATGTAGTAATATGAATTGAAGTGTTTACGGGTGTCATAGCAAGTCTGGTCATTGAATAAATTATGAATTAAGTGTATTTCAGTCCTATTTTAAGTGTTTCTATATATAATTACCATTAACTATCATTTAAATTATAGAATTAACTAATGTAAACCAAATTGATTTAAAAAACAAGATTTCCAATGTAAATAACGCAAACTACAATATTTATGTAGCTTTATAATAGCCGTTAATACCGCATAAGTCGGACATATTGTTTTATCAACTACCTATCGGTAGTGTAAAATGCGAATAGTGTTTTCAAACAGCATCCTAAAAGTACCCTTTGATTTGACCTTGAGATTCACGAGTTAGAGGGCGCAGAAGCGTACAAAATTTGGTTTTTCGCTTATATCTTCTTTTCTATGGACTTTCAGTGTAGGACATCCTACAGAGAAATTAAAGGGCATAAAAGTCTGTACGAAAAAGTATTCCAGTAGTTTTTTTGTAGAACCAATCGTTTTAGCTTAGTATAGGCGTTAAAAGTGTGAGTCCAAATACGAAGTAGGTGCTCACTTTTAACGCCTGTACTACTGTAACTCCTGAAGCTCAAGGTCAAATCGAGGGAACTTATATGCCTTGTACACACAGGCGCGCAAAGTAACGAACCGAACGGATATGACGTCATTTCGACAAGCATTTTGGCGAATTTGCAACATAAGTCTGCAGCAAATTTCAGCGAGCACTCAAAGAGACACGTACACATTGACGCTTAGAACGCCGAACCGAACACTACTCGAGAAAGGTGACGTCAGGTTCATTCATATTTTATCGCGCTTACAATAACAATCTGCATTTCGGCGAGCATTTTCAACGATCCATCTCATGTCGGTATTTCGACGAACATTCAAAGAGATTGCCGAGATTTTTTGTTCAAGTTTTAAATTAAATTTAAAAATACAAAGAATTAGTTGTTTGGGTACTTTTCTTTCAATGTTTAAAAAAAACACATTATTATTTTGTGCGTAGGTAAATTTTTTATGGTAGCTACATTATTCTTTTTATGCTTAATGAAGGTAACGAAAATTTACAGCAATGTGCAAATTGAAAATTTTCAATATTATTTCATTCATCTCAATTATTAATTAATATTATAATTGGCATTCCGAAAATGCACATAAAAATTTCTGTAGATCTTGAAACTTATTTGACGTCAGATCTTTGTTGATTGCAAATTATAAGTTGGATAAGATGAATTTACGTCTTTGATAAAATTCAATCCAAAATAGTTATCTCCTCACTTATTTTACGAATTGAAACAGGTGTGAAAGATTTCAGACACAATTTCTTTTAATTATCATTGCTTTTATTAAATCGAATAAATCTGAACATTTCTTAGTGCAGTTTGTGATTTTTGTCATTAAATTAATATTTCGTATAGAGAAATACTGCAATGGTTCATTTAATTATTGTATTATGGAAAAATTCGCAATATTTGATTTTGAAATTAATAATAAGATTTATTTTTTCTCAAGAAAAATTTTAAACCTTTTTTAATTCATAACTTACCTACTCAAGACAACGAAGTTCTGTAGGTCATGGATTTGTGCAATAAAAATAAAACAATGAATTTCTTCATTATGATAATTTTTTTTGAAAAGTAATTAATTTTTATTATTTTTTTACCGTTTAATTTTTACCGTTATCCAATACGATAATAAAAATGTTTATCCTCATTTAAAATATATAACTTTGATTTCTTTTGAAAAAATATTTGATGCATTTGAAAACTGCTAACATGCAATGTTGAACATAGAATGTGCGTCGGTCCATGACGATATTTTACAAATTTTTGCGTTAAAATTTTAATCTGTATCTTAGTGTTTTTGAGAAAATCGTGGAGGTACGTTTGTTCTAATATTTTAAAACTTATAACATTAAACTAGTGTTGTCTAAGAAATAATAACAAATATTATGAAACAGCCTGTTTAATATTACTGACCTACGGTAGAAAATACTATAAAATAATAAAGCAAATGTGAGTAACTTCCATTAACAAGTGGTGTTCGTTGAAAATGTTCGGAGCTCTGTTCGCGAAAACCGCTCGCGAACGCGACTTCCGATCGGTTCGGCGTTCGTGTTCGCATATGTGTACAAGGCATTAGGATGTTGTTCGAGAACACTAAATAAAGGTGTACCTACACAAAAATTCAGTTCACTTTGAATTACTCCACTGAAAAATCCTAATTTGACTAGACTATTACTCCAAATTCATCATCAGCTCTCCGAAAAATTGTTAATTTACAATTTAGCAAGCAATTTTGTCATAATATAAATTATATTCTCTGCTTTAGATGTAGAAACTACAAGATGTACCTTGCAGTTATAGATGTTTCCAAGTTATCATTTTTTTAACAACTAAAAATAAAAAAAGATTAACAAAAGTCTCACTCGAGCCCTTACAAACTTATTACAGCACATCAATAGAATGACATAATCATACTCTAATTCGCATAATTACCGCTTTTTTCTCACAACTACTGTTAATTATTGCCCCCGAAATTTTCGCTTTTCCCAGATAGATACGCTCATGGATAAACCATACCCGGCTGCTCGAGGGTAAAAAAAATCTAAACAAGACATAATTTACTATTTAGTATTTAGTATTATGTTTGCATTTCAAACCAAATGAAAGCATCGCACTTAGATTGCGAGTAAATATCGTTTAATCTATTCGACAATATATTTGTTTGTTTAATTCAAATTAAAAAGTTCCCACAGAAAACGGAAATATCACATGTTACGAAAACATTATGCTTGGCTTGATAGTGTGAAATGGCACTATTTTGAAGTTTAATAAAAGTTTAAATTAGCTTTATTTATCAATTTCATTATCTGTGACTTAATATATACTTCTGAGGTGCTGAAATAACTTTTCTTGTTGCAATTGTTGTTTCACGTCCGGCGCGTCTTAGTTTTAAATTTACTGCTGCGCTTGGTGATTCCTATTCTTAATACAAAAGTAGGTAATTCGAAGTTTTATGCATGAGAATGGGATCTGATGATTATAAGACGACCGCACCACTTAGATCTCGCATCGAACTTGCAAGTTTCGACTGTGCACACGTGGGAGTGTTTTATGAAATGTAGTGAATTCTATGAAATCTCATGTGGTCTTATGAAATCTTATGAAATTTTATGAAGTCCATGAAATCTCATGAAGTCTTATGAAATCTCATGAAGTCTTATGAAATCTTCATGAAGTCTTGTGAAATCTTTTAACGTCATGAAGTCTGTGGAACGCAAAATTTAAAGTGATTACCACCTTGGTTCAAACAGTTCGCCGCTCTTTAAAATTACAACGCTATAATATTCCAAGAGCTCACTGCAAAAAAACTGGCTCATCGAGTAACAGCATGAAATGAATTTAAAACGAGGGGGTAATCAAATCACACATTTCATTGAGGATTTCACATCTATCGAGAGTTCTGTAAGTAAATTCAACGAAATAGTTCATTCTTTGATTGAATCATTCGTACCGAAAGTTCTTGTAAATAATAAACGTGACGCCTTTCCTATCTGGATAAGCAAACGAACCAAGTCATTAATTCGCAATAAGAAGCATCTGCACAGGCTTTACAAAAACTCGCAGGATGAAAACTCGTATCAAAACTTTGCAGAAGCAAGAAAACTTTGTAAGCTTGCTATTGATCTTGATAGGAAGAATTATATTATAGATGTCGAGCATAATATACTGTCCAGCTCTCCACAGAAATTCTGGTCGTTCACGAGATCGAAGCCGGGTGTTTGGTGATCGTGACATTCCCGCAAAAATGTGTGGCGCTACGGGGGGTTTGATGATGTAACTGGAATAGCCAATCTTTTTGAGGACTCCTTCGAGAGTGCTTATTGTGATCATCCAGAGGGTGTAATTTTTACCGTACGAGATTCTCATGTGGAGGACTGCGTTGATTTGGCAAGTATTGTTATCACTGAACAGGAAGTGGCCGATAAATTATGTGTGCTCGAGTTATCCTCTAACCCTTGCTCGGATGGTATCCCTGCAGTGTTTGTTAAAAACTGTAGCGACGGTCTTCTAGAGCCTATGACGATGCTCTTTAATAGTTCTTTGCAGACCTCTAAGTTTCCCGGTGGTTGGAAAATCTCATCCGTCACACCAATCTTGAAAGGTAAAGATCGATCACATGTTGGAAATTATAAACCAATATGCATGTTGTCGGTGATCCCCAAGCTTTTTGAATGGATTGTCACCGATAAGCTATTCTGGGCGGTAAAGGGTATTATTGATGAGCAGCACGGTTTCTTTAAGCACCGTTCGACCGCAACAAATTTTATTTCGTTCTCAGATTATGTTATAAACAATCTAGAGTCCCGGCGCGAGTGTTGACTGCATATACACCGACTTCACGAAGGCCTTTGATCGAGTCCACATTGACCGGATGATATTCAAATTGGGTAAGCTTGGTTTGGGTGTTAACATACTCAACTGGCTGTCATCTTACTTAACCAATCGACACCAGAGAGTGAAGATCGGCAATTCTTATTCTCGTGATATACTGGTGAAGTCCAGAATTCCCCAAGGTTCGCACCTGGGTCCATTATTGTTCATCCTTTATATTAATCACATTAAACAGGTCTTCAAGTCTTGAACAAGTTAAGTTCATCTGACGATTTAAAAATCTTTAAATGTGCTAATTCCGCCCACGATATCAGTTTAATCTCCGATGATCTTCGCTCATTCGAATCGTGGTGCAGCGCCAATTATATTGAATTAAATAATTATTAAATTTAGGGGGTACAAGCCGGGGCACGTGCTCAAGGCGGCAATACAATGGGGCGCCAAATTCATATGAAGGGTACAGGGGAAGAAGGCGATAAGTCAGTAAAATGAAAAAATTAGATTTTTGCGCTATCTTGTAGCTTAAAGTGAATACTATCAACAACATATTTGTCATAAGAAAAAATAATTTTAGTCTGGAATTATAAAGGTTTGAAAATTATTCGTACAAAGCAAAAAGGAGTTATGTCCACGCGGTATTAATACTATTACGAAAAAAAATGGAAAAGTTGCCAGAACCTAATACCAAAAAACCAAAGAGAACATAAAATGAATTAAACAAAATATTTTCATGTATTATTAGTTAGTATTTTTTATAAATAAAACTTAAGTTCAGTTATAAAAATTTGTAAAAAAATTATTTGCTATGCTGTATAGGTATAAATTTGGTTGACATTCCCCCTTTTTGCACATTTTACTTTGTGGTCAAGTTGAAAATATGTAATTTTCTTAATAAGTAGAAGTCATGAACCATTGTAATATTACATAGTGTTGTAAAAAGCTATAATGATATACAGTATGAAATATCAAAGAGCCCAGAACAATGAGGCAAATGGCACAGGCTTAAATTCTTTAAAACGTTCTCCTGAAAATTTACAAAAAGTGACTAATCGCCTTCTTCCCCTGTGCCCTTCATATGTTAGAAGTTACCATTTGTTTGAAAAGCCACATTTCCGTAAGTTTTTGTGAATAAGCTAAATAAGAAGGTCATCTCGATAAGATATGAAGAAATCATCTTCAAGGTGAATTATCTTTAGTTTCTATCAGAATGTTAATAAATATTCAACTTTTCGTCTCTAATAATATAAATAGCTATTTTTCTATTCTCAACGTATCCAACAACGTGGGTATATCAATTTGGAAGTCGAAAAAGCAACGACAACAAATAATATAAATATAATTATTTTTAAATAAAATTCTTAGCAGCAGTTTGATGGCCACTCTACATATGTGAGAACTCGATTGTTTTTTTCTACAAACTTTATGGAAGAAGAGAGGTCAATATCAACGTAATATTCCCCGTCCTTAATATGTTAAAATATCTTTCTATGGCCGATTCGTCATGCTTATCGTCCTATGGCCTTTTTGTTTTACTATCTTCTAAAAAAACCCTCTTCTACTACCTTGCTGGTCTACCTAATATTTTAAACCGATAAAATATTGCGAAAGCAAAAAAACGTATGAACTAGTGGAGATATTATATTGAGACAATCGCTACCTACCAGAGCCATTTATTAGTTTAATATTAAAACAATTTATACATTTGCCACCTTAACACATAGACAGAAAACAGATAGAAATGGTTTGAATTAATATTTGTTTCGATACAATACATTTAATTTTAAAATTTCAAATAATTTAATGTCTGATTTCCAAGAAAACTAATGGCAAAGTTCAAACTTTGTACATGGGCTTTTATGAGAGACATATTTTATTACCAAAATACTACGGACAAAAAAAGAAGAAATTGAATAAAAAAAATTTTTAATGATAAAATGATTCTTTACGAATTTTTACGTAACAAAAAAAAAAGGTTTTTACCACCCTGTTCACAAGATATTATATTATACACGCAAATGAATAAACACCTGCATCTTCGAAGCGAAAACGTTGACCAAAATGAAAAAAGCGTGGCAACAGCTATTCCTGCATCTGTAAGTTGTAATCATGGGGGCGCAAAGACAGATTTTAAAATGATTAGGTAGGTACTTATTAAGGTTGTTAAGAGGAAATCGAAGTATTATATGAGAAGTTTTTACAATATAATATTATTTACATAATAATGAAAATTCTGGCAAAATTTGAACTTAATCCGGTTTTCACGGGACGGGTTTGTCATTACCCCGACAATCAAAAATGTCAGATTTACAAAAATTCGTCAAAATATTTAAGAAAGTCTTACAAATAAGTGTACCAAATTTCAAAAAAGTCCTGTTTTTAGTTTCTGAGAAAATTAAATTCTTATTCTAAAAAATTGTACAAAAGCTAATCAAGATTTGATAGTTATAAAGAAAAGTTTTCTAAAATAGATAAAAAAAATAGTTGAACTGTCCAAACTCTTTGAATGAATAAAATTTAGAATTAAATTATTAAAAACTATGTATTTTTAATAAAAAAAATATACTTTCATTAATTTTAATTATTAAAATTTTGTGTATTTGAAGTTGGCAGGGGATACATTATTCTATGTATTTAGCATAGGGCAGGGTCCCCACCTCTCTTCTTAACAACTTTAATCGAAATCACTAAATATTTAATTTTGAAGATTATGAAAAAAGCTTTTTCTAGGGGATTTGGAGAGAGCGTGCGCCCCCTTTGCCCCCCCCCTGGGATACGCGCCTGTTATTTACCCTCGGACCCGGTCAACTCGGCGACGATCATCTCGACGACCGGTCACACGGCGATGGTTCGCTCAACGGCAGAAGAAATAAGTTACAGCCTTGGCCAGAATCGATGTTGAATGGACTTGCTCAGTCAGCTCTCGACAGAGCGGCACCGAATTGTGTTCTATTTTGTGCTGGAGATATTTTGATAAAATTAAAATATAAAGGATCTTTCGATAAGGACCCTGGATTTTTAAATGTAAATAAAACAACTTGTGAGTGAGATATCCACTCAATTATTGTTTTATTTGAAAGCATATTTTATGGCATTAATAATATGCAATATAACGTCGTTCAAATGCCCGCTGTGGCTTTGCTTGGTAGCACGCATTCGGGAGGTCCAATTTTCAATGACTTGATCGCATAAATCTGGCTGAATTTGATGGATGGCGTTCGTTATAATAACTTTGATGAGGACATGAATTGTTTGCGGTTTATTCGCATATAGACCTGCGATTTAAGATAGCCCCAAAGAAAGATATCTAAAGGCGTTAAACTTCCAACTGCTCCAGAGCCTAATCAGCGAACACAAGGCGTTGTCTATGATCGTTTACCTTAAGTTCCTGGGTCAGTTGGATTTTATACGGGTGCAGACTCAAGTCCCTACGTAAAATTCGCCAAGTTGAAGTCGTAGAAAGGCCAATCACGCACAGCAGTGATGATTTCAGCAGACCTTGTGTTCGGTGACGTACGGGTGTTGGCTGATTATTTATCGAACCGGTTGACTTGAAAAAACAACCGTCGCCGAGTTGTCGCGTACCGATTTCCCCTCAACCTTTATTTAACTACCTCAAATAAATCGGACGCTAACTTCCATCACATACAACTTGCCGAGATTTTTTCTAGTTAAAATACACAATTATTTCTTACTTATACCCTTCTCCATAAAGTATTTTCTACGTCTCTGTACTACATGCAACCAACCAAAAGCTTAGCTTGATGTGAGTAAAATATTACCAAATACGGATGCTTAGAATTTTTCAAAAGCTCAAAAACATATTGATTTGAATTGATGGATATTTAAATTTATTATTTATATTAAATGCTAGATATATGGCTACGATATTATGTAGGTACACTGTAGGTTAGAAGTTAAAGACAATGATATTTTCTTAACATTTTTAAGCCGCAGTGTTTGAAACTTTTTATAAACACCATCATTAAAAATATCACTATTAGATACCACGAAAATGAAAAAAGTACTCACCTATAGAATTGTAAAAATCCGGATCACTATCTTTAATTTTTAATAACCACACTGCATGTAATTTTTTAAGTACTTCAGCGTCGATGCCCATTGTTTCGCAACCAAAAATCACGTCTTGGATTATTAATTTACTAATTTCCTTGTTTTCAAGTGGCGTTTTTGCCGACGACTTTCTCTGAGTTGCCTTTTTTGCGCTTTTGGTGGCCATTATATGCAAGTGCTTGCACTGTAGGTTGCTATCAAAAAATCACAAGAATTATTATGATTATGGACCATAATAAATTAGTTCAACGTACCTAAGATTAAAAATCCCTCTTACTGTATCCAGCAGTACGGAAATAATTTTAAAAACAGATTAGTTCTCGTCACCAAGAGTAGTTCTAGTGTGCGGTCCGTAATTCGCGAATCGCTTTATGTAGATATCGACACTCAGTGTATTAGTTTATATATAGGTGGCACCGCTGTACTATATTTGATGTATTTTATTCACAAATAAAGATTATAGAGGGGCGGTGAGTACGGCAGTGTTTAGATGCTACGAAAAGTTACTCGAAAGTGTATGGTGTGTGTAATGGTGGTTGTTAGTTTCAATTGCTAATTGTTCTTATAGACTTATTTAAAATATGTGAATTGATCGTTTCGTTTAGAGTGAGGTGATAGTTCATTTTTGTGTTTTCAACATAATTGTTAATGGTGTACTTTTATCGGTATAATGTAAACTGCTCCGTTTTATTTTATGATTTCGCTTATCATAATTTGCTATCTAAAGCCTTAAATGTTCTAAATTGTGTGTACTTTCTGAAGTGTAACATTAATTTAACTGTGTTTTAATTTTCCATCATGGAAACCCAAATGGAACGCGATCATGGAGTTCTGGGGGGTCTTTTTCAACATATAATTCAAGATATGAAGGTAAGGGGGTGCCGTTATAAATTTTTATTGAACGAATATTAAATTATTACGCTAGCTGGTTGATCGTTGATATAAGCGGAAAGGTTTTCGAAGGATATTTTATTTGTAAAAACGTCAATAGATTTGTTGATTTGCAAACACATTGGATAACATCTGCCATAGAACATGAAAAACTTTATTGGCTTTCTGGTAATCCGTTTATTTGTCAATATTGTGTTACTTTGATTTTTGTTTGTTTTGAATTTGACTTGCAATTCTTATAACTCTTTTTTTGTTATTTATAGATTTGGTACATTTAAAACTCTTGAACTTGCGAACGTAATTTTGTCTTATTTCCGCGACCTTGGGCTCCCCTTTCAACTTATTTGAGAAGGGTAGTCAAGTTTATGCATATGCAGGGACACCCAGAAAGGGATGACATGTAAATTTTTTCGTTCCTCACACCCCACTGTTTCCTGTTAATTTTTTAATTTCAAGATCAAATTATGAACGGAAGGGATTTTAAAATCTACTCGTGTTTTGGTTAATTACGTAATTTTGTTTTGATTTAAATTCAATGTTACCTAAAAATTTGTGTAGGAAGATTAGTGTCCCACATCCTATTTATAGACAATGCGTGCACAAAACCTTATACCTGCTGTAAATAAATGGAGTCGAATTTTAATTACATATTAGTTAAATCAATCTATTTATGTAATAGAGTGAAATAATTAATGTTAACGCTCATACAAACTTTCTAATATAAATTCCATTGTTCGAATGGACTTAATTTTTCGAGCTTAAATTAACACGGCAAGTATATTTTATCAAATTGTAAATGGTGAAATCTGAACAGGTAAATATCTTTAAAATCTAAGATATCGGCTACGTCTTCTTTGTTCCTTCCACTGAAAGGCTGGGCAATTTTTTCTTTTCAATTCCACTTCCTACTTTCCAAGGTGCTTTTTTTATTTTGCTTTTACACTTTGCTTTAACATTGTATTCCATTTATTTATTCATTATCTTGAGTTGCTAATCCCCTGCTCTTCAGTTTCACTCATGCACGAGCCATTTTTACTGCTTTTATTACCTCGGAGAATGGAGCAGATTCTTAAATGGATGGATATTCTATTACTAAAATTCGACTTTTTATGTTTACTACTTTTTTCTTGCCGAAATTGAAATTTTTGCTATACTTATAATTTATATAGTACGAAGTTTAGTATCTACAGATTAATATGATTACATTTTTTGCTTTAAAATTCTTAATACCAGGTATTGATTATATACTTCACATTTAACACGTAAATTTACATTTTCACCTTTTAAAAGGTTACCTATACATTTTCAATTTTCATTGTTATTTCTTTTATGTAATAAAGAATCGGAATATCATTGAAATGCCATAAATTCACACGAATTGTTTTTATTTTTCGGTTTCATTAGATATTTCTGTAACTTTTCATGGTCAAGTACCCACCGAGTAGAAGTAGCGTAATCAAAACAAAACCTATTTATTACTTCCGTATGTGTTACCTACGGACACTTTTAAAAAATGATACCTACACGACACAATAGGTGATAGATTATGGGGTAGGCGACCTCTTCCATTATTTAGTTCAGTGAGAATTTAAGTTAATTGGATAAGTTATATGTAAATTTTAACCATATCGAACATTTTTGACAGATTTTTACAACTTTGCTATTATTATTATTATTATTTATTTATTCATATGGAATTATAATGTATATGTCATCATTAGAAAGAAATAGCTAGGTTGATTATCCAATTTGAAGCATTTGTACCCAAATTGTGTAGTTCGATTAAACCTAATTTAAAAATTAGTTTCTAAAATTTAGTATAATATTATAATATTATTATATTTCCAATTAAAGCTTCACAGATCCGCCATTACCTTCCAATATTTTTAGGTTGGTAACTTAAAATCAACCAATCAGAAGTGCATTAGGTTATTTTTATTATAAATTAGCCAATAAAAAAATAGTCATCAGAGATAAAAATAATAGTATATCAAAGTTTCAAACTATTTAAAGGGGGCCCATATAAAAAGATAATGAAATTGTCTACAAAAATGGATTATAATAATTATGATTGGCTGTGGTGTCGTAAAAAGCAATAATTATAAAGATAATAAAACAGAAAGTTATTGTCTCCTTTTTACTAAAGTAAACATTATTTTACTACATACTTGGAGTTTAATTTTTACTGATAATTTGTCACTTTTACTCCGAATAAATCGTGCTCTTTACTTATGCTTGAAGAAAACCGCCATTTACATACTGGTTGGATGTTACAATGGTTTTGATTATTGTACAATCATGTTAAGCAACCTACTATTCTTTTATTATTTATTTGGTTGACAATCTGTTAAATGATTTATAATATTTTTTGATAACTTTCATCGAGTCTTCGTCAGTAACTTCGTTTCTGCAGCTGCTTGAAATTATACGAACTGATTAAAATTTTGAAAATTATTTGATTCGTTGTTATTTCTATACGAGGTCATAAATGTTCTTTGTAAGTATATGAATATTTATTCGTGGCAAATTTTTAGCATTTTCCTTTAATCTCGACTCCATTTATTGAATTTCAAGGAATTTAGTGTAATCAAGTTTCTGTCGGTACAGATATCGAAACAATTCGTTTTAACTTGATAAAACTTCGCAACAATTGGAACTTTTCTTCTTATTTCTGTCAAATTGACACATCGACTCTAAGCGGATTTATGAAAGCTATGTCAGTTATTATTTATATATTTACGAGAAATCCATTGTTTCTGTATTTTTTGTTCAAATCCTAAATCTCGGCATATTCTTTTATGTATGATATTGGAAAACATATTTTGGGTTTTGGAAGATTGATTCTAGATTTGTACAATTTAAATAGCTAACTTATTTGAGTTGAAAAAATACGAAACATTGATTATCTTTTCAGAGCATATTTGTTATTTATTCCAACTTTTATACTAGCCTGAAAATTTCTATAATACAGAAAGAAAAAAAGTAGAAATTTTGTTTACATTCAGTATAGATAGCAAAATGGCATTGTATAGGATAAGTATATTATACCAAACCTACCCCCAATAGCTATAACCTAAGCTATACAAATAATTTTCTGAAATTTATAGTGTAGTACCTGGTACATACATTACTAATATATAATATAATAATGTATTTACTGCATGCAAATATAGTTGAATACATAATATCATTTTCGTCACTTTTATTTATTATTCATAGAAATTATGGTTTTGGTCCCTAATGGTGTAATATTACTTTCAAGTATAGTGTTAGAATAATATATATTTCTATTCTTAATGTGTTTTTAATGGATAATAATATTTAGACCATACCAAATGATTATTTTAGTAAATTTCTAATTTAAGAAAGCAAGAGTATTATTTAAATAATAATATGTAATTGCGTATTTTATGAATCTCAAGTTCATTTTTTTTAAATACTATTTTGCTTCACCACTATGCAGAAGAAATTAGTCTAAGGTTAACTTTGTTTTTGTCATTTTGTTAATTGATTCATTTATTTATATTACTCTATTTTTGTCGTTGGCACCGCAATTTATGACTGCAATATGGGAAAATTGTAAGTAATTTTGTTTACGATAAAATTACTTCATTACCAACATTCGTTATTTTTGATTAATAAAACTGCCTAGTATAAAAATTAATAAAATCTGTAGTATTAGTTGTAAAGTTAACACACACATTCTTATTATGTTAATTCAATGTAATCTTGTTATCAACTCCATTTATTATGTAAATTTAATTTATATTAACAAGCCAAAATACTTAAGGTGCCTATTAATAATAAACTCATGTAATATTCATCTCGTGCTATCTGTCCTCGTTGATATGGGCATATAAACTAATAGAATGTAAGTCAATTATATACGAGGGCTCATTCGACATACATTTGACGCTCATATAGCGCTACATTCAAAATTTTATCTACACATTCAAGTATATACTAAACATAGTAACGGTCGATAACCTTCGATTATACAAACTTCTGCAGTATTTCTCAATATAATTTACCATTTAATATTACACCAAACGTAATTTTCATTTTCCTGTGAATCTATTATTTCACCGATACAATTCAACATTAATTTATATATAAAATTTTGTATGAACAGCCTTTGTGTGGGAGATACAAGAGATAAATGTTTATACGGAACTATGTATTAAAATCTACTTCCTAGTGTATAATTTAATTACGAAATTGCTATGAATAGATTTCGAACCATCATTACTTACCTGCCCATTTTCTTACAAGAATGGTTTGTTTTAATTAATTAATTTAATTTAACAATTGTTTAAGTCTTCCTTTGAAATAAAAAGCGACCATAAATTTTTGTTAACATGTTTAGATTGTTATATTGTAACATTCAAATAGTAGAATTTTTTCAGTAAGTACTAATAGTATATATGAAATGTTTTCGTATACATTTTATTTGAACAAAATAAAATAGTAAATAGTGCATATTTTTTAAGAAGAATTATCTTTCTAGTTTCTGCCAACAGTAGATGCAGTTCGGGTCATTGACTTGTTGGCAGTGATTTTATTTTCTGTATTCTACCTACTACATCTAAATAGGAAGGAAGTGTAGTATAGGCAAAATAAGATTACAAAAAAATTATAATATGTTCTATTTTAAGACTACTCAAAATTACAACTCCATTATTATCCTTAAAACCTCATTGGAATTGAATAAAACCGAGGGGTAAGTCATGGGTGCCATTTAGTATACACATTGCAAGAAATGTTTAGGAGATGTAAGAAAATATTGGGAAAAGTGGGCGAAATATCGGAAATGTAGGAGATGTTTAGATAAAGAAGAAACGATATCTCCTAGTGGAGACACATATGCAAATTTGATTCTCGTGAATTTCGTAAATGTAATTACAATATTTTGCAGTATTATTCTATTTAAATTATAGGGGTGGTTTTTTAAATTTTGTAATACTGAAAACTAGTTTAAATTCGTTAAATAAAATTGAATCAATATTTGGCATAATGATGATGGCCGTTTGGGCAATGTTTTATTTACCTATTAAAATTAAATTGTTAAATTTTTATGCAAATTTTTAATTTAGTATTTTTAATTTTATTTATAAAGAGGTTCTAAAACTGATTTAGTTCTTCTTTTCACTTCTGCTATCGCTATATTTTCATAAATACTTCATACATTATCGCCCGGTTTTTCAATCGTTGGTTAACTTTTTAGTTTGGTTACCTTCAGTTTCAAGTTAACCTATAGTTAGAATTTGTTTGCGTTTTTCAATTTACATTCATGTCTTGGTTAATTAGATTTTAGTTTACGGTATATCTGAACTACTATACGATTATTATAAGTATAACCATAATAATAAATTACAGGTATGTGCGGGAGGTAAAAATATTTATGAATAGTTGTCAGTCGTACGATTGTGTTTATTCGTGTTTATAATAATTTCTGCATCATCACCTCCAGGTGACTGTATTTTCACATGTGTGCAATCCAATGCACCTATGCAACTGGGAAATTTGGCGATATTGTAAAAATCTTGTCGAATTTTAAGTACTTCTTCATTTTGTGGCATTTTTATATAATGCGGCCGCAAACCTGTGAGAACTAAACTGACTCGTCTTACAGTTTTACTTGCAGTAGATTTGCTAACCCCAGAAAAATCCCCAGTCGTTCTTAAAAAAGAACCACTTGTAAAAAATTTAATGTCAGCAATAGTTGGTCTCTAGCAGAAAGGCACTCATTTCTACCAATAAAAATATTTTTATTATACCGCCTTTTATTATTAAATATTATTTACCAATTTGTAGGATAAGAAATTAAATCATTTATTTCCTCTAATATATTTTCAACTGTTCTTGGAGTAAGTCGAAATCTATTAAAAAAGTCGGTACCATCATATTCTTCAAAAAAATTAGGCCTGTAACGAATTATTTTTGGCCTCCTTATTTCTTCGTCACTGCTATACGCATTAATAACGTAATCGTCGTAATAATTCATAGCCAACAAAATTATTAATAACTTCAAAAAAAGTATTAATTAATAAGTAATTAATATAGTTGACCTTTTATTTTATAAATTCAAATAAAATATTGTTAAGTTAATGGTCTATTGAAACAATAAATTGTCCAACGTTTCGGGTACTTTAATTATTATTATAAACTATTGTTTCAATAGACATTTAACTTAAGAATATTTTATTTGAATTTAGAAAGTATTAATTGTTTATCTGTCACAATTTACGATTATAAAGTATTAGTAATTCGTCAACCTATGGTTAACCTATACCTCATGTGTTGGTAAACATAACCACGACGTAACCAACACTTGACGTTAACTTACAATTGAAAAACGTACATCCAAAACATAACTAATAGTTAACTCAAAACTAATAGTTAACCAACGATTGAAAAACCGGGCGTTTATATTTTAAATATATGTAATATTACTAAGAAATAAATATCCAAAAAATGTTCCTTAACAATTAGCTTGTTCAAAATCAAATAGCACTGGAGTAGATGACAAGTTTGTGTTAGTATGTACGATAGGTACGATACATTTCATTATAATTTAAAAGAAATGTCCTTTATACCGTTACCGATTTTAAAAAGCCCTTTTGAAAAGTAAACACAGACTCACAATATTAATCATATTAAAGTCCGGCTAGGATAATACATAATACACCAAAATAATTTGTTATTTTGTATTGTTTTGAGAATAATAGGTATGTACAATCTACTAGTAGCTATATTGTGGCTTGACAAAACATTCGATTAGTAAGATAATTCTAGTAAATATAATATCTACTACAGCGGTTTCTTAAGTTGATAATTTCCTTTATTATTTCTCTTTCTGTTGTAAACAAATTATTATAATTATATTTATACTTATTTGGACTTATATTATTAAGTATTTTTAATGCAAATTTTAATTTGTGATATCTGGGACCTTAGGCCCTTCAGAGTAAATTTTCAAATTTTTGTGATCTATTTATAATACATAAAAAGTACTGCCATTATTGTATACTTTAATTAAGGTTAAACGTTCTTAATTGGTCGGCTTTAAAAGTTTCTTTATTTTTGTTTAAACTTGGTTTATAGTGTTTAATTGAAACGACTTTTTGACGAATAAATATATACATAAGTATTAAGTATTGTATTCCGCACAAGATGTTACTTTTGCAGTTTATATTATTAATTTTCATGGTAAGAATTGACAAAAAAATAATTATTTTCTTGTACATAATTGGATCAAATTTTAGACTACTGCTTTAAAAAAACTTTTAACTTACCTATCTTTCATTAACGTTTTAACTATTGCACATAAATTATTGCTAATAGATCTTCAGTTTCTAATACAGTAAGCACCTAATTACACGAGCTAAACACTACTTACTTTAATTTGAACGTATAGTAGTTTCTTCGTGGACGAGTACCCATTGATTTATAATAAATTTTATTTATTTAATTAATACTAAAATGTCTATTTATATTTATTACTTTAGTGAAAATTTCAACACGCTACTAGTGTTATATTTTTAAAATATGTAATTTATAATGGTATATCTTTTACTACCATACTATAATATGCCACATTATTTCTGGTTTTTATAGCTTCGGGCAGTGTCGACATAACAAACCGTAAGATGTTTTATTTTTATTGTTTTTTTATATTTCGTTTACAAATAAATACTGCAATTTGTTTACTGCAATATCAAAAAATGATTTATTTCTGAATTACAAATAAACCATTTTTGCATATTATAAAAGGTCAACGAACACCTAATATTTCGAACCTACTATGTCGTATATAAATAAATCTATTTAAGTTAAGTAAATGTTACTAGTATTAACAGACTGGCAAAAGTGAGGTAATTCACCCAGTAAGCATTTTATGAATTTTGATTTGAAGAACGGAGTTTTAATATTAAGCATATTGATTGCGTTTAATTTATGATATATATATTTTAGGCACGTGTGTAATTCAACTTATTAGTGCATGTAAACATAATTCTTATTTAGCATTATATGTATACTTTGAATTAATTAACATTTATGTATATACCCAGCTTTAAATATCATTTGCGACTGAAGTAATCTTATAACGTTTTGTGTGCATGCAGAGCCTACAAAGCAGAAATCCCATTTTACGTGTTTGTTCTATTATGCTGCAGACGTTCTAGTAAAAACTTCACATGAACAAGAACCTTTTAGCTCGTATTATAACTTTCACGTATTACTTTTTAATTAAAAAGTTTTACATTGCATTTCTTCTGACTCTGATGCTTCTATTTACGAAACTCCCTCGTATATAAATTATTGTACTATTTATTATTATTAACTACTTCTATATTTCTAGGCCAAGTTTGCAAAACTTTAGTAATTCTAAAGATTCGGCAGTAGAAACTATTTTAAGAGTTTACAACCGGAAAATGTTTTCAGATAATAATATTCCATCGTTTTTACAATGCTATATAAAATCGAATTAAATTTTAGGTTTTTGTAATTGAGGCTATTATTACACATATTATGGTGTTTTTAAATGAAAATTATATCAAGACGAACGAAATTGAACACGGGATATAAGAGGCACGTTCAAAAATATAATTTAGAAGCAAAATAATTTTGTAGAAACTTTCTTGAAACCACAAATCAAGCCTGTTTCTTAAATAAATTAAATTTTGGACTTCGAAAGCTTTTATTTCATTTAATTAAATCAGCTTGTACTTTGCTTCTCTGCTTTTTCAATTTCCATGAAACTCTTAACTATTTGTACAATTCTCGGATTGTGCAATTATTGTTGTATTTTGATTTTTGAAGAATCCATGTTTCATCTATCTCATTCTGCGCACTAGCTTGGCAAAATTGTAAGCTTTTGTCTAAAATCTCTTTCGGATCTTTTCTTCTAGGCGCTTCAGTCGTTAAACACGCTAATCTAATTACGCTATTTTATATTTCCTGGGCGAAGTTTCACTTTTCTTCTGTTTTATATTTTTTCAATTTTCGATTTTTATTTATTTGTAAAATTAGAAACGTTTTCGAATTTATATATTTTGAATGAATTTTTTAAATAAATATTACGTCATGAATGCGTGACGTAATATCTGGGGAGGGTCTAGATTTTTGTAAAGAAGTGTAAGGATAACCAGCACTGTGGTTTAAGGCTTAAAGCAAACGAGCTATGAAGTGGAATACCGTAGTTCAATGCCTAGTCTCACTACACTGCTGTGTTCTAAAGTCCGGACTCGATCTGTAGACTATGCTTCTAGCCAGGTTAGCACCCTACTAGAGAATTATTGAACTGCTCACAGAACCATGAGTGCCAAGTGTAAAAACTTGCTCCATTATTGGAAATATCAGGACGAGGTCCTAAATTAACAGGAAAATAAAGAATTAGTGGGGGGGGGGGTAAAAAATACTTAAAATTGCGTGTCGTAATTTATGAACGACCGCTATCCGAAACACATTCATTCGACATGAATATCCGCCAATTGAAAAGTGAAGTGATATCTTCTATGTGTGTACATAATATAAATCAATTCGTGCTATTCGTGATTCAGTTATCTATTAATGGACCTACCTTTTGCCTTTACTATTTCATAAATCACAAACGAAATAATAATATAATCATTGGTAAATTCGTAATTACAGAAAACAGATTAAAGATGGAAAGTGAAGAAAGTATTCAATTCCGCATCATTGGAAACATTTCTATCAAATAAATTTTAATTTTCTCAATTAAATGTATATAATAATATATTACATACATTTACAATAATACATGACTACACTTTTTTCATAGGCTTACAACAGCAATACATACGTTGTTGCTTTCTTCAGATGATTTTAATTCAATATATTTCAAATATATTTAACTGTTTCTCAATACTCAATATTGTATGTATTATCTTTTAAATACCGTTAGTGTTCTGTGCGTTCGGTATTTACATTACATTAATTTTGTAGAATATGTAAAATTATACCTACCAAAAGAAAAACTTCCTATGTACATCTCAAAATAATAAATTTCGTTCACTAGTAATATTCGTTGTAAGCCTGACAGTAGCGTCGTTCTATTCCGTTTGTGATGTGCGTTCAAAGTATTATGTCTTGACATACATAGGGCATAATTAGTCCATAATATCATACCTCAACCAGAAACTAACAATACTAATCTGTGTATTCCAACAATTTTTAATAAATAATACGAATAGGTACGAAAATTAATAACTTCCACCTTACTTGAACATATTATTTTCATAAAAATGAAATAATACCTACTACTATATCATGCTCCTAGTCTTGACTGTGAAAGCGGAACACGGTGTCAAATTATTATGCCTTTCTTTGAACTTCAAATGCCATCATATATTTCTTTATTCATTATCAATACAAAACGGAAAATTGTCAATTTGAACTTAATATAGCAGTAATATTTGTAAATGTATTGCTGTTCCTTGATAATCAGGTTTACTTCATTAACATATCCGGTAGTAAGTCAGTCAACAAGTCTATTGATAAAGGCAAATGCATAAACTTGTATGTCATTTTCAGTGGCTACTAATACTATAAATTAGATAATGCAGTGAAACTTTTAAGCTTAAAAAATAAATATTTTGAACTTATTCACAATACAATATTCACTTTATAATTTACTCTGTGGATCAATTCATTTAAATGATTAAAATTATGGTTTCTTTCAATTGGCACCTTATTGAAACAAAACATACGAAGAAAAATTTATATTCACAGCATAAAATAAAACAAACTAATGATAATGAGAATCTTGAAATGACATTAGTTCGTATCTTTAAGAATTTTATAAAAATATAAACAGGTATCTATTATGGATACATCAGACCGGCCCGGGCACTTAGAGCCAACCGGCCCATTTTAGGGAAGTTTAAGCTAAAATTGCCTAATATA
This sequence comes from Cantharis lateralis, assembly GCA_963170105.1. NCBI lineage: Eukaryota > Metazoa > Arthropoda > Insecta > Coleoptera > Cantharidae > Cantharis > Cantharis lateralis. Next base: position 56,290,971 of record OY720624.1, on the reverse strand, counting down.
AACTAATTCGGCTTAAAACCTTAAACCCCAACAAACTTGAGGATTATTTGATTTGCAACTTTAATATTATATATTATTAAAGATTTTCGAAACAAAGTACTAAACTTATGCCCGGTTTCTTCAAGTTGTCGACAGTGTAAACTCAATCTAAATCTAATATGGGGATATATAATTTTATATGTGGCCCGCGGAGTTATGATGCATTTCCAAAATGGCCCGCAAGATCATTTCGGTTGGCCACTCCTGGTCTATACAGTATATAAAAAATATAACATTTGTGGAATATCCAGTAGTTTTTCCAAAATTAAATAAAATAAATTCTTAAAATATTGTATTATATTGTGCAATACCATAGGTTCATAGGATAGCCCTTTTTAGGGCTGCAAATATTGAGAATATGGTTTCTATCAAAACAACATCAAAGTTAAAAAACAGAGTAATTTTCCTAAGGGCTGTATTAGATCCGACAAGGGGGAGGCTGCGACCTTCAAACGCGGCCGGAATCAACTGAGCGCAGCGAGGTGTACGAAAGGTGGCGTTTGAAAATCACTGCTAAAATGCTGGGATCCGAGATTTGACAATGTCAGAGGCAGTCGAACCGCTCTGGGCGGTTTTCCCAACTCCTGTGCTAATTATAACAATCCTCGGAGCGCAAATGCACTCGATAATGTAAGAACCCGAACGATGTTTCCTCTGCAACCGCATACAGTGGAATGAAGCACGCTCTCTCAAGTGAATGTTTTCTTAAAGCTAACATGAACTTAAACTTGTAAAATTTACATAAAAAAATCGATTTTCAAAATTAAACTGTAAAGTAACTATTGGGTCGATTTTATTCATCCTCATCTCATAAGAAAGCTTAAATTTTGCTCTTTCAGAATATTTATTGGTTTTCTAACGTACTTTTGAAGGTAAAAGCGTAGAAATCGACAGTGACCCATATGGAATTAACTCTTAAATTTGAAAAGGTAACGCATTTTCATGGAATTGCAGCACTTTTTTGGAAATGTACGTCAGGCTCTGATCAGGTATACCATTTTTTTTTTAATTTCATTAAAATTTATGGGATTAAGAATTGAAATTACCGAGCTCAATTTTAAATTTTGTTCATGTCCCTTTTCCATAACCATGATTGTAGTATCCATTATTACATAAAAAATGTCAACTTTATACTTTTCTCTCCCACTCGTAAGAGTTTCGTCTGATGATATTTCGTCAAAAAATGTTTTAGTTTTTCGCCTGCTAACGATGGGACAATCATCCTCAATTTTAAAGTTTAGTCCCCGTTTATCCATTTCACTATTAGCCAAGTAAAAACTTGTTAGATGATTTTTCAACAATCTCGAAGTCTCGCTGAAACTTTTTAAATTCTGAGATAGTCGTTGTGTAATTATTTGCTTTTAATATTTCCATACCTCCAGTTTCGAGGTATCCGACAAGTTTTTGAAAATATTTTTTAAGAATACTTAAGATGTTAGAACTATTTCATATGAAACTGGGAGTCATCTTATACTTATAATAATAGTAGATTTTTTGCCATCCTTAAAAATAAATAAATAGTTAATAGAATAGATAGATAAACGTGAATAACGACAATTAAAATTTTTCGGGTCTTCGAACAATAAACCGGCCTATGCTTCACCGGCTCATGCTTCACCGGCCCACCGGGCATTTGCCTGGTGTCCCTGTTGTCCCATTCGCCCCTGGACAAAATGGAAATATGCATAAGTATATCGAAACATTTAAGAAGCAAAACTCTATTATGCCTTGACTTGTTTGTTCGTTGCTTGAATTGAAAATTAACAGTGGATTATACTAATTTAAATTTTATGGTGTTATAGAAACAATTTAGGTTTTTCAGTTAAGATTTATTATTTTGTTTATCCGTTACTTTATCTTAAGTGTTTTAACATTTCTTAATTAATTCGTAATGTAGTAGGTAGTTCAATCCTTATTAGTAATATAATTGAAGAACAACTTGAAAGGTGTAAACTGTCACGTAGGTAGTCAGATTGAAGCTTCTTAATATTTGATGTTTTCAGTTTTTTCAAGATCATAGAAATATTTTTTAACGTAAGAGGACTTCTTTCAGGTCGTATTGATTACAAGATAATAATAGTAAACGATGAAACAAAATTGTGAAAGATTTGCATTTTTAAATTTCTCAAAAAATTACCTTGATTAAAAGAGAGTACAGTAGAGCGTCGATAATCCGGATCAATTGTGACCGGACCCTATCCGGATTATCTAAATGTCCGGATTTTCAAAAAGAATCAAAAAAAGATCGTTTGTGTTCATAACAAAAAGAAAGCTTGCTAAAACCTTTAATAAATCACTTTAGTGGTTAAGTAATTGCAGCAAATAAAGAAAACCATTAATTAATATGAAGTTATAATGTGGTATTTTAATAAAAGTTTAGTAAAAATATAAATATAAGAACACCCACGCATGACTAAAAAAAAAATTTTTCAACCGGATTTCTGACGTCCGGATTATCGACGGTCAGGATTTCTGACGTCCGGATTATCGACGCTCTACTGTATTTTGCTCTTTACTCTCTGAGAGTAAACATCAGAGTATTTTGCTCAATAGGTCAATAAATCAAAGTTCAATAAATATTGCTGTATGCCTGCCAAATACCACTTCGGGTACTTCATGTACGCGTTAATGAGTAGTATAAGTAAAAACTAGAGACTTTAGTTATTCCGGAGTAAAATTATTTTATCCATAAAAATTAAATTAAAATTGAATCCTGCAATTACAATTATTATATCTTAAAATAGAAGAATTTTAGTGTAATACGTATATAGCTATTGAAAATTTTGTAATCAATTCTAAACTTTAAAGTAGTCTGGAAATGTCATGGTATGACAAATTAGTTCTGTTAAAATCGAAGAACTCATTAAAATAGAATTTTACTATTTCAGTTACAACTTTAGAGTTTTTTTGAAAACTGTGTCCACATATCGAGTGACTTGGTGTCGTGTTGGTGTGTTTTATATATACCCATACTTGCGTAAATCAAGAACTACAAGCCTACTGGTATACATTTTTATCTAACTACCGCGTAGGTTTTTAAACATCCCTGTGAATGACCTTAAATAGAGAGAATGCTATCTTAACAATTGAAGCTATTTAATAGAGCAATCTTTGCTAATTAATTGCGATTAGATCAATTGTAATAGTAGTAAAACAATTTCCTTTTTAAAGTAATGAATAAGTTAGACATGCACAAATTTTTAACTGTACATACTTTTGTGTTTTCTATGTCATAATGTAATTATAAATTAGTTACCTGTGTTTTAATAATCACATAAATGGAGAGTTTAAACGATGAAATGATAGATGCACATAAGTAAGCAGAAGAAATAATTACCGTTTTGACGTCAATAAAACCACTGATTGTAGCGGTATCTTGACCTAGGACGATTAAAAAAGTAGTTAATGATTTTTCATCGACGAAAGTTTTTTAAATTCACGTTCTGAATTACATAAATGATGTTACATAACTTATTTCTTTAATAATTTAACATCTGTTAAGAAAAACGTAAATGTGCTGGTAATAATTAATTGATTTATTAGTTCCGAATTGAAGTTGTTTTCAGTTTGTATGAGAAAATAAAAATTAAATGTAGAAATTTTGTGAAAAGATAACTCTTTGATTACCATTTTTATTGCGAAATGACCTTTTACGCACTAGTGCGTAAAAGTAGTTACTTTTACTCTTGAACATTTTTTAAAGATATTACTAGCGATGGCCTAGTGAATTCATTATAATACATAATATATTTCATAGATACAAATTTGTTGATCGTCCGGCTGCACTGCTCCAACCTTCTCTAAAGTAATTTTTTTGTAATTAAAAGAAGATCTTACCGATTTAAAATTTTGTTTTACACACTTGACTTGGTGCGTTGTTCAACTGCCCTATATGGCCATTTTGACACATTTCACATTTTGTGTGGAAAATAATATCATGACGCAACTGATTGTATAAATAGCTATTTCATCTCTTCCCCACTCACTAACCAAAAAATACAATTATGAAGCTATTTTTTTTCAATTGTCGGATCTTTTTCTGTACATTTAAAATAACAAATTTTATTTATTGGTATACAGTGCTTTTATAATTGCAATCCATTTTAAATTAATTTTAATTAAATTGATCAATTCGCTGATGACTTTTTATTGCAAATTATAATATAGGCATTTTTTTTCGTGATAGTAATATTCTGTTTGATTCTGAATGAAGCCTTTAAATTGTGTTTTTTTTACCGAATTTCCAGCTTCGTCGAGTTTGATAAAACTTTTCTTAAACATACTATGAATAGAAAACCGGATAAAAAGTCGCTAAATTATTATAAAAAACATCTGTTATTTTTAATAATTTTGAAAAATAAAAATATAATTAATTATTTTTTATGATACATTTAGTGGGTATCTACTAATTCGAAAACAAATCAACTGATTCAATTTTGAATTTTTTACGTAGAAAGATAAGATTTTTATATTCCATTTAAGATTTTAGAGTAATGGGAAGAGGTGAATAATATATAATTAATTAATATTGTGTAATTACCATTAACTACGAACAACTTATTGAGTTTGAGCATATTGACCGATTTTTATATTATTTTCAATCGATATTTCTGCCGACACCGGTACTTGATCTTTATCTACAGATATGTAAAATTTTAAAGTAGACTGTCTCTGTTTATTTGATAAGTGATAAAAGGGTTATCTATTCTTTCGAGAAAAAGTGTATAATTGATTTAATACCAAGATGCACTATACTGAAAACTTTCAAGAGATGCAAATTATAACGATAAAAAACACGATCTGTTATGAGTTGAGAAAGCATTTGTAAGGTAAGGGATTCTATTGGGGAAGGGGATTCTTTAAATCCTCAAATGGAATCCTTATTTTACATTAAATTAAATTTTATCAAATGCTTGCATAAACTCACCATAATATTTTCATAAAACGTGAAACATACTTATTATGTTTAATTACTATTTGTTTTATGTAAACAAAGGGATTGCGAAATGAAAGGACCGCTCGTCGCAGGCAGTAAAGTAATGTTTTCTCAAAGATAACAAATTTTTCAGTTTAATTTAAAAAGAAATTTTTCTTTTTTTCTAAATTTTTTAATTTAACCCATAAAATGTCTATTATTGCGCCCATTATTAATTAGTTCGTCTCACCAAAAATGCACACGATATAATATCAAATTTCACAACTATAATAAATTATTCGACTTAAATTATTATTATTATTTTTTAGTCCTCGTCGCAAAATTTAGTTGTTTTTTTAAATTTTTCATTATTTATTATATTATACCCACACAGTTTTAATTTATAAAATATTTTGAAATTCTTGTATCGACGTGAATCATTTTAAATTTAACGTATGTATGTAAGTCATCTCTTTTATCCAAATCAATATTATTTAAATAGGTTTGACATTTTGTGTCTCGATAATAAGTAAATTTAGCTGTTTACATAGTACTCGGCCAATTTTTTTATTTATTTATGCTAATTATTGATCTAAGTTTTTTTTTACAGAATGGAATGCCCCTGTGGGAAGATTTAATTACCAAAGCTACAAAATTACACTCGACATTGAGGTAAGTCTTTTTGGCATTCACATAACCAGCCTATTAGCTCTTGACGGGTAATTTACTGTAACATACATTATTAATTGCAATAATTCTGTTTGTGCAATCAACAAAACCTTGGTACCGTTTCTTCTTTCTTCAATATTTACACCATGTACGAGTGTCATGAAAGCGGGTTGTCGGTTAATGTACTTTTAATTGGAAATTTGAAAAAGTCTTTTTCTGATTGCAATAAAATGCATTAATGACATCTAACATTTTACTCGTTGTTAAACCAAGTTGTTGAACTGTTGTTATAAATAATAATGAATTGAATTATTACAAGTTTATTGTATAATCTTTAAATTTTTACAGCAATAAGTTAATAATAGATTAATGTATGTACTACTTTTGAAATAACGAACACGTTTGTATTATTAATATAATATTTTTAAGATTTACATTCATCATATAGGTAGACTACATCATTAAACTATTTGTTGACTTAATCTATTATGTATTTTTGTAATTAAACTTAATGATAGTTTATTTCGCGTAATTATTTTCTTGGATACGGTATTGTTTAAATTTTCATTATCCCGCTTGTTTACAACAATTAATGATAATAAATGTTAGTTGTAACGTATTAGTTTGGTAGAACTTATTTTGAAATATTATACCTATTAGGTATCGATACAATTTTCTATATTCCCGTAATATTACACTGGCGATGATTGGATATTGTACGTGAAATCGATACAAACCGATAGGGACGAACATTTATTTTGACACATCATATACGTGATGTAATTTTTGGCACATCTCGACAATTTTATAACTTGAAATTCATGAACACTGTGTTTCTAGGGCGGCGATTCAAGCCATTGGATCTTACTTGGACGCCTTCCAAAAAATTGCAGACTCTGCTACTAATGCCAGGGGTAAGTGCATGGCTATTCTTATTTTTGTTTATTTTCATTCATTTAGTGCGTTCAAGTCAAAGAACACGTGAATGAAATTAAATTAAGTTTTCGGATGTCAATCCATTGTTCTACTTATTAGTTTTGCAACAGTGTACTTAAATACAATTTTCTTACATCAACATAATCTAATGCTTTGAATTATTTTTTTACTTAAAAAGCCTAAAATTGTAAACTTAATTTATTTTCGGTCTCGAGTATTTAACTTGCACATCAATGCAGTGTCTTCGGTAAATTTATTTTACTGTTAGTAAAAGATTTGAAAATAAACACCTTTTTATCTTTTCTCTGATGTTTACCATGTGTAAACTTTTAAGGAAAGAATAACAATTATTTTTTTTTTTATTAAAGCTTCACAGACAGCAAACCGACCTATAATGTCGCTTGGATGATAAGTATCAATATTAAAAAAATTTAATTTTATAAATCGTTTCTAGTGCGCTCTATTTCTCTTAATAATTTTCACGATTAAGCTTGGATAATGTAGAAAATCGTGCGAAAAATAATCTTATTGAACGGGCCTTACTTTCTACTTTCAAATTATAAAAATTTTATTTAAAATATAATTTATGTAAATTGTTTTCTATTAAAAAAAGCAAAAGTCTGCAAGTGCGTTAATATTAGTTTGTAAATCAGATGATCGTAAATAATGATAACTAAACTTTTTCTTCTATACTTCTGAATTTTATATTCATCCGAACGTATTATAATGTTACTTACATTAATTTGTGCATATATAATAATTATTGTAATGTACAAATTGAACGATTATAAATAGTTGCTAATTTATAATATAAATAAATTAAATTATGTTAGATATATACTCATTACAGTTGCTATGAGAGAATAATCACATTGAAATATTATGTTATATACATCAATATCACAAATAAACTATATATTAGCTAGTGGTTTATTTATTGGTACAAATGAAAATATTTATTGTTTTACAATATTTTGTATCATAACTTCGTTATTTATGGAAAATTACATAAAAATATATTTTTGATTTAAACTAATAAGTTTTAATCGCTATGTAGGGGTAAACTGCTAATTACATACTATTTTCGCCTTTAAATTAATATAGTATCGTATCTAAATATTTTAATAAGTCAAAATCTTTTATTGCTAATATAATTCATAATATGAACAGAGACAACAAAATTTAAATTTAATACTAATCGCTTCGATTAAAAGTGGTTCTTCTTTTTATTAATGTATCAATTCTCAAACTTTTTTTTTATTGACACGTATTTGGTAGCTGGAAAATACTATCACATCGCATTATTTTTTCCAGTATGATAGATATCTGACTACTAACAAGAAAAACATTTAAAAACTTTTTATTTATGTTTTCTGTTAATTTTATAATTATAAATAATTAATCATTAGTAGAGTCGCCAACTAGACACACAATATTAATTTACTTTTAAATAATTCTCATTGGTATAATTATTGCTAGCGTGTTGTAGATATAGCAGAAGAATTATTTTATGTTCACATACCTATTTTATAATATAGTTATCGTTCCACGGAAAATGTCACTATACATTATAAAAACAATACTCTCACGTTCACCCGTTGGATGAGCTTAATGACCCTGGTTGTTAAAACCAGGTGAATTTAAATTAATCAAATAATATTTATAGAAATTGAAGGCTGCCTTCACACGAGGCTTCTTTAGCAGCACCGCAAGTATTGATGTAACATTGATGGCGCTGGCCGAAAGACACGTTAAAGCAATTAAAACAACACCTATATTTGTTTTAAACTCTTTTCTGAAATTTTTAGATATAGCTTGTAGAGACAAATCGACGAATATCTATAAACTGAATGATTGTCTAATCAGAAAACATAATTTTAAAACTATAAATTACTACTTAAACATATTTTGTGAAGTAATATCGATTTTTTGTATAACTTTCTTCTGAAAATGATATGTTTTTCAATTTTCATTAATTTATTATATTAATCGTTTAAAATCTTTCGCTCTCAAATATATAAATCATAACTTATGCGTTTTTTATGAAAAATCTCCCTGCTATTTCACTAATCACCGATTGTACTTATTTACTTTTTCAGATTTCTTCGAGTTGTATAAAATTAGATTGCTTCATCGATTGAGGCTATAAAGTACTTCACTAACCTATCACGAAATATTGTTCCGCTATATATATTTATATTAAATTAAAGGCTCGTGAGATACTTGTTTTAATAATAATTCTTGAGTTATCTAATTTTTTAGAATTTCGTGATGCTTATCAATCTTAAAACATTGTTTGACTCGGTTTGACTCAAATAATATGTCTGAAAGAATGTTGCGTATCGTTGAATAGTTTTGGTTTGCAAACTGCTATCTACATATACATAGGTACATTATAGATATTTTGATATTTACATTCGAAATAGAAAGGCACTAATCCAGAGCTGGCCCGAGTTAGGAACAATATTTATTTAAAAATTAAAAAGTTTCGCTAATAATAATAATAAATATATATTACTGAATGATAAATAATAATAGGAGTATAATTTATTTCATCAAAGTAATTTAATGGATAACAAAAATAAAATTAAATTAAATCTGTTAAAAATAATACATAATATTATTGAAGGGTTGGATAAAATAATTTCGCGTTCACGCTTTTTTAACGAATTGGGTTTATAATATTGACAAGTACACAATTGGTTTGAGTGACATACTGAAAATAAAATCGTGAACATACAATAAGGTACGTAATTAAAATTAGAGTGCGCTTGATCGAGTCTGAGATTTAATTAGCCAAAAACATACATCAAAATATTTTAAATTTAAATGCGCAAATTAAGATACTTATAGAATCAAAAAAAAAAATTTCAACTGGTGTGTTTAAATCAATAATTGTGCATGGGTTTAAATCTTTCCACGTTTGTGCGTGCCAGTATAATATGAAGAACATTCTGATTTACGTTTAGGAAACATTACATAATCTAATCACTAGGGGTTCGAGAATTCATAACGCTTTTTCATTTTATGTGATACTCTTTTTCTGTTTATATAAATAGGTGTTCAAAGATTGGTGGAAACTAGCGCCTATTTTGATGTTTTTCACCTAAAACATTTTCCAAAACAAAATCTAAACTCAATTAGATTCTTAATTATCAGTTACAAAAAGTTTTTATATTATAAAGTTTCTGTAGTTTTTAAACATTTTATGAAAATTTTAAATTGCACGTTGTTATTAGAAAAAATACCTCCATACAAAATTGCGGCTGCTGTAAAAGTAATCGTCCATTACTAGGAAAAGCATAATATTTGTTTAACATTATTTCGCTGCCATGTTTATTCTAATTTCTGAATGTTATTAGCTATTACAAAATTATAACTGTAGTCATATCAATTGAAATAGAGTGTAGAAAGAAGCATTTTATTCGATATAATATCATTATATTTAAAAGAAATTTCATTAAATATGAAATTGTATTATCTTTTATATCCAAATCGAAACGAATTCGATGTATGCGTATACCTTAGGCATTTAATTTAATATCTTCTCTTATAGATAGATTGAAAATTGAGAAACATCGATACCTACACAGTGATACAATAATAGATATTTAAAATTATTGGCTAGTTTTTCAGGAATACGTAGTTGTTCTGTAAAACTTTTGTTCATAACTTTATTAAAATTATTAAGGTGAAATTTAAATAACAAAAAGCAAAAAAATTCAAATTCTTCTGTTTTCTTGATGAAATGATTACACAATGAAAAATAAAACGCTTTTAAGTATAAAAAGGAAATGGTTAATAACAAAAGTTTGGAAAAATGCAAAAACTTGCACGAAATTAGATTAACCTCACTTTTACAAATTTCATTACTCCCAAGATTCTACCTTCATATACCATACGAACCAAGTACAAGTTTACCCATGATTTAAGTTACTCAAGATTTAAATCGGTAAATCTTGCTGGGTACTCAATAATTGTAAGATCCGTTTGTTGAAACCATCTGGACACTTCACATGCTAAGTGAATGACTTCGTTACTTGTTGGAAAATCAAATTATCGCTAGGAAACTGTTCTCCAAAAGCTATTAAAGCCCATTCCAAAAAGTCTTCATCGAAAAATATTGAATTTTTGCACTCTTCTTTCCATAAAGCATTTTTTTTCAAAAATTTAAGCTTTTCAAATCGATTTGAAACTTTTAAAATTTGTTGGATTTGACGTTTAGTGATATTGACGTTTAGTTTCTTTTTACTTTACAGTGCTGATGCTGTGCTTGAAAGAACCATTCTAAGAATTGCCAATTGCTTCGTCTGCTAATCTACGGATTTCCATGTTTTTGAACGATTTTCGCCATAAAAATTTTCAAACTTTAGAAAATTACTCACTGGTCAGGGCGATCGATACTAATTAGTGATCGACATGGTGGCTAGGCCTCCTGGAGGAATATCATTATAAAGTTTAATGGAGATAATCCGTTATGCTACGTTATGAAATTGACTTCTAGCAAACTTTGTGTATTATAAATTATAAGTTATAATCGCAATTTATTTAACTTTTTTTTTAATTTTCTTACCCAATCAGAACGTCGAAATGAAGTTTCCCCGATTTCACAAAAAAAAGTTGACAGAGCATGGGAATAGTCGCGTTAACCTTAGAACTCTTAGCTGAATGAATATCCAATTAAAATTTCATTTCGGTCATGCTTTGATGTGATATTTGAATTTAATTTTCTTCATGTATCTTAAAATTACGAGAAATCCAAAATATTCGTTTGTTCTCCTGGAATAATATTCAAATGTTCCCAAAAATTTTAATAACCTGATACCAATATCGCTGGAATTTTCTTATCTCAGACCAATATTTTGTCGTTTATACGAAATTGAAGTATTAAAAAATATTCTTCTATAGGTAAATTTTAATTGGTATCCAATTCTATCACCATTAGTGATTGATTTAATAAAACTCTAAATCTAAAATCTAAAACATTAACTCTCGGAACGAACTTCTTATCATCTCTTTCCCACATTACATTTTCTATTAAATTATTTAATTATAAATCATTATAAATTTTTATACTTGGTCGACGATCGAACCTGGTACTACGCTATACAAATCTAGCATTTAATTAATTTCCCCACTTGCGGGTATTATAAAAAAATGGAAACAAAACTAATTCTCTCAAACCACTAATTATTATAGAACATGACAATATATTAAGATTTATGGTCCTCGGTGATTTGCTAGTTTTTCTTGCAATTTGTCAATTTGAAAAGTTTTGGTTTTTCTTTGCCTTAATTTGCCTAACTTTCTTTCTGTGCTTAGAAAGCTTTTTCATGCATTTTAGATCAGCAGTTGAAGAAATGATAAATATAAAACTAAAAGTTATATTTGCTAATTTTATAATAAGATGTACTATTTATATTGTTTTATGCCATTATATATAAAGTTTACTATAAAAGTTGTTGATATTGACTATTAGGTTAAAAAAATGTAGTAATAACAAGTTGAGGTCAATTCAAATTCATACTGGTAGTGACTTTTACTAGATAAGAAAAATTCAGTCTACCATACTTCCTGAAATCCTGAAATTATATTGATATACTCAATAATGTGAGGATAATTCAATTTAGATGACTTGACATAATAAATTATCATACATTATTAAAGGTTAATTAATTACAATTAATTAATGATGTTCTATTGCTAGAATTATGTAGGTCGGTTTAATATATTATATGTAGTACATAGAATATGTGAAGTCATTTTGGAATGCCATTTTATATTATACTTGCAAACTTTATTTCAATTAAAATACAATTTGCTGATTTTATAGGAAAATATTACGGTAATAGAGGTTCCACTTAATTTATGAAATGCATTTACGCGGATATATTTGTGATTTCCAACTTCATCATCCAGATTTTCGTTTTATATCTGTCAAGGGGATCCAACAGTTGACCACCCACTGATTTCGATTAACACTTTTTCTCAAGCACAAAAAGAATTTTTTTGATCAATCCAAAGTTTGTATACTAAAAATAAATATACCTAGATAGAAAAGAATATGTTGAGGTGTTATTCGATGACAGCTTAAAAATCAATTTTAAACAAATAAAAAAAAAATTATAAATATTTTTAATTTCAAGCAAAAAGGACTTCACAGATTTTAATTTAATATACTGAGTTACAAAAAGAGTTCTGATTGCACGAATATTGTTACAATAATTTCCGCCCGCGCACAAAAGTTAAAAAGGGTTTATATCACCTATCGAATCCAAATTTTTCTATCTCCTTCCAAAGAAAAAAACAACTCCAAATTATTTTTCTCAGCTCTACAATTTATCTACCACAAATCGTCGGTATTTTCTTAAGACGATCGTGGCCCACACGTCGGTCCTCCTTTATGGAACCGAGAACACACTGCCAATCGTGGCACAAACGTCTTTCCTGTTTTCAGGAAAAGAAAATCAAAAAAACTTTGCAAAAACGTGGAACAAACATCTATCCTCTTTTAAGGACCCACGTCAACTAACTTTTCTTATCAATCCTTTTTTGTTTCCCCGGTAATTTTTCTCCATTTTGTTTTCATGGTATATTATTTTTTTTTACATTTTCAATTTACAATTCCTGCCGATCCCGACTACTTAATATTAGTTACTCACTTAAATTTTAAACAATCATTTTCGAAAAGTCCTTTACATTATTACATGAATTTAATTTTGAACATTTATTAAATTAATCCTTTTTGACTTAAATCTTTAAATACTGTTAAAATATTATTCGAATGAAATTTTGACTATGGCTCTATTTTTTTTCAAAAATTTTGTTGGTGGGCCTAAAACTATCATCGCATAACCCTTTACAATTTTTGTCTTACGACATCCCGTGGGCTCCTGAATGGACACCGCAATGTATTTTAAGAATATTAAAAAGAGTATGTAGGTATCTACCGCTAAGCCATATTTTACAGGTAGGTTGATTAATTTATAAGCTTATATTCATTGATTCTTGAAATAATCTATGTAGGTACATACATTAGATCAAACACCGAAACGTGCATAGCTTATTTTGGTTCTATCTACTTTCATTTTAAAAAACAGTTCACCGAAATTGGTAGATGGTCAACCGTGGATCCTCTTGTGAGTTTAAATGGGCATTTATAAGTTATTTATTGACTTGGTGTAATTACTACTTGAATTACCGGGCAAAAACAGTTCTATGCCGTTCTCTTAGTTCGATATTTACTAAATGTGGTGTATTAGTGAGCATTTAACGTCAAAAAAGAAAAATTTATTAAAGATATTTATGTTTATCGCTTATTAATCACCCGAGTACCTAATGGGTTATACTAAAATAATACTATATTTCAATTTCATCCTGAACGGTTATCAATTTTTCAGTTATGTAGCTATCGGAGTAGTTTCAACAATTCGTATGGAAATTTCTTAGGAAACTACTGCAGAACTTGCAATTTTGCAATAACTTTTTATTACTTTTTTACGGGATATTCCTACTTATTTTTTATGAAAAGTTCTCAACTTTTTATTAAATCTCTTGAATTTAAATTTACGTCATAATTCTGTTGTTATAAAATTATTTTCTAGCAATTGTGGAATTCATCTGCAATTTAGATAAATGGGATTCTCGTAAAAGTTTTTTTTTTAATAAGTGGTAATTACCAAGTGTTGCATTTTTTATTCGCTTATTATGTAATAAGTTATACTAGAAATAGGTGTACTTAGTTTAGTGTTAAATATCATTTATCGACGCCCTCGTATGATATAATTATGCAGCAATTAGGCTTCTAATTTGAACTTGATTGGATATAGGGGTCGTTATAATACGAACTCGAAAATTTCTAATTCTAAAATAACCTTTCGAGGGATAATTTTGTTTTTATACTTCGGTTACATCAGCAAATTTAAATTGCCTCTTATAGTTTTTTTTCATATGTATGTATTTGAACATCATAATTATTACGGTATTTCGTAACCCCAATAAAATGGATAAATATAATTATGCTAAATTTTAACATTTGCGACATCGGATAATTCATGTATTGTACATTATTATAATAACGGACTAATATAATACATCGTAATATGAAAATTTGTCAAAGTTGATTGGAAATGACTAACTGAAATTTGAGATCACGGGAGGTATTCATTGATAATAATTATTGTTGTTTACTGACTAATAAATAATTATCTAATAGCATGTTTACATTAAAGGTGCCTTCACACAGCCATCAAGCTTCATTGTTTTACATGCTAGAGAAAAAATAATATTTTATTTATTTAAATCCATAACCGCATAATAATAGATCAAAACTATCAATTGATTATAGTTTGTCAATATTCGTTTGCAAAATGTTAAATTAACATTGAGACGGAGGATTTCTGCCCTTCCTGCTTTCACGAACATGTGGAATATTCGTGCCAGGAGTTATGGTTTATAAAACCGGGAATGATGCCAAGCTAAATTGTTTGTAAATCGACATAACTAGCAAATGCGTGATAAGCCTACCGAGTTCACGTACTTGGCAGTCAAGACTATATTCAACGAATTCTTGCTATTCTAGTGGTTCCAGCAGGAGAATATGGCTTTGGCTTATTCCTGAAACAGGGCTTGACAATCCCGGCACGTTACATGATCGTGAGTAGGGCCCTTTAAATTTTAAATGACTTCTG
The DNA here is from genome assembly GCA_963170105.1 of Cantharis lateralis. Taxonomy (NCBI): domain Eukaryota; kingdom Metazoa; phylum Arthropoda; class Insecta; order Coleoptera; family Cantharidae; genus Cantharis; species Cantharis lateralis. The sequence goes on along the minus strand of OY720624.1, from coordinate 56,275,722 downwards.
TCGAAAATGGAAGTCAATTAAATGTTAAGGATAATTTATCTTACATTCAAGCATAAATACGTTTTGCCAAATTGCACCATTTAATGATTAATTTAAATTAATTAAAGATGAACAAGCAATAAAAATAAAATTTTGCTTTTCTGATTTACTCAAGAAAATATTCGGTATTCCAATTAGTTGGGACTTTGGAGTCAAGGATAAAATCGTTTTACTTAAGATGACAATAGCTATAATTAATTTATTATTTGTTATAACATTATTGTTATTAGTAGATGATTCTCAAGTAGATATAATTAAATTTCGCAACCAAGAAACGCGTAATTGAAAAAGACTTGATAATATTATAAAGAATTTTCGAATTTCGAACAATGCAATGAAAGTTAATCAAACATGGAAAATTTAGATAAAAACTTCGAATTATAAATTACCTTGCTTGGTTCTTTGTGTTTGAGAAGTTTTTACATTTTGATTAGGTTTATAAACCTCTATATTTTAATTCATTTGCTACTGGGTAACATTTTTACCCTATTATAGATATTATCTTTATATTAAATTTAAAAATGTATGGATTATATTCTTGGATTTCTATATCTAAAATGAAAGCAATTAATGGTACGAAGTTAGCATCAAGTGCTATTTTATTTCCACGTACTCTCGTACAGCACGCTGACGGAATGATGTTAGTATCTTGCAACTTTATTCTTGCTTTCGAGGGAAGATAAAAGCTATGTATGTATTATGGATTAGGTATATCTGGAGAAGTTCTTGCACAAACCACTTTTTTGTGTTTTATAGTACCATCCGATGGTTTTAAAAACGTTCTCTAGCTTTAGACTTGTTTTCTTAGTGAAGATTAAAATTACTAGAAGAACTGTGTTCGTTGTAGATTTTGCAGTTGTTTAGATGTACGATTATACATTGACGTAATCGTTCCTTATTTAATAATTTTAATTAAAAGTTGAATTTCCTTTCTCAAAACGATCTGGTGCGGTCGGTCAGCAGCCTCTTCATTGACGAACAAGGTATTCGCGCGTTACATCGACACTTTCCAGTTCAATACTCCAATGCTCGTAATGGATAATAACTTACACTAGTATTTTTCAAATCGCTCAACAAATCTTAAAATCTGTTAACTTATGTAGATACTTATTTGCTCTCTGTATCAGTAAAATTGTTTATCACAAAATCACCTACACTGTAATAAGTTTACAAAAGGAACTACCTTTTCATCATAAAATAAATTTGAATTGTCTCAATCAATTTATTTTGGTAAAGATAAAAGGTCTATAAATACTTTAATGTCACGTAAAATTATGCATTCAATTAACATTTCTATTTATAACAGAAGTGTTCACAAGTACCTATAGTTTTATTGACTTATATGCCTACAGTAAAACTTTGAAAGTAAAGAAATAGAGCGATTTGAAACACTAGTTCTTTTCCGAGTGCTACGGAATATGCATTCGTCAAGATAAAGTATTCAAAGAAAATTGTTGACCCAAGTGTTGTGCTCTCAAGCTGAAATGCTCGTGCATAACATAAAACCTTTGTTCGGAAACTTCAGTAGAAAAACTAGATTTGTATAATCGTGGCTTCCATTTTTACCATAAAGAATAGAAAGGACATCTTTATAATGCTTTACCATTCAATATAGATTCCATATGTGCGGTTTTTTTTGGATATCATGCACTTCTTCCTCCTTTTATGAATTTTACGGACATATACACTAAAACCTTCTAAGAATACGAAACTAATCCTTGTTGATCCTGAAGATCCTACATAGAGTTTAGTGACCCGCGTTCGCGTTTTGGGGTTGCTATTGATCCTCATACTTTGGCGTCGTAGCTCCCCAGGTCATGCAGTCACACTCATGCCCCAATTACTTCTGAAGCGTGCATGATACGTTCATGATGTACTTTATGCCTAGTGGAATTCTGTTTACGCTAATTTGCTGTCAGAAGGGTTCATAACACGAAGCCACGCAATTCTACAGTTCGATTAACTTTCGATTTCAATGCGGGTTTTTGAATTCTCCAAAAATCAAATAATTTTTTATTTCATGATTAATTGAGTGACGCACAAACAAGTAAAACCCATAAAATGATAAACCGTTCGTTTGCAATACTTAATTATTATATTTTTTAAATTAATTCATTTTTATAATTTTTTTTTTTTTTAGGAGCAACAAAAGAAATTGGATCTGCATTAACAAGAATATGTTTAAGACACAAAGCCGTTGAAGGTCGCCTGAAGACTTTTACGAGGTAAGAAATTATTGTCCTAATTGTCCAACGAAAGGTGCGTTATTGGTAATATGTCAGATTTTATTAAAGGCGTGGAAAATCTATTTCTCTTTTTGAAATTAATATACTTAGTTATTTTTTATTTAATGAATTGCTTCGACTTGGTTCTATTTTTGTACTATTTTCCATCTAAAAGATTTTTAAGGACCTCCACGTTGATAGCTATTAATACGCTTAACTAGTAATTTGTACAACTATCAAGATATTTTCTTTAAACTGCAGCTTCTTCAGTTTAGGAGCTGCTGATTTACATAATTTTATAACTGGACAAAAGTAATAAATTTAGGTAACTGAAGTTTTTACTATTAGTTTTGGTATTATTAATTAAAATGCACAATCTAAACCTGTAAAATATTAAACGATCATGATACCTACTTATTTTATATAGGTAGCCACTATTGTGCTGCTTCCATTGCAAATTTTTAAAATACTATTATTTCTCTGTTGAACTTTGGCACATAACGTGTCCGATTTATGGAATTTTATTGATTAAATAAATTTAGGAATTGATAGGTACACTATTAATATGTATTGCCTACTTGCAAGTTTTACTTTTGAACCCTCTTAAAAACTAGGTCAGTTATAGATGAAAGTTTACTATTGGTATAATAATTTTTTATAACTTGGCTTTATCAAAATATTTTTACCTATTAAAAATAACCTTTTTTGTTATAATATCATAACATGATATTTTATTTGAACATTATTTTAAGTTATCCAAGATTCAATATTGTTTTACCAGCCAGAAAATCGATCGCTATATTCCAGCATTGAATGTAAATTTCAGGATGCTTTCGTGGTCCATTATGATATAACTATTACTACACTACTATTCTTGAAACAATTACCCTATTCCACGATTTCTGACTTTATTGGTCCTTTGATGATTTTCACTTGACCTAAGTAAATCATTTGCTATATCTGGCTACTCTCTCCTGGTTTAACCTCCAGAAAATTAGAACTATAAACTTTATGAGGACCCAAGTCATATCAATGACATTTGGCGTGACCGGCATAGTGGCAAAATACAAGAGAAACATTATGAAATTGAATAAGATATGTTTTTATTTCAATACATTTTTGTTGCAAAATTTCTCAATTTACGTATTTATTTATATTATTCTGTAATTTTTAGTACCATCATGGAATGTTTAATAGTACCTTTACAAGAAAAGCTAGAAGATTGGAAAAAAACTGTACTTAATTTAGATAAAGAACATGCCAAAGGTCAGTGTTCATTTTTACTTAAAAAAGATGAAATTATAATTTCGAGATTTTCAGATTATAAAAGAGCTTGTTCGGAATTGAAAAAGCGTCACTCGGATACTTTAAGGTTGCAGAAGAAAGTAAAAAAGTGTTCTACTAGTGAATTACAAAAGAGACTAGAATTTGGTCTACAAGATGTAACGCAACGTAAATATTTAATAGAAGAAACTGAAAAGCAAGCCGTACGAGCTGCATTAGTGGAAGAACGTAGTCGATTTTGTACGTTTGTTGGTTTTCTTAAGCCTGTGGTGGTGAGTTTATCTTTTCTCGTAATAAGATTCAGTTATAATACATATTCTACCAATTATTAGGACGAAGAACTTCAAATGTTAACAGAATTATCTCATCTTCAAGAAGTTGTTGCTCAATTAGAGAAAAATACAACTGACCCACAAACACTTCCTCCAGCTTCTGAACAAGTTATTGCGGATTTGAAAAGTTCAGACAGTGGATGGTCTTTTCAAACTCCACCATCGTCTCCTTCTAGTTTAGGTTCTAGAAAATCTTCTATGTGTTCCATTAGTTCCTTAAACAGTTCGTCTTCGGGTAGTTCCAAAAGTCATTATTCACCTAGTCATCCACATTGGAAACGATCGTTATCACAAGTAAGTTCAATATTTAAAATCTTGCTTGTAAAATAAAAGATTATTCGTTTACTATAACTACACTCCTAAGCATGTTTTACGTTTCTATCAACACAAAAGCACATTTTAAAATTTTGTTGTAATTACTCTATTAGGTAGAAAAGATTTGTTTTGTTTATTTTAAGTTTTATTTATAATTTTGCCTGCTAGTTTTGATGTTGTCTTGTATACAGTCTGTAAATCAAAACGTGCGATTGACATCGGTCTCAAGTCAAGATTCTGGCTTTACCTCACAAGATACTCTGTATCCTAGGCCTCCTTCTTCTTTAAGTGTAGCTCAGGTAAATAAACTCAAATTATTGTCGAGTTCTTTAAAAAAAAAAGACGTATTCCAGATAACTTTTAATTTCTTCTTTCCAATTATAGATTTCAAACATGTCGGAACATAGCAGCAATAGTAGCAGTTCTAGTACACCATGTACACCATTTTCTGCAGCTTCGATACCTACAACGACATCCACATGGCCCAATTTACAAGAAACTGCTCAATTTGAAAGGGCTGCAAATGCTATAATGAACGAACGCCCTCATACCATATCATCGGGTTAGTATTTATTAAAAAGCGACGATTTGTTATTCAAATAAATGTTTTTACAGCATACGAGAAGGGACACCAAAGATCTCCTCTCACAGTTTATACATTCCAAGCACCAGATCAAAGTTTATCACAACCTGCCAGCCCTGTTACAGCTACAACTCCTTCAGAAAGCACTTCAACGATTACTCCCAACAGTCCTGCAGTATCCATCAAGTCGATTCAAAATAAGCCACCTCTTCCTACTGTATGTATTTAATGTTTAGTTGTATTTGTAGCATTAACAATGCAATATTCCCATAGCGTTGTTCTTCTTTGGAAAGGCCAACCGGACCTAATGTTCCTGCCAAATCATTAGTCTCTGGAGTCCGAGTTCTTCCTCCAGGTAGTTTAGATCATAAATTGATTAAACCAACACCTTTACCAGCACACATATCAAAAGGTTAGTAAAAGAGTAATTTTTGTTTTGCATATTTTTTAATATATAATTTTAGCAGATATTCCACAACCGACTTACGTCAATATGCATGAATTAGCAAGTATGGCAGCAAGTAAGGCTCAAGAGCTCAATTTGCCTCCACCTCCTGTCGATTTCGTTGTACCTCCACCTGCTACAACAGAGAAGGTAATTTAAATTACAATTAAAGTGTTTCCATCATGTTCATATAATTTGTGCTTTAGGGTCCTAATGAAGTTGAAAAGGATGGTAGTACAAGTGAAAGTTCTTTAGAGTCTTCTAGCGGTTACGGAAGCCAAACTACATTTCCAGTTGAAGAAACGGTTCATTCTGAAGGTAAGGTTTTTTAATTCACGAAAACTTATAAGGAGTTCATGCATGGTTTTTTTTTATAATTAGTGTATTGGGTTGCATTTTTCACCAAATCAAGCCTTATACATTTTTATAATCGTAGATAACAAATTTTATGATTAAACTTTTTAACAGTGTAATCTACGAATATAAATGTTCTTTTCTAATTTGTTTTGATGTGATTTGAATTTTTCCAATTTTGTGTTTTGTGTTGTTTACACTACCTATTGAAAAATTATTTTCACAAATTTTTTGTATGTAAGTGTACCTATATCTTGTGTATGGGTTTACTGTTTCATAAGAAGCGTCACAGTTTATAGTATATCATTAATAATTTATATTGTAGAACATAATTAGAAATGTCCATTACGAATATTAGGGACAGGCTGAAGACATACTTATCCCGTTGGGGGCATTTTATATAACGGAACTTAATATGCTGTAGTGAGAATGATTGCTCTCCCTTCGAGGTAGTTTCTTAAAATTCTTTTCATTTTTATTCTTATTATTTTTTGCATAAAATGATCAGTTTTTATAATGCAATTTACTCGCATTTTTTACTATAAAAATTCTATGAAATTCTATCCAAATTATTATGACAATTTTAATTTTCAAGGGTTAATTAACATTTTTAATATTATACTGATCACATACGTTTTACTAGTCCCTTAATTTTATTCAATGTAAACTTTTAATTTAAATGTCCTATGCTTGTTAATTACAGCCAATCCTAATTTATCTAAAGTTTTACTCGTTCTATCTTAATTCAAGTTTATTACGTTCTAATTAGTTTGCTTTTAACTTCCGTTTCACTTAATTAAATTTTCTTTCTAATATTTTCCACAATCAAAATAACAGTCTCTTCAACTAATCAAAATTTATTCTCCTAATAATAAATTATTCAATAAATTAAAACCGATAATTTATAACTTGCCGTACAGCACTGTAACACCACACAGAAACTCGCGCCAAAACTTACTATTTCAAAAATATAAATTTTTTAATATACTTATAACAGAATTAAATAGTATTGAACTATTTCTTCGTTCTCTTTTAATCTGAAACACAAACTAAAATTAATTAGAAATTATTATTGTTGAGTGTGCAATCTAAATTTAATAAATTGAAAAATCTCCCCCCTCCCTCCGGATAGCATTATAGTAAAATATTTTTGTGTTTGAAATAATTAAATTGTTACAATCAAATTGGATTTTGCACTGCAGATATTATCGTACTATTATACTAGCAAAATTCTATCAGTTCCGCTTCCAAATGGAATTCTCATAATACATTAATTTTGTTCGAATTGAGGATAGTTCTTATGTATAACAAAATTAAAAATTACATTTAAGTACATCTAAGGAAATAAACAGCTTGATTGTATAATATTATAATTAATATAATATTTTATCAATTATTATTATTTATTACTGATTGATATGGGATATCTTAATTTATTAATACTTCTATTTCCTTAAAATTAGTCCATATCTATATTATATTAGTAAACAGCTTCAAAATCTAATTTTAACGTAAAATGCTAAAATTTATCTTAAAAAGTAAATTTTCTGTCAGTTCGTTTAAGGATCCCCTTTGTTCTGTTTGTCCCATTGCACAACATAGTTTATACATTAAAAAAGTTAGCAGCTACATTTTTTATAAATATTTCCGTTATATTTAAAAAATAAAAGGTATTTATTTTTATTTTTCATGGTCGAAAGACACCCCCCAAAGATACCACTTCGATATTCAACCATAACATTTTTCAAGTTGTTTTGAAATGTACCTGCTGCTTTTTAAAATTAGTTTTTAAATTGCAAGATTATTAATTAAAGTAAAATGGGTGGGCAAATGCGATATTAAACTAACAAAGTAGGTTTTACTGGGTTTTACATTAATAATAGACCACCTCATTTCAGAAAAATTTCAAATGAAAAACATTGTTTTAATAAGTATCTTTTAATAAATTTTTCTTATATTAAATTTAAAAGTAATGAAACGTCTACAAGCACTGGTAGAATGTAATATTTGTTGTTTTGTACGTTCTTTTTAAAAATACGTTATCAATTGGGAGAAAATGAACTAAAAATATGGAAGCCTTCATTCCAAAGTACGTAGGTACTTGTTCAAAACAAAGAGAGTAATAATTCCAAATTATTGTTATTAAACGTTAATTAAAAATATATAATAATAATGTTCATTATTTATAAATTAAAAAATTATGGCAATATAAACTGGAACTCTTAATGTGAAACAGTGGATAATTTTTATATGTTAGTATATTAGAACTTGTAATTAGCATGTGAGTGCTCATTAGTGTGTGTTGTTAGATATGTCGGTGTCTAACTTAGAAACTGCTGGCAAATACTGCACTCTTCCACGTAACACCGATCAATTAAACGCCATCAGGCGTCGTCCACTATCCATGACAGGTAATCTATTAATTGCTTCCCTGCTTTTTATATAAACATTATCTGGCAGAAACAATAATAATAGTCCATATTATTATGTACAAACAATTTTATAAATGAAAAAGTTCAATTTGTTCTTTAAAAGCAGACAAATGTGTTTCTGCCAGATTTTACACTACCCCTTAAAGTTTTGTTGCTTGTTTTTTAAGTTTAGTAGATTAGTTTTCAATTGTCTTTGTGTTTTGTTTTGAGTGTTATTAATTTCACAATCTTCTTAAATAAAATTTTCAAAAAATATATAATAATATGCAATGTTTTTAGCAATGTATTCAAGCAATTCAATTCGAAATACATTGTTACGTCGTGGATCAGGTACAATTAACAAACCTCCACCTCCAATTCGTCGAACCTCATCAATCACAAACACTAATCGAGCTATTACACCTATTCAATTTGAAGATAATTTACCTCCACCACCAGCATTTCTGTTAGATGCAACACCGCATTCCAAAAATCGTGTCACAGGTGTGTAAAAAGCCGACGATATTTATCTTTTATTTTAATTTTGAAATTGTGTGATTTTAGTGAATGTGGCAGAAACTGTTAAAGCTCTAACTGAACTTAAGCACACTCCAGCAAGTCCCGGATCAATTCGTCGCATGTCCGCAAATCCTCCATTGCCTCACGTACCACAAACTATGCTACATACTTCTGCCACCATTGTCAATACTCCACAAAATGTTAATTTACCATCTCCGTCACCAGTATTAAGTACCTTCCAACAAAATCCAGTCCATCCAAAGCCTTCGTCTACTGTGATTTATGCTTATCCTTCGCAAATTGTATCGGGGAGCCCCAGCGAGATAAGAAGAGTCAATTCATTTCGGTCTCAAAGTTCCGATCGTAAATCTAGTGAAGGTAAGGTCTAAATTATTCTAAAGATTTTCAATATTTTCTATTTTTTTTTTTATTTATTACATAGGTCCTGGTGGAGTAGGATCTAATTTCATAGCTGCCCTAAGTGCAAAACTGACTCCGAGCCCACGAAGTTCGCGTCGTAATTCGGAGGACGCAATGGGAAGTGTGGTTTCACAAAATCGAATAAGCAGAGGTCCGGGGCAAAACTTCCTTGATTCTCTGAATGCCAAAATAGCTCAACAAAATAACAGCAATAATACACAGCAGCAGACCTATGTAAAGGCTTCAAAAATTAGGCACTTTATTAATAACATTGTGCAAGCTGATCCTAAAATATGTCACGAGTCGCTTATGGATCAGATTAAGAGAGGTACAACTTTGAAAAAAGCAAAAGTGACAAACGATAGGTCGGCACCGATTATCGATGATTAAATATTTGTTTGTGTAATTTTGTTTTATATTTGATTAATCGACTTTGATTTTGTATTCTTTTTTTTCGATGTAATTTAATTTTTTTGGGAGTTATAATAACGCAATAATAATATAATTTGTGTAAATGATAGTCTTTTTTATTTCCAATGTTATAAAGAATAATATATCGAAATTTACACGTCCATGCATAATAAATAAATTAGGAATTGGATTATTATTTTTGCATAACTTACTAAGTACATAATATTATATATATATGACTGATTGTGTTAATTCAATTAACTAGAATTATATCGTAGCTTTAGGATAAGAAGAAATTTACCAAATTAAATTCATGAATGTTTTATTTGTTATAGAGTTTGTGATTATGTTTATTATTTTCAGTTGTTCTGCGAAATACAACCAAATTTTTGTTTGTGTTTTGTATTTTTATTATTATATTTAAACTTAATGGATGGTATAATTTGAATGAAATAGATTTAATAGATGTTCCTTTCTGTTGCAAATTGTTTGTTGTTTTCTTAAGTATATAAGTGGAGTATTTATTTTATCGAAATATATATTCGCTTGTAAATAAATTAATATGATTAATGACAATATAATTAATACATATAATACTTTTAAAGGATATGTTAACACAATGTTCACAACTTTGTTATTATTTATTTAAAAATAGTATATTATCTCAACATACCCACAAAATAATTTACTGTACATAGCTTACAATATTACAACAATACGATCAAAGAATGCAAATAATATATTGGTGAAAATGTCTTAAATAGTTTTATATTGAGCTGTGTTAAATGTAATTTGTGAATTTTATACATCTCTTAGTTATATGTTTCATTTTCAGTATTTAATGCCGTTGTAAATAATTGGTATAATGTATATTAAACAATGCATGGTATTTGATGGAGTGCACGTTGCGAATGTAAGTTTACGAACTGTATTTTTAGTTTAGACAGGTTGCTTCTCGATGGTGTATAAATGGCATATAATAAAATTACATAATACGCTTTTCTTATTTTATTTACCTCCTTCACCAATTAATTAGTTATTTTCAAAATAAATTGAATGAGCGTTTTGAGCAAACCCACGCCTTGTAAAATCTGTCGTTCTATAAGAATGTTTTTTTAAGTGGAAATTTTATGTTTATATTTGTAATTTACATCCTGAACTACTATAAATTTCTTTAAAAAGTTTTTTAATTTGTCGGCTCGAATATCATCTTCTGTATCAATTTTGAATTTGAATTATAACTTAATATCTAGGCTTCAATCTGGTTTCCTTAATTTAAAAAGTGTGCATTGTTTCTCTGGTTTCCCTACCCGTATTATTAAATTGTTTTTTTTTTAATGGATTAACCATTACATCCAGTGATTAGGGATATTAAAAATCTGAAAAGAGATAGTAGAAAATAATATGTCATACATTTGTAGAGAACACAGCTGACGGATGCCTTGGTAGCTATGTAGGTATTATCTATATAATAAAAATGAATGTGAAAAACCTTTGTCACGGCATCACGCGAGAACGGCTGCACCGATTTTGTTAATTTTTGTTTTGAAATGTTCGTAATAGTCCAATGAATGTTTTTACGCAACGAAAAATTAGAAAAGTTGCCCGGAAAACAGTAAATTCGGGAAAGATGTATTCGATAACAATTTTTTACTTTCAATAGATGGCGTTAGTAGCGGACCTATCGTTTGTAACAAAATAAAGACAAAAATTCTTCGTCGGCAGATGGCGCAACAATAAAAATATCCTGTGTTAATAATAAATTTGTGGCGCCATAACAAGGCACTCCGATTGACGACTAACCTGCGAGTGGTTTTGCATCAAGATCGAAATGCAGATGTGTTTTCAAAGCAATTGTTGGGCATTGATAATGGGAAAATCGCAGTTGACATCTCGACCGGATTCATCACATTGCCCACTAATTTATGTCAGTTTACCGAATCGAAGGAGAACTATGCAATGGAACAAGGCCGGCTGTACAAAAGCTTATGAACAACGTGATCGAAGCGAAAATTATCAAGAAAAAGATGTTTTGATTCCGCGTATCCCGTTGATTCCAACAGACCTGACTTGCCATCGAGTTCAAACGGCTGCAATTCCCCGTAAGTCTGGCCTTCGCGATGACCGTCAGCAATTCACAAGGACAGTCGTTGGAAGTTTGCGGAATTCATTTGAAGTTTCCGTGTTTTGCGCATGGACAACTGTATGACGCGTGTTAGAACGCCATCATCTGTTAACTGCATTTATCCTGTCATATGCCCTGTATTTTACCCGAATATAAATTTAAAATTTTTTATTAGGCTTCTATACACAGTATATAAAGAAGCCCTATTTTAAATTAAGGTTTGTAATATTTCCAACTGGTATTATACATATCTTCTTCTTTCTTCTATTATAAAAATGTAATAATAAATTCAAAATAAAACAAAGTTAAATAAACTCTAAATGAATGAAATATTTATTAAGCTTTCAATTGCAAATGCAATTGTCATCAGATGACAATTGCATTTGCAATTGAAATTGTCAGTTGAAATTGTCATCAGATGACAATTGCATTTGCAATTGAAAGCTTAATAAATATTTCATTCATTTAGAGTTTATTTAACTTTGTTTTATTTTGAATTTATTATTATATAATATATCAAAAGTTACGAATATTAAATTTATATTATAAAAATGAATTGCCAAATATGTATCACCGCTCATCACTTGAGAACCGGTGACGGATTTGGCTGATTTTTTGGTGAGTTGTTGTCTATATCCCCGACAAGGTTTATGTGCAAAAAAAAGTTCAAAATTCGCGAAACAAATGTAAAAATTTTAACATTAATGAGAACAAAGAGTTTATTTGATTATCACCCTGTAGAATTAGGCTGGGTAAGGTGACGCCATCTATTGTGGTTAAAAACTGCTAAGTTCACTTTTCACTCACCCGGTGGTCGTTAGAGGGCGTTATCTAAATACATCACAAATTATGTTTTTACATTCCTCCCAGGGCGCATGATCACAGCCAAGATCAGGAAATGGTAATTCCATTCCCCTTCCGGCAGCCAATACTCGAGTACGAGAATCAAGTACTCCTCCAGGACCAAAGGGGGGGGGTTCCGAAAAATCGACAACGGCTCTAATCGGGGTCGATTCTAGCCCCCCTCCCCCAATGGCCCAGAAAGCGGGATTACGGACGCGCCACGCGGCGCGCTCGGCGTGGGAGCCTTTTCTCGGAGAAACTGATACTCCTCCGACGGGAGACTGACCTCGCCTCGCCCTTACCAGCCTCGCGCCTCTGAAGACAGTCGATAAGCTTTATAACCAACCTCTATCCTCATAGGCAAATTCTATCCTTTTGCCGCTGGGTCCCGCCATGTTTTTGGACCCATTCCGCACGCCACGATTCGCATTGACTCACGTAACCCCATCACATATCAGCCAATCTGCCGACAGTCTTGATACAGCTCTAATCGGATCTAAAGTCGGCAGATCCCCGGCGGACGGTTGTATGCTAATTCCTCAACCCGATGTCAAACCAGGCGGTTCCCGCCAGTCATTTTAAGGAGGGCTCAGCCGGTATTCCACAATGTCATTTCATGATTCTGATTCTCCAAAAGTATCACTTTTCGGCTCATCAGCTAAGATCAAAGTGTAGTATCTGTTCTTTAAGATTAAAATTGGTTGATTCGAGATTAAGAGAGAGGCTAACTAGAAACCTAATTGGATGAGATAATAAGCATAAACACGCTTTCACCCTACACATTCTTTTGCAATACAAAATTTAATCGAGGTGGAACTCGGATTACCGCAGCTTTTAGGCTTCTATACTAATATCTTCTTATTTATTAAAAACTATAAATGTTTGACTTTACACCTCCCCCCGCTCTGTTTGACTTTACTCCGCTCCTGTATTTATTCATTAAAAATATATATGCTTGACTTTCAAACTTAAATTCAAAACTTCAAAATTAAGGTCTGTTAAGTGAAGAAGAACCGTCTCCCAATAATAAGTTTTTAGAAAAGATACCACCGATTTGCGCGATTTATTATTCCATCTAAACGCCGAAACATGACAATTCGATATTAACGATTGCAGAGTCATTCGTATTATTTATTTTGTTTATAATATAAACTCATCGCGCCACCTATCCGAATAGGCAGGACAAAGTCTGCCGGGTCAGCTAGTTATGTATAATATAGAAAATCACTAATACTATATTTGCTCACTAACTTTAAGTTTCTTATTCGTTAACACCAGAGTCGACCCCTTGGGTCACGGACGTAGCTATAACTTTTATATGGGGGGGGGTTCAAGAATGTACTTTACACAGAGCCGGATTAATGGTATGTGAGGCCTGGGGCTAATTTCTTTGGAGGTCCCTTGATTTGCATGGTCTGGCAAAATGTGCCGCAGGCGAAAATTTTTGATATTTCAAGGTCAACCGCGCTTAGATCAAAAGTAAAATTTTTGAAAATATAATAATACATACATACATACATACATATGTACATAGTACTTTATTTAAAGTACTATGCATAAGTACTAAAGCATTTTTTTCTTACTTAAAGAAAGAGTCCAGTAATTTTTTGAAGCTCCAAAGTTTGGACGCCCGGGGCTGCAGCCCGCTTAGCCCACCCTTAATTTGGCTCTGACTTTACAACGATAAACTAGCCATAAAAAGTCAGAGCCGTAAACCCAATAAAATCAATCAAATGGATATTAAAAATTGCATAAACATGTTGAAATCCGTGTCATAGAAAGTGGGTATTTGGCTAAAATTTGCGTAGTTGCTTAGGCTAAGGGGGGGGTTTGAACCCCCCAAACCCCCCCCTTATATACGCCCGTGCCTTGGGTGACGAAGGGGGTGGGAGCCCCTCGCCCCAATATTTTTGAAAATGGGTAAAAGTTGGCAAATTCACCGAGGAGTTGGCAACATCGTAAGTTTCACAAATCACTTGTTAACAAAAATAACATTTCTTTAAAGTAAAAAATAAAAGTCAATTATATCGAAGAGGCGTGAACCCAGTGTGCAAATTCAGAACTGCCTCCAAAAGTTTCGCTGCGGTACATCTCTGGTTGCCATATCCACCACCTTTTGTTTTTTATAGTGTTTATTGTTACAGTTATTGTTGTACTCGTACTTACGGCAAATAGGTACCCAAAAATTTAAGTTTTATGTAGAGATTTAAAAATTTTAATAACCAGGGCCGGCGCTAGCCAATTTTGCCGTCCCGTCCTGGGAAAGTTTAAGACTATTCCGCCCTTAACGGGCGAGGTAACGGAAAAGGGGCGTGGCCGTCATTTTAAAGCTTTCATAAGAATTCTAGTGAATTACATAACTATTGGGTTTTGTTTATAATAATTTCTTTTGATGTTGACATTTAATAAAAATTTAAATAAATAAAATAAAAAAACGAAAATTTCCCGCCCCAGAAATCTGCCGCCCTGTGCTAAGGCACCGTTCGCACTTATGGTAACTCCGGCCCTGTTAATAACTTATTATATTTCCGCAAAAGATCCGCCACTTCTGTGAGTAAAGCAGTAGGCAGTATAATAATTGATAACTTCGCGATATCACACCCACTTCTAAATTAATATTTGAACACTAATATAATTATTACTTTCCGTAAGGAAATTATTGTTTTATAAAAATAAAAACATTTACTATAGACACAAAGCAGGGCCGTCCCGTGCCGAGGCTGCACAGCAACCGGGTGGCGTCCTACTATAGGGGCGGCATGAAAAATGAAAATTCTTGAACAAATTAACAGTTATCGAAGAATTGAAATCAGAATTTTACAATTAACCCTATTATGTCTGATGTTCTGATGAGGAAAGGCGGCAATAATTATATCTTGCACCCGGGCGGCATATTTATACCCTTGTCTCGGCTCTGGACACAAGTGCCGAGTTTTAATTTTTTTTAGCAGGTTCACGAATTACCTCAAGCTTTATTATAGAATAGCAGCGCCACAGACAATTTTTTAAAAACCACTTCAAGGTCAAATCGCTTAAGGTCAACCGAATGACGCTCAGAACTTTTATCTGCGATTATTATCGTACATTCAAAAAGTAAGTTTCACAAAAATATCATACAAATATTAAAACTAAACAAATACGGTGTTGCTAAATTTATAATAAATGATAGATTGTCAATATTATTAAAAATAATAGACAATTTATTTACAGCACCTCCAACGCAACGTTAGAACCGATTTTAGGGGCGTGTCAGGCACTGTAAAATTAAAAATGTATCAATTTATGAAGATTTGTTCTAAAAAGAACACTGTTATAATGACAAAACAAAACTGAATAAAACAATCAACCACGACAACTGTAAACACACGCAGTGATTTGTAACTTTTACAACCGAAAGTACTTGAGAAATAACTTGACGTTCATTAGTTCATTCAAATTTTTATCAAATTAGTTGGCAAATTTTCCGCGATCTTTCTAAGGCGAACCGGAGTTCGCGTGCACTCAGGCTACATATCGGACCCATTATGATACCTCTGGTCAGTGGCGCCGGAAGAGTCAAATATAGAGGGGGGCAAAGTATTCAATTCTGTTACGCTTTATGATTTTAAAGAAAAATTCAAATATTTTACGAGAGCTAGCTAGGTAGAAATAAAAAATTCAAGTTTCCAGGGGGGGGCAAGTGCCCTGCTTTGCCCCCCTATTCCGGCGCCTATGCCTCTGGTATATGTCCACAGAGCGTCAATGTCGGCGATGGGCCGAGCTAAGAAATTCCATGAAATCCATTATTTGAACCTAAAACTTTCGCCCTATAACCAATTAGCTATCACACCAAACCACTGCTGTGAATTTATATCAGTTATTCAAAGATCAATAATTCTGTGGGTGCACGCACTCCGATGCACCCATGTAGTCGGCGCTAATGACTATCACCAGTGTATCATACTCTTACTATAAATCTTTACCAAAATTGATATATGTACGTACTATGTATATTATAACAATGTATTTTACAGATAACAATAAAGTTTATGATTTAATAAAATAATTAAGATTAGTATACAATAGAATTGATTGCTGATGTTACTGTGTAATGTCCGCTGGTGTAGTGGGAATGGATTAATTATATTATAGTAATCATCGAAATTATTGTATGTATTTATATATTATTGCTTATTAAGTATAATATAATTGCTGATCAATCTAAAAATAATAAAAACAAACAAATAAATTGAATTTAATATTATTACGGTGGGGATTACCCCGTTTAGACAAGGTTATGTGCATACACAATTTGTAGATAGTACTACATTAGTTTATTACTTATTAGTAATTACAAACATTATTATTATTATGATGTGAACTGTGTAACATTATTTTCATTAATTTATTTTATAGATAGTAGGTAACAAATTTTATTCTCGAAATGGCTCAGTGTAAAATTGGTAATATTGCAATTCACGTAGAAGTATTAGGTTTATTACTATTTTTGGCCACGTCTCTTGAAGGTAAAATACTTTCATATTACATATTACGTTCTTGTTCAAATAAATTAACGTAGTAGTTACCAGTGGCGGCTCACCTTAAAGTGCACATGGAAACGTGCAATCCTGTCGTAAAACCAAACATAATATTATATTTTATATTCCATAATTTTATGTATGCATTTTTATGCATTAGTAAATACTATAATAATTATATTCAAAATTCATAAATGAATGAAATATTTTTTTGGAAACATATTTACAATTTATCAACAATACAAAAGGCCTGATCTGAACATAATCTGCCACAAGGGCATTTTTAACGCCATCCAAATATCAGCTAACACTAGTATTACCTACACTCTACTAGTAGATTAAAAGCTAGTAGATTTAAATTAAAAATTTAAAAAAAAGTTTCAACATCAACTTTTTGCTCACTGTTTGAAGATAAACTTTCAATAGGTAACGCTAAATTAATTGTGATATTTATATGTAGTATGTACAGTGACTCGCAAAAGTTCTCGGACACCCCTATCTTACCAATGTAAATTGAACATTTTGAAGCTGTTTTATGTCATATAAAAATCCATTTTACAGCAAAATTTCTAAGACAATTTTTGTTTTAAATTTCATTGCCTTTAATTTTACTCCTATACATTTTTTCATTTTGTCGCGCCGTTTCTGAGTAACAGCGACTTAAACAAGACTCCGTAAAATACAAAACATATTTTCGTCTATATCTCGGAAATGGTGAGAAAAAATAGAAAAATTTATATAAACAAAAATGTAGAGAATAAAATTTACAAAAACAAAATTCCTATTCATTTTTTTATTTCGTTTCACCATTTTCGAGATATAGTTGAAAATATTTTTTGTATTTTACAGGGTCTTGTTTAAGTTGCTGTCAGTTCGAAACGGCTCCCCAAACTAAAAAATTATATTTAAACAAAATTAAAGACAATGAAATTTGAAACAAAAAATGTGTACAAAGTTTTGCTGTAAAATCGATTTTAATATGACAAAAAACGTCTTCAAAATGTTCAATTTACATTGGTAACATAGTAGTGTCCGAGAACTTTTGCTCTTCACTGTATATGCGCAGAACAATTTTATAAATTTCTGATGCGTTCTTCTTATTTATTATTTTTTTAGTCCAGATACAAATAATGTCAAATAAAAAAATGGCAATGTGCATCATAATTATCAACATTGTATTTATTATCAAAACAAATTTAAATAACATTATTAGAAAATAAATTTAAAAATTTTCGAACGTGAATTTTATTATTTTGATTTGTAATATTAATAATAAATTATTATTGATTAATGAAGATGCTCAAACAAAAATCTTCTTGTCAGTTTTTGTCACAAGAATTTATTTTGGTTTTGGCTTAAAAATTTGGAACCAAAATATTTGTCATGGATTGTAGAGCCTTATCTTTGCATAGTCGATTGTGCATATCATATTTACATATCTATTGTTGTTATTAGGTATTACTGTAATATTGTTTATGTATTATGTACAACCAGAGTCATCCTAAAAAAATTTAGCGCCTACGGTTAGCAACGTCAAGTGCTCTTAATTAATTAATTATAATATTTTCACAGGTTACGATATTTAATTTATGATATTATGTACTACATAATATAAAATAATTTATTTATGAATTTTCATTATAGTTATATGTATAATTATTATTATACAGTAGAATCCGAATAGTACGACTTCGCTTATAACGACCGACCGCTTTTAACGACGTAAGTGCAACTTCAAGTTTGGTTTTCATATGACATCCTGCGAAAGTATATCCGTTTAATACGACTCCCGTTAAAGCGACCAACCTCTTTAAGCGACGTATTTATTAAAAATCGTCCGATTAAAACGACACTCGTCTCAAAACAATTCATAATTTCAAGAGCAAATGTCGCATTATATCGCCGCCCCCGCAAATGCTTACACAAGTAAAATGCCTTCTATGCACTTTATATTATTATTCCCGACTAAATCACTTATTAGTATTTTGTTACCTTTCAATGTGTTATAATTTTGTTTCAAAATGAGTTCAGGGAAACGAAAATGTTGCTCAATTGAAGAAAAAAGTGTTATAATACAACGTTTAGAAGCTGGAGAATCGAATGTGACTGATGACCTACAAAAAAACTTCGAGAATACTTTTTTGTACAGAATTTTATGCCTTTTAATTTCTCTGTAGAATGTCCTATACTTAAAGTCCATAGAAAAGAAGATATAAGCAAAAACCTAAATTTAGTACACTTCTGCGCCCTATAACTCGTGAAGCTCAAGGTCAAATCGAGGGTACTTTTAAGATGTTGCTCGAAAACACGAAATAAAGGAGTACACAAAAACTCAGCTCACTTTGAATTATTCCGAAGTTTTGCCGTAAATTTGACTAATTTGACTGGACTATATTGTGCTTTATATTTTAAATTGTTTATTAGCTTGCAACTTTACCTACCAGATTTAATCATAATTAAAGTTTAAATTTTTGTTTTTTTTTCATTTTACACGCATATTATTGAACTAGCTTCCCGGCTTCGCCCGTGAAAATTTCAAACCGTTTTGTGCGTCGTCCGGTTAGTACGACGCCGGTCCCTTGACCGTCGCTATAACCGGATTCTACTGTATATTTAAAACTCAAAAATGAAACAAGTTAAATTTTTATCGTTTATTTAACTTGGGTTATTTTTAAGTTCTTAAATATATATTTCACAAGTTAACAATCCTAATTTATTACCTATAATTATTATTATATGATAAATGTATATTTTTCTTTTTAAATTTTATGCCTTCTAATATAGAAAAGACACGAGCCGCGACAGGTAAATACCCTATTAAAGATTATTATTATTTATCTTTTTTTTTTGAAATTTTTAGATTCGGTAACAACTAATTTCATTTTATACAGAACTTGTTATGTTATATTGAATTATAATGAATCAGAATGTGCATTGTTGGGTACCAAATTAGCAAATAATGATTCTGCATTATTGGAACAAGAAGTACAACCGCATGCAAATGTTATATTAATGACCAGATCAATTTTTGAATCTGTTGTTACCGTTCTTATATGCTTCTTTATTGGAACTTGGAGTGACAAATTTGGAAGAAAGCCAGTTTTTCTCAGTGTTTTTGGAGGTATGTTTCTTAGTAACAATAATTTATTTTTCCATCAGCTACATACATTTTATTTTCAGGTTATACGTTGTCTTATATCACCATGATAATTATCAGTTCCATAAAAAATCTTTCGCCTTGGTTTTATTTATTACGTTCAATACCGTATGTATTATCTGGAGGTTATCCTATCATGTTTGCTACATTATTAAGTTATATCACTGACGTAACTTCCGAAGACGTCAGAGGAGTAAGGCAAGTTGTTTCGATAATCACTTATGCAGGGGAAACTAAAATAATGCTGGGTTTGCTCACAAAAAGATGGAGTACATTATAATGTAGTAAAATACCCTCTATTTTGAGATCAGTTATTTCATGGCAGATTACCTCGATTATTTGCCATGGGAAGACGATTAAGATTCATGCTTTACCCGGGCATAAACACCGTTTATTTCTACAATATAATTTGTTATTTTTTAGAATGGGAGTGTACGAAGGCTTATTAGGTTTAAGTATGATAATTGGAGCAACATCAAGTTCTTACATTTTTAATGCATTAGGATATCAAGGAATTTATGCTCTTAGTGCCACATGTACCATATTAGCGTGGTTATTTACCTTTTTCTTCGTGCCAGAATCGGTAACCAATATTAATAGGGATGTAAGTAATCTGATTAGTTAGTTGGCCTTCCATTTATAATTGGAAATTAGTTGAGTCACCATAAAGGGAGAAAAGAAATCTATGTCCGATGTTTCGGGTATTTTATTTACTCATTACCACGCCCATGTGCTGCAATTTTCTGCAGTAATTTTAGTTGAAATTCATTTTATAAAATTTTTCATTTGTAATTATTTGGAGAGATCAGCGTGTAAATAAACCAGTCATATTTCGAGATTTGAACCCAAAACCTGCGATCACACCAATCCACTGCTGTTGTAATCAAAAGGGTGAAAACGGATTTTTTTGCCCACGTGCACGCGCAATTATAATAAAAATTTTTTACAGCAAAGACTGTTTTATTTGATTTTTTAATCCAAAAATTTTAAGAAATACATACATTTATATTTCTCTCTTACGTTTATTACTTATCTTTTTTTTTATTGTATATCTCGTATTTTCAATATGAATTATTTTTCATTAATTTTTCTGAACGTACAAATCATTTTTATCTTATTTTGTTAGTTGATTAAACTTTAATTTATCTGTTTGAAATTTCACATAATACAAACAAACATATTGATTCTAATTTGTTGCTTAAACCACAATAAATATTTCTTGTAATACTCAAGCTTATAAAAATTCTTTGGGGGTTTATGATTGTTGAACGAACATTATTTCGTTTATTGTAAAAACCTATAAGAAAAAAATTTAAAATTATAAATAAAATATTAAAAATTATATAAAACTATTTTATTGTTTTATACATGTTAATTTAACTAGTGTAATTTTTAATATTTTATAGATTTCTCACTAGTTAATAATTTTAAAGTTTATAATTATAAACTATCACTCCAACATTTTTTATATGTTTTTCTAGGCTATTTTTAGAAATTTATTCCGCATTTCGTTAGCCGTTGAAACAATAAAATTAACGTTCAAGAAAAGGGAAAATTATACCAGAGCAATAATTTTATTGACTGTATTTATTGTGATGGTATTTATGCTAGCAACATTTGGTACCTCCATATTGATGTTTCAATTTCTAAGAGAAAAATTTCAATGGTCGTTAAAACAATATACATTATACAGTAGTTTCAATAATTTAGTAATATTAATAGGAAGCATATGTGGGCCCTTAATATTACATAAATTATTCCATGTTAGGGAAATTATTGTAATATTTTTTGGCGAGTTATCTGCTATGTCAAGTGCAATTTTTATTGGATTGGCTAAAGAAAGTTGGCAAATTTATGTTGGTAAGTAACTTACATAATTATTTTGATTGAAAATATCGCAAACTATTTTTCAGCAACCGGCATGAAAGTGTTGGGTGGAGCTGTGAATCCCATGACGCATTGTCTTTTATCAAAATTGATTCCTCATGAAGATACCGGAAAAATTTTTTCATT
This sequence comes from Cantharis lateralis, assembly GCA_963170105.1. Taxonomy (NCBI): domain Eukaryota; kingdom Metazoa; phylum Arthropoda; class Insecta; order Coleoptera; family Cantharidae; genus Cantharis; species Cantharis lateralis. Next base: position 56,253,729 of record OY720624.1, on the reverse strand, counting down.
GATTACGGCTATGCAAACTCTAACAACATTCGTGATTGGTTCTCCGTTGTACACACTTATTTACAATAATACTTTGACAACATTTCCATCAGCTTTTATTTTTGTCACGGTAACTTTGTACATTTTTGAGCTAATAGTTATCGGGTATGTATTAACACTCAAAAATAATCATAGAATTATTAATTATCCAATTTTAGTATTATATATTACTTACAAAAACAACGTGTGCCATCAGAAGATGTTCAAAGTATTGTCGAAGAGTCAAACGAATAAAAATAATGCGTTATAAAATATATACATATGTAAATACCTACTATTTTGATAATTACCTATATAAATAGAAATGACCTATATTTTTTTACAACAAATAAATTTAAATTATTTAAAAAAAATATTGTTATTACGTACTATCTTAAAGAATATTCTCAACTTCTCGGAATTTGTGAAGTTCGATGACTATGGCACATGACTCATTAATTGGAAGGCAATCATATCATAATCATTAATCAATATTATGATAGATCGATGAATAGCTCGCTTCTATCAGACGGAGTTGCAATTTGAGCCTTTTTTCCATCAATTTTTTTTCAAGTTAAGGTACTTTGTTACAAAATTTAATACTTACAGAGTTTCTTCACACATTTGATGAAAACGCAAATGAGGCGGTAGGAATACTTATGAGGCGTATATTTATGAACACATTCAATTAAATATTTATTTTATTTCGGAAGTTATCGCTTAATTTTCTAGAAATTATTTTGGTTGATGTTCAACATAAACGAAGCCATATTATTAATTTATATTTTATTACTTATCAAAATTTTATTACAATTGAGGTATAAATACTTGTGGGAGTTACTGTACATACATATTAGGACATACTACATAATGGTAAAGTATTTAGTGACGTACAAATTTTAAATTATAAAAGGGGAATCACATAAAGTGAATGGTAAATAAATTCAATAACACGTAAATGCAATGCACATAAATTCTTACTTCGTTCTACTATCAAGTTATATCTGTGCGATTTTATTATTAATCCGTAAGTAATAAATTGCATAATTAAGCGAACACTTTTATTTTATTACATTTTATTAAAGGTAGATTAGACATTTAAATAATTTGTGTAAATTAAAATTCAAAAACTTAATCACTCAAAAGTGGTTTAAAAATTATAAATACAAAGATATTTAATTTTATATTGAAGACCTATTTATTCATAAACATTAAATAATATAAAGAATTTTAAACAAATTAATTAATTTTTAGGAAAACTATTTAACACTAGTAACATTATATTATTGATTAACAAAATTAATATTAAGTTGGGCCGTCCCTAGTTTTACTATTAGCCTTGAAAGGATATTTTCTTTTCTTTCCCAAATTTTAAGTTACTTTATGGACCGATGAAATTCCATATTTCCAATTATACAATTTATTGTTGTAAGCTTTCTTTATAACTTTTTAGGTATAAAATATAAATAACTAAGAAATTATAATTTAAATTGTAATAACTTATAAGTTATAACTAATTATAGTATAATAGTAAATATTAATATCCTAATATTTAAATAAATAGTGCACCATAACTAATAATACATGGTAGGGACGAAGGGTACAGGTATATAACGATCAAAGATAATATTATCTTTAAATAATCAATAATAATATTATTGATGTTAAAATATTAAAAAAATAATGGACGTACAAAAAAAAATTATAAATAACTACCCATTTGTTAAAAAACTTACAAATTAACTTACGTTAGTCTACATTATTTTATTTACTGAAAACATTTCAAATCTTTTTTTATTGCTTTATATAAAAAAGATAAGAAAATAACTAGATAAACAATATCGACAATTTGTTATATGCAGATATATGCAGTTGATACCAATTTAACCTGAGTTTACAGATCAGTGTAAAAGTGCTCTTCGCCCAAGCAAAAATTGGTGTCGAAATTAGTAAGGAATGGACGCTCGTTCCAATTCATCATAACTTTTTTTACTTCCAAACGAAAAAAGGTAACTTTGGTTGTCATTTAGTATTGGAATGACTTTCTTTTAAGCACTAGTGTGTAAAGGTGATTACTGTAACGTAGTTACCGACTAAATAAAATATAGGTAATTTAATAGTTTTTTTATAATTTAGTAGTTGTTCGTGATTTATCTTTGTTTCAAATTTTATTATTTGTACAAATATTTGATTAAATTCAAGATCAAGAAGAAAATATTGCTTGTAAGTTATAATTATTATAAATAATAATTTTTATATTCAATAACGCGACAACTGTCTTATATTTTGTTTTTATAAAACAAATAATAATATGTTGAAGTAGTGAGTGTCAATTTGCAGTAAATAACTGAATAAATACAGATTATTGCCCTTATATTTGACTGGTACCCGATCTGGAGTTTACCGACACCAGATTAGGGTAAAAATATTTATTTTATTGAATTGTACAATACATAATATTGTATTGTCTTACCCTCTACTTCACCCTTTTACAGAACTGTGCCGTCCATAAAGAGGAGGTGATGGCGTCCTCGGTTTTTATAATTTCTTACTTTTTTATCTAAGATTATGATTCTACAACAATTAATTATCGGCAACCTACCTCAAATTAAAAAAAAACCGATAGCTTTTTTAACAAAGCAAAGCTTAAGTGAAACAATAGTAATAAAATGTTAAAAGGAATAGTGCGGTTTAAAGGGTCTCACCGCTCACTGGGTTTCCAAGTGAAATCTGCACTGGCGTATTTGTTGACATTGGTGCCTTAATTATGTTGCTAGTTGTTGGAACTAAGTTTGGATCACTTATTATCAAACCCTTAGCTTTACACGTTTTTTGGAAAATATGGGTTGCAACTCCTAACTTAAAAATCGTTTTTTTACAAAACTATGATAGATATTTGAATCAAACCAAAGCGAAATGGAAACTACATACTAATTAAAATTACATTATATATTTTTTTTATAATTTACAACCAACCGCAACCATAAAATTTAAAAAAAAATTTGAAAAATATAGGAGTGGTTTTTTCCAATTTTTTCGTCGCCAGTTTTCGAGGTACACCGACGAAAAAAAATTACGTATAATCAATAAGTATTCAACTATAATGTGTAGCAATTATAGACGTGCGATGGGTGGAACATATTATTTAAAATATTTAATAAAAATTTTATGTAATTAATAAATTTGTAACTTGTGAAATTATATAATATAAGAATTAAAACCAAAACAAGTTAATTAAACGATTCTATATTTATTTTAAGCTTTCGAAAGCGTATGCTTTCATTTTCAAAATTAACTTGTTTTGGTTTTAATTCTTATATTATAAAAATTTTATGTGGTAGGCGCATAGTAGACCGATCGAAATAACTCATTTAATAAAGAAGAATTGTTATCCGCACTTTTATAAGTAGAAATGGTAAAGTGACTTATAATAAATGTAAAATAAAGCTTGAGTGGGGGTGATTCAGGGTTGATTTGGGAAGTTGAAATAGGCTGAAAACTGGTATTATTGCGATTTCGATGATAAAAAATATCAAATTCAAAAGTTGTAGATCAAGCAAAAATCTACCACTTTTGTAGAAGTCACTTTTTAACTTAAGCTCACAATTTCCGAGAAAAATGTGAAAAGTCATAATTTTAATTTTTCATTTCTGCTAATATAATTTAATTTTGACGAAGCCTGGTGAAAGTATACCTTTCTGTGTCTTAAATAACTACAAAATTTGATAGATAAAAAGATGAAGAAGTTTCCGAGATATTAGTATTTTCCGGTCCCGCATTACTTGTTTTTCAAAACAAAATTCTACTTAGGAAAATCATTCTGCCAAGTCTCATTGTTTTCGTTTTGACTTATACTTTTTGGTAAAATTATAAAAATCTATAGTCACAATTCAAATACGTGCTCAAAAATGCAAAATAAATAAATGTAAAATATATTATATTTTATTTATTTATTATATTACGTTTTACTTTATTTTAATTACATTTTTTTGTAATTATTAATGCACTTTAAATATGTATTCAATAATTAAGATTTATTAAAATGTCCAGTGTTTATTTCTTAACAATAAAAGTCATATAAAATTTACTCAATATTTACTACAGCTCTGCAAATTTTTTGAAAATTTGCAATATATACTTTTGAATATTGTAAATCATGTAATGGGAGGAAGGGGCGCATAAGAACGACTTGCCCAAGGGCGTCAGAAAGGCTTGGTGCGGGCCTGCCCTTTTGCCGTTTTGTTTCCTATTATTAATTTCACAAATATTTTATAATTTTATCATAATGACAATAAAATGCGTATAACTTTTACGTTTGCAGGAAAAGTCTTATATTAAAATACAATGCAAATGTTGTATTTTATATCATACCATAGAAATTCTACATAATTGTATTACTACTTTGTTTTATATAGAAAACAAGCAGTAAACATAATACAATTATGTAGATTATTTATACTATCTTAAACAATATTTTTTCTAGTTGTGATTATGCTGCTTTAAATACATTAAATATGCTACTTAATTTCAAATACATTTCATTGAGCAGAATTAAAACTGATGCACTTACACTATGTTTTGACCACAGCGGTGGCTTGATGTGATCGCTAGTTGAAGTTATGAGCGGATATTCTGGGTTCAAACCCCGGACTCGGCTGAATTTCTTAGCTGAGCCCTCTGGTGAACATCAAGCAGTGGATCGAAATACTTATAACTTCCCTTAACAACTCAATGGGAAAACGGGGTAGAATAAGCCTAGAGCTTCAGTGCAAAGTGGACCTTGACCACTACCCGTTTCGTAATGATGATGATACACTATGTTTTAAGCTGGCTTTTTTCCATGTTACCTTTTCACGTCAAATGTCGCTCGAAAGAAGTTTGTTTATGCTTACTTTTGTATTAACATTTAGAGCATATAAGAAGCGGTTTTCCTCTCTGTTCTGGATGAAACTTAAAAGTTATTTTTTTATAGTTAACTTCCTGATGTTCATTTTCGTGATTTGGAGTGCTCGTAAAGCGTCGGCCCTCTAGGTTGATGAATTGCTATTTTTAATATTTGACGCCAGCCAAACAAGCTAGCCCGGATGTAATATAAGAAGCTAATTGTAACTTCAACAGAAGTACTTGATAAATAAATAATATTTGGTAAATAAATATTATTTGGTAAACTACAGCAATTCGCATTTTACACTACCGATAGGTGGCGCTCTACTAAAACAATATGTCCGACTTATGCGGTATTAACGGCTATTATAAAGCTACATAAATATTGTAGTTTGCGTTATTTACATTGGAAATCTTGTTTTTTAAATCAATTTGGTTTACATTAGTTAATTTTGTAATTTAAATGATAGTTAATGGTAATTATATATAGAAACACTTAAAAAAAGACTGAAATACACTTAATTCATAATTTATTCAATGACCAGACTTACTATGACACCCGTAAACACTTCAATTCATACTACTACATTTACTTTTCAGGATTTAATCCATATTGCTTAAAAAAACCACTAAAAACTTAGTACACACTCAAAGCGAAAAAACGACGAATACCGCTTATGCTAGTTACCGCTAAGGACACTACGTGGCGCTTCACATTTTGTAAAACGCGAATAAGGCTATGCAAAAAAGAGACAAAAGTAAAACATAATTATTAAATAATATTGAAATCGGTGAAACAAAAAGAGTTTGTGTAAAACACTTCAGTTGATTTTACAACTGAAGAGACCATGCACAGAGATCAAAACCAGCTCGTCTCGTTGCCAGAGAGCCTCTATTATAGAGTTTCATGTAGATCTTATTGGAGAAATCCCAATTATGCTGATATTTTTTCAGGAGCAAGAAAAGTCTTACATAATTACCGCATAATATTAAAGAAGTTGTAACATTAAATTTTTTTAGCAATTTTTAATTCTTATGGAATTGAAGTACCCAGTATTTTGACTTTTAAGTAGCATAAAGCTTTTTTCTATCTAACTAACTAAAAAATATAGTATATTTACATGAATCACATATTTACATGCTTTCCTGAAAAGCATTGTGGGCGTTGTACAAGAATATCGTATAATAGGTTTTTTTCCAAATAATACCTACAGATACACGAACGTTCTAAGCTAATGAACATAGGAAGAATTTTAATAAAAGTTTGTATAGTTTCGATCACAGTACTTTAATTTACTAATGTAAATATGAAATTTAAATAAATTGTTTTTATAATCCATATTATCATTCTTTCAGAATTTTGTTCCAGGCTATGTGTCACAACAAGGTATTATCATGTATTATCTTGTTTAGATTGTATAGAAAAATTGTTATCAAATTATATAGAACATTAGTTAATTGATAATAAAATTAAATTTCTATATTATAAACAGAATAATAATGGTACCTACTGTTATAAGTAAATCGCAATAATCTATCATTTAGTTATACAATGTACGACTAAAAATCAACAAAAGACAACAATTGTTGTTTATAATGTAAGTACGGTTGGACTTGAAGTAATATACAGGTGCATTTAAATTATAAATACTCATCAGACAATTTGGGCAAACTTAAAATTCATACAAATCAAAGTTGGATTAAAAATTATGCATCAATTGAATCCAACAGTTGCCACAAATTGTTTGACAATGTAAAATCTAAAGGCATATTTAAAGTGTATCTACCGGGCGTTGAAGCATAAATAAACTAACCGATTGAAACCAAATAAAACTCGCTTGAAAATTGCACATTAATTTTAGTTGATCTCAATTTATGAATTTGACTGAGCTGTTTGAGCGCCTAGACACTCTTTAAAGTATTTCGATACTGGAAAACTATATATTTGACTTTTCTTTTTCTCTTGATAGTATCTATCCTAATATGGTAACTAAGGATTACCATTCCTAAATGTCTTGGTTCTGCCAATAATAATAATTAGATAGGAATAATCGACCAACATTATGCAAAATCAATGTCAAAATACTAAAGAAATTACATCGTTCACTAAAGCGAGAACGAAAAGGTAGCTAAATTAAACGTAATCCTTAATCACCTTCATAAATACTGTAAACACAGTGCTTCGGTAGGAAGAGCTTCCGATTCGTTTTAAACAATTTAAACTACTTGCAATTAGTTAAAACGTCAATGGCAAATCACCAAGGTAACTTGCCAAGAAAGCATGTAAAAGATCACAAAGCGTACGATAAGACGAAGAAAAAGAAGAACTTGATGAGCAAGAACCCAATTAATTTTATGGTTTGCCATGGTATGATTGTCGACAAGCTCATGTTTTTGTCACGATTTCCTAAAAGCATTGGTAGGTAATTAAATGCTGCAAATTTTTGTTTCATCATCTTCATACACTTGGACATCAGTCTAAAATTAATTTTGAACCAAAAGGTATTTCACTGAATTAAAATTTCGGGACGTTTCGGGTCGTTTTACTGACTCATTTTTAAGGCAAATAATATAAATTTTCAAGTTTTTCAATTAATTACTTAACTTCTGAAATTTAAATAATTACTTCTTTATTTAATTTTATGTTGACTTGGGACGCAAATCATATTATTTACTATAACGTACATTTGGTATAATACTAAATATTGAGTGTTGATTTTATTGTTATAATAAAATTAAAATATTAAAAATTTTTAAACAATTTTATTTTTGTAAATTTCATAATTAAAATTTAGTTCTGTTTTGTATCGTGTAGATAAGCTTTTGGTAATATTTATATTTTTACAATCCGCATAGGCGCGTTCCATTTATCGAAAAACCAAGATAATCTACACTAATAAGTTAAATCAGTCTGTTAGATAATAATACTTTCTATCTACAAGTAAGTAGATCGGTAAGTTACATTTTATACTTATTTTGCACCTACTTTTTCTTTAACTTACTTTCCTAAAGTAGTACCACTGAATCCGGCTTTACTTACTAACTTAATTTACTATACGTTAAACTTGTTGGGGAATGGGAAAAAAAAGTATCAAAGATAGAGGTTGATTTTTGCGCCCATTTTTCTTGCCGAATAGTTATACCAGTACACACGGCAAATAACGCATATTTATTGTAGAAACCTTAAATCAAAATGAGAAAACCTTTTTGCCCGGGGTCGTGGACGAAAAAAATTGATATTGTTGGTGCGGATTTTGAGGTGGCATGCCATTGAACCGTTCTTCTTTGAACGGTTAAGAGGCAATATTTAGCTTTTTTGTGCCATTCGTGGTACGAACTTGACAGATTCCTATTTGGTTTCAAACAAACGTAGAAAATGATTCTACTACAATCGAAGTTCAAAGGTGAAATCGTTTAGGAAATGTTTACATCGGTTGGCCACTAAGATATTGTAATATGAGTTTTTCTGAGGTTTCATGAAAAGTAGGGACTTCGTCATTAGTCCTTAGATGATTCTAGAGTTAAAGGCCGAAATAATTGGTAAGATTACCAAATTGAGTGTAGGCAGAAGAGCTTATGAAGACATATATTCGATATTTTGTTCCATATTTAAATTTTATGTATGTATGTTATTTGTAATCTATGTAAATACCATCCAATAAATTTTCTCAATTTTTACTAAGTAAATTTGTTTTGTGCAAAAATTTTCAACATTTTGACTTAAACCTGATTGAATTTGTTTTATTATGTTTTAATTATACTAAATTAAGTTAAAAATCTCCATTTAAGGTTTAATATGGCAGAATGTAAAATTGGAAATATCGCCATTCATGTTGAAATATTGGGTCTTCTACTGTTTTTGTCAACTTCCATCGAAGGTTTTTATAGAAACTAATCAAATAAAAGTATTTTACATTTTTTAAACTTCTAGATTCCGTAACAACTAATCTGATTATTTACAAAACTTGCTATATCACATTAAATTTTAACCAATCAGAATGCGCTTTATTAGGAACACAATCGGCTAATAATTTTACAGTACACTTGGAAGAAGAAGTGCAACCACATGCTAATATCATATTAATGACTCGATCTGTATTTGAATCATCAGTAACTGTTATTTTATGCTTTTTCTTGGGTACATGGAGTGATATGTATGGAAGAAAACCAATTTTCTTAAGTGTTTTTACAGGTATGTAGAATTATGTACCCACCTTCTTAATATTGCAATTCTTATAATATAAATATTTCTAAAAAATTTTAATTTTAGGATACACCCTATCCTATATTACAATGATATTTGTTAGTTCCATCCCAAGTTTATCTCCTTGGTTCGTTTTGTTACGAATAATTCCTTATGTTTTATCTGGCGGTTATCCCATTTTATTTGCTTCGTTGTTAAGTTACATCACCGACGTCACATCAGAAGAAATTAGAGGAACCAGGTCAGTTGAAAATAAATTGGAGATCTTTCCCGCCTTCTACGTATTATGTATTTCTGTTTTTCAGAATGGGAATATATGAAGCACTATTGGGTTTGAGCATGATCATTGGATCATCAGTAAGTTCTTATATATTTAACTCATGTGGATATCCAATCGTATATACCGTTAGCGCAGCCTGTACCATCGCAGCATGGATATTTACGTTCTTCCTAGTTCCAGAATCGGTACGCAACGTTAAGAAGGAGGTGATTGAGATTATTCGACTACTTCAAAATAATTTGTAATACCTGAAATTTTTAGGGAAAATTTAAAAACTTATTTCAGTTTTCCTTGGCGACTGAAACGGTAAAGTTGACGTTCAGAAGAAGACAGAATAACCTACGAGCAATTATACTCTTGAGCATTTTCATCGTCATTGTATTCATGTTAGCAACTTTTGGTACTGCAAGTTTGATGTTCCTTTATCTAAGAGAAAAATTCCATTGGTCATTAAAGCAGTATACCCTATATAACAGTTTCAATTTTTCAGTTATTTTAATTGGAAGCGTATGTGGTCCTTACGTCCTCCACAAAGTCTTGCATTTTCGTGAAATTATTATAATATTTCTTGGCGAGTTATCTGCTATGCTGAGCGCAATTTTTCTTTCAGTAGCGAACGAAAGTTGGCAAGTTTATGTTGGTAAGTTAGAGTGTTTTTTATCTTTTGATAGTTACGTAATTTTAAATTTTTAGCAACCGGAATAAAATGTTTGGGTGGTGCTGTAAATCCTATGATACATTGTTTATTATCAAAACTGGTTCCTTCCGAAGACACTTGCAAAATATTTTCATTAATTACAGCTTTACAAACAATCACAACGTTTGTAATAGGAGCTCCTCTTTATACATTTATTTATAATAGCACCCTTACAACCTATCCTTCTGCTTTTATTTTTGTCACCATAATTATGTACTGCTTCGAATTAGTGGCTATTGGGTATGTTTTGGCATATTTGTTTACTTAAATTAATCTAAATTTTATCCTAATTTCAGAATGATATATCGCCTACAGAAGCCACACATTTTGTACGAATAAAAACTTTGATTGTATTTAAACTGCCACTGTATTAATTTGTACTTATGAATGGTTGATATTCGGCAAAGAAGAACAATCTTTTACAGGAAGTAAAAGGAAGTTGCTTAACCATTTCACATCATTTTTATATTATTTTAATGAAATAAATAAATTTTACATATTAAAACTAAATGAAGTGTAAATTCCTTCTCTATTAGTTATTGAAATTTGAGATCTGGACGAATTACATAAAAAGATGTATTTTAACGTAAAGTTTTTCATGCTTTTTTTGCTTTTTTTGCGATTTTTAGCTTATTTTCTACTTTTGTGCTTATTTTGAACTTATTTTTGAGTTTAAATTTAACTTTGACTTAAAATTAATTTTTTTTGGCCTTCAGCAGCAAAGTTTGGCTTTTTTGCATTTACTCATATGCTTATTATTTTTTATTAGTGCTTATTTAGGACTTATTTTATTCTTGATAACTACTTATAGGGTATGTTTATGTTTATTCTTCTAGCTGCGATGTTATGAGCTAGCTGTGAAGTGCTAAAAGCCGCGATACTAGCGAAGCAGAGAAAAGCAAAACGTTGAAATATTTTGTGACTGCTTATGTTGAAGCAGGGCGCAAGCCAATATTAATTCATAGAACAGCGATTACAGCTAAGAAATTTCTCCGCTCTTATCACTTATCATAGCTCCAACATAAACGTACCCTTAAGTATGATTTTTCTACCTGCTCTATTTTAACTGCGTTAATAGATTTTATTAACGCAATGATTTGGATCAAAATCAAATATTTTTTTTTAAAGAACATTGAAAATCAAAAACTTTAAAAATAAACCAGCCCATATGTACCTACATCTCTCGCAATGTTATAAACATTTTAATTCAAATAAAAAAATAATTTTTTTTGACTAAAAAATCAAGAACGAGTATTACAACCAACGGTCTCAGAAACATATTTTGAGAAAACTTGAAAGGGGTCACCTAAAAAAGTGTCCGATTAAATAATAGGTACAAAAGTGCTTGGTTTATTTCTTTCGAATAATTCCGTCTAAGCTGCCATGCTTTGCTTTTTTTGTTTTAATTATTAACTTTTTCATAACTTTTTTTGACATAAATCGAACTTATTTTTGCAAAATAGCGTGCTTTTTTAAGCACTTATTTTTCTAAAATCGTGCTTATTTATCCGGTCTCTAGTTATAATACATAAAAGTAATTTTTGTACATTACTTATTATATTTTATATTACGAGTTGTTTTCTTCTTGATTCAAGCTTTGCTTCACTAAAAGGGGGATAAACAATATATTCAAAAAAGCAAATCGGTTTTGTAAAAAAATTTAATTATAAAAATGTCATTGGTCAGTATAATTTAATAAATATAATTTGTGCTGAAAATACTTCTAAGTTTTACTTATCTAAAATATTTATGTACATTGTACATATTATTATCTATAAAATTTAATTTAGGCGTCAATAGCGTTATACGGTATTTGACTTCTATGTCTTTGCATAAATAGAATTAAGCTGAAATAAAGGAAAACTATTAGTACGCACAAAATTAATATTTGATGAAGTAACTTACATCACAAGAACTACTTCCAGTACGTGTATACCACAAGTCACAAAGTTAAATGCTGCCGAAAATGTTGGTAAAGTGACGTTATAGATGTAAGTGTAAATTCCAGTGCCAAGTAATGCACCAATAGCTTGAAGAGATGTCGAAACGGAAAATACCTTTCCACTGTCTTCAACTGCTATTAATTTTGACAATAGCGCAAGTGCCAAGGGTTTCACGGCACCACTGAATGCTTTACTCAAAGCAGCTAAAGAGAAAAATAAAAGAATAAAAATTGAAAACATACTTTTAAGGATACTCACCCATGTAAACCAACAAATTACTGACAGCTAAGCCTTGCAATAATGAACCCAAAACAACCGATAAGCATCCAATCAAAATAACGATGGGTTCTCCAACATGTAAAATTTTGTTAAATACAATAACACCTACGACAGCTCCCAGTATAAAAAGAACATTTGTAATACTCGAAAACAGAGTATATTTTTGCAATGTCCAATGAAACCTTTCTCGTAAATATAAAAAGGTAGCAGCCGAGTCTCCGTAACTTGAAAATACAAATATTGCTACTAGAGTTATAATCACGAGTAGCAAACCTCGATCGTAATTCTCTTTACTTCTAAATGCACTTCTTAAACTCTCCCTCACTCTGGTTAAACTAAACAGATTTTTTAACTTGTCCTAAAAACAGAAAATTTACTCTTAGCCTTTCGTCCTTTTCGATAAGTTCACTTACTCCTTGTTCTATATTCTCAACCGATTCCGGAATAACGAATAATATGTACAGCCAAGCCAATAAAACACAGCCTGCACAAATTGAATAAATTGTTACGTATCCACATGAATTTAACACAAATGAACTAGAACTGGTTCCTATTATCGTTCCCAGAGTGACAACCGCATCGATAATACCCATTCTGAAAGAAAAAACAAGAAAGGTAAATATTTGACAACTTTACCATCTTTAGACTAATTTTATGAATGAAAGATTATTATAGGTACCCACCTAATTCCTCTATATTCAAGCGAAGTTACATCCGTAATATAACATAAAATGGCAGTTAACAGAGCTGGTACACCTCCAGATAAACACATCGGTACCAAAAACAATAAAAGGTACCATGGCGATGCGTATGGTATAGAACTAACAACTATCAATACTACAAAGGATAATACACAACCTAAAGAAAACATATGTTAAATCGATGACGACAATTAGTTTCGACATGTTATTAACCTCCTAAGCTAGATAACAACACAGATTTTCTTCCGTACATGTCGGTCCAGGGTCCAAGGAATAAACAAAAAATTGGTGGAAAAATAGCTTCCACGATTGCTAAACTTATCAAAATTAACGTAGCTTTCGGTTGGACCTTTTTTTCTAAATCCGAAGTCGTGTCGTTGCTATAATTTGATCCCAAGAGTTCACAGTCGGACTTATTAAAGCCCATTGTGACGTAACATGTCCGATATATTATTAAGTTTTGCGTGACCGAAGCTGAAAATTATAAATCTCAATTTTATTTCGTAAAGTTTAAATTAACTTACCGGCAAATGTGTAAGCAAAAAACAATAAGAGAGTGGGCACCTCCATATGTATCTTGACTTTTCCGCATTTTATCATTTTGGTTGGTGTTATCACAGTGTTAGCTGAAAAGAAAATAGTTAAAATTTAATACATTTTATCTTCTCCAATGTAAATAAGATAACTACGTTCGCAATATCGATAATTTGTTTATTTGTACTTATTAATTAATTACTTAAAGGCGTACGAATTTTAATTTGAAAAAATTTTGAAATTATAAATTTTATTAGGTACATCTTGTAGTTGGTAACATTCAAAATCGCACAATTATGATCTATTAATATTTAACTTGCTTAATACGAACAATGCCTATTAAGAACGATGGTTTTCATCTTTGTCTGACTTTTGTTCTTTTATATGTTCTTATTTTATAATTTAATAGCTATTGTACCGTCTATGATGTATTTAAACTTTCATACGATAATAAAGCAGGAACACGCATTTAAAATAAATTAATGATATATTAAATCAATAATTAAAATTATAAATACTGATAGCAAAAATTTGATAACATTAAAACACAGCTCTTTAGCCTTTGCAATTTCTCAAGTCTACTTAAAATTTAATTAATTCATGCAACAATAATATAATAGTATTAATTAAAATGTACCTTGTAGGCTCCGCGAATTACCGTTGTTTTTAATTTACTAACAAATAATAATAATACTATAATAGATTTATGTTTCCATTAATGGGTATATTGTGCTAGTAGGTACCTACTACTAATTTTGACCCAGATCTCAATTTTTTTGCATTTTAGATTCTATACGTATACTTGCTTTAGCTTGCTATCTTTATATTGTTTTTGTATAAGTTATGAACGCACATAATTATTGCGTGTGTTTACACGTGCTTGTTAAAAAGGTTACAATAAAAGATACGCAATCGAATGCGTAGTGAAGGAAAACATGTGTTTTTTTCATTGCCAGAAGTATATATAAGATTTTGGAAGGATAAATATGCAGAAATGTATAATGAATTTTTCACGTAATAAAATATGTTACCTTATGTGAGTAGCCGAAGCAAAAATCACTCAGAAACATACTAGGACTCTTTTTTTCTTTTCCCCTTTTTGGGTGCTCCCTTTTTGTTCTCCCACATTTTAGTTTGCGGGGTTAAACGAGGCATTTACTTCCTCAAAGCAGGGACTAAAATGATTAGTTGATTTCCGACAATGCGAAAATTAACTAAGGCCTGTTATTGCTATTAATTATTAAGTAATATCGATAATCTGAAAGTATGCTCTCTTTTTATAAAGAAACTTAATCAAAAAGAATCAAAGTGTGTTGCAGTTTCCAGGGTAGAAATGGAATACAGAATTTAAATTAAATTTTTTTTAATATAAAAAATAAAAAAGTAACAATAAAGTGGTGTGCAAACTGTTGATGCGAGAATTGCATTTTTAAATCCCCACCTCTGGGTTTTTTCAAAATTTAAATCCTTGAAGTTGTAAGGATTATAAGCCATTATATTTATATAATTGCTGCGTTCTATTTACTGAAAATCTAAGATAATTCTAATCTAAGTTGAGTGGAAGTTAGATAAAAACGCGTTCTATAACTTAGAAATTGAGAGGAAGTTCGGCTTTATGCTTATTTCCTGCACTTTGTTAACATAACTAAAAGTACCTCGAGATCAACCTTAGTTCCTTAGTTGTATGTCATTGTATATCATATTTTTTGAGATTAAAAAATTAATAAAAAATTTTTTTTAAGTGAAGTTCAGGTCCATCTAAGAAGTTAAATAGTAAATAGAACGCAGCATATTAGTATATAGAAAATTACAACAGCAAATTCTTTCTTCCTCTTCTTCATGTGCCATATCGGGTACCCCGGACGTTGGAGACCTTCTTTCTTATTATACAACCTATTATGGTGGGTCAGATGTTATCGCATACATAAGAGATGTTATCGTATACATAAGGGACCTACTGCTTAACGTGGGCTCCGAACCACGGAAGTGAAATACACTTCATTGAGAAGGTTTTCCCGGGGAGATTACACCTCGGTGGTTTCCCGTTGCCTTCCGAGGGGAGGCGGTCGTAAATAAAGTTTCGACCTCACCCGGAATCGAACCGGGTATATGGCATCTGCAGTCACGCACTTAACCGCCGAACCTACGACCGTCTCAGCAAATTCTTTATAATTTCTTTTCCTAACTTCTAACAAATTTAAAAAAATTCTTGTGTTTTTCATCATAAATAAAATATTTAATTACAACCCCCCCCCCCATCATAAACTTTGGCTGGGGCTGGATCCGCTCTAGATTGACAATTATTGAAGCAAATTTATAAATTATAAAAAATGCTTTAAATTAAAATAGTAACGAAATTATTAAATAAAACTGTTCGCGCTTTTTCCAGAATTGCTCTAAGATTGTACGCATGCAAGTATTTATATAGAAATATTTCAATGTTCACCTAAGTGTCGGTTCCAACTTGGCTTTAATAGAGGACGATAACTTGATACATATATATGGGAAATATGAAATAATGTGTTATTCGCTCTCCTAGTGCCAGCTGCCAGTGTACTTACCCGTTTTTAATCTAAAACTCTCAATTTATTATATAATATAATTTAACATTTTCGTGCACCCAAATCTCTAAAGGAAGATGCTAAGAGCAGCGGATTGCTGATTGTTATTAATGATCACTTCTAAATGATCAAAAATTTGAAATATGGTTCTATTTGCCATTCAAAATTAATCCGGAAAATAATTTCTTAGTTCTTTATTTGTACTTGAACTTTAACTTTTGATTCACATAACCAAGGATTTCAGACTAAAGCTTAGAACAGAACATCCAACGATATAAAAATAGAAAATGTTGTGTCTGCAGTATGGCGTTAAATCAAATAGATAATTAATGTAAATAACTATTTAAAAAATTATTAATATCTGTACTTTTCGAGTAAGAACCTACATACTTAATTGAATTTTAAATTTGTGTAAATAGCAAAAATTACAAGCTTCTTACGAGCTTCGTCCCAACACATTCGGATGGTTTGAGAAAGTTTTGAAATATGAATTCTTCGAATAGTTTATGTTAGAAATTATAAATTTAACAATTATTTTAGTAATTAAATTAATTAGAAATTTCATTGTATTTTGTATCGAAAATATACAATTATTGTTAATTAGGTGTAATTGTCAATGTACCTATGCGTTGATAAGATTAAGAAAATTGGTAGATAATAAATATAATAATTTATTATTTGGCAGACTAATCTATCCTTAATCAAGCCTTTGTTAAAAAAGACAAAAACAAACTTAAACTTAAAATTCTTTTGTTTGCAGAAATTTTACTTCGGTATCCACAATAGATATTATAGTAGCTACATAATATTATCAAAAATGTATTTTATAATTATGACCATTTTCACTTTCCGAACTCCTTAGTAAGGAGAGTATTGTAATCAGAAATTGAAAAAAAATTGACCCCTGATTTTTTCATCAAAAATGTATGTTTGGAAATATTCTTAAATGACTTTAACTTTTTTTGAAAAATTGATTAATGTGTGTGTGTGTCTGTGAACATAATAGCATCCAATCGAAAGAACGAAATCACTCCAAATTTAAAATTTAAGTTTTAATCCGTTGTGACAAGAAGCCTATTCAAAATGAATGAAATCTATGGGGGGAATAAATCCGTCAAAACTTCGAAACGCAATGAAAAAGGAAAAAGTGTATTTTGACAAAAAATTAAAATTAAAAGATTTTTTTTTTAATAATTTTTTTCTAAAAACAAGTTAGTAGTCAAATTTTATTTAAAGGTTAGTACAGAAAAATTGATGATAAGTTTTTGATATCTTTTTATGAAAAACTCAAGGCAGAAACCAAAATTAACTATTGTCTTTTGTTTTCGAAATGTAAATAAAAATTCAATTGTTTTTTAAAATATTTATTGGAATGTTTTTCGCGATTATTACTCTCTCTTGATGAAATTTTGTATTTTGGTTTTTGCTAGCCGAAATAAATTGAACGTTAATTTTAATAATTCGGAAAGTTATACGATGGCCACATCTAATTTTTACCTCCAATCAATCAAAAAAATTGGAGGTATGGTAATCGAAAAAAAATTTCAATTTTTTTTTTACATTTTCGAGATCACCGTGTCCAGAAACGTAAAGATCTGTAAAAATAAAAAATAAATTTCTGTGTCGGTCTGTCGGTCGCCAGATTTTGTCCATCGATTTATTCCTGAACCATCCAACCAATCAGGACCAAATTTGGTATAATAGTAGAGTTTACGGTATAAAAGTGAAAACAAGGTTTTCGTCGCGATCTATCAATCAGGAGTGCCACTACAAGAAAATGATATAAAATTTTTAAAAGCGATTTTGTCTTGCGATAGCTTATTTTAAAGACCTTGAAAAGCTATATCCAGAATAGATTAAATGAACTTTCTACCTGTCATCTGTCAAAAATTACAAGCTGTCAAAGTTAAAACTTCAAGAGTGAATAACTCCCGAAGTACTAAAAGAATGTCAACCAAATTTGGTATGTAGGAACATTGCCATCAAAGGACTTCACAGCATATGGAACCTTTTAATAAAAATCAGGAATGCAATAGGAAAAAAAATAATTAATTTTTTTTGTGAATACTTAAAAAAAGTCCTTGTCCCTCGATTTTTTTCGGCATTTCTATGTCGATGGCATTCAAACTTTTTGGACGTGTGTCTTGTAGGCTCTAGTGGTGAAAATAAGGTTTTGGCAGAGAAATCTTTGCCAGGGCTACCACAATAAAAAAAATAAAAAAAATGAAAATGTCATCATATCTCCGGGAATATATAACCGATTCAGATAAAATTTGGTGTGCTGATGATTGGAGGTATTGCGGCAGAAGTGACGATATTTTTTAATAATGAATTCAAAATATATATTGCAAAGTGTAGATGATACATCTATAAGCACTGCCTAACTAGGCAGATACAATAGGTGCAACCGCACAATTTTGGAGTGCCTACGAAATTTGAAAATTATTTCTGATCAAATAGAAAATCTTTTATTGTAAGTATAGAGAAAAATGTAACTTCTGCACCTCATATGTCTTTCTATATACGTATTTAAAAAAATTATATGACTAGTAGTGATTTATTTTTGTTTTTATTTACAATATTTACATAATATATCAAATAAAAATTAAAATTTAATTCTAATTATTTAGAGCTTTAAAATAATCACTTTTTAGAATAAGATATGAAAAGAAATTCTTCCTTACTATTCTATAGAAATTAATTTTCTTGTAAAATCTTTCCTTTTCAAAAATTTCCAGTAACTAAAATAAATTTCATATTATGCAATGCGCCCAAAAATTCAAAGAACAACACTAAAACCTAATTATCTTAATTTTTCTAACATTCTCAAAATTTAGATAACATATTGGATTATTCAAACGAACCTTTTAGTGGTTTCCCGTATCTAGATACTTATTGCGATACCCGTTTTTCCTAAAATCTTGGTTTGAATAAATTCCTTATCGATAAACTCATTAGCTCATATACTCTGCACCCACTTAATACTTGAAACTGAAAGGTACTATACTAAGAATATTTAAAATTTAGACATACTAGGTAGTAGCTCTATGGTATATGGGTTTCACAAAAGCGATCTATAAATAAATCTACAATTAAAATTATCGAACAATATAACAATTTATTTTAATTTTGGAAGCTGTGTTTAAATTTTTTTCAAACCCCCCATCATTAATAAAAACATAAAATTTTGAAAAATAAAATTGTCGATGAATCAGATACTATAAAAAATAATTTAGATTTACGAAGTGATAAGACGCTAAGTTACACAAAAAAAAATTTTATCTAACAATATTATTAAACAAAAGAAATATTATGATAAACATTTAATGTTATGTCAACGTTCAATATTTTATTTACTATATTATCTACCTATTGCTATAATACTATTTTAACTATATTTCAAATATAAAAAAAAATTGTCGTTGTTAAGTTTAATGATTTTTTACAACTCCTATAGATTGATAATAATAGAAGATGAAATTTTAAAGTTTCTTTATTTTTATTGTTCAATGAACCTGTAGTTTTTAAAATTGTAAATTATATATTTTACATCATAATATATAAAAGAATTAGTGGTATTCTTAAAAATTAGACGCATTTGTCCATAACCTCGATAAAATGAGAAAATAATTTTACAAAAAAACACAATTTCTAACATTATAAAGACTTTCAATAAACATAGATAAAATTGTAAACTTACCCAAATTTAACTTTAAGATTAATAATGATTGTTATCCAAACCGCATCGATACTGAACTTATCTACAACAATAACATATTGGTTAGACATGTTGAATAATTGTTAAGGTAGTTAAAGAAATACTAAACATAATGCAACAAAGTTCTTGTACGAATAAAATTTAAATCTACATACTATCGATTCCACATAATAAATAAGTCAAAAACACACGGTCGGCTAGTACCTGCTATGGCAAAAGTACATTGTAGTATGTAGACTAACTCGTTATGTTATCAGTATAATTTAAAGTAAGATAGCTCAATACAATTTATTCTATAACCTATGATATTATTATATTTATTTTTAGATATAAGAATAATTTCGAATACCTACGAAACTATTCGTATTTACGATATTTGAAAGCTAATGCATTTTTTACAAATTAATAAATTACCTAACGCAAATATACATGCTATCCAAATTTTCTATTAATAAAAATTTATTTATGTGGCTATACGTCAAGTACAAAAGCCGGAGTACCTATAGTACCTCTATTACCAAGCGGTGTATTATCACTTTTGAGAGCTACAACGTATATGAAACGTATTATGGTATTTAGGAACAATTATTATTACTAGACTTGATGGAACATACAATAATGTCTCCTAAAACAATTGCGATTACACATATTCTCATACTATGCATAATCGTAAGTTGCGAATTATGAATATTTCGCAATAAAGATAATCAAGTAATCGTTAGTCTTCAGCTACTTACTGCTTATTTTATTGATCTTTCGTAACCAATATAAAATGTTAGCGCAGACTTATCGAAGATTATTGGTCAATTATAATTTTCATTTCTGTTGTTCCGATAACCAATTTATAAAGCTTCTTTTTAAGAAGAAAAATATTTTCCTAGTGAATAAAAATAGTAACTAGACGAATTGTAACGAATTTAAAATTATTTAAAAGTTGAAAAAATCTATTCAAAAGGTTTGTTTATTGAAAACAAATAAATGGATATACATTATTTTGTAATATAAAAAGTTAACTTTTTCACATGATTAAATAGCTACTAGTATAATTATAGAAGTTTTCACATTGAAAACGTGACTAAAATGTTAATTTTATTTTAGTAAATCATAATTTACATTTCTAGTAGGTATCTACTTCTTTACATTTAAATATTAAAAATGATTATTCTTTATCTTCCCGTAATAACCTAATCAACTGCGGTAGATACTATACCACCAACGCAACGAGAGATCAGCCATTAATATTCTACAGCTGAGGTTTGAAAATCTACCCAAAATACCAAAAAAATTACCTTGAAACATATTTATTAAAATACATACAATTAAACGGTAACGCTGCAACCAATCGCACCTAATTTCCCAACCCATCAAATGCAACTCAGAGTGAAAAAGTACATTACATTTGAATAGTAAATGAAACACTGCCAAATACACTGAAAAATATATAGCATATTTTACTAAATGATCAGAAATCATGATAATATTTGTCGAGCCCTCAGATAGAATAAAAATAAGAAATTTAAATTAAAATTACATATATACCTCACCGAACTATCAAATCAGTTTTATAGTTCTTATGTGCTATGTATATTTACGATGATCGTAGGAACTAAGATTATTGTAAGCACCAATCAAATATACATAATTATATGTACATTATTATATCTAGTATAATACATCTTCGGTATAAAACGAAGTAATAAATTAAAGTGTTTGAAAATGGTTTTTCAATATTTTATAATTAATTTTGTATAATTATTAATTTATAAAAATATTATTAACTATTTATGTATGGTAGATAATTTAATTTAATTACCATTTAATTTTTCATTAATTCATTAATTTATTGATCTAAGTCAAGCAAACATCTAGGCTAATAATAATAATTATTATTATTGCCGTTCTCTTTAATCTCAAATATTGGTCCCATTTGATATATTAAATCAAATTAAATTATTCGTGCCTTCTATGATATAATATATTTGCTCCTACGATGCTTAGTAACATTTTAGTGAAAGTTATTTAAAGTGTGTGAAAAAAAATTACTAAGCGCTATCCAGTCCCTTTAGAATTAACATTTAATGCTTCCCTTCGGCGGCAGTAAAAGTAAGGTTAATTACGGTTACAGATTTCGATGAAATTTTTGCACTAGGTGATATAAAAAATAAAATTTGCGGAAAATGCAGTAGTTTTTCAAAAATTTGCACAAATATTTTCTAAATGTATTTGATCTGGATCCGACGTGGAGATGGCTATGACTTCCAAACACCACCCTCCGCACGCCTCGCCAGTGGCTCGGTCGACCTGCCCGGGCGCAACGCAAATCGAAAACTACGAAATTCGAATGCTTCATTGGTTTTCTTTCCTACTTTGAAGGGAAACAGCCGTATAATACTAGATACCTTTAACCAAAATATTATTTAACCGCAAATCTACCATTTCATTCAGTGACGATGATGAAAATTGAATTTAAAGTTGAGTTAAAGAAAGATCAAGTGTTTAGAGTGTTAGCTTTAAAAGAATCACAGGTTTATATGCTGGCCACAGGTAGCATTATGAATTTCTAAAATACTTACCATCTCTTGTAATGTTATTACTAGACGTGAAATAACTTAATTTTTGCTTTGATTTTTAAAATATGTGGATAGATAATATATTAGTGAAAAACCAAACCTATAGAAATTTGGAATTAGGTATTAAGGAGGGAGATTAACATTTCAGATAAGCTATTTTTTTAAATATTTAAGTATGTATAGGTACATATTTCTGGTACATACAAAAGTGGATTTTTAAAACCACGTTATGTTTTAAACATTGTTCTTTTTGAAAATTAAAATTATGCAATAAGAATTGAAATTTGAAAATGTACAACATAATGTAAATGTAAGTGACCTTAGACTTAAAAGAATATTAATTGCAAAAACAAATTTTATTTCAAGGAGCGAAGTTAATTAAACAAAGGAAAGCTAAGACAGAACTGCATCGCAAAATAGGTGCGATATCCTTAGTTAACAATTAATTTTTTTATAATTTGTCTAAAGCAATGGTAACCAAGGAAGATATTCCAAAGGATTTTTTCAAATAGCAAAAGGAGGAATTGGGTACAAAAATAGGTAGACCTAATTTATTCGTTTCATTATTGTAATAGGATATAACATACTGTATATACTTATAATGACAGTACTGCATAATGAATAATGATTATATTTATATAAAATACCAAGTTTTGATAATTACTGCTGCTTGTAAGTTGTAGTTTATACTAACACAAAAAATACAAAAACGCCAAAATGTTACCCATCGGTGTGTAAATATAATATAAAAGACTATTGGTGGGTTTATGGATGCATTTAATTAGGTGTTGGCTTGTTGGATGGATCTTATTGCCAGAAGATTCCTTAGAATCCCACCATAAGAATGATTCCATAAATAATAATATTAAGGTTTTTATTTCTCATAAATTGTCACGGTGCACAAAATACCTAGTCAATAATAAATAATGTTGTTAGTGGTAAAACGTTGAGCGAAAAGTTATATTAAAATATTTTCTTATAATGGTAATTATATAATTATTGCGAAAAATAGTACCATTACGAGTATAAGAAAATATACACTTGTAAAATATACTAATAGATAAATTTATTTAAGAATGGGTAGCCGCAATAACACCACCTGCTCTTCCACTTAACTCTATGATACCTTTTTATTTTTTAATAAATTCATCATTTGTTAAAGTAATATATTTATTAATATTTATAAATTTTAATAATAAAGAAAGTTATTCAAAGATTTAAAATTAAAAAATTTATAATGATTTATAATTTAAGCAAAGTTATTAAAATATATTTTATATTGTACTTTCTTCGCAATTATAAATGTTATAAACAGTACACACGTCATATCTTCAGGTGCGACTATTTTTTTACTATAATATAATATTTATATACATATATTTGTATATCTACATAAGTTGCGAAAATTTTTAAAAACATTATTTTTGGTATTTGTGTAATATAAATATTTTAGTGCTTAGAATAGCTTAAAAAACTATGAAATTTTTAACAAAGTATATCATTGGTCGACAGTTAGCAAATTCAACGGCGAAATTTGGAAAATTAATTTAAGTCAATTTTATGTGTTTGGAAATCATCGAATTAGAGTGGATTTTTTTATGTTCTTTAGTTCTTATTTTTAATAGTTTTCCAGTTCTCCACTGTATGGAATTCACAATATTTGCATTTTAATAATTTATAATTGGAGTTTATAATGGAGTTTTTTTGTTTAAAATTGCATAGTAAATTAGCAGGATTTCCTGAAGTTTTTTTAGCTAACGAAATGTTATGGTTTAGAAGATATTTTAAACTTTTGTATTGTAATAATTGCTAATGGTATGTTACACTTTTATAAATTGTAATTTCCTCTTTCTCTGCATTTATTTCTTATTTCTCTGTAGTCGCACCTGAAGATTTGTGCAGTGCCACATGAAACATGTTGTGCAAGATCTAATTAAAAACTAATTAAATTATTAGTATATAATATAAAACTGATTTAATTATTTACATATATTTTCAATAATTGGTACTTTCTTTGGCCGCAACCTCAAATTATCAGTCTTTAATTATTTAAAATTAGTTGAGAGTATTTTTTCTATTTATAAATTTAAAAACACATAAAAAACAGAAACATTTAAATTTAAATTAAATATTCCTTATATCTCTTAAATGGAACGAAATATAATATTATAAAATAAGTCTTTTGCGATAAAATCTAATAATAATATATAAATTTTTGTACTTCTAAATTGCATCGAAGTTAGTTTTTTGTTACCCGTGAAAAATTAAAAATATTTAAATCTTATTAAAATGGCACGAATCAAATTTTCTTCTCAATTTTCATTAGCGATAATGGATTCTTCGTGTAGAATTTCATACGATCCAGCGTTACTTCTTCGCTTTAGTATTCTAATTATAGGACTATATAAGAAAGTTGAGAGTATCAATTAATTTCTCCAATATATTTTGAGTAGGTATACTTACATAAGCAAAATTATACCAAGTACAAAAATAGCAGCAGTAAGAAAATTAAATACTCCTGAATAGTAATAATTGGACAGAGTTTTATCATAAATGTATAAATATATTGGAGGTCCAACAAAATCGACAAATGTTTGAGTGATAATAATAAATGAAAATACTTGACTAGTCTCTTCAGATTTTACAATTTTAGACACCAAAGATCTTGCCATAGGTAAAATGTTACCACTAAAAGTCTTTAATCCGCCAGCTAAAAGAAATTGTATTTCTAAATAAATAATTTTCTCTTTCGTTTGTCACCTGTATACATATGCCAGCTTTGAGTGGCTAATCCTTGTAATAAAGAGCTGGAAGTGGTAGATATAAAACCCAAGAGAATCAAATATACTTCTTGGATATGCAATAACTTATGAAGTAAACAGCAACCAACAATTGTGCCAACAATTCTAGCTATATTGCGAAGAACAGCATAAAACGTGTAGGTTACTAGCGACCAATGAAGTTTATTACGTATGTACAAATAAAAAATTCCACCATCCGCAGTAGTACCTAATAAAAATACAACCATTACACCTATAATCAAAAATAGTAAAATCCTATCTTCTCCGTCTCTTCGTTTTATTGTAGTCTGAACGGTTTCTCGCACTCGAGAAAATTTTATCAAACTGCCAAAGTTCATCTGAAACAGTAGTACTTATTACGTCACTTATTAGTATTAAATTAATATATAATACCTCCGTTTGAGGATTTTGAATTGTTTCTGGAACAATTAATAATATGATAGAAAATGAAATAAAAACTAAAGCATTCGTAATAGCGAAGGTTAGAAAATAACCACAAGCGTTAAATACAAATGGGCTAGCGAAATCTCCTAGAAGAAAAGACGCTGAAACTACAGCTTCCAATATGCCTAATCTAAAATAGAATTAACAAAATTAATGGTTTGGAACACGCCCTCTGTGTTCCTTTTAAGCGCCGAGACGCTGACAACATAATGACGCTACTTAAAACGTCGTTTTATTTGTAAAACAGTTATGAAAATTTGAAATTATGAATGAAATTTTTAATCAGCAATGGTTCACAAATATTTTTTTAACTATTAGTGACGTCGTATCGCATAATATGTAAATCCAAAATAGTATATTGTAAAACAAATGTATATGAATTATAAATTTTTTTCGGAGTTTAAAAATTTTAAAACAAACAAAAAACAATAACCGAAACAATCATTCACGAAAATAATCAATTGTGAAGTGTTTAAAATGATATTTTACGTACTTTTATCACAATGTACTATTTCAGATTATTTCAGTTGTCTATGTGCGATATGGTATCACTATGTCAATTTTTTAATGTTCGTTACCTAAATCCTCTATTTTCTACATTTAAATCAGTAATACTGCAAATAACAGCAGTATAAAATGCTGGGAAACCTCCACTTAAACAAATTGGAATACTTGCTAGTAAAATAAACCACGGGGAGGCACTGCTTATATAGCTCACTATTGTAATTATTAAATATCCAATGCTATATCCTGAAAATATTTGGAATTGAGAATATCTTAATATTAAAGTAGTGGATACACACCGCCTAATGAGGTCAACATCACAGGACGTCTTCCATATTTATCAGACCACGAACCGATAAAAAAACATAAACATGCCGGTACGATAGTTTCTAACATTGACTTTGTAGTTCCTATGATTGCAGCATGCGGTTGAACTATCTTTTCTAACGCGATAGTTTCGTTATCAAATTTGAATCCCAATAACGCACAAATGGATTCATCTTTTTTTAGGGTAATATAACAACTTTTATATATTAATAAATTGGTAATAATTTTATCTAACACAAAATATGATTAATTAAATTTATCAGATAAAATAAAATGAGAGTAATTTACCAGAAAAAGTGAAAGCAAACAATAACACAAATACTGAAAGCAGTATAGGTACCTGCATTTTTTTTTAAATTTGAGTTTATTTCGACAAAAATATGCTAAAAACAGAAAAGATTATTAATTGAAAATATTTGCTTAGACTCACAATTTTTGTATATAATTGTGGCGTGGCTTAATTGGGAAAAACAGGAAAAAAAGTTGCAAATACAATTATTTATAAATTAATTATTTATAAAATATGTAGGTAAAATTAAATCCTTAAGCAAAAGCTTGAAAAAAATACCACAATTTATTATAAACAAAATAACATTTATTAATAAATTGTTGCCATTTTTGTTGTCTAAATTTCACACTTTCAAATTCTTCAAAGAGAACGAACAAAATATTTAATAATTACTAAAAATATTATTTCTAACAATTCAAAGAATTCTCACTATTACTAAAAATCAATTAAGCTTACCTTTCAAATAATGTTTATCATTATCGAACAACAAGCTATTCCGCTATAATGCTAAAACATATGCACAATTATTTTCATTCTATTTTCTAGTGGACTGCACCTGATAAAAAATTATTTTACCGATAAGTGATATTTACCTTATATTATTTAATGACATCATTGAATTAACAATTTTGAGTTATTTTTATAGGGAACACAACTTTATCGTTCGACTACAAGATAGATAGTATAATAAAAACTTGTGTAGTGAATTAGCCGAAATTTAGAACGTGGCGTTTCCATTAACACTTTTGAAACCTTTTAGATTTTCACGAAAATACCCAGCCTTTCAAAAACATTATTACTAAATTCTACGTTGAGAGAGTAACACTTTAAATTTTAAAAACTTCCCAAAGTAGTACAAAGATAACTAGAGGATGTGAGCTCAACAACTCAACAAAACGGGGTTTTACCCCGGTAAATATAAAATCGTAGTGGGATTGCAATTACTAGTTAATTAAACAAAGGTTTACGTACTTACTGGTACTGAAAGGTTAAGTAAACATAATAAATCTGAAATAAATGCAATTGTTTTCAGCGGCAATGTTTATGCTTTATTCAATCAAGAAATCATACCAAACAAAAATTCAGAACAGTAGAAATGAAAGTGCTGATGAGAACACTGGTAGGTGTTACTCTTAAGACAAGAAGAAAATTTCCATTATTAGAAGAGATTGTAATGTTCAGGATATATGAAAATGAAGCAACGAGAAGAAACTAGATCAACCTCATCTACACAATGGGAGCAGAAAGATTGGTTTACATTTTTATTTGTAAGTACACTTGATCTCACAAAAATATACTGACAGTACAATTATTCAGGAGATAACACTAAGCTGGTTTTCGTCTTTCACCGAATATTCCCTAACCAAAAGAAGATATAATAACATTTGGTTATGTTTTTCATGGAATATTCATATAAGTTCTGCCTTATTTCGTCAATGAGGAGCCGAATGTTATGTCTGACCTCATGAACAGTTACATGGTTATCAGTTTAGACTTAAATTTTAACCAAGTCCGAAAGGATAAGTGCAGCTTTGTAAATTTTTTCAAAAAAGTATTTTTATTATTAATATTTATAATATTATGCATTTTTGAAAATAATAATACAATTTCAATATATTATTAAGACCATATTATTCAAGGTTGTATTTCTTGAAAAGGAAGTTAAATTGAGATAACGTATGTAAACAAACTCGCTATCAAAATTATTATTAAAGGTCATGTCAATTAAAACAATTGCAATATTTTAAAATTAACTAACAAGCTAACAAGTTTGAAAGACTATAAATTTAAAATATCGCAAAAATCTAGCCGCCATTTATGCTTCAGAGAAGAACAGTCTTAATTCTTGATCATAAAATGAATTATCCCTTATTATCAAATAATTTCTAATACAAGATATTATGAATTTTTTGTTTTGATATAAGAATAACAGTTTGTGCAAATTTTTGTCTTGAACTTCTGGTATTAAGTATCTATAATGGTTAGATTATTTATATAAGGTAATATATTTCTAATAAAGGAAAATTTGTATTTGGATTAAGTTGTAAAACAAAGGTTGTTAATTCAAATTTTATTTCAAATGATTTAAAATAATTTATTACAAAATAAATTTTCTCAAAAATGTAAAAATATTAATTTTCATGGGGAAAGAAAAAATAATTTAAATTTATGTACAAATTGTTACTAATATAATTATAAAGGTTATCCTAAAAGTTGTCATTTTAAACCAGAAACTGTTGAAAAAATAGACGGGTTGGAGACTTTATTTTATATGTTTTGATTTGTTATATTACTGCTATATTGTATTAATTAATTAAATATATTTACGTTTAATATATTATTTGTATTTCAAAAATGTTATAAGTTACAAATTTTGAAAAAGAAATGATATTATTATTTTTATCCTAAGTGCAAATGTGAATCATGATCTCATTTTTGACAAGCACTTAATGACTTTTGCACACATTTCTTATTCAATATCGCGAATTAAAACTTTTAAAATGACACTTACTCTTGGGAAACCCCTTAAATTTATCAATCATTAAGGTACAATTTCGCTCACAGCCGTAAATTAAAATATTTGTACACATTTTTTAATTTATATACATTAAATTTATGTACACAACAGACTACTCTGATATAAGCCACTCAAATAATATTTAATTGTCACTTCTTGGTAGTTGATTACATTGAGAGTACCCAATATATTATTATGTACATAATTTGTTATAAATTTTGAGAATTTTTGCAAAACAATTTCACTAAAAACTTAAATATTATTGTTATAATAATGCTGGTTCTTATTGAAGTTCGGAACTAATTTTTATTGGATCGCTTCTCAATTAGGCTTCAAACAAGTCACAAAAATATGGTAAAAATTTCAACTCTTTCGTTCTCAATATTAAGGGATGCCTTTAAGCACCAATTTTTCAGGCGGCTAAGAATTGTCTATTAAACACCAGTTGTGAAAGTTAAAAATAAAATGTATTTAATTTATTGTAAACTACAGTAAATTCTTACCGGCACACTCTAATATTGAGATAACAGAAGATTGGTTCGTTTTTTTGTGAAATAGTTAGAGATTAATATAGTATCAAACGTAGTACTTGCAATATAATCAGTGAAAATTAGTTCAGATCCTAAATAAAGATCACCCTAATACACATAATCATTATTATGAATTTATACATAAACATAACACAAAATATATCACAAATAGGCAAATTTTTTAGATATTATTACTTTGTTTAAAAGACAATAGAAACCTAAAATTTCCTAAGCATCAGGCACTTCTGGGGATAAACTGGAATAAGACATCTGATTGTATCTGACTTGTATTACAACTATGATCCTAGAATAACATCGTAAGCAAAATAAAAATTAAGTAAGATTTATAAAAACTTACACGCCGAGAAAAAACATGAGTAAATTAATACCTCCTGCGACAAGATAATAAGCTCCTGGGAAGAAGTCTATTGTTTTATTATAAACAAATGTAAATAAAGGAGAACCCAATGGTCCAATAATAGATTCACTTATTGCTATGAAAGAAAATATTTTTCCATAATCATCGGAAGTCACAATTTTTGATACTAAACTTCTTAACATTGGCGATATTGCTGTACCTAAGCAGCGAATAATTCCAGCTTAAAATTATTGTTCCATTAATATATCGCTCTCTGTAATTCCTATACATTATATAGGTTACCTGTATAAATGTGCCAATTTGATGAACTCAATCCAAACAATATTGAACTTATTGTTATTGCAACCGTACCAATCACGACAATTATAGATTCGTTAATTTTCAATAACTTATTTAAAACATATATTAGCAACCCAGTCGCAAATATCGCAAAAACCATATTTATAGAATTGAATACCGAGTATTGCTGCAAAGTCCAAAAGAATTTTGTCCTGAGAAATAAGTACAGGAAGCTATCTACACTCATAAGTAGAAAACACATAGTTAGAATTGCAACAATAATTAGTATCAAGGTTCTGTCCATGTTTTCTCTTTTCTTGAAGGTAACTTTAATTGTGTCTGTCACATAAGAAAGTTTAAATAAATTGGCAAGTTTTCCCTGCAAATAAATAATTTTCTAAGTAGTATATGCAAATTAAAGGCATACTTACTTCTCTTTCGGGATTTAAAAGCGATTCCTCCACAAACAAGTAGGTCAATAAAAATGATAAAGATACACAAATAGAAGAGACAATATACATTAACATAAAACCCATTTTTTCTAACGCAAATGAACTTGACAATTGTCCTATTATGTAAGCCCCAGTTAAATATAAATAAAACATTCCTATTCTAAAATATAAACATTTTAATTATTCTATAAACAAGCGCTCTTTTTATTACCTAAAACCCCTGTTTTCTGTCGTAGTAATATCGGTAATATAACATACATTAACGGCTATGAAAACGGTTATACCACCAGAAAAGCATGTAGGAATACTGCATAGCAAAATATACCAAGGAGAAATATTAGGAATGGAACCTATTATTGATTGTATGATACTTCCCAATGCATACGCTAAAAAATTTAACACCACGTAAAATATAGCAGGTATCTTCTATGACAGAATATTTTTCAATGAAAGAAAAATAAATTACAAAAAAGCAATTGTATAGAGTAGTATAAAAGGAACCACTGAAACATAAGTCGGGTTCAAAAAATGGATTAATTTTGTTCTAAAAAAGAAATTGTCATTTAAGCTTGAATCTCTCATAAAAATTTGCATTGAGATTGGAATTTGTATTTTTTCGGCTTACGATGATATTTAAATGATTCTTGTTTTAATCACTCCCTGACTGGATCATATATTAAGAATTTAGAAAACAAATCATTTTAAAATTATTAATTAAAAAAATATCCGGTTAATTACTGTGGGACCAATTACATGATAAATATTATGTGTTGCTTTGTTTAAGAACATTAATTTTGGACGAAAGTAGTACGAAAGTATCTTCTTCTATTCAAAATCTTTAAACAGAAAAGCATAAACTTAAATTTAAAATATAGTAATACCTCCTGAAGCCAATAAAAGTACAGGTTTTCTTCCATAGATGTCTGACCAAGACCCCAAAAATAAACACAGTACTGCAGAGAATATTGCCGTTAATAAATCTCTAGTCATTGTGATATTGGTAACATAAGGTTGTACCTTTTTTTCTAATTCATCGGTAAAATTGTCTGTGTGCTTATATAATAGCTTCAAGCAAGCAGATTTATTAATATGCAAAGATATGTCACATGTTCGGTACAATAACCAGTTTAAAGTAATAGTATCTGCAAAATGACAATAATTATTATTCGTGACAATTTGTTATTGAGTTTTTATTTAGGTTATTATATCATTTATTATTAGCCCAGTCGCTATATGTATACTATACAATTGTAATTTCATTCATTCAATTCCACAATTTTCTTTCTGTTGAGAAGCGGGTCTTTGGTAGTCTAAATCCAAATTTTAGTCAATTTCTCGCCAGCTATCATGTTGAATTTAAGGGATTTTTTTTTAATAATTATAATACTCGTAACTCACTCATATTCAACTTTTGGCTAAAAATGGTCATAACTCATAACCAAACATGTAGGAAATAATGAATAAACTTGAATTAACAAGTTTTAAATAAACGAGGCATTGATCAAAGTAATAGATAATTACATACTCCACATTATGAAATTCCCGAAAATCTGGATTTAGACTACCAATGACTCCCTCTATAATTAGAAAATTAAAATTGTGCAATCGAATTAATGTAATTTCATCAGTTGTTTTGTACAAAGCGACTGATTCAAAAGTCGAAACTGTATGCATAGTACACTCGGTAGCTACACTGGCATTATATTATTGAAAATATTGAAAAAATTATGTTTCTTATCTATGGTTACTACTGTTACTATATTATCCATAGGTAATGTATATTAATTTATTTACTAATAGTTTGATAAAATGTATTTTAATATTTGCTAGTAGCTCCTAAATTGACAGAGGCTGCTATTTTTATGATTATTAACTATAATAATTTCAAAACTTTTAATTAGTAGTATCAATATATCTACATTAATTTTTTTGTTTTTAATTATTTTACTACATACTATCTCTCGGGTCTCAGCGAGTGGTATTTCAAATATGGGTTACTTTGACAAAAGTAACCTTTGAAATGCGTAACCGAGGAATTTGAAATAAAAAAAATATGGAAAAAAATAAATGTTTTTTTGAAAGTAGGCTTGTTGGCTTGGTGAGGTATGCTTCCTCTGCCTACCCCGATAAGCCGCCACTGAACATGTGGTGTTTTGGCCAGGGCCGTATATAAGAGGGTGGTTTTGGGGGTTCAAACCCCTCCCCCCATGGGTTGATTAACAACTGAAAACTGAAAAAATGTACAAAGGAAGAAATAAAAGCTGCAGGTCATTTGTAACCAAGAAGCTATAATTTCTTCTTAGTATTTCCTGATTACAAGAATTAAATTAAAATACGGGCAAATCAACCATGGCCAATGTCTAACTACGACCCTGGTTTTGGCTGCTAACAAAATTTTGATTCTATACGCGACGTTAAAATGCTGTTGTTGTAGTGTTTCTTATAGTTATGATATAACAAAGGATGCATTGATGCAATTCAATCAGTTTTAACCCTTTAACGCGCATAATTATCTGCTGAGAAATTTATCAAAAATACTTTGGAATCGAATATATAGGTCATAAAAAAGATGTTTTTTTATTGAAATTTGATCTTTTTGTGATGAGTGGTAAACAACAACATCTGATAACCCTATTGTGCATAGAAATATCGATTAAACATAATTTTAGATATATAAAAAGAATAAGATTTTTGCTTGAAACGAAGTGGTATTACTGTCATACCAGAGAACGTTAAAGGGTTAATACATCTCTAGCTCAATATAATATATCACTTTCGGCTGGAATTGAAGATTCGTGGTTTAAATCTACTATACAATGATTTATGTTTTATTGAATATTTAAATATTTAATTATAAATTATATTGCATTTAATATAGTGAAGGTCGAAAGTTGGCCACCCAGTAAAGGACTGTGCACAAATCATGCTGTACTTATTACAAAAAGTAGCTCCCATTTAAATTAACACCGTTCCTTTGTGTTAGACATTTGAGTAAATATTCGTACGAGGACAATAGAAATTATTATTAGTTAATAATAAGTAATATCAAAACTACGTAAGATTATGATTTAACAAATCATATAAAAATAGTAATTCTTTGGTATTAGTACACTGCATTACTTTCTTTTTACAAACAGAAGTATAAAGCAAAATACTCACCAGAAAAAGTTAAACCAAACACAAGAATTACGAAAGGTACCTGTACAGGTAATTTTAAATGAAGTGCCATTTTAATAAATTTTTAAATACCCAAAATTGAAATCAGTTTTATATACAAATATAATTTTTATAACTTTGTTGCATTTATGTTTAGTAACATACAGATATTGTTTCTTAATCAAATTTAAATCCTCGTCATCTAAAACAAATAAGTTAGTATCGATCTTTTTAAATAATGTCGATACATGTACATAATCACTGCATACTGCAAAAATGTAGATACACAACAAGGTTACAAAAACGCCAAGTAATTGTGAAAGCAACTAACCGCGTTTATTTTAAAAGAAGACGAAATTAAATATTTTAGTGTACAAAGGCTAAAAGCAAATGCAAATTTTCATACCTCGTTATTTTTAAAAAGGCATAAAAATAATAATTGACGAATTAATAGTCGCTCACAGAAGAACATAGACTACACTCACTACAACTTTCAATCAAAATATTAACTAACATTTTGCGAGGTCAAAATTATTTACGTAGTATCACTAGCAGTTCATAAATTTTTCACATTTTCCATATTCTATATTATGAAAAAAAAATTTCATTTTAATTGCTGTTTTGTTTATTTACATTATTATGTTAACATATTATTGTATATCAACAAAACAGAGAATCCGATTTCACCGACACACAGCTGACCGACATCGACTCTACTACTGCGCTCTATGTTACACAACTTTCCTTTGTCTCGTTTTAATCTATTTCTTTTATAAAAAGATAGTTCTACAACCAAGATAGCGCGATAGAAATTTAAAAAAGAAACCAATGTTTTTAATGTTTCACTTTAGATTTCACGATGTTGTCTCTAAGTTGATTTGGTTGTGTCTGGATGTCTGTAATAAAATCTTAATCAAAATGTTGCTTAAGTACCTAATCGGCTACCCGCTAGTTTTTAAGCAATCGATCGAGTTACTGTCGTGAATGCGGTATATGTTTGCCCAAATATTATATAATTATTTACATATTATATAGTAGAACGATTGAAATCTCATAAAATCAATACCACAATACAGCAGCGGATCATGCTTTCTTCTAACGCGAGGGCTACTAAATTCAAATAATGCTACAGCGTAGTGCTTGGCCCTACGATGTGCATACAAAAATTGAGACGAACCGATGTACGAAAACAAAGAGGCGAGAGAGATGTAATCTATTGTTCGACCAATAGTTGAGTTCACAAATTTCAGTCTTGTTAGGGTTGCTGGATGTAGCTTCGTATAGACAAAATTTTAAATAATATTTATTTTATAAATATTTTAAATAAATGACATCACTTAGTATAAAATCGTCGCTTTTCTCTATAATTCAGTTTTATAAAATTTAAACTCATCAAACTTATTCAGAGCACGCAAAATAATAATTTTGTTATAATATCAAAAAAATTACGAGTTAAATTTAAAGATATTGTCATGTTTCAAATCAGCTCTCGTGTTTTTTTTTTAATTTGAGTTTTGAAAGGGTAAATTTTGTTTTGAAGGTATTTGTTTTTGTGGTAAATTTGTATAGATGGTCGCAGGTTCGATCCTCGACCAAGTATTGAAATTTGTAATGATTTGTAATTTAAAAATAATTTAATGGAAAGATAATGTAGAAAATAATGACAGTTGGTTTTGAGAGTTAATGCCAGACGGCCGTGATTTTTGTGAGAGAAATTAGTTTTTGGTTTTTGATTGGAATAAAGTTGGAAATTATATGAATTGAGTTTTATTAAAATCATTATCTAGTGGGGATGAAATTGGACACCAATCAAACTTAATTATTGAGAAAACGTTAATAAATTAAATTCGTATAAACGAAAATTTTATGAGATAAAGAAAAGCGATACGGATATCAAGTTAGAAAAATTTTGAATAAACGTTCATTTTATATTTTATTTGAATAAATTTTGGAAATTTATATTAAAAATTCACAGCAATATACTTTTAAAAATTCGTCGGAAGCAATCGCTTTCATTTTAAAAATATTATAGTTTTCAACAGATATAATAAAAGTAAACTACTTTTATTTGAATGGTACAATTACAATTAAAAAATATTACGTTTGATTTGGAATTAACATTCTTAAATGCAAAGTAATGCAAAGCTAATATAAAAGATGTGAACCTTATATCAAAAGTATTTTAAAAACAAATAATTTACCATTGTTTTAATAGTAAATTTAAATCATTTAAAATTGTGATCATTATTTTTAAAATTTGTGATTTCAATTTAAAAATTAAAGTTGCGATTTAAAAATTATGAATCGGTTTAATTCTTTTAAAAGTAGAGATTATCGAATCCAAAAGCAAAATAACTTATTTTTAAGCTAGTAATAAATTAGTAGTGTATTTTGAAACTGAAAACTTAAAAAATTTATATCGCGATTCAAATCAATGAAAAAACTATACCTACTTCGCAGTAATTGTTGTTGTATGTGTCTTATTCTACCACCACCAATAAAGAAAACAAAATAAATATAATAAAATAGGTCAAGTAAGTCCGAAGTAATAAATTGCAATCTTTTAGTTTTAATACGACATTCTTTTAATACCTGCTGAAGTGCTAAAAAAATAAAAAATTCATCTGGACATTTCGTTGGAAATAATAAATATCTATCCGTCAATAACTTTTATTTTATTTTGTTAGAACTACGTAAAATAACTCTATAATATAAAACAGATTACATGTTTTTAATAGATTACTTGCATGACTAGAACAGAAAACACGTTTTTTTCAAATTGATATTAAAGTGACATATTATGCATTTTCTACTTAACTCGCATTTTACGCAATTCGGTAAAAATATAAACAAATTAATCAAAACTTTATTTTAAAAATGAGCAATTATCTAAATGTTATATGGTTTATTAGTTATAAATTTAAATTTTTAATGCAAATCAATGATTTCAGGTAAACATAATGAATTTAAATTTTCAAGTTAATTTAACAAACTATGAGGAAAAAATCGGAAATATCATCTGAGAATCGGCAGCTCATCGTTGATTTCCATTAAAAATATTTATTGCTAAGAAAAATTGCCACAGAAATTCAAGATTCAAAAAGAGCAGTTGAGTCTGAGAATGTGATAATTAAGCCATAAGTTCATTGGAAAACACCGAATATCCACCAAACATTCAATATGACCCTTATCTGGGATAGCATATAAAATGGTGGCTCACAGCATCTAAACTTGCTCGTAATTTTTGCTATAATCGCAACAATTCGGTAGGTATATTACAACCAACCGTAGGTACCCGACTGTAAATTGAGGAACTTTTTACCAAAGAAGCATATCAGCGAATCTTGGAGTAGAATGTTTCACACCAACATAGTTTCACCAACCCGTACAAAGTGTCCGGCAATTTACGACGTGATTTCTAATAATATTCCGTAGAAAATATCAAAAATTCAGGTTTTATACTATGACGTAGGTTTCTTCAAATGATATTTAGGAAGTTTAAAAAAATTCTTCAATAAAAATAGAATATAATCCTAAAATTAACTTCAACAATGTTTTGTTAAAAACGTTAATACTAAATTTTTAATAAAAAAATGTTTTTAAGCTATAACAAAACATTATAACATTAAACTGGATGAAACCGTTGAGGAATACATTATGGCAATATCTGTAAACAAAACAAAAGTGATGGCATTCATGGGACAGGAACAAGTACGCTCAAAAATAGTATTGAATGACCAGGCCATAGAGCAAGTAAAATCTTTTGACTTCTTAGCTTGCACGATGTCCATGTTTGAGGAGGCCGATATACCCAAAAAAATTGAGAAATTCAATTACATAAATGGCACAATAAGAAGAACATTTAAGAACAAAGCCAATAAGGATACTGCACTGAAGTTTTATAAGACAATATTGATACCAAGTATAACATACGCCAGCGAAACTTGGACTATCACCAACGAAAATGAAAGAAGAATTCAGAGTGCCGAAATGAGATTCCTACGTTCAGTAGCGGGATACCAAAGGATAGACCGGAAAAGAAATACGGACATAAAAAATGAACTGCATGAACGGCATGGAAAAGACACATCGACAGAATGGACCAGACTCGTTTTCCAAAGCAAATGTTCCAATACAATCCGAGAGGAAGAAGAAGTGTGGGCCGCCCCAAAAAGAGATGGAGCGACCAATTGGAGTGACGTAACGGGCCACCGCACCGGCCTAAAACTTGAAGATGATGATGATGATGAACAACATTATTGATATTAAGTAAACATTTTCAGAACAAACAAAAGTTTTAAGTATCCGTTGTTTTTGTCGATATGAATCTTCATTAGCTTGATTAAGTTATTAACATGACTGAAAATATTTAAAAATCTAATTCATAACTTACGAAAATATGATATAAAATTTTATTAATTGATAATTTATGATACCTTTGGTCGAGCAAGTGTGTTTAGAATTTTTGATTCTCATCAGATAAACCTGGGATATAAATTAAATGAGCTGGAAAAGATCGTTTAATCTTCGTAAATTATTTAATTTATTTAATTTAAAAAAAATCATCACAGTTGATCTACCAAAAGTGTTATAAACTATTAATTTAAGTTATAAATTAAATTTTTATATATTTGAATTTCAATTGGTACTTATAATAGTAAAACACTTCTTGCAAAGTAAAATATATTTTTAATTGTAGTAAAAATACAAAATGTGTAATGCATACATGATAATACCATGATATTGCTGTGTAAATCGGAAATCACACCGTTAAGTTGACACAGTACATTGTACATATTAGTAAGAAAATTTTGTTTACCTCTGATTCATATTATGTAAAATATAAATATAAAATAAATAAGATAATATTAATAATTTAAAAAATAAGTATCATTAGTATATAGGTTCGTGCAATAGTCGATCAAATTATCATATTCATAATTATATTATTATTACATGTGCATCAAATAATATTTGAAATTTGCAATGAAGCCTGAGAATACTCCAATATTAATAAAGAATTATCTTAAAAGTAATCTGAAGTAGTCATAGAAGAATTATCTGTAACTGCACTTTCTGTAGCTTCCAGTTGAGCCAGTGACTGATCGTGCTGTACAACAATAACCAAAAACGTTAAAACTGTTCCCACCATCTAAAAATAAATCCACTGTATTTAAAATAAAGTATTTTAACAGGTTATTACTGCATAAATTAGAGAGAAGTCTATATCAAAAAATCCAAGAGCAGAAAAGTTGACTTTTTGATGTAAAGTCTGCAGCGAATAAATTTGAATCTAGAAATAATAATTTTTTTAAAATGTTATCCAGCTTATCTGTTTTATTTTTATTACGTGTCCTTCCAATTCAATATTTTCTACCGAATTTTGTAACTCGTGTAAAGATATTGCAAAATCACCTGCCTAGAAATGTTTAAAAATTAAAACAATAAGTGTATATTGCGACATGCTACTTACAGTTTCACTGGCATCGCTGCAAGTTTTTATCAACCACACAAATTCTATTATATCGGCAAGAAACCAAATTATAAGCGCTGCCAATTTAAGATAGCTGTTGTCTACAGATTTGGAACACAAAATGTAAAGAAAGTAAAATTGTCCCAAAAAGTTCATAATGGCCATTATTGTCATAGTTAATAGTTGAAAACCAAATGCCGTATTAATAACGTGAACCAGATCACACATTTTGAAATGTGAACGACACAAGAAATATAATTTTTTTATTCCCAGTCGAATGTTATTCTCCGTATATTTAACATCTTTAGAAATTCTAACTGAATCATTAATCTCGCTGAATCTATGTGTAAGTAATAAGATCAACACCGCAAACTCCAACACAAACAGAAATTTTACTAAGAAACTCAAAATTAGTAAAACGTGTTGTATTAATATTATTTCTTCAATAAAGAAAAATGTTATTTCCCGCACGGTGAATAATGTAAGCATAAAAATAGAAATTTTAAGCGTTTTTCTGCGCATTTCTGAGTAATTCATTGTTAAATTTGCTGTGCCCAAGAAACAATCAACTTCTGTGAGAATCTTTAAGAAATTTCGAATTTCACCTCTATTTAAATAATTAAAAATGACTACCGTGATTGTATTCACTCCAGCTATAGAAATATAAAGAGTTTCAGAAATCTTGTAGATGTAGAGCGGAATTTCATCGTGTGCGACCAGTTTGTAATTATACATAAATAGTATCATGTACAACGTATAATATATAATAAAATATGTCCAATCGTTGTGGGTCAATATTATTTCCTTTTTTGGCTTTTTTTGCAAGATAGGGTAAAGACCGAATATTTTGCATAACATTATCACTGGTTCTATCGAATAGTAGAGCTGAGTAAAAACGAAATCTTGAACGATGTTGTTATTTTTGTTAAAATTACGTTTATCATTGGAAAACATTCTTACACTTGAAACTTCAAATGTTCACACTAAGACTATTAAATTAGGGATATTTTTCTATAAAAATTGATTAGATAATCACCGTACATTAGCTAATGCAATTGAATAAGCAATATATAAATTACAACGGAAATTAATTATTCATAAACAATTTTAATACATAATATTTTGAAAAGATATTCAAAATGTATTTAAATAAATTACACTTACAAAATAAAACAAATAACAGAAAAAATATACACTGAAAAAATAATTTATTTGAGCCAATATAAAATTTATTTATCTCAAATAAATCGTATATTTCTATTTGACGAAATATAAGTATAGATATGTTGAATTAAATAAAGCTTAGAATTGATTGATTTCCTTAGACCGATTAAGTGAAATATAGACATACATTCAAAAAAGATGAACATTCTATCGATCCAAAATGAGTATGTTTTATTTTTAAGTTCCACAGGAAGAGAAATTCAAATTAATTTATGTTATGATATTTATTTGAAGAATAGAGGTTTTTGAATTTTTCATTGTATTTCAACCCACTCTTCCCCATTGGCTTGTACATTTTATTCTATGTACATTTTATAATATAGGTAACTACAATAATGTTCGGGGTAGTTTCTCTAAACGCTCTAAACAATTTAGAAGTTGGCGCACAATTTTAATTTAAAAAAAAATAAAATAAAATTTTTCCAAATTAAAAAAATAATGTATTTACAAATCAAATAAACTTTTCAAATTAAATCAAACAACTGCATTTATCAAAGTAAAAAAATGACAATACATATTTTTTATATAGTGTCATGTTTCAAACGACAAAATCTGGATCATCGAGTACGATTCATCTCTGAGTTATATCTGAGACAGGATGTAATTTGTTGGTCATAAGTTGCGTTTTATTTTTATTATTTTTCTCGTTGAATTTTGAAATTCATCTTTTTATTTTCTGTCGATGCCTCGTACTCAAATTTGATAACCATTTTTGAGAGGCGTTCGCGCGACTGCGAGAATGAAGGCAGTTGATAAAGCTCCACTAAAGTGAAAGGTGTTAAAAAGATTGAAAAAAGGGTAAAAATTCGAAAATTTAGGGATTGTGTTGTGGTTCCTCGAGAACAAAATTCATTTTGGGGAAGTCTTTGCCACCGATGCACTTCAATTGCAGCATTTTGGAAGCTAATTTATTTGAAAATTCTGGAACGCCCCTACTTCAGGGATTATTCCCAAATAATTCAGTTAAATGTAATTTGATTTATTATTTTTCATTTTATAATAGGTGGAAATAGCAGTAATTTTATTAAATTATCTGCGCTTTTTCTGAAAATTTATTGAAATTTATCGGCTGCACATAACGAGTATCAGCGGTATAATTATCGCTGTACGCATTATTTAAAAAATTTATTTTTGGTTTGTTATTTTTTTTGAGTATGCAATTTGATTTTCAGTTATCGTAAGTAGTACCAGCATTATTTTTATTTATGTCTATGTAATAATAATTGTAAGAGGATATTTTTTTAAGACCACAATTTGAACTCGCTACTGGGGTTAAGAGGTTGCTCCTGGCTGAGATAGTCAGGGCAGGTTGCACAAATATTTAAATTTCATATTTTTATATAAAATATCATTGCAATAGTTATAGTGAATTCAAAATTTATTTGTAAAGAATAAATTATTACATCGCATCTATTTGTTTTATTACTATATGAAAAATCAATATTAATGCATATAAACATTAAAGCTTGCATGAGGCATATGAAAAACTAATTACGGCACTTAGACAATAATTTTACAGCTATTTATGTTGCAATGTGTAAATACTAAATAAAGTGCTTAATAAAATAACAGCAATTTCAATACATTTTGCTGAAAAAACATTAAGTAACATCCCCGGAGCTCATAATTATTTATTCACATCAAACTGCACGACGATTATCATAAACGTTACGCATGTCCCAAATATCTAAAATATTGAAATTATATAATTAGTACAATTGGCTTAAATCCATCACATATTTTACGTACAGTATAAAACAAGCTGTAATTAATTTCGAAAATTCCCGACGCGGAAAAATAAATTTTTTGGTTCATCATCCGCATTGAACAATTTTGTAGCTGAAAAAAAAGTATTGTTTATTTTTTATTGGTATAAATTACACATAATACTATTTTGTTCGTTTCGGTATTTGTTAGAATCCGGTCGACCTCGTGGATATAAACTCCAATAAAATTTGCCTAAAATTTTAAATTTTCTGAAAATAATTTGGTGCATATTCGAAAGTTATTTACGTATCTATTAATATCTTCTGAAATCTTCAAAATGTAGGTTTCAGGAAATACGTCTTCCAGGTCCCAAAACGTACAAAACATTAATTTAAGCCATAATCTCTTTAAGATACCTTTAAACAAAGTGACATACGTAATAATTATTTGTTGCATATAATCAATTACAGTCATCGTAATACAAATTAAAATTTGCCCTCCATATTGGACATTCAAATATTGAGCAATCTCGACCAATTTATAATGAGTACTACATAAAATAAATATTTTCTTCCGCATTTCGTCTCTACTTATGTCATTTGCATTCAATTTATAAGAGACCAAAGTGTCATTGATTAACAGAAATCGTTGCGATAATAATTTTATTATACAAATGTATTCTATATGCTTTACTATTTTTAAAAAACTTACTGCTATGTAAAGGGGTTTTGTATATATAGGTAGTTCAGTTAAGTTTAACAAAATTATATTTTTGGCCATATAAAAACCAAACATTAGATAACCAAATTTTTTAAATTTATTTTGAATTGCATTGTAGTCAACGTGTACATTAATAGTCGACAAAAAATAATCTTGTTCGGCAATTTTGACATATATATCATGTACTTTTAGACGAAGTCTGTACGAAGATATTAGTAAATAAAATGTAAATGCAGCAAAAACACTATTCAACATTTGCAAAACAGGATTTGAAATCGGTATTTTTTCATCATGGAAAAGTAAAAACGCGTTGCTCACAAATAACACTAAGTAAATAATGATAAAAAATATAGTGTAAATCAAATCTTGACTACCGGTCTTCAGGATAATTTGATTTTCTCCATTATGGACTCGTTGAATTGGTTGAATTCCTCCAATTTTACAAATGATATGTACGAGTTTGACACATTTAAACAACTTCGTTAGAAATAAGTCGTAATTATTGTTGTAATTGTTAATAACATTCACCATTTTAACAATATGAAAATATAACTTTTTGATATTGAAACCAAATAGTATCTACTAGTATTAATTTTTATTTTATATAGAATTATTATGTTACATTAAAAATTAACCAAAATGCAATTATATGAAAGAACAAACATTAAATATTTATTGCCTTAGATTACAATATTATGTCATAAATGTTAAATGTTGTATGTCTTATAATATAAAAGCAAAGGCGAAACCTACAAAAACAAAATAATAATTTTTGATTATGATTGAAAACGAAATCATCAATTTGATCTGCTTAGATGCATAATTTATTAGTCAATCAATAGTTTCATAATTGTCAATAAATATTGAACTGATACATTAAAAAATAATGTAAAACATTAGTCGTTTGTAGAGTTTTATGATCAAAATAAAATATTAAAAAGTATCTAATAAATTAAAAATGAAATTTTACAAATTAACAATATTTTATTTAAATCCATTAAGTTCATATCAAAACATGTAAACATAATTTATGTTAAAATAAATCTCAATACATAAAAAGATTAAACATAAAATATACAGAGAAAATATTTTCAAAATATGTATCTAATATTATGTATCAAATTATGTTTTACTTTAATTTTTATAATTATTTTTATTTTTATAAATGTTTTGAAAGGATTGTATTGTGATAAGACAGAAATAAATGAAAGGAAAGAGGAGAGGCCTACATCCAGAAAAAATAGAAGATATTATACTAACTTATACAACATCATAATACATCGTTGCACATTAATATAATAAAGGGTGGCCATCAAAAAAACTATCA
Organism: Cantharis lateralis; assembly: GCA_963170105.1. Classification (NCBI taxonomy): domain Eukaryota; kingdom Metazoa; phylum Arthropoda; class Insecta; order Coleoptera; family Cantharidae; genus Cantharis; species Cantharis lateralis. Next base: position 56,209,210 of record OY720624.1, on the reverse strand, counting down.
GAGAAAAGCAATTAACGAATAAAACTTTTGAATTACAAATTACGATTTTTAAAATTTGTCAATATTTTATAGGATTACCCTGTATGTTCAAAAGATTGGCATATGCAAAAGTCGACTGCACTGCAGTCTTGTGAGACCTCGTAAAAGATAATTTAACTCGGTAAAATTTGAAAACTATTTTTCAAATGCAATTTGAAAAGGATGCAGTGCAGTCGACTTGGAACCAAGAATTTTTTTTATTTACTTAAAATTCTTATTATTTTAACGGTTTGTTTAAAATTAAATTCAGAGCATTTTTAAGAGATTTTTAAAATACTGAAATTTCAAAGGGTGCCCCACTATTCTGGCCAAGGCTGTACATACAGTTAAAAATAGTTATTTTTACCTAGATACAAATTACCTATATCCTATACAATTAGTAGATAGTAAGTATATGTAGAAAATGCCACAAAAATTACATATTTTCTGTTCTTAGTCGATGTTTCTCAGTTTGATCATATTGAACTAATACAGCCAAAAACGACAAAGCTGATCCAAAAACCTAAAAATTTATACATAATTACATTTTTTTTTTTTAAAGATGACTATTAAGTATTATTAACAATTTATTCGTATTATTACAACAATACGCAATAGTTCAGGTAGCAGACAAAAAATTATGAGTTTCATGTTTTCTTTGGGTCAATTTTTTTCCACAGGATTCAACAAAACTAGAAAAGTTTAAAGTACCTACTATTGATCAAAACCAAGAAACAAATTTTTTTATTCCTCTAAAGGCATTTGCTATAATGTAGGTGCACCAGAAATTTATGTTTTTGTTTTAAGTTGTAAGTAACTACATGATGTGTCCACGTATAAATGTCAATTGTCAACTATGAGTAATGAAAATTTTAACAATTTTAAAAGAATTTTGGACCCTTTAAGTAAAGACTAGATGAAATTCGAAGATGAAAGTCTAAAATTCTTTTAAAATTTTCATTTGTTAGACTGGTCATGAAATAAATTCAATTTAATTTCAAAATAATTACCTTGGAAACTTACATGGCCAGTCTGATAACTGAAAAATTTAAAAGCATATTTTGACCTTATATTATTTAAAGGTTAGATGAAATCTAATACTTTTATCATACGGAGCTTATATTTCTGCATTATTTTTGTGTATTTCATTTTTTCTCTAAAATAATTAGGGAAGCAGGAATTTACTTAAATAAGTTTTTATATGTTAATTTCCTATGTTCGGCTATTTCATTCAGCACCCGGCATATGAAATAAAAAAAAATATGACATTATACACAACGAAAATCAGCAAACGACTATTACAATACAGGACTAGCTATTCAAAATTGAGATATTCAAAATTGGATTTATACTTTTCGATTTTGTTCAACAACTCACTTTAGAAAACGATAATAAATAGGACATAGGTACTTGTTTAATAAGAAAAGTTAAACTTTTTGCTCCAAAAATTATACATCGAAATAAATTAATTATGCAATAGACCAATGGATATAAAAAATATTGGTAGCATGGAAAGCAAATATTAATGCAAATTGTCTGATTTGTATTTTATGCTATTTATATCCAGAATATTACAAAAATATACCAATAATTGTTGGTTTTTTACAATCTTGATACATCTCTTTCATTGCTTATTTGACAACCCCATAAAATAAAAATCAGGTTTGAAAATCCTCAAATCATAATTTTCATTTTAAGTGATATTCAATTGAGCAAATCTCACATTTATAAGATATATTCCTATATTATAATCGTATAATTTTTACATCATTGTCCGGGTAATGACGTCATTGCCCAATACAAAATAGGCAATGATGAAACTACTCTTCTTACTTTAAAATTTTTAAATATAAGTAAGGATTTCGGGTTGACTGGATAGCAATAAAAAAAAAAGACTTGCTTAGTTGACGTATCAAAAATTTTATATTTGCATTACCGAACAAGTCATGATGGACAGTTGCTTGACATTGCTTGATCTCAAATACTGGAGCGTAGCGGGAGCATTGGTGGTAACATTTTTGGCGAAGTCAGATGTAAATTTTTTTATTAATTTATAATTTATATCTATCTATCAATCCGAAATCCTTACTTGAATTGCATATGGATGAGATTTGTGTGCTATTAGAATTTTTGAATATTAATTATATTCATAATTAATGAAATAAATATAGAGGGACAAAGTATGCAGTTTTGTTAGGCTTTACGATTTTAAAGGAAAATTCTTATTATTTTACGAGCGCTAGCTAGATAGAAACAAAAAATTAATTTTCTAAGGGGGGGGGGGGGGCAAGCGCCCTGCTTTGACCCCCCCCCCCTATCCGGCGCCTATGCCTGTGTTTGTCAAAAATTTCTAAATTTGTGTTGGTAATTCTGGTAAGGGGACCTTGCACGAAAGCAAGAAGATAACGAGGCTTTTTGCCAAAGTGGTCGAAGTGGCCTGACGTGGAATTTATACGTCTGGTATAATTTTTATAATTATTGTGTGAAAATAAAGAATGTTTTTTTATTGAGTTTATTATTATGGATTTACATAAATTTTGAGATAATTTGGAAATGGTAAAAATTTGGATGCTGAAAATATGAGAAAACACGAAACCAGGGAGAGAAAATTATTGGAAAATTATACCACAATATGTACTTACACATCATAACATTCATATACATACATAGTTGTTACACCCTAGTAAATTTGAGTATATTTACCACGGTGTAAATTTACCACGGAATATACCAGAGAGTGTGATGTACATGTACAACAAACGCAACACAAGTAAAAGTCACTTGCCATTTGACTGTCAATTTTTTTTATAGCATTTATTCTATATTATCATCATTGTCCAATCCTTCTTGACCAATAATGGCATTGGCCGGCCAAAGACGTAAATATTATTGTTAGAACTCGATGTTGGCGGCATTTTCAAATGCAGTGTCGATCCGCAACTGTATACTAATAAATACAGGATGCTAAAAAACAATGAGTGTTGACAGTGATTCTAATGATGTCACTCACAATGTAAAATGTTAGATCTGTTGTATTATAGTTTGGTTTTATATTAACCGTAATAAATTACCACTGCGCATCTTTAAGCTAATAGGTTACGGGCCCAGTTAGCGACGAAAGTAAAAAGAAATAATTAAAGTTTGTCTGAAATACGTGCGTGTCATAAAATTTATTTTTCGCTGAAACCAGTCAGAACGATAGTACGACGATATGGGAACTATAACCAGAATAGAAGCGTTAAATAAAGAGAATTACGACACATGGAAAATTCAGATGGAAGCAGTCCTGGTAAGAAGCGATTTATGGTTATACGCTAACGGAAACATTGGAAAGCCAACAGTAATCGAAGGTGAAAATGACTCAAAAACGGAACTCCAAAAATGGTTGAAAGCCGATGGCAAAGCAAAGGCTGAAATAATTCTGTCAATTAACCCGATAGAATTAAAACAAGTCAAGGGGTGTACCACCTCGAACGAAGTCTGGGTCAAGTTAGAAAATATCTATCAATCGAAAGGACCAGCAAGGAAGGCCACATTATTGAAACAATTAATGTTACAACGAATGGAAGAAGGTAATGACGTACGAACACACATGAACAATTTCTTCGACGCAGTGGATAAATTGGAAGACATGGAAGTGAAAATAAACGCCGATTTACTAGCCATCATGTTGCTATACAGCTTGCCTCCGAGTTTAGAAAATTTTCGATGTGCGATCGAATCTAGGGACGAACTACCCACTCCGGAAGTATTGCGAATTAAGATCACAGAAGAATTTGATGCCCGAAAGAATGAAACCCGTGATGTCGAACAGAACGCTATGTATGTGTACAAGAATTCGAAGCAGATGCGTTCAAAGAATGTGAATTCAAACAAGACGGTGGATAGTTCTTTTAATTATCGTTGCCATAAGTGCAGAAAATTTGGGCACAAGGCAGCTGACTGCAGAAGTAAGAAAAATAACAATGGAACGTTACTTGCTTCAGAAGCACGTCAAATCGGATCAAACAGTTTACCATCAACCTGGTGCTTGGATAGTGGTGCAACAGCACACATGTGCATGAATGCAAACAATTTCACAAAAATTGACACATCCAAACATGAAAACTTAAATTTAGCAAACAGTGCATCGACGGAAATATTGGGTCAAGGCAACGTAATGTTAACTACAAAAGTGCGTGGTAAAGTTAAAAATATAACTCTAGGTAACGCTCTACACGTACCTGACTTACGCACAAACTTAATATCGGTGAGCAAGATAACAAGCAAGGGCTACGAAGTGTTGTTCAAAAAACACAAAGCGCTAGTTACTCGTCCCGATGGAACTGTTATAATAGTTGCTGATCGCGCCGGTGATTTGTATTACGCTCGGACAAAAAACCGTGTGGAAAACGCTGCAAATAAGATAGAACGTAATAATATCTTATCGAAAACATCGTTAGAAAGTGCAATGTCATGGCACCGTCGCATGGGACACTTAAATTTTAAAGATTTTTTAGAAAGTGCTAAAAGGGGTACGATTAAAGGAATGAACATTAATTTTAATTTAAAAGACGATAACCTCGAATGTAGTGAATGTTTTAAGGAAAAAATGACGAGAAACGCCTTTCCGAAAAAGTCGGAACGGAAAAGCGATCTTCTCGAAATAATACACATGGATGTATGTGGACCTATGAGGATCGAATCGAAAGGAAAGTCGAGGTATTATGTTGAATTTATAGACGATAATTCTCGATGGTGCGAGGTTCGATTTTTAAAATCAAAGAGTGATGTTCTCGCAGTAACGAAGCAGTACATCAATATGGTGGAAAAACAAAAAGGAAAATCGGTGAAGTGCATTCAGTCCGACAATGGCACGGAATATACAAACAATGAATTTGAAAAATTGTTGAAAGACCGTGGAATCATTAGACGATTGACTGTTCCGTATAATCCAGAACAAAATGGAATTGCAGAGAGGAAAAACCGTACTCTTGTTAGCACAGCTCGTTGCTTATTAATGCAATCCAATTTACCTTCATCTTTTTGGGCAGAGGCAGTTAACACTGCAAATTACATTCGTAATCGTTGTCCGACGAAGAGCCTGAATGGGAAAACCCCGTACGAAATCTGGAATGGGAAGCCTCCCGACGTCAGCAATTTTAAAGAATTTGGTAATAAAGTTTATTGCTTGAACAAAGAGCCAAAAAAGGGAAAATTTGACGATAGATCGAAGGAAGGCATATTTCTGGGTTATTCGGAAGAATCCAAAGGCTATAGGGTATGGTTAACTAAGCAAAGGAGAGTAGAAGTGACACGAGATGTTAAATTTTTGGAAAGTAACAATACTGGCAAACAAGAATTTGGAAAATCTCTCCTGGAAGCTGAAGATGTAAACGAAATTGTTCAAGAGTTCGAAACCGAACCCGTAGTTGAAATCATTCAAGAAGTCGCAACCAATGATGTGGATGAAATCATTCAAGAAGTCGCAACCGAAGAAGTGAATGAAATCATTGAAGAAGTCGAAGCCGAAGATATAGATGGAACAATGCAGGAAGTTGAAGCCGAAGACATAGATGGAACCAACCATGACGTTGAAGCCGAAACTATAGGTGAAGAAGAAATCACCACCCATCGAAGACATGAATCACGTAGTCGCGGTAGACCTTCAATAATGAGGACGGGTTGCAGGGGAAGACCGAAAAAGGTGTACAAAACGATTAATCCTGAAGCAAATCAAATCCAGACAGAAATTCAAGAAGCATTCATTTCAGAAGTTACGATGAAGCAAGCAATTACTGGACCTGCGCAAGCTAGGTGCCAAACCCACCAATGCTGATCCATGCTTGTATCGTATTGGTGGAGGGGAAGATGTTGTACTAGTATTGGTATATGTGGATGATATTTTAATAGCTTCGAAGGATTCCAAAGCAATCCACAATCTGAAGAAAATGTTCTCGGATGAATTTGAAATAAAGGATATGGGTGATGCTAGTTATTGTCTTGGAATCGAGTTTTCTCGAAATAGAAATAACATAGGTTTGCATCAGCAAGGGTACGTAATTGATTTATTAAATCGTTATGGAATGATCGACTCAAATCCAGTGAGCACGCCGATGGATCCGAATGTGAAGCTACTAAAATTAACAGAACCTGCAACAAGTGAGGAAGAAAAATTGCCTTATAGGGAATTAGTTGGTGCCCTAACGTACTTGGCCGTAGCTACTCGACCCGACATTAGCCACGCGGTAAGTTGTTTAGGTCAATTTAACAACTGTTACAGAAAGTTACACTGGAATGCAGCGAAACGTGTCCTACGTTACCTGAAGGGTACTACTGGTTTAGGAATTTTATATAAGCCGGATAATCAAGGTCTTAGAGGATACGTGGATGCCGATTGGGGAAATTGTCCAATCGACAGGCGCTCTTACACTGGATACACATTTATAATTTCAGGTGGTCCAATTTCATGGGAATCAAAGAAGCAGAAAACTGTGGCTCTTTCGTCTACCGAAGCCGAATACATGGGAATGACAGAGGTAGCAAAAGAATCCATATACCTGCATAAATTTATGAAAGAACTTGAATATGAAAATTTACCGAATATTAGGATATTTACTGATAGTATGAGCGCATTAAAGTTGACTGAGAACCCTATGTTCCACGCACGAAGTAAACATATCGACATAAGATATCATTTCATACGTGAAACAATTAACAGTGAATTATTAAAGTTATTACACGTGAGGACTGAAGAAATGATTGCGGACGTATTAACGAAAGCTTTAAATAGACAGAAACATACATCTTGCGTTGAGATGATGGGTCTTGGATTAGCAGCAAGTTTTGGTCGGTCGCGTCTCGAGGGGAAGTGTTAGAACTCGATGTTGGCGGCATTTTCAAATGCAGTGTCGATCCGCAACTGTATACTAATAAATACAGGATGCTAAAAAACAATGAGTGTTGACAGTGATTCTAATGATGTCACTCACAATGTAAAATGTTAGATCTGTTGTATTATAGTTTGGTTTTATATTAACCGTAATAAATTACCACTGCGCATCTTTAAGCTAATAATTATAATCAGATGAAAATATTTACATCATTGCCCACCTTAACGGGCAATAATTATTTTTTATGTTTACGTGTGTACTTATGTTTGTAACGCGATTACTTTCCAACGCGTTGTCCGATTTTAATGAAATTTGATAGCCATGTGTAACACATTCAGGAAAATTATACTGATTAAGTATTGGGTCTTATTGGACCATCAGAGGCTCCAGGAGGCTACAGCAATGATAAAATAAACATCTGTCATCTTTTTAAACACGTTTTACCTTATGAAATTTAAACATCTTTGCGACTAATACACTGATTATATAACTCGATCAGTCGTATATCAAGAGGCAATATGCAACTCTCTCGCTTATTCATGTGTGGACTCATAGAAATGCAATACTATGCCTTTTCCTATCTTTTAAAACCGATAATGTTACCAACTACTATATACATTGTACATGTCTGATTGTGTTAATTTCTCCCCATTGTTAGTTACTCGTGTACTTGTTCTTTTTTCCTTCTGAGTGAGGTCTACAGTTCACAGAACTACTAATATAAGATTGTGTGAATTCACTTTTTTGTAACATTCTGGAAAGAAGAATTGTACCGTTATTTGCATTGAACATTACTTTTATAAACCAAGATAATTATAATACTTAAAATAACAAATATTTATACTCTGTAATACAAACCCCGAAAAATAGAGAAAAATCCGGTTTAAATACTCCCATTATGAAGAAATCCAATTTATTGCGTAATAAAATTAAAGAATGCTTCTTGCACTGAAATAAAACTTTTATGAGTATCAAAAAGATACAAAACTGCGATTGTGATGTAGAAAAATAAATAGTAGGGGAGTGTCGGGTGGTCTTAGCCATCGGGTGGTTTGAGCCACCTCAATTTTTTGGTCTGTTTGGTTTGAGCCACCAATTTATTTTTGTGTTTCGCATTCGGATAAATATTTATCGATTGGAAATGATAGAAAACGTGAATTTTTTGTATTTTTATTTTTTACATTTCTTTCTATGTAAATTCGAAAACTCAATGATGCAGATGGGTATATTAGTAAGGTAAGCTTTCTAACAGTACATCCGCTTCACGATATCTTCATCCAGTGAGATTTTATAGTTAAATAACAAAACATGGCTCAAACCACCCGATACTCCCCTACCCATAAAAAAATACATTTTTAATTATAAAGGAATAATTTTTAATTAATTAAGATTGACAACAGTAGACTAAATGTTTGAAAAGATTAGAATTAAAATGAATTGGTAAAGTTTGCAGAGACAATAAGTACAATAGTGCCTACGTATAGTGGATTAAAAAATATTACTTACAATGTTGTTTATTTCGGAGTTTTCAAAGTGCCCATGTACATAATGCAAGGAACAGCCAGTTTTATTTGCCTAAAATTATATTAACCCAAATTATCACAATAATAAATATAGGTAAGTTATACCTCGTAGGAAGTATCCGAAGTCATTTTTAAAAATGCACCAGATTCAAGAAGATCGTATCCAATTACACCAACCATTCCAACAATTTTGATTACCATTACAACAATTGATTCTTCAGCAACGGATATATAATATATTAAGTATAAAGTTAGTAGAGATTGAATAAATAGCGCCGTTATAATAATAAACACAGGTAGTTGTATGTGTTCAAACAATAAATTAGAAGTTTTGCATAATTGAAAGTGCAAATCAGAAAACTTGTATATTTTGCTTTTCACTATTTTCACATCTGACCTTTCGATTGATAGGAAACCATTCTGGATTAATTTAAAGCGTCTCGAAGTTATATAAAAGAGTATGGTAGCATCATAGAACAGGATTGTTTTCATAATCGAATAAATGAAAATCAGCAGATTTTGTATAAGTGTAAAATTCAATATTATCACATACAAAATGAGTCGAATCATATTCATTGTTAATAAACCTATCAATGACATTTCCGATAATTTTTTTAATCTCTTATAATCGATCGTAACATTTAAATCTTCCAAACGCTTATCGATGTTTGCAATTTGTTTTATAATAGTGGCAAATGTTTCGCGATTTGAAAACATGACAATTACAACACCAGTAATACATATTGCTATAGAAAGAAATAAAATCAAACATGGTATATATCCAACAGAATTACTTGCAGATGTGAAGGTAGCAATTAAATAAATGTTATATATCGAAAGGATTACATAAATAACTAAATATATTACAATATGTAACAATGCTTGTTTATTTGCAATTTCTATGTCGATCGAGTTGAGCTTTGAAGTTTTAATACCTGTGAGGAGACCAACCACTTTATTAAATAATATAATATTCCTAACGCAGTCGTGAAATTTCAGCAAGTTTCGCAAATACATAATTCACTTCTAGTACGTACTTCAAACACATCAAGTTGTTAAATAATGTTAGAAAGTCATTTTCGAAATTACCACTAACATTATAGTAATACTTTTCAAATTATGATAACTATCTCGCATCATTACTTTATTTATAATATAATAATAAACTTGATTTTCAAAGATTGCTGGAAAATTTAAATTTATAATTGTACATAAAATTTTTGTATAATTATAATTCCATCAAGCGTATTAAAGTTGTTTTTTTTAATTTACTTATCGATTGAACTAAAATTGCAGAACATTTTTAAATTACGTGGTAGACTACTAGATAATTGCTTGAACACAAATTATTCATTTAAGATATTCGATTGATAATTTTCTTTTTAACAATATCTCTCAACGGCAGAGTTCCGTCTGCAATTTCCTTAAATTTCAGCGATAATTACACTTGCAAAAGGTAAACAAACACTTACATTGAAAAGAGTGCTTCTTCCTGTGAAAAGAGTGTCCCTTGCTTACAAGCAAGCAACCCTTTGTTTACAAAATTTTGACGTATTCATATTGTTATTTAAATGACAATTTACAAATTGATTTTAATAAAAACGAAGTCCACTATTTTAAAAGTTATTAAATTTTGAATATTAGAAATAACAGTAAATAATAAGAACGTCAGTAATAATAATTAATCATAAATTTTTAGAAATTGTATAACATTGTATTTCGTGTATTATGACATGCACGAAGTTCGATTGGAACGAAATCTTTTCAATTGATACAAAAAACCCAGAATTTTGCAGGTCTAGTAAAATTTTTATTAATTTTCTATTATTATTAATATAAATTTAAATAATGTTCTTTGATCAAGTTAATAAATTTCTCTTTTTGTGATTTTTGAAGTTGATACACCTAACATTAACAAACTCAATTGTCTTGCATTTTACTTCGATTCAATTCTTACCTTTTCATCACTTAATTCTGTCCTACTCCTTCAATGACTTTTTTAACTCAAAATGCTCACACCGCATCAAAATGAAAAGGGAAATTAACAAAAGTATAACTATGTATTACTGCAAGACAATGTAGCAAAGCAGAAATTGCGATGAACAAGACATTTTTCATCTACAATCCAGATTTAGCAACATGTGATTATTAGTTATTTCCAAATTTGCAAAAAAAAAACTTCGTGGAAGGCATTTCGACAGCGATGAATCGCTCCAGTAGCAGTAAAGGAAAATTTTACAAGCAAATAATTTAAGCATTTTTTTGAAGATTTACAAAAATTAATTCGTAAAAGTGTAGAAATAACAAATTTAATTGATGTTCGAAGAGATAATATTAAAAGATAAAAGTAAAAAGAAAAAAAAATTAGGTTTCTTCACAATAAGTTTTATTAAAATAAGTCATCTAGATTCTTAATATATTCTATTGTACAATACAAAATTTCATAAATTTAAGTGTAACAAAATATTTTCTAAAAAATATGAAGATTGAAAACCAATCTTATTCAGTTCCAGAATGAAACTTAAAAAAAAGTTTTACTTTCAACATTATCTAAATTATATAATAATTGCTACATTATTTTATTAAAAATAAAGATTCAAAACCGACATTATTACCTTATAATGTACTTACATACTATTATAACAAAATATAAAACAGTTGAAATCACTAAATTCTAACTTCTTATAAAAATATCGTAGATTTTGTAACATTACTAAATTATAAATTTCAGCCTCTGTTAAAGCTAGAATACAAAAAAAAATTGAACAGTTTTCTAGTAAATCAGATTAATACTATTAAGGTCTCTTGACGATTATTCAAAATTAAAATACACACTTTTCTCAACTAAATTAAATTTATTAATGACTAGATTCGACTGGTGCTAGTCTACTTGAACATAATATACTACCGTCAAAAATTAAAACATTAATTATTAATATCAAAACCAGTCCATAATACATAATAATATTATATAAATAAAGTAATAAAATAAAGTTTAGATTATATTTTATTTTAAAGAAAAATTAAGGTTGTGGAGATAAGCATCTAAATATTATCAAGCAAATTTTAAAAATTCCGATAAAGGGAGGCCTTTTCTTCCTAAGGGATCTTCAGGGAATATTAACAAATCTTCCACCCAAGTATACATTAATATTCTATTTGCAATAGTACTTTGCCATTCTGGTTTTTCTAATAATAAATCTCTGTAGTTATCGTTCGAAACAATTATCGCTTCTTTAATATGAGCATATTGAACAATAAACCTAAAAATTAAATTCGTATCTAGTTTACACTTACTACAGACTACACAACACATGGTAAAATATATAGAATTTTCAAGAAAAAAATGAGGAAGTATTTTTAAATTAACAATTTTAACTACAAATTATCATAAATAAAAATTTCGATTTGCACTGATCATTAAATTGTTCTTCAATAATACATACATATTCTAGAAAATTTTAGAATTTCAAACTTGGAATTTTTTTTAGACCAATTTATACAACTTGACTGTACTATACCGGGTGCTGAATCGAATAGCCGAACATAGGGAATTAACACGTAAAACTTATTTATGCAAATTCCTGCTTTCCAAATTATTTTAGAGAAAAAATTAAAGACACAAAAAGAATGCAAAAATATAAACTACGTATGATAAAAGCATTAGATTTCATGTAATCTTTACATATAGGGTTAAAAAATGCTTCTAAAGTTTTTTAAATTTTCATTTATAAGCCTGGCCATGGAAGTTTCCAAGGTAATTATTTTGAAATTAAATTGAATTTATTTCATGACCAGTCTGACAAATGAAAATTTTAACAATTCTAAAAGAATTTTGGTCCTTCATCTTCGAATTTCTTCTAGTTTCTACTTAAAGAGTTCAAAATTCTTTTAGAATTGTTAAAATTTTCATTTTTCAGACTGGTCATGAAATAAATTCAATTTAATTTCGAAATAATTACCTTGCAAACTTACATGGCCAGTCTGATTAATGAAAATTTTAACAATTTTAAATGCATTTTTTTACCCTATAAGTAAAGATTACATGAAATCTAATGTTTTTATCATACGTAGTTTATATTTCTGCATTCTTTTTGTGTCTTTAATTTTTTCTCTAAAATAATTTGGGAAGCAGGAATTTGCATAAATAAGTTTTTACGTGTTAATTCCCTATGTTCGGCTATTCGATTCAGCACCCGGTATACAAATCAAATTCCCTGTCTTAAATCCTAACTTCTTTTGCGTCATCTTGTATATGCCATTTATTTCAATTTGATCAAACTCTTTCTCTCTAGATTGGTAATATAAATCAAGCTATATAACTTTTCATTATATTATATATATATTATTATATTAGGGTAGTGGTACGAATTACCAGGCGGTACAGTACACAGACTCTACTCTATATATAATTATATAACCTTTAGAGTTATTTTATGCTATGGTAATCCACTTATGATTTACAATCATATTTAATTTATATTTTCTTAACCAATCAGAACGTCGAAATGAAGCTTCCCCGATTTCGCAAGAAAAAATTGACGAGAGGTTGGAATATTGGCGTTAACCTTAGAACTCCTAGATGATTCCATTTCACAACATGTATCATATACCTGATATTAATGATAAATTAAGTTTATTCAATGGTTGACTGATAAGTGATAACGTTCAGCTTCATATGTCTCTACGAGATAAAACCATTTCCAAATTTAAACAACACATAAAAGTACAACGGTTACTGACTTGATTATAAGAGGTTGACTGAAACATCATCGACTGAAAAAAAATATGTTCATAGCAGTAGTCAACCTGTTGCAAATTAGATGCTAAATAATTTATATTAGCTTCATATTATGTAACTTTTAACAGAATGCAAGCTGAACTGGATTCATCTGACAACCAGCTCCTAAGTAAGTCTTTAATATTATTCATTTCTGAAAATAATGAGTCGCAGGCATATATTATGTAGACGAAAATATTGATAATATGGCAAAAGCCAGCTTTTTCAAACAGCTAAATGTGTCTGGAATGAAATTCCAGGTTTCCATAATTTTGATATTGGCATTTTTGCTAATACTATTGGGTACAGTGCCGTGCCCAAATTATTTTGTCACGTGCCATTGGTTCGCCCCCCTGCTCTAGAGTATAGAGCTGGTCTAGACCTACGCTTGCTAGTTGTAGTGGGCTGTTTATTATATTGATGATTAATTCTGTGGCAAACACTTAAAATGGTATAAGTCGTTTTAGAAATAATTTCATATTTTCACTTTCAATGTACTTTCCTTCAATAATAAATAGGACACAAGTGCATATTATATTACGTACTTATTGCGTAGGGTATATTAGTGCATATTATTGTGTACTTGTATTTGTTTTATTTGTGAAAATTAGAATATAGGAAGTATATTGGAATAGACAAGCAATTTAAAATAATTTAAAAACGACTTATACCCTTTTAAGTGCCTGCCACAGAATTGTTCATTAAATTGGATTAATTTCTTATAATAATAATAAGTTTATTTAGCTAATGCTATTTACATATATGACATAAAAATTTAATTTCACAAAAGTCTCCTTAATATAGCAAATCAATTCATTTTTAAAAGTCCTATAAATCTTGCATTCCTTTAATACAACAGGCAAACCATTGCATAGCAGTAAGGAACTATGCGTTCTAGATGAGCATGTTACATTTACATAAAAATTGTCTTGTATTATATGTGTGCACCTCATTCACACATCTTAACTTATCCAGTAAGTATGTTGGAGTCATACCATTTTTAATTTTATAGACAAAATCCAAAACCCTGTATCTTATTTGCTGTGAGACATTCATTAGATTTAAAGTATTCAACATATCTCTAATTGGCGTATATCTACTACATTGAAGCATAACTCTCATTGCCTTATTTTGAATTTTTTGAAACTGTTGTGCGTCAGCTTTACTCATATTTAAAAACAACGTTGAACAAAACTCAATATGTGGACTTATCAAAGATTTATACAATAGCACCCTTGTAGATGCACACATATTATCTGAAATGCGTCTCATGAAAAACACCTTACGCGACATTTTTTTCATCACATAAGCAAAATGCCTTTTAAAATTTAAGTTTTCGTCTATTCGCGATTCAAAAAGTTTATGCACCACTGACGGTTGTTTACAATACTAAAGTTTAGGAGTACTCCAACATAACCTCAGTTATTGTTAATTGTATATCGGATGCTAACATAAGAGCAGTAAACTTTGACAAAGGTTCTTACAATAACAACTGAAAAATATAAATAAGATTAGTTACTTACATTTCACTATTATTCAACACTTACTTAAATATGCACTTCAACTTGAAACCTTTAAAGTCAGCCATATTGGTGTTTTAGCAGCGCCCTCATCGGTCATTTGAATCGCGAATAATCACTCCCAAATACTTAATTTCTAATACTCTATCTATTTCATTCCTATTAAAAACAATTTTTGATCGTTCCATTTGAATATTTCTCAATATACTTTGTTTGCCCAAAATAATATATTTAGTCTTAGTAAAATTAACACTTATAAACTATTGTCACATATCCATTGAAATATCTTTGCCAATTCATTATTTAACACTTCAAACATTTGTCCTACATTTGTTCCGGATATATAAATCATAGTACCATCAGCGAAGTTCTCTATTTTACAGTATTTTAAACAATTTTCAATGTCATTTATTATTATTAACACCCAAAACTGTTCCTTGCGGTACACCGTATTTGGTAAATAACTCATTTGAAACAGAGTGTTTTTATATTTCACTTTTTGTTTTCTATTTGTTAAATAGCACTCGAACCAATTTAATACTATACCCTCCCATTTTTTCAAACTTTTTTAAAAGTAAGCTCCTATCAATCTCTCAAATGCCCGTTTAAAATCTAAAAATATTGCTAATGTTATTTTACCATTATCCATACTCCTGTTCCATTCTTCACAACAATCAATAACTGACTCACACGAATGATGTTTTTGAAAACCCGATTGATTCTGTATCAGTATATCATTATTCTCGCAGTATTCCTTTAATTGATCAAGCACCCCATGTTCTAAAATTTTCTCATATCGTCCCCTAAGGCCCAGTTTTTCACTTTCAGGTTAAACCAAAAAAGTTGGGTTAACCAATGATATTGCATAAAAAACGGCTTTTGAACGTATTTCATTGGTTAACCCAAATTTTTTGGTTTAACCTGCAACTGAAAAACTGGGCCTTAGTACTACAACTAGGTAACTTAAAATAATAATATGGAATAAATAAAATTGTTGAAGGGATTTCGGACTTATCTACAATTATAAGTGGATATTTTGATATTTATAGACATAATAGAACATACATATTTAGTTCAATCACAAAAAAAAATGGTTAAAATTTGGTGGGTACATATAGCTAATACAGCCAGTGTAATAAAGGTAAGGTCAGACACAGCTACTTTTGCTGCGCAGTTTTTTTACTGCGGCTGCATAAGTTGCATGTCAGGTTCACACACAGACCGAAAGTAGCCTGCAACATGCAGTTTTTTGTGCTGCGGCTGCATAAAAAGGTTGCAGGCTGAGCAAAAGTAGCAAAGCTGTTCACACTTGGCTGCTTTTACTTCAGCTTGAAACCGACACTTTTGCAGCTTTTACTTCAGCTGCAACCGCCACTTCGTAGCCCAATCATCCTAAACAAGATTTCACTAAATAACTCAGTTAATTGAAGTATGAATTTTTTTGACGCAGTTAGGTTCCAATAATGGGGTAGCATATGAAATCACAGTTTTAGTCCAAAATTTGATTTGGAGGGTGCCAGGAATTTTATATTTTGTGTTTTGTCGATTTGCAGGCGTATTTTACATTTCTCACTAAAAATGGAGATAACCAAATTTATAGAGAATTAAACTCTCCACCTTTTTTATCTGGATAATTTTGTTGTAAAATAATTATTTATTGCTAATAATAAGCAAAAAGTGTGAAAAATTAGGAGATTGTTCCAGTTTTTTCAAGTTTAGGACTATATTTTTAAAAAAAAGTGACACATTCAAATGGTAAAGTTGTAGAGGACAAAATTTCCTACTACTTTTGTAGAAACAAGATTTTCATACGACGAATGGATCACGATCACGATCAAATAATATAGCATATTTGATTAATATTGATGGATACTTTAGTGGTAGCTACACAAATTTCACATAAACTGCACCTGCAGCCGCTGCAAAAGTTTCACCCAAGTTAATATTTTTACTGCGCTCGCAACTCGCAAATGTACCGACTCACATTAAGCTACTTTGAAACTGCATGCGCGTTAAAAATGTTGCAGGCAGCACTACTGCACGTGCAGTTTTTTAGGTTGCAGCACTGTTCACACAGCAAGCAGCAAAAGTTGCGCAGTTTTTTAATTGGCTGCGCAGCAAAAGTAGCTGTGTCTGACCTTACCTTAAGACAGTAACTCAAAATAGTAAAAATTCGAGTTACCTCGTTGTAGTACTAAGGGGACGATATATTGTTAAATATGTATTATATTCAAATTTAAATATATATTTTTGTAACGTTGGTACTAGACAACCAGCGCAGCGCTACCGCAACACAGGTGGTTCCGGCGACCTTATGGTTTTTACGGCAGAATGCAAGTGTACCTCTTTTTGGTTATTTATGTTATCATGATAAAAACGTTTTAGAATAAAGAATATTACATTGTTCATTTGTGTATAATTGAATACATTACATATATGGGCACTAAATGTATAAGAAATATATTTCAATATATTTGATTTGTATTATGTAATGTAGTTATTATGCATAACGCTGACTCCAGACATGGGAGCCAACGTTGGCGCCAGCATTGGCGACGAAATTGGACCAAAAGTCGTGCCAAGCTCTTTGTGGCATCCACACATTGGGGCTATGCCAATCCGAAACCGTCAGAGCCAACATAACGGATAAACTCAAACATTGGTACAGCTCGTAAAAACATTGAAGCAAACCTTACACATTGGACGAACGTTGTTGAGGTTGGTTCATTCGTAGTTCGTTGTGGCATCCACATATTGGCGGATGATTGAGGCTATACAAGTCCGAAACCAGGCGCGGATTGAAGGGGAGGGCGAAGGGGGTGCGCGTCCCCTCCAAATCCCCGAGAAAAAGCTTTTTTCATGATCTTCAATAACAATTATTTAGTTGATTTCGATTAATAGATACATAATTATTTTAAAATCTAACTTTTCTCCCCTCTAGTTAAAAATTTCTTAATCCGTCCCTACCCGAAACCGTCAGAGCTATTAGCATGTCCAGAGATGTTATACTATTACCTAGATGGCTAACTACGAGTTCAAAAGTGAAGCCTGATCACGTGATCGACGCCATTTGTAGTTGGGGCAAGCAGTTGTAAATAAACATTGAAAATCAAATCAGCTAAATAGTGTGAACATTATTATTTTATAGTAGTGCCGTGGTATTAGTACTTATATCGTAATTAAATTGCGAGGAAGAAAATATTCTAGGTCCACATAAGTTAGAATTAATTAAATTAATGTACATAAAAATTAGATTTCACGCTTTTGCTAAAAATCATTCTCTAGCTATAACTTCTACTAGTAAACGAAGTGAATTAAATAAACTTGTTTTGTTTTTAAACCAATAGAAAATACACAGAAAACTGGATTTTTGTTTATTTTCATGTACACTGGACGTAGAAAGTATTCGTACACTCCTATATTAACCATGTAAATTGTACCTTTTGAAGACCATTTTTTTCATATTAAAATCGATTTTACAGCAAAATATTTTAGACATTTTTTGTAGGAAATTTCATTGCCTTCAATTTTATTTCTATACATTTTTCCATTTTGTCGCGCCGTTTCTGACTGAGAG
The DNA here is from genome assembly GCA_963170105.1 of Cantharis lateralis. NCBI lineage: Eukaryota > Metazoa > Arthropoda > Insecta > Coleoptera > Cantharidae > Cantharis > Cantharis lateralis. The sequence continues at coordinate 56,190,920 of OY720624.1, read as the reverse complement.
CGACTTAAACACGACTCTGTAAAATGCAAAAAATATTGTCGTCCATATCTCGGAAACGGTTCGATAAAATACAAAAATATATATGAACAAAAATGTAGAGAATGAAATTTACAAGAAAGATACCTATTCATTTTTTATTATAAATACATTATTATAAATACGCATTATAAATACGGAATATGATTATACCACATTATAGTGCAGAATTGACCCAACTACAAATGGCGGCGGTCACATGACCAGGCTTCATTTTTTGGTTTACAAAAGTATACACAGTTAGCCATCTAGGTAATAGTATAACATCTCTGAGCATGTCTGACATGGAAATTGCTGTGGGTGTGACTGCCCTAATAATAAGTATAAATAATAATTATATTTTGCTACAAAAAATACGAAAGCGTCCTCGTCAAAGAAGATGGTGGGTTACAACACTTCATAGACTGAGAAATCGGTAAGTATTATGAACTTCCACACATACATTTGACGAACGTTGTTGGCGCCAACGTTGGCTCCCATGTGTAGAGATAAAATTCTGTGGGTTGGCAAAATCAACAGTCAACGAAAACACACCAATATTGGAGCAACTCGTGAAAACATTGGTGCCAACCTTGGCTCCAACACTATTTTGTCGATCCACACCATGTGTGGAGCGGCGTAATAACTTAGTTTTGTATATAATAAATTTATGTACAGTAAACTCTCGTTATAGAAGCACGGTCGGGAATGTAAACATTACACTGTTTCGCGGTTTTCTTCTATTTCGCGAGGTAACAGATATGCCTGTTTTATAAACTAAGCAGCCACTGATGTAAAAAAGAACGCCGATAACTTGATAGTAATCATGCAACATTTTTATATAGTAATTAAAAAACACCAAGAAACTCATGTCACACTTTTCGATTAAAATTGCAACAAAAATTGTTACTTTAGGTTATAAGTACCAGGTTAATTTTTTCAATACTGATTGAACCCATCATTATAAACAATAAATTACTATCGGCAGTCGGCTTAGAAGGTACCTAAGGGATTGCAGCCGAAATAAACATGTACGTAAAAAAAAATGAATTAGGTTATAGTTACCAGGCCAAATTTTTTGTTACTTATTGTTTTTAGCATTAAAATCAATAAAATACTATTGGCAGCCGGTTTGGAAGAGGTGGAATGATTGCCAGTCTCACAAAACATGTAAATTAAAAAGGTTAACTTAAGTTATAATTACCAGTCTAATTTTTTTATTACTGCTTGTTTTCATCATTATTAAGAATAAAATACAACTGGCAGTCGGTTTGGAAAATGCCGAAAAATAATATATTGATTGAAATGTGTAAAGGTACGACATTAGGTTGGGCCATACTTACCAGGCTGATTTTTTTACTACTGATAATTCTCATTATTATAAACAATAATTCATAATTGGCAGTCTGTTTAGAATGTGCGGAAGGGATGGCAGTCAGATGATACATGTATGTAAAAAATATTCAATTAGGTTATAGTTACCGGGCTAATTTTTTTATTACTGATTGTTTTCATCATTATAAACAATAAAATACCAATGGCAGTCAGTTCAGAAAAGGCAGAAGAAATTGCAGTCGCTCAAAACATGTAGGTTAAAAAAGGTTAGGTTAGGTTACAGTTACCAGGCTAATTTTATCATTGCTAATTGTCTTTATCATTATAAAGAATAAAATACCACCGGCAGTCGGTTTTGAAAAGGCGGAAGAAATTGTGGTCCTGCGAATCATGTAAGTAAAAAGAAAAGTTCAGGTTCTAGTTACCAGGCAATTTTTTTCGTTGCTAATTGTTTTTAGCTTGATAAACAACAAAATACAACTAGCAGTCGATTTGGAAAAGGCCAAGAAAAAATAATTGGATTAGAATATGTAAAATCGTTAGGTTAGGTTGGGTTATTATTACCAGGCTAATTTTTTGCATACTGATTATTCTTGTCATGAAAAACGGTAATTTATAATTTGCAGTCGGTTTCTAAGTGTGGAAAAGAATGGCAGTCGAACAAAACATGTGTATGAAATAGATTGCATTAGGTTATAGTTATAAGGCTAATTTTTTCGTTCTTCGTTGTTCACATCATTACAACCAATAAAATACTATGGACAGTCGGTTGTGAAGGGGCACAAGGATAGCCAGTCTCGTAAAACGTGTAGATTAAAAGGGGTAGGTTGAGTTATGGCTGCCAGGCTAATTTTTCAATTGTTGATTGTTTTCATCATTATAAACAATAAATACGATTGACAGTCGGTGTGGAAAATGCCAAAAAAATAATAAATAGATTAGAAAGTGTAAGGTACCAGAATAGGTTGGGTCATAATTATTAAGTTAATATTTTTATTAACTTCTAACCAGAAGAAGAAGATATTTTTATTACGGATTATTTTCGAAATTTTTAACAGTAAAATACTATTGGCAGTCGAGTTAGAAGGGCGGATGTGATGGCAGTTTTATTGTAAAATATGATCTAAAAGAGGTTGGGTTGGGTAACCAAGCTAATTTTTTCATTGCTAATAGTTTTTTACATTATAAACAATAAAATATTACAAGCATTTTATTAACTGGGTAATTCAATTAATTGATGATAACTAAAATCAATGACGGGTCCAGTTTTAATTGTACGGGAGTAAATCGATCATTTTGCGATGCAACCTTTAAAAAAATTATTTTTTATATTTCTTAGATATTCTCAGATGATTTCAAGTTTTAATGGTACACAGTAAAAATGTAACAGTTGAATAAAACATTATTTTGTTTTTGAATAAATTTATAGAAAGTAAAATATTTTTTTATCGACAGTAGATCAAACGGGAGATCATATTTATCTGTTGATATATCTTTTAGATAGTAACTAAAGCTGCTTGGAGACTTGACTTTTATGTCGTCATGTATTTCTGCTACTTCTGCTTATTTTTAGTTGTTATTAATTGAATGGCTATGTGCAAAAAGGGAGGTACTGACATTTTTACCAAAATTGAGTTATAGATGTTTTCGTATAGTTTCGAGGTAGCCCGATCGTTTGGTGTAAAAATAAAAATTGTGTCAGCAAAATTTAAACAATTTTACAGTTTATCACAAGAAAATTCAACATATTCGAGGACTTTCGAAGTACGCAGTTGAAGAATATCAAGATATTTATTCTGATATATTAGATTGGCCAACCATACAAGAAGATCAATCAGATCAGGATGGTATATTTAAACAATTTATTATATCAGAATAAAATTTTATTTTGTGTGAATTTTGTATCTTTTTTAACAAGAAATTATGATTTAGTGCAAAAAGGAAAGTACTTCACAATACAAAAAAAGGGTTGGTTAAAAAACTATTATTGTGGAGGCGCAATTTTGGGTTGTTTCTTATCAAGAAAGTATGTTTCTAATGGATTGCAAAAAAATATAAAATTTGAAGATCAATTACAAAAAGCAGACCGTTTAAATCGATTATCTCGAAATGTTGATTTTGTAGTAGTACTTCCCTTTTTGCACTTAGCTATTCAATTATACAGTAGCCGTAGAAAGTATTCGTACACTCCTATATTAACAATGTAAATTGTACCTTTCGAAGACCATTTTTTTCATATTAAAATCGATATTTACAGCAAAACATTTTAGACATTTTTTGTAGGATATTTCATTGCCTTCAATTTTGTTTCTGTACATTTTTCCATTTTGTCGCGCCGTTTCTGACTGAGAGCGACTTAACACGACTCTGTAAAATGCAAAAAATATTGTCGTCCATATCTCGGAAACGGTGCAACGAAATAAAAAAAATGAATAGGTATCTCTTTCTTGTAAATTTCATTCTCTACATTTTTGTTCATATACGGAATTCGGTAACTATAAGAGATATGGAAAAATGGATAGCGCATCATCGATCTCTTTTTTAGGGAAAAGCTTAATGGTGAAAACCGAAATCCGATACTTTTTTTCGTTTTCGAGTTATGGCCAAAAGTTCGCTTTTTCGACTTTTCGTTAAATGCCGATATCTCGGTTGTTTGTAAAGTTATCGAAAAAAATTTTACACTTTATTCATAAAACCGAGATATCGGCATTTAACGAAAAGTCGAAAAAGCGAACTTTTGGCTATAACTCGAAAACGAAAAAAAATATCGGATTCCGGTTTTCACCGTTAAGGTTTTCTCAAAAAAAGAGATAGAGGATGCGCCATCCATTTTTCCATAACTCTTATAGTTACCGAATTTCCCATAAGAACATTCGAATTTGAACCACCCTGTACATACCTATACTACATAATGTGTGCAACGAGCGATCATGGAATGGTCAAATGTAAAAATAATACAATTATGTATTGCGAACGTCCTTATCGAATTTTTATTTTTTGCAGATATGTTTATTAAAACATAATGAGTGCAAAAAAAACGGCTTTTTACTGAATTTATGCTTTTCTCCACAGTATTTGTAATTTAGTTCGGTTAGAACTCCCCTCCTCCTGAGGGCCGTTGCTTCCTATATTAGATCCATATTACAAATAACTTGATATTAGCTCCCAGTTAAAATTTAAAAAATCCCCGACAAATCTTCAAACTTATTCATCTTCAAACGGCTTAACAGATTTTCTTGAATCATATCTAAGAATGCTCTCATGTGAATGCTTTCACCTTTCAAAAAAAAAAACTAAATCAAAATCGGTACATCCGTTTGAAAGCTAGGATGCCGCATACAAATACTAAAAAACAAAATATTTGCTCCTTTAGATGTTACGATCTTTTTTTTTAAATAGTTGTAATTATTTATTTATATTAATTTTTGTCGGCTACACAGGTATAAGTTTTTATAGATCCTAGTCTGACGGTAATGGGTCAACTTTATGTAATGCGTTAAAGATTGTGTAACACATACCGTCCGGAAACCTAAACAACATACTATACGATGTGAAATCTGTTGGACCACCTCTAAAATTTGTCAAATATTTTGTTTACAAATACAATGACATAAACATGTCCTTGTTTGTTACGCTTTTACTTAAAGGATAAAATCCGGTTTGAAATTTGGTACTCGAATCATAAATTTTGATTTGTACACTGAAAATAATATAGTACACAATATTAACGAACAGTGATTTTTTACTGAAATTTCGCTGACAAGGAACGATTTCTTTGATACAAAGAAATCCTAAGTAAGTTTTTAGTTACCGTATTCCTAGATACGTTAATATAATATCGAATAGGCATTCTTAAATACAAAGAAAGATTAGTTCATTGGCTAATCTAAAATATTCCTTCATATAATGCAGTTTTCATCTATCCGAACATATATTTTCCTTGTATTAAAGAATTGGAACATTGAATAATAATGACAAATTGCAAGAAATTCGTTCGTTGTAGTAATCTACAGTGTTATTAAACAATCATTTACACCTTGGATCTATTACGAAGAAACGTAGTTTTAACGTTTGCGTTACGAGGATTAATTGCATGATATTCTTTGTACCAACGAACTTGGTAAATATACCAATGAAAGCTACGTAATATAATGACAACGATCTTTAATACAACGAAAATCTTATGATTATAATTTGCGCCCACAATAAAAACTGAAATTTTGCAAATCTACAACTTAAACCTTGTAATGCGTATAATGGAGATAAAACTTAAAAATTAGCTCTGCTGACCACTGATTTTTATTTCGTCAATCATATTACTACTTGTAGGTAAAACGCTTTTTGCTAATTTCAAAGTTGATATTTAAAATTTTTGCACAAAATCTCAACCTACTGAACAGCTTTAATGTTCACACCTTAGAATATAAAATAGTTCACACCAAGTGTCAGTATGGCTGCCATCCCATTCGAACTTTAAAAATCGACTGCCGTATTATTTTTATTGGTTATAAAGGTGAAAATCATCAGTAATAAAAAAAATTTGCCTTGTAACTATAATCTTATTTAATCTGTTTGGCATACACGTTTCTTCTTACTGTAATCCCTTCCGAACCGACTAAAGCGACTGCCAATGATATTATATTGTTTATAATGATGTAGTTCCATCAGTATTGAAAAAATTAGCCTGATCTAGTATATAACCTTAATTTACAATTTTTTAATCGATCTCGCTAACGACTGCCAACACTTTATTCTCGTATGTAACAGCTCTGTGAGAAGTCAATTCTCGGGAATTGCACTGAGAGAGTGCAGTTGTCGAGGGAATTCCGAAGCCGAAGGCTGAGGAATTTCCCGAGATAACTGCACTCTCTCAGTGCAATTTCCGACGAATTGATTTCGTTCACAGAGGTGTTTTCACGATTATAACAGTCCGCGAGAGGGGGGTACTGCATAATTTATTTTTCTTAAAAAATAAAACAAATTTTTACAAAACTCCTGTTTTCTACATTGCCAACGGCCGGGGCCTCGTGGCCCCTTTTCATTTGCACTGGGCTCTTCGAATTTTTGGTGGAACGTTAACCTAGATTAAGTGTTTATTACTTATTAGTTCGCTACAGAGCACCCAAACTGCGCTATATATAAGCGGTACATCGTGGCTTGTAGCGGACTCGAACCGCCTTAGTTGTTATAATAACAATTCAATTTTGTATATATATAATAATTTGCTCGAACATGGTCGGGATATAAATTTGCATTCCTATTTTGCCCCAACAGTTATTTCGGATTAATTTCGATTTTTTTTCCTATCACTTTATTCGTAATTTGAGTTCGCTTCGTTATGTAATTAATGTTGCACTTTTGGACCTACATTTTTATTGCTAAAATATTTTAAGCAATTTAAAATTATGAAATTTTGAAAGTTTTAAAAAAATTTTAAATTTTAAATTTAATTTGCATATTTCTTTTTTTAAAAATTTTTTTTTCCGTACGGCCCATTGCATTTAGTACTCCTAGTAACGTTTATAGTTAAAAAAAAATGATTTTATGTATTTTGTCGTTTATTTTATTGTTGCATCGTCCGGGATTCGATGCCATTGACACTATTTTTGTTTAATATAATTAAAACTCAAAAACTAAACAAGTTAAACAAACGATTGAAATTCTTTAGATCTTTAATATTTCGATACAGAATGTATCTTCATCAGAAATATTTGAAACTTTCAAATATTTCTGATGTATCTTCATCAGAAATATTTGAAACTTTCAAATATTTCTGATGAAGATACATTCTGTATCGAAATATTAAAGATCTAAAGAATTTCAATCGTTTGTTTAACTTGTTTAGTTTTTGAGTTTTAATTATATATTTTCACAAGTTAATAATCCTAATTTATTATTTTTGTTTAATTAATGTGAATTTTGATTATGATATTATAAACTTATATAAGCATAAATATAGGATATTATAAACAGCAAGAAATGTTCGGCATCCAACTCACCAGAAGCACAAGTGTTTGTCGAAACGTTGGTTGAAACGAAACTTAAATTGCGCAACAAACGTCTGTCATCATAAACAAAATTCACATAACTAATCAAAGTTGGTGTCAAAACTTAGTAAAAATCGAATAACAGTGGCATCGAATCCCGGACGATGCAACAATAAAATAAACAACAAAATACATAAAATCTTTTTTTTTTAATATAAACGTCACTAGGAATATTAAATGTAATGGACCGCACAGAAAAAAAATTTTTAAAAAAAGAAATATGCAAATTAAAAATTTTTCTTTTAATTTTCAAAATTTCATATTTTTAAATTGCTTAAAATATTTTAGCAACAAAAATGTCGGTTCTAAAGTACGACATTTATCGCACAACGAAGCAAACACTAATTACGAATAAAGTGGAAGAAAAAAAAATCGAAATAAGGCCAAACCAACTGTCGGGGCAAAATTCGAATACAAATTTATATCCCGACCATGTTCGAGCGAATCATTGCATATATACAAAAATTTTGATATAATAATTATAAGTTGTTTGGTGGTTCGAGTCCGCCCGAAGTCACGATGCAGCGCTTATATTTAGCGTAGTCGTGGTGGTATTGTGTATTAACTAATTTTCGAAATAAAATTCGGAAAAATTTCGGAAGCAAGTGCAGCCTGTTTTCGAGGTCGGCGCAATTCGAGAACTACCACTCGCAGAGGGAAATGATCGGAAAGCGAGACGGACGAAAGGACAACGAGGACCCACCGGAGTGTTATAATCAACTTTTTTGACTGCCAATAATATGTTATCATCAAATGGCATGTATTTAATGTTCACCCCCAGGTGGCAGTCGGTTTATTATAAGCTGACTTGACGAAACTATTTTACCTGTTTGGCGTGACTGCCATTCCGTTCGCATGTTTCAAACCAACTGCCAATAGTATTTTACTGTTTTTAATGTAGAAAGCAATCAAAAATTTTAAAAATTATCCTGGTAACTATAACCTGATTTAAGCTTTTTCGCATACATATTTCTTCCGACTGCAATCCCTTCCGCCCCATGTAAATCGACTGCCAATAGTATGTCACTGTTTATAATGGTTAGTTTAAACAGTATTGAAAATATTACCCTGATATCTATATCCTTAATTAACATTATTTTAATCGATCTTTGCTAACGACTGCCAACCCTTTTTCGTCGGCCTTTTTGACTGCCAATTTTATTTTGTTATCATATGGCATCTATTTAATGTTCATCCCGAAGTGGCAGTCGGTTTACTGTAAGCTGACTTAAAGAAAATAACTTACTCGTTTCGCGAGACTGCCATCTCGTTCGTATCTCTCAAACCTACTGCCACTAGTATTTTATTGTTCATAATGACAAAAATGATCAACAGTAAAAAAATTAATCTGGTAACTATAACCTGATTTTGATTTTTTTACCTACATGTTTCTTTTGACTGCAATCCCTTCCGTACCTTCTAAACCGACTGTCGATAGTAATTTATTGTTTATAATGATGGGTTCAATCAGTATTAAAAAAATTAACCTGGTACCTATAACCTAAAGTTACAATTTTTTTTGCAATTTTAATCGATCACTGTTTAGAAAGTTCCCCGCTCCGGGCCGGCAGTCGTGCATTTACGTAATCTCAACTTTCAAATTAACAAAATAAAATATAATTCAAACTGGTAAAAATCGTACAGCTATTTTGTCATGGGCTCCCGGACTAATAAAATGTTAAACGTGCAGCGCCACATTTAGAATAATGTATCAATCAAATAAAACTTTTATATAAAATCAACTTTCTTGGACCCTATAGTTTAATTTTAAATTTAACGTCTTAATTTTTAAATTAAATGCAAGAATATGTGCAACTTGCAGATTCGGCGTCGACTGAAATTTAAACGCTTAGATAAATAACTATGATTACGAGTGTAAAAGATACTATGATACTATGTTTATATAATAAGTCTGGAGCGAGACATTTCTACATGCTACTATAGTGGTAGTCACGTGGTACTGATGCTCCTATTTCGAGTAATAAATAATATGAATAAAATAAATGAAAAGCTCATTTTGTGCAGTTATTTACTGAATCTCTCAATCAGCGTACATTTTCCAACAATACACCTTGATAAAATAAAATGGGTACAGAATGTAGAGTGCATGGTAATGCCACAATGTTCATATAGACCTAGTTGTATAATCCTGAGTTAAATCAAATTCAAGATTTAGCTTAGGTGACCATTCTGATTGGATAAACTGGGAGCTATTCCTGGGTTAACTTTGTCCCCACATCTCTAATGCCCGGTTTCTGAAGCTAAGCTTTTAAGCGGTTAAGCTTAACCGTAATATAACTGCAGATTTTGAGTTTCTATAACGAAAGATAATCTTAGATCTCTGGTCAAAGTTGACCGACGGAAAATCACGAGTTATATGTTGGTTAACTTTGAGAACATGCGCAAAACATTGCCATCAGAAAATAATGAAACTACAATATACAGTAGAGCGTCGATAATCCGGACGTCAGAAATCCGGACCGTCGATAATCCGGATTCAATTCCGGTTGAAAAAATTTTTTTTAGCCGTCTTACCGCTACAAAAGAATGCCTGGGTGTTCTTATATTTTTATTTTTACTAAACTTTTATTAAAATACCACATTATAACTTCATATTAATTAATGGTTTTCTTTATCTGCTGCAATTACTTAACCACTAAAGTGATTTATTAACCGTTTTAGCAAGCTTTCTTTTTGTTATGAACTCAAACGACCTTTTTTTGATTCTTTTTGAAAATCCGGACATTTTGATAATCCGGATAGGGTCCGGTCACAATTGATCCGGATTATCGACGCTCTACTGTAATTGGTTAATTTGAAGTAACTACTGTATCCCCATCTACCGGCAATTCCATCAAGCGAGTTGACAAGAGGTTAGTTTCAGAAACCCATTTTACTTTAACCTAAGGTTAGCTTTAACCTTAGATTACTTATATAGAGGATAACCAGAGATCTTCAGAAACCGGGCATAAATCTATCTCCCTTCTATAGAACTGAGGTCTACATCTTCACTAGAATTCACATATTATTGCAAACTTTTTTACAGTTTTTCTAATGCTCACAAGATGCTTCAACTTCCATAGCCTACCCCCTTTATTACTCTGCTGTATACCTTTGGCACTCATTTATATACACTTTGCAGACTGTCGATGCCTTCTCTGGAGAAGGAAAGCTTAAGTCCTCTCAGCTACCACCTCAGTAGATGTGCCCTATTTTCTAACCACAGAAGCATTCAGTAGCTATATACATCCGTAAGGTGACAAAAGACTTTTTTATTTTAATAATTTTCAAATTTTCAGCTTCAAATAGTAGCTGAATGAAATAGAATGCAGTGTATTGAATCATGAACATCTGTTGCAAGGCTTGCTAACAGTAAAATAATTCAAGTGCATCGTTATTTTCAAAAATTCATAATTCAAAAACTCATTCACTTAAAAACTAAGAAGCATTAGACAAAACGCCGAGACCTGCTATAATTGTTGTTTGTTAAATACTTACCTGGATTCAAACAACTGCTCTATTCATAAATTGGCCCTTTAATGTACACAAGGAGACCCGAAATACTTACCTCATATTTTTTAATTCATTGGTCTACCTTGGCAATAATAAAGGCAAGTGAGCAGTTGTATGAAAGTAATGCTTAAAGAACTTGTAGAGTCAAATAGCATTATACAGCATTACTTACCTTTGTGTAGCACTTTCATCCAGTGGACACAATAAGTGCTCTAGGAGTACTCGTCATATCCTACGTAGGTATGTTTCCGTTTGTTAAGATTCTAAAATGTGCAGTATTATAGTACATAATGTTATATTATAACCTTATATTTCCACTGATTATTCAACAGCAATTAATAAAGTCTTTTGCATAGGATCTTAATAAAAGGAAACACCTCTACCTTCTGTCAAGCCTACACCAGCTGAATGCATTCATAACATACAAGTTACTTTAAGCACTACAATTTTAGATGCAAGACTTTGTATAATATAACAGAAGTTATCCGTATATTCAATTTATAATTAACTACCACAATAACTTGTAGAACAATTATTCTAACAAAATTATTATTTACAGCAATACCTACATACCTGTCATCATAAGGTGTAATTCGTTTACCCTTAACTTCCCTGGAAGGTGTTAAAATAACATAACGGTTGTTGGCTAATTCTTGTAAAAAAGCAGGGCATGATGATTCACCAACTTTTAAACGAAATTGAGGAACAAATGCCGTAACTTTGTGACCTTTTTTTAAAAAATACTCGATTGCAATGTATAAACCTCGTACAGAGAAGTATTCTCCATTTGAATGACTAGAAGATAATTAGAATAATAATTAACAAATTTAAATGTTACAATTTGTTTCAAATTAATTTATCCAACTTCTACTTACCTAAAAGCAATATTGCTTCCGTCTATGACAATTTCACGAAGACCTACCCGATTCAAAGCATTAGTTCCAGAAGTATTGTCACAAGTATTAAATTTCCTACTTTGATGACGATTTTGTTCAACTTCTTTCGTTACATTTAAAAGCTGTCTTTGCTTGCGACGTAGTCTCCTCCTCATCTTCTTTGAACAGTTTTTAAAAGCATCACTGTCGTCGTCCTTGATAACAAGGACAGAATTTTCCAGATTTTTTCCGCAGTTTTGGACTTGACTAACAAAAACAACATCGCTATCATCATTCGTGCAGTTATTTTCCGTAAAATTTGAAGATGACCAAGATGAGGCAAAATGATCGGCTTTACTCTGTTCTTCATTGTGAATAGATCTATTTACTTTGTGAGCAATTATGTCCTCCGAAGGTCTACACTCGATTACCTGTTTGGCGTCTTTTGATTGTGAGGATTCACCAAGTTGACGTTTAGTTGTAGGTGTACCACTACCACACTCTTCAAGTTTTTCATTTTGTAACCCAAACGTATTTTCAGTGAAAGTAGTATCAGTTGATATAAAACAAGATCGCTCCAAATTTAACAAAACTTGGCTATTTAAAATTGGCCATTCTGCAGATTTATTGTTTTTAATTTTAACATCTTGATGAGATTTGTTGCTATTCACTGTCGACACTTGTAAAGCCGAACTTACAACGTTTTCTTGAGTGATTTCTTCGTCGGAATCAACTAAATTTACAGTTTCGATAATTTTATGGTTATTTTTATTCGATGTCCTTGGCATTTTAAAAATATTTGCATTCCGTACTTCTTTTTTCTTTTTATTAGATCTAATCACGGTATGGGAACTGGCATAGAGCCAGTTGATTCAACGAAGGCGGAGCTTAAAAACGGGCTCCGGTGCGGATAGATGGCGCTGAAAGCGGTTTTTATCCTTTATTTTATATATTTTGTCTCTTTCCTTTATCCCAAAGCAACGAACACTGACAAACACCGTCCATTTTTATTAATTTTGGTGTAAACTAAAAATGTGTTTAAGAAGATTTGCAATATTTTCAAAGCATCAGAGCTATAAATTGCAAAAGAAAATAAAAAGGAATTTTTATTTGTAATTATTTTGTGGGGTGGTGTTTATTTTGGTTCTCGTAATTGTGTATTTTGTGATATTTGCAAGGTATTGAATCAGGTAAAAGGTGGTATTTAGGATTTCTCTTGCCATTCATAATATCATGGCTACAAATCAGGTAAGAGTATTAAACAAGTTTATTTTTGAGAAAAGTTTTACATACTTTATTATTTTATTTAGGAATGACCCACCAGTGTGATGGTAGAATGTTAAAGTCAAAACCAGGGCCGAAGCAAAACAAACAGCAAAAGTTAATGGTCATGTTGAAGTTGCAGGGATGAAGTCTATTAAAATTTTTAAGACGATCAAATATATTGAAAAAGATGATGAAGACGATACCAACGATACAGACAAAAATGAGAAACCTAAAAAGAAGGAGTTTACACCACCAACCATAAAAAATTGCATTACTATGGTAGAGGTAAATAAAATAATTCTAATATAAATAATTAATGTTTAATATCTTTAAATTTTCAGGGCTTCATTGACATTTATGCAAACATGAAAGATTTTGTTTTCAAATGCATGTTTCCTAGGACGTTCAATCAAGATCCTTTAGAAAAAATTTTTGGGCAAATAAGACAGGGCAGTAAGATTTACAAATCCAACTCTAGCTGCATTTACTCCATTTCACAATAGTTTGTTGGTAAATAACTACATCAAGGGTCATTCGGAAGGCAGTAATTGTGAAAATTATGAAGGAGATATTTTAGCATCGTTGAAGAGATTTGTGCATCAGGTAATTACTTACATGTGATGTAAGGGTCCTATATTAATTTCCTATATTTATTTTAGGATGTAGAAGTTGAAGTTCAGCCAGTACCTACTTCACAGTAATGAAGACTTCGAGTTTTCAGAAATATTCGAAAATCTAAAAGATTCGGAAGCAACTGCATTGCAAGATAGGAGTGGTTTTGTTTCAAAAATAGTTTTACCAAATGTAAAAGATTGTGAATCCTGCAATATACCGGATGCTGACTGAGATAGCCGAACATAGAAAATTAATATGTAAAAACTTATTTATGCAAATTCCGGCTTCCCTAATTATTTTGGAAAAAAAATGAAAGACACAAAAATAATGCAGAAATATAAACTACGTATGATAAAAGCATTAGATTTCATCTAACCTTTACTTATAGGGTGAAAAAATGCTTTTAAAATTGTTAAAATTTTCATTGGTCAGACTGGCCATGTAAGTTTCCAAGGAAATTATTTGAAATTAAATTGAATTTATTTCATGACCAGTCTGAGAAATGAAAATTTTAATAATTCTGAAAGAGTTTTGGACCCTTTAAGGCTAGATGAAATTTGAAAATGAAAGTCTGAAATTCTTTTAGAATTGTTAAATTTTTCATTTTAAACTTATTTTCAAAACATGTAAATTATATTAAAACTTTTCTTTGATTTTTCTTGCTAATTGTTTCAATGAACATCGAATCTTGAATAGGGTACTGATGTGAGCTACTTTTGTTACCATGATTTGTAAGAAGTAAAAATTAATATCTACCTGTACATCTATTTATAGATGAGAATAGGTCATAACAATTATTATTTAATTATAATTAAGAATTATAATAATTATGACCTATTCTCATCTACGAATTTTCATTATTTTAGTAGAATCAACTAAACAGTTTTAAGAATTATATATTTTTAAATTCAAATTTTGAAAGATAAATTCCATCAATTTCCACAAGGGCTCTTGCAAATTTCTTACATTTCATTATCACAAAAGTGACTGTGTAGTCATGATCAGAGGTAAAGTTGTATCAGTTTCACGAGTGTGAAATGAATCGGATTGAAAATGAAAATGTAAAAATTAATATTGACTTGTAGATTATTATTTACGACCTATTATTTTGTAATTTATAATTTACTTATTTATTATGCTATGTTTATTTAGGTAGTATAATAAAATTTTATAATAAATTTAAATGTCTTTTTTTTAAATTAAATCAAAATTAAGGACATTTTAATTTTATAATCATAAAATTTTATTAATTCTTATAGTATTGTATTTGTATACACTTTATTAGTGGTATTCAATACATTACTTGAGGAATTAATAAAATTTTATTATTATAAAGTTAGCAATATTATAAATTCAATAATAATTTTGAAATTGCCGCTCCCCCCACCCTCTTTTACTTTTTTATATTTTTTTGTGTTTCGGGCTCTGTTGCGGATAGATGGCGTTGCGAGACGATACTAAAATTTATTAGAGAGATAGCATACCGTGGATCTAATCCTCATTTTTATGGTTCTACAAAAAATTGTACCTAATAAAGTAATATGGATAAATATCACACTATTTTCTAACCTGCGGCAAATTCTATACGATATAAACACTATTTAAAACTGAATAGTTAATCTGGAACAAAATCTGCAATAGATAACGATGAAATAAATTTTCCACACCTAATAAAATTTATTATTTTCAATTCAATCCGTTGATATAATGGTTGACATTGACAATCGTTCATTAAACCGTTACGTCATACCATACAACATTGCCAGTCGCCAGGTTTAAATTTTAATATCCCTAGAAAACCCTAAACCTTTAAGGTGGGATTTTATTATAGTAAATGAAAATAATTTTAGAATTAAATTTATTAATTTAATTTATTTACTACTAAATAATGGTTTACAGTTTACGCTATACTTTTTTATGTAACTGGAGCATTTGTTCGTCCTACGTTTACGAGTAACCCTAAAAATTTTAATGAATTAATTATTCCGAAAGCAATTCAAAAACTAAAAACAATAATTAATCTTAGAATCCTTAACCGAAGAATTTGTTTCTTAGATTCGGGAAATTATGGTTGGTTGGAATTTACCCATTTTGAACTGGAAAAAGTGCCCCTCCTCAAAATAAGATGTACAGAAATTGTATAATCGACATGATGAAACAAAATATTTTAAGACAAGTATGGGTCAAAGATTCTAAGTCAAAGTTTTCAATCCTATACAATAATAAAATGCTAATGGCTACATACGGATTTGGCCCTTTAGTAAAACTCCAATTTACTTTGATGGTTTTGCCAAGCAACAAATGACCATTTAGAGCTTCTTTGGCATGAAATGCTTCTTCATATTTTTCATATTCTAACAATGCATACCCCTACAATAAAAAACATAATTGCTTTCTTCACTTTAGCATATTGTGAAAAAAATAACCTTTATGTATCCAGTTCGTCTATCTAAATTCAGAATTAAGTTTTTAATGGAACCAAATTCTTCAAATAATTCCTTGATGTCGTCATCTGTTGCTTCTTCATGAATTCCTGTTAAAATCAGCACCCACCCTTCAACGGCTATAAAAATTAATATTATAAACCTAAATCTAAAAGCCTAAAGTGATTTCTCACAGCTTTGAGGACGAACATGATCTTCGTGTTGGTTATCTTCACTATTTAATTTGTCAAATACTTGAATTTTTGCTACTTCTCCTCCACTGCGTTCATGAAAACCTCGCCCCTTGCGGTTTTTACTCATTCCCTTTATAGCAAATGTTAGACCTAAACAATTTTAAAGGTTTAAAAAATTAAAATACACATGTTATGTAAATATTATTTGCCATCACTTTCGTCTTCAAACTCGGAACCACATTGACTTTGTATATCCAATACGTCTGACATTTTTTCCTGTTTTAGTACTATAATAAGTAAATTCAGAAACAGAATTAAATCACTTTATAGTTTTTGACTTAAAAACAAATGAATTAATATCATGCAGTCCCGAGCTTATGATTTATTTTATTTATTATTTGATCGAGATTTTTAAATTTAGTTATTGTAGTGAACCGGGGATTGATTTCAATTTTAACTCCGCGATACGGATTACGTACATAGTAAATGCTGTATTATACGGAATTTTATCTTTTATCCGAGATTATTTTAGACAACTAATTTTGTTGGTCAGTATTTTTATCATGAAATGGCCAGTATTTGAAAAAAAAAGTAATATATAAAATTAAAAGAAAAGTTATAATTAATTCAGTAGAAGAGCTCGAGTAGCTAATTTTGGTCTTTCCAAAATTGGCGTTTTACCCCACCCTATATAATATACCGATATGTTTAAACGGTTACTGGTAATAATCTACGAACTATCTAAAAACTACTAGAAATTTCAAACCAAAATTTCTTAATTAAAACTTGGACAATGGTAAGTTCCACCGATGGTTAGTTTTTATCCTTTTTTTTGCTAAGCTGCCGACGACGGTAAACATATGAGATTTGTCATGATGGCGATTGTCAAAAGAGATCGAAGTGCTCGGTGGGGAGCGCAAAGCAGCTTAGTACAAGCGCTGTACAATTAAAAAAAAATCCTGTGGATCTTTTTTTTTTGTGTGGACCTACCGGACTCAAAAATTACGGATCTCGAAGGGCGGGATCTTAGTTACTTAGTTTATGTGCTTTCGAATTTCGCCGAAATTTTTACACTGGGTGGTATGCAATGGTCTATAATATAGTAAATAAATATGAAAAATAAAATTTGGGGAATATCCAGTAGTTTTTCAAGAATTAACAAAAATTAATTCTTAAATTATTGCATTATATTGTGCAATACCATTGATCACTGAGAACCAGCAGGAGGTGGAGCCTGTGAGAATTACTTAACAAACCTTATGTTGTTTTCTGATGATTTTAAAGTGCCTGGATCCGAGATTTGCTGTGGTCGCGCTTGTAAACTTGCTAAAAACATAACCCTAGGGTTACCGAACTCGAAAATTGCAGAACTCGAAAGCTGGGATTTGAGATTTTACAATGTCAAAACCGCTCCGGACGGTTTTCCCAACCCCTGTGGTAAATTAAACAATCATCGGAACGCAAATGCACTCGATAATGTAGGAACTCGATCGATGTTTCCTCTGCAACCGCATGCAGTGGAATGAACACGCCTTCTCCCCACTTAAATTCGAATTGCTAAAGCCCACGTAGCGTCCACGTACCGTTTTCGAAATTAAATTGTGAAGTAACCGTTGGGCCGGTTTTACTTATCCTCACCTCATAAGAAAGCTTAAACTTTGCTCTTTCAGAATAACTGCACGACTCCAAGTGAACTTAAGCCAGCTGGGCCTACTAAAACACGCTCTTGTTTACTTAACAATATTAATAAATAATAGCATTGACAGACTTTACATGTAGGATTAAGAAAGATTTGACAAATCAGAGGAACTTACAATCGCTTTATGTGTTATACAACGTGTTATAAAAAAAAATTTGATGGTAATGGAGGGTTAAATTTCTTGTAAAAGTCGGATATAATCATATGGTCAAATATCAGATTTTGTAATGAAAAATATCTTATTTTAATTAATTATTATGAAGATAAAATTGTACCAATTGCATGATGAAATTAGCATTTACCTTATGTTATAATAACGTCAAAAATTAATAATATTATGCTATCAATTTTGCAATTATTATTATTAATAAGTCACGTAAATTGATAAATTTAATTACCTGCAACATTACATCAGATTATTACAATAATTCTATCAGGAACGTCAATAGGTCGTTTACCTATTTCAGGTTTTGTTTTTATCTTTAAACGCCCTGGCATTGCTTATTTAGTTAAAAAGCTTTTATTGATAACGACAGTGGCGTAACTATCCATCAATCCAGTACTCGTATACGCACAGCCTAAAGGTCTACAACTTTAGCATCCCTTAGAAAACATCGAGATGACTTTTCCTAAATTTGAATCCTTAAGATGTACAAAATATAAGTTCGAAACGTCGACGAAAGGTTTCATTTAGACCTGGGTCAAATTCAGAAAAGAATAACATTTAGCAGTAGCAGAGAATAAAATTTATATTAAATTATAATAGTATACTACATATATTATGGGCAGACGTGCAGTCGAGCAGTGTATCATAAAGCGCATAAAGCCTATACCGACCGATTGGGAAGTGTAAGACCGTGGTTGAAATCCTGATCGCGTCGGATACACTGCTGTCATCTAAAGCCCAATATCGATCAATAGGCTATGGGGAAGCAGCGGGAAACCACCAAGTGATAGTCAACGTCTAAAGAAGATATGGCACTTGTAATGCAATTTTCAATTTTTTATTAGTTTCAAATAATTTACCGAAGTTGTGAAGATTAATTTTAAACAATTTTAATTTTAATTTTTCAAATCGAGCTGGTTTAAAAACATCTCGGTTTGTATTTTATCCTATAAGTAGTTTTACAGTGGTCACCCCAAATTTCGAGGGTAATTAAAGTTAAAGCGTCATGTTACACACTGAGAAGTTTAAAAATGTGGTCAAGCCGACAAACGCACTTGGATTTCGTATATTTTAAAAATAAGCAGTGTAGTTTGAGAACCCAAGAAGAAAGGTTGATTTTTGTTACCATTTCGCTAACTACGATAGGAACATAAAAAACCCGCATCAAGCTAGCGCCGCCACTTTTTCAAAATCTAAAAAAAATATATGGAGAATTTGTGGCTAATTTGTGGCTAATTAGTTGCCGCAATCGCGAATTAATCGCTCTTACCGTTCGGGAATTACAGCCGTTTGAGTGGTGGCGGCGCTAGCTTTATGTCAAGCTAGCGCCGCCACCACTAAAATCTTACTAAAAATTAAAAATAAGTATATAGGAATTTGTGGCTAATTTGTGGCCAATTAGTTGCCGCAATCCCGAATTAATCGCTCTTACCGTTCGGGAATTACACCCATTTGAGTGGTGCCTGCCCTAGCTTGATATTAAGCTAGTACTGATACTCAAAACGAAATTTTGATAAACTAAAATAAAATTTTATTAAAACAAGATTATTTATATTAGCCGCTATATAGCTATACAGCTTCAAAAAAGTAGAACAACTACAAGTGAAAGAAAAACATAAAAAAGAACAATATACAAAAAACATAAAAAACAACATAATAATAATAATTAGTATAACGAAATTATTATTTCCGACCCTATATTTTATTAATATTTGAAGATGGATATTATTTAGTGGGTATTTTGGGTCCTATTATATAAATTCTATTACAAATTGTCATTGCATAAATAGTGTTGGCCTTTCAATATATTCCAAGTCTTTGCTAATTGCCTCGCACACTTCACTTGATTTTGAAGCAATTTTATTATTTTGCAATATTATTTGGTTTTTAAATTTTTTAATGCATTTTATCAATAATTCAAAATTAAGCTTTTGTGGCCTACCACTCGATTTTATGACTGTTTCTTACGTTCTTATTTTTCCTAATGTTCGCGTTACGCCTTAATGTACTTATTAAAAATTACAACTATAAAACTTAAGCCTCGTACTGAAAGTATTAAGCGTCAATTACACGAGGCTAGTGATTTGTACAAGTTACTAAAATCCAGTACTAAATTTTAGTACTGTCTTCGTGTAAACAAGTATTTTAGTACTAAATTCCAGTGCTGGTTTTAGTAACAATTCCAGTTTAGTGAATAGAAAACAATCCTATTTACTTGAGCCAGTACTACCCCCACTCCCACTTTCCTAAAAACTAAACCCGTGTAAACATCTCGTTTTAGCAGACGTTCTAGTGTTTCCTGGCAGAATAGTGATTTGACACTTCGAATTCTTTGTTTAAAACACTACTAACTTGAACAAGCTACTATTACCATGTAAACACAACTTTCCTTTAAATCATTTGCTTTTAGTACTGGATTTTAGTAACTTGTACAAGTCACTATCTCGTGTAATTGAGGCTTTAGGTAGGGACACTTCGTGTCGGCGTCTTTGATGTTCGTGTTTCAAAAATTTCAAGTCTAGGTTAAGTTCAGTTGAGAATCCACTAGATGGCGTTGCAAAATTATATTACATTTGAAATGAACCGCTTAAAATGTTATTATTTTCAGGTTGTTCATCATTAATTTTAAAAACAATAATTATCTGTCTAGAGCTCAATTTTAATAACAACCGTTATCGCTTTTTAATAAATTTCAAAGAAGCCAAATGCAGGTGTTGTATTGCCAAGTTCAAAAATCATCAGAATTTTAGAAAATTTTTAAATTTCAAAAAATTAGTAGAAATAAACAGAAATAATTCTGATACTAAGATAACTCAATAAGATACTTAACCTAGACTTTGAACGAGGGCTTAATAGCAGGAATGATCCCTCCAATCAAAATGAAGCTAAGCAAGAACCAATTAGAGCAAAGCGCGCTAGGGATTGTTTTCAAATTATTGTTGTAAACCAGAAACCAATCTTTGCCGATTTAACCTTATTTTCTATGTAATAATAATAATAATTGTTATTTCGAGTTTCAAAATAAAAAAAAATGGAGAAAAGTGAAAAATACGGCCATATGCCAACCTCTTTTTTAATTCCATAAACCCCTCCTTTTATCTAACTACGGCCTTGGATGCTAGTGTCCCTACTGACAGGGACGGCCCCTTGAGGGGGGACCTTTCGTTTGTGTAAATTAGGCAAAGTTGGTAGAATCTACTTGGAAAATTGAGGACTGCTAGCCCCCGAAAAGTTTCTCTTGGAACCGTCTCTGCCTAATGAAAATTATTTTGTAAACTAATTTGTACCTACTTTCTGTTTTTTTCCATAAAATATTGAATTTATGATTTTTTAAAAATTTTAATCTTTATTTTCCTCTTTTTCTGAATTATTAAAAATGGCAAGAGATAACTACTACTTATTATAATTATTAAGTATTTGGCTCATAAATTTGGCAAAAAATTAGTTGCATAAATTCCCATTTATTTTTTTTGTTTTTAGTATAAGTTTTTAGTGGTAGCGATGCTGGCTTGATGTCAGGCTGGAGCCGCCACCACTCAAATGGGTGTAATTCCCGAACGGTAAGAGCGATTAATTCGGGATTGCGGCAACTAATTGGCCACAAATTAGCCACAAATTCCTATATACTTATTTTTTATTTTTAGTAAGTTTTTAGTGGTGGCGGCGCTAGCTTGACATAAAGCTAGCGCCGCCACCACTCAAACGGCTGTAATTCCCGAACGGTAAGAGCGATTAATTCGGGATTGCGGCAACTAATTGGCCACAAATTAGCCACAAATTCCTATATACTTATTTTTTATTTTTAGTAAGCTTTTAGTGGTGGCGGCGCTAGCTTGACATCAAGCTAGCGCCGCCACCACTCAAATGGCTGTAATTTCCGAACGGTAAGAGCGATTAATTCGTGATTGCGGCAACTAATTAGCCACAAATTCTCCATATATTTTTTTTAGATTTTGAAAAAGTGGCGGCGCTAGCTTGATGCGGGTACATAAAAAACCATTAAATTTTGTTGTACTGTGAAAATCGCTAACTACGATTAAGACAACAAAAGAATATTCTTCAACAAGACATAAACTACCAAAAGACTAAAATAATCTGCATGAGGAACTGACCATATTCATCAGTTAAAAGGTGTGATAAGTGCGGATCTAATATTGCGGTTGACTACTTACTCAGGACACCAGTGCTTTGTATTGGGGTAATTTTAAGTTTTATTGTTTAGTAATTTGCATTTCTCTTTTTAATTCCTCTATGTTAATTTTTTTGTGTTATTAGTTTAATAAACACTTTGTTTCATAAATTTATTGTATGTAATCCTTGTTTTGATCTGTTCTTTTATTAGTCAAACCACGACCTGAGTGATTTTTAGAGTTTACTTAGCCGCGGAAAATAATTTTTACTTACGAGACAAAACAAAAAGGGGAATTACATTACACACTATAAAGAAAAAGAAGATAATATTGTAATTAATAACCAAGCGATTGTTCAGTTTATAAACTATAGCCAAGTTTGAAGACTGCTGAATGTATATCCAAAATAATAAAGGGTAGAACACCACTGTGCTGGAACTACAAGGATGTAAATTTTGTGTAAAAACCGCTTACTAAGAAGGGATTTTTTTTAAGTCTTTCCTAAATGGTATATTGACTAACGAAATTAACACTCTTTAAATATTTATAGAAGTTCATTATTCAAGTAATTCTAATAAATCGCAAACCTTGAGTTGTAGAGCTCCTATACAAATTTTCTCTTTGGATAAATTCAAATTATTTGGGCAATTTCAAACTTGCTAGAAAGGCGTAATCTCAAACTTTAAAGAAAATTATCAATTCATAAATTTGTTGTACAAGTAGTCTATATTTTATCCCCCTTTCTAATAATAAATTGTGATCCATTGTAATTATTATGGAATCAAAGAAAGAATTTGATTTTGAAATTAAATTAACTCGACAATTATATTCAACTCTGGAACTAAAATTAAAGACTGGAGGCAGTCATAATTTTTTTCATTTAATTTTTTTGATAATTTCAATTAATATTTTTAGATGAACTATTTTTTTTAGGTTTCTGGTGTAATTAATTCGTTTATTTTTCATAAAGAAAACACTTGGATCATCCTAACGTAAAATGTTACCTCCCACACTGAATGAACGTATATTGATCCTAATTCCTATATTGGCATTGACCTATTCATTCAGTCGAAACACGCACAAGTTTGTAGAACTTGGAAATAAATTACTACTTTTTTACTTTATTTAATTTTGTACACAGAACAAAATATAACATTCTAAGAAAATATAGAAAATGGTACAAGCAACTGGCAAGGCGCCAGCCGGGTTATAAGATTCGTAGAATCCTGATACTAAAAGATGAAATGAAAATGTAATATGCCCACTCCGTTGAATTTTCAAAAATATTAATTCATGTAGTATTATTTCGTGAAAACCGCTTATAACCAATTCTTATTAATTAAGTATAAAATAATATCTATAGATTTGAACAAGCAAATACTAGTGATAATCTTAATTATTATTACTATAGGTAATCTTACAATCTTAGTAAGTCAACAAAACACTTAAAAATATGTCGCAAAACACAAACAGAATTGGATTAATAAAAATGAATACCAGAAATTAATATTGCCAAAGGAATATTCGCAAATACATCCTTCAAAATTTACTTATTAAATTATTTTAAACCAGGGGTGAACATTATACAAACATGGAATTGTATTTTTTAATTATTTTTAAATAATAATTTTCTATGTAAGAGCGTGGATATTGATAAAATTACTATACTACTACACTATACTTACTATAGTATACTAGTACACAATACTACAAAAGTAATGAAAATTTTGAATTAAAAATAATGTTTTTTCTTAGTTTGCAAACCACCTCTCCACGGCTTCCTTCGTTGGAAAAAATTTGAGACCTTTAACTTTTTCTTCAGTTTAGAACAGAGATGATAATCCAAATGAGCCAAGTGAGGTGAATAAGGGGGTGTTCTACCAATTCAAACTTCAAATTGCGACACTTATTCGTGGCAATGTGCGATTTGTGTGCTGGCGCATTGTCTTGCAAAAACAAAATTTTTTTGTAGATCAATCCGCATCTTTCTTCTAGAGAGACGAATTTACTTGAAATTCTTATTTTAAAATTTTTATTTCTGTTAATAATATAGGTCAGGCCTGAGAGCCAGGTGAAAATTAGTCAATTAATTAATTTTTAATGTAGGTAACTACTTACCATTAAAAAAATATATCTCCAAACATCCAATAAGTTATTGTCACCCCGCAACAATTTTGAATAAAATTTTTTTTAAAACTAATGCAAAATAAAATTTTTTGTATGTAGCGGAGTGACAGAATTTAAAAAAATGTGAATTTTAAAAATTTAAGAACCGAAGATCGAAAACTTTATGTTATTATGAACCAAGATTCGTATCTAAATCAACAACCAATATATTAAGATGTTGAAATTCATGTACAAACAGGTTGCTGATGTCTAGAATCTAGAGTATTGGATATTGGGCTTTGTTCGATAAGTTAGTTTCCTATTTGTTGTTAAATTATTGTCGTGGTTCGGATTCTACATTGAATTGTAGGTCCTTATTATATATTATGTTATATTTAGATAGTAAATAACTTATTGACATGTGATTTTGCATAGAAAGTTTATCCGGATTGTGATTGTAAATTATAAAGCTGCGATGGTGGTGGTTTTTCCTTCATCGGTGTTTATATCCAAGTCTAGCGGTATGCAAAACAACCCGATAAAAATGTCGTAAATACCGCGAGAGTAAACTTTTCAACAGCTTTCTCTTATATAATATTGCGCAGCAAAAAAAACGGAATTGTTCAAAACAGAACAACTACAAGGTCCACATCCGACAAAATCACTTATACGTAATATCAATAACTAAAAATACTAGCATGTGGAATTAATTTTTTTTATCTACCTACTATCTTGACTATTGTATCTATGGCACCAGTTATCTTAATTCCCATAAATAGATATAACTCAGCCGACAAAATATTCCATTCTTAATTAAATAAATATAGTAATCAATTTCAAATTAAGGTTGGCCAAAAAAAATTCAAGAATATTAAAAATTACATAATTTTAGAGATCAATCCACTTAAATAATAAATTTTAGTAGGTGTCCAAAGTTACGAGAACAACTTAACTGAACGTTCTCTTCTTCTTCTTTACTTTCTTAGAGATCAATTGATCTGATTTTGCATCATTAATGTACCAAGTTATACACTTGGCACTCATGATTCTGTGAGCACTAGAGTAACATTCTAGTAGGGTGCTAACCTTGACTGAACGTTGAAATTTAATTACTAAACAAAGTAACGCACACAATACTATTTTACATTATGCCAAATGAAAAATAATTATAAATTTATGTAATCTGAAATTTATATTGTATGTCAAACGCGTAATACGTAGGTATTTATACCTTAATTTATCGTATACGTAACGACAGCATACGTAAGTATAAATCTTCTTACGTCGAATTACATGAAATAACAATTGATTCTCTTATCTCTGACGTCGAATGCATTTTGTTCGCTTTTGTACATGATGGCTAACAATCAAATTTGGTTGCATTACCAGAGTTAGGTTAAATTATTAAGAGTTTAGTATTTATTAGCTGATGTACCGAGATAGGTTGTATCTATTTGCACAAAATTAGTTCTAGTTAAAAGTTTGCGAAAATTCGATTATCAAAATGCGCTTTATATGTGACATGTTCATATTTTTGTGGTACGACTTATTTCGAAGTAATTAATTATTAAATAATTGATAGGATTAGTTCGTAACATGTGAAATTATATAATAAAATATCTAAATGATGTACATGTTGAATTAAAGTGCAAAAATTGAGTAAAATTGAATTTTAACTTAAGGCGTATTTTCGCGAGGTACCAAAAGTAACCGGTTGGTTGTTTACGGTTACGACTGGTACTTCTCCCACTACAATTTTTAAATGACTGCAAAAATAGATATAAAAATAGAACCTAACCGTACTTTTTTAAATCTAAAACATTAAAAATAATTTACGTTTTTGCGAACATAAAATATAAATTATGTATCAGAATTCATTAAAAAATTCATTCCAACTAAGATTGGATTGGATTGGAGGTGGATTTTAATAAGGTGCGAAAATAAATTTTTTTGTAAAATAATTTAACCCAAGTGCCTAGTTAGCTTTCCTATGAATTTTAATATGTAGGTTACGATCAAATATGTATATCAAATATATTATATAACAAAAATATATAAATACCACACTAAAATTATTAAAGGATTTCAAATTTCATAATTTGAAATGTAAATGTGAAAATAAAATTTTAAATTTGGCGGGCATTTTACTATAACCGCTATTGTAACCACTGTCTGCGAGCGGTTGCTACGGTTGGTAAATATTTGACCGTAAACTACCTCCCCTACAACCGTTTTGTCGCCAAAATACGAGCGGTTGCAACCGGTTACTTTTGGTACCTCGCGAAAATACGCCTTTACGTAATTATTATAAAATACAATGAATGATAGTTTATGACACTATTGTTCGAGCAACCGTGTTTCGTTCTTCGGAACTTGTCAGATAAACTTTGTATAATAATTATACAATTATAAAATTATAAAACAATTATAAAATTATACAAGGTTTATCTGACGAGTTCCGAAGAACGAAACACAGTTGCTCGAACAATAGTGTCATAAACTATCATTCATTGTATTTTATAATAATTGCGTAAGTTAAAATTCAATTTTATTCAATTTTTGCACTTTAATATAACATGTACATCATTTAGATATTTTATTATATAATTTAAAAGATGTTCATAAATAATTTTCTGTCCGAAATGAAAAGCAATAATAAAATAATAACCGAAAGCTATTTGTATGAATCTAAGACAACTCCTATTAATATTATTTGAATTATGTGGAAACTATCTTCATATGGGAAATGTTTTGGATTTCAGATTATCATATTATATAGAAAAACAAACTTTCAAACTGTTATTTCAATTTTACATTTTTTAATTGAAATAGTGGTTTTCGAAATATAGGAAACATCTAAAGATATGACTTTGAGAGTTGGCAGTAGTAGGTATTTATGAAGTCATATTTTGCAATTGGAAATGCAGTTAATATTGTTAGAAATATTATCATACTTAATAATCAAGTACTATTCAAAATAAGTTCAAGTTTTTGTTTGCATAATAATTATTATTTTTTACTCTTATACATAATAGTATTTTATACATACTACTATAAAACATAATAATAATAAACAATAAATTGAGCGAATGTGTAGTATCATTTGTTATCTGTTGATTATTTTGATTGCAGTCCTTAGTTATTTTTATCTCTATTATGACACTTTATTTGGTAGGTATATGACATTTTTCAACATTTATAGGGGAAATACACATTAAAGCACATTTAATGTTAAATATACCACACAGGTTTTTGATATGAAAACTATTGTCCATTATGTTTAAGCGTATCTCATTGTATTGTATTTGTTTGATATTTTTTAAAATAGTTTCTTAGAAAATGTAGTAGATGGCTCCACTTGCCGGAGGTGAAAGAGAGAAGGAAAGGGAAAGGCAGGAGGGGTTAAGTAATAATCAAGCGGTAATGATGGCGACAAGTTATCGTATAGAGTGGTTGTTGTAGTTTTTATAAATAAAGAATAAAGTTTATGTCAAAAAGCTGGTTAATTGTTTATATGGAAAGTTTACAGTCCGCTATATAAGAATTTAGAAATCGAAGAAGCCAGCTAGAACATAAAAATGGTCATTCGAGCGAATTTATGAAATGGAAATCGAGTAGTGACGCCAAACAAACGAATATCGCCCGTAAGAAGCAGCTGCGCAACGCAGCAATTGAACGAGGTCAGTCCATTATTATTCCTGTTAAAATTAAATCCTATCTTCCAACAAGCAAGTTTCATATTGAATTTAAGATATTAATTTGTTGCATTTTAATAATTAAGAAATTGTTGGGTAAAGGTATACGCATTTATTTTAAAATAATAAATTTAGAAACATGGAAATATTAAGTGAGCTCGTACGTAAACGCGGGGTTATAAAAAGCACATTAACTCGATTCATAAATTTTATCACAGACAATCCGCAAGATGTGGCGGGTATAAGGTTGCGGCTCGTAAATGCAAATACCACCTTGCAACAATTCAATGATGTTCAATGGGAAATTGAAGCGCAGAGCTCCGGCGACATGTTGAAAGGTTGCGAGGAAGAAAGGGGTAATTTTGAAAATAGATATTACGCTGCCATTAGGGACGCGGAAGAAATAATAAACGCATGGGCCACGGCAAATAAGACGAGCGCGTCTAATGCAGGGTCGTTATCGGACCTATCACAAGGATCGTCGTCGGAAGCGGGTGGAAGTCAGGTGGGGGCTTCTCACCATCAAAATAGCACACAAGGGGGTAACGTGCACCTCCCGAAAATTAGCTTACCCACGTTTGACGGCAAACAAATAGCCGAATGGCAATGTTTTCAGGAAACATTCGACTCCATGATAAATTCAAAAGAAGGTCTTGCAAATATACAAAAATTTCATTACCTAAAATCGTGTATCAAAGGCGCGGCCGGCGAGGTTATAGAATCATTGGAGGTCACTGGCGCAAATTACGCAGTGGCGTGGGAGCTTTTAAAGGAAAGGTATTCGAACAAAAAACTTGCGGTGTTAGGACACATAAAAGCGATTTTCGAATTACCTACGAATATGCGCGAATCTCCAAGCGGGTTAAGGGCAATTTCGGATGGAACATTAAAACATTTACGCGCTTTGAAAACTTTAGATCAACCCACGAATCATTGGGATACCTTGATAGCGTATGTCATTATGAGTAAATTAGACGGGATTACCAAACGCGAGTTAGAGAAAAAACATCCAACCGAGATACCAACAGTAGAGGAGTTAAGCAAATTTATAAAAGAAAAAGCTCAGATATTGGAAAACTTGCAAGCAAACAGCTTAAGTAATAATACAAGTCAAAAATCAAAGAGTAGCGCAAACTTTGTAGCGACTTACGAATATAAATGTTACCATTGTAATAACAAACATGCATTGTACCATTGCGAATCTTTTCAAAGGTTAAAAATTGCTGAAAGATACTCGCGATTGAAAGAATTAGGGTTATGCGCAAACTGTTTTAGAAAGGGCCATAAGGCCAGTAATTGTAGATCGCGCGGATGCGGGAAATGCAAAGGAAGGCACAATTCGTTACTTCACGACGTCGAGCGCGAAAAGAAAATAGAATGCGAACAGACAACCGCAGCAGAAGTAGAACTTCCGAACCCCACAACCACGGTGATGTGCACAACGTTTAGCGGAATTTCGCAGGTTTTGTTATCCACAGCCATCGTCGAGGTGTTAGATAAAGACGGAAAAGCGCACAAGGCGCGAGCGCTCCTCGATTCGGGGTCACAATCGCATTTTATGACTCAAGATTTATTGGATAAGTTAAGGTTGCCGAACACAAGAATTGAGTTTACGGTGACAGGATTGAATCAGGTAGGCACCGACGTGAAACGTCAAGCCAACATTAAAATTAAGGCTACAAACGGGTTTTATGAGACTAATATGTCGTGTTTGGTAGTACCAAACATTGGGGGGCACATTCCGGCCATACCTGTAGACAAAGATAAACTTAAAATACCCAATAGCATACGGTTGGCAGACAAGACATTTGGTGAAGTAGGAAAAATTGATCTCTTGATAGGAGCTGATAAATTTTGGCATTTAGTCAAAGCAAGACAACTAACGTTGGGGAAAAACAAACCTATTTTACAAGATACGGAGTTGGGATGGGTTGTAGCTGGACAGGCACCCATAAAAACACCAAAGGCAAGCACCGTTTATTGCGGTTTGGTAAACGATCAGTTGATAAGCGAACAGCTCGCAAAATTTTGGGAGATAGAATCGTGTCCGAACCATGAGATACGATCGCCAGAAGAAGTATCGTGTGAAACCAGCTTCAATGCGACCACGACTCGATTAAGCAGTGGTCGGTTTGTAGTAAAATATCCATTGAGGGACACTGTTGACAAGTTGGGTGAATCAAAGCAAATAGCAATGAAAAGGCTCATGCAGACTGAAAAAAGGCTTGAACGAAACCCAAATTTAAAAAAGGAATACGCTGGATTTCTGCAAGAGTATGAAAATTTGGGTCATTCGACAAAAATAGAAGAGCCACAAGATGCTGGAGCCTATTACTTACCACACCAATGTGTGGTACGCCAAGAAAGCTTGACAACAAAAATTCGTGTTGTGTTCGATGCATCGGCTAAGACTACCAGCGGTGTATCGTTGAACGATATTCAAATAGCCGGACCCACTCTTCAACAAGATCTATTTTCCATAATAGTGCGGTTCCGAAAACACAACGTAGTCTTAACGGCAGATGTGACGAAAATGTACCGCCAGATTCTAATTCATGAGGAACAGAGACCACTCCAGCGAATCTTGTGGCGAGATGAAACGTCAGGAGAAATTAAATGCTATCAACTTAATACAGTGACCTACGGCACTGCCGCTGCATCATTTTTAGCTGTAAGATGCATGGTTCAACTTGCGAAAGAAAGCAGTCTCAGTTATCCTAGTTCCAGTGCGATAATAATGAATGATTTTTACATGGACGACTTGCTTACTGGTGGTGAAACAACTGAAGAAGTAATGAAGATTCATGAGGAAGTTACAAAGATTTTGGGTAACGGGTGTTTCCAACTTAACAAATGGAGCTCTAACGACAAAAAGGTGTTGGAAGAAATTAAGAATCATCTACCTGATATTATGTTAAACATAGGAGAGCAAGGTGAGACCAAGACACTGGGTTTATCTTGGTACGCGACTCGCGATGAACTGCAATATAAAATGAATCTTAAAGAAGCTAATGGAGTACTAACAAAACGTATGCTCCTTTCTACTGTGGCGCAGATATTTGATCCGTTAGGGTTACTTGGGCCCATTGTTATAGTACCAAAATTGATGTTGCAAAGATTGTGGCAACACGAATTGCGATGGGATGATGCTGTGCCGGTGGAAATGTGCGAAAAGTTCAATAAGTTTAGAAAGCAACTACCAATGGTAAATGAAATTAAAATTAAAAGGCAAGTAGTGTGCAAGAAACCGAATAGAATTGAACTTCATGGGTTTTCTGACGCTTCGGAGTCTGCTTACGGAGCAGCCATCTATGTACGCAGCACAAATCAAAGTGGAAAGATTAGCAGTAACTTACTCTGTGCAAAAAGCCGGGTAGCGCCGCTAAAAACGTTAAGCGTGCCACGACTTGAATTATGCGCGGCCTACCTATTGGCACAATTGTACGTAAAGGTAGAAAAGGCGTTAAATATGAAAATTGATCAAGCCTACCTATGGTGCGATTCGAAAATAGTGCTAGCGTGGATAGCATCGTCTCCGCATTTGTTGAAAGTATTTTGCGCCAACAGAGTGAGCGAAATACAAACAATAACAAGAGCGGAAGACTGGAGGTATGTAAATACATGCGAAAACCCAGCTGACCTGCTAACAAGAGGGGTCGATCCAAAAGACCTTGCAGGAATAAATAAATGGTGGCACGGGCCTTCTTGGCTACAAGAAGTTGTGTTAAAATGGCCGCATTTCAACCAGGAAGACGGAGAAACTGAAACGGAAGAGTATCGAAAGGAAGTCAAAAGAGTACAGGTGTCGATGGTCACCATGCGGGACCAAACGAATAGTGATTTTGAAAGGTTTTCTTCGTACAAAAAATTGCAGAGAGTATGGGCCTATTGCATAAGGTTCAAAAATAACATGAGAACTCCCAAGGCTCTTAGGCAAACAGGGGTTCTGACTTCAAACGAGTTAGCTAATGCGGCAATACTCTTGATCAAGACTGCGCAACGCGATAGTTTCGGAGATGAATTAAAGAATTTAAAGAAAGACAACCCCCTCAAGAAGGGTAGTAGGTTGAATGCGCTAGATCCATTTTTGGATAACGACTCCGTGATACGCGTAGGCGGTCGGTTGAGGCGTTCCGATTATAATTATGGTAAGAAACATCCGGCATTATTAGACGCGAAGCATCGCTTATCGGTTTTGTTAATCAGATTGGAACATGAACGGCTGCTACACGCGGGACCTCAGACGGTCTTGGCTTCATTACGAGAGCAGGTTTGGATAATTTCGGCGCGCAGCACGGTTCGAAATGTTGTGCGAAACTGCGTGACTTGTTTTAGGGCAAAACCGGTACCTGTTGAATATATAATGGCTGATTTGCCAAAGATGCGCGTAACTCCTTCGCGCCCGTTTTCTAATTGCGGTATCGATTTTGCGGGGCCGTTCTCGATAAAGAACAAGAACGGAAGAAAATATAATGTGACAAAGGGGTACGTTTGCCTTTTTGTGTGCTTGGCTTCCAAAGCGATTCACTTGGAGCTGGTTAGTGAGCTCACCACGGACGCGTTTAGGGCTGCATTACATAGGTTCGTCTCTCGGCGTGGCAACTGCGTTAACGTATATACGGATAACGGTACAAATTTTGTGGGGGCAAAAAGGGAAATTTATAAATTACAAGACGCAATCAAGGGTCAGAGTCCATTTGAACGAGTTAATTGGCATTTTATCCCCCCTCGTGCACCCCACTTTGGGGGAATTTGGGAAGCCGGGGTAAAGAGCTTTAAGCACCATTTTTATCGGGTGGTTAAAGATACGAAATTGACATTTGAAGAATTTTATACGGTTTTAACACAATGCGAAGCTTGCTTGAATTCCCGCCCGCTCCATCCTTTGAGTGCCGACCCTAATGATCCAAATCCCTTAACCCCGGGACATTTTTTGATTGGTGAGGCAATTACTGGCATTGTGGAAGCACGATTGGAGGAGGTGAAGATCAGTCCATTGAAAAGGTTTAAATTAATACAGCAGCTACAGCAATGGTTTTGGGCTCGATGGTCTACAGAATACGTGGCAGAGCTGCAGACAAGGTGCAAATGGAAACAACGGCATTCTACACTTTTGGCCGTCGGATCGCTGGTCATCGTTAAAGAAGATGGGCTTGCACCATTGAAGTGGGAGCTCGGACGAGTTCGACATCTGTATCCTGGACCAGATGGTGTGGTGCGCTCTGTTTTGATAAAGACTAAAAATGGCGAGATTAAAAGGCCTACGGTTAAGGTGTGTGTCTTACCCGTAACGGACCATTAGTTCGGTAAAATTGGTCAAGTGAATAGGTGCGACAAATTAACTAAACAAATGTTATTAGTGTCGAGTTTAGAATTAAGTTTAGATTATAGGAAGACATTGTTAATTTAAGTTAAGGATAGGTTCTGCACGACGAAGAATTGACTCCATATATATATCCCTTTTATTTGCTGCAAAGTGCTGGCACCTAGCTTTCAGTAGAAAAGTCGTACAATATGGCTATTATGATGTTATCTTGCCAATATTTAGAGAGGAATCTACCCTCAAAAATATACCTGGGGTATGCTTACACAACTCTAAGACTTTCAGGTCATTTTGGGTAAGGTGACGATAATCCCCTTGTTTG
Organism: Cantharis lateralis; assembly: GCA_963170105.1. Lineage (NCBI taxonomy): Eukaryota > Metazoa > Arthropoda > Insecta > Coleoptera > Cantharidae > Cantharis > Cantharis lateralis. The sequence continues at coordinate 56,157,196 of OY720624.1, read as the reverse complement.
TTGGTTGACGCGTACAAAGTAAAACTGTTTTACTGACCATTCAAAACAAAAACTTTTTAGGAAAACGCTGATGATGAGAAAGTAATCTATGAAGCACAAAGTAACAGTAGCTATATCCAAAGCGATTTTGTTTTAACCAAAATATTGGAAAAATAACCGAGTAAAGTTGGCCAAAATTTGCACTTTTATCGGCGTTTTTACTTAGGCATTACAAACTGCTGTTTTGAACTATAGAAAAACAAAATAGTCAGGATATAATTTGTACTTTATGGTACCGTTTAGTACTACACACGTACTTTTTAATTACTAAGCCTAACCACATTCATTTCATTAACGTCTTCCATCTTCATATATCATATCTTGTGCTTACACTTATCGCCACTTTGAAAATGTATCTTTCAACAAAATTGCATAAGCCAATACATATAAAACATATAAAAATGACCTATCATCTACCAAATAACAAGATACATAAAATATTGGTAAGTACACGGCATGTGAGCACAAATAATGATAATTAGATATACAGAAGAACAAGTGTCAAACATACAAATGGTAAATATGAAACACTTCTAACATAATATACGAAAAAATAAATAAATAACAACGCGCAACGTTAGGAAAAATGTTTTAAATACGTTCTTAGTCGAATAATTGTAAAACAATTTTTATTTTCCATAAAATCTAACAAAGCAACCAATAGAAATACTATTTACTTTTAGTGCCCCTGTTGGATTCACAGATATTGTTAGGTAGGTTTCAATTTTGACCTGCTAGTTTTTTTAGCTTTTACAGTCTTTTACAAATTACGACTTCCTGATATTATATCGATCGATCAAGTGTGACTTCAAAATTACTGATAAAAATTAAATCGCAAAGTTTGAATTGAAGTTTGATTCAGGCATTACGCAATTTTGTCGGTGTCGTTGCATCCCATTACTTTCTTATGTAAACGACGTGCATGCTGAAAAGATTACGCCATTGTTATTATGTTACAGTGACTACGTAGAAGCAGGGAAGGCCCTTCGAAAATGAGCAAAATTTGGTAAGGAGTTGGCAAAATTGTCAGTTTTCACAATTCACTCGCGTATATTGTTAGAAAATTAATAGCATTTCTTTAAAATAAGAAGTGAGAAAGCAAAATATATAGACTGCTAAACACATAACATTATAAACTAATAAGATTCGCAACCTTATGAGACAGGCGCGGATACAGGATTTTGTTTAGGGAGAGGCAATTTTTGTGTGATTTACATAATTATTTTCCAAAAAATTTGTTTTAAACAAAATTTTAGTTTGTTATTTGATAAAATTATGAAATTGGTCAAAATAAAGTCAAGGGGGGGCAATTGCCTCTATTGCCTCCCCCTTGTATCCGCGCCTGTTGAGAACTTTTGGCGAGGGCCTCAGGGCCGTGCGCTGATATGATGCAAAGATGGGGCCGCATCAGGCGCATGAGGCGGCACTATAAGAAGGCGGCATAAACAGCAAGAACAAAATATAATTTGAATTATAAATAATTAAAAATTTTTCTGTTATTTTCTATACTTTAAAATTTTGCAATGCTAATTTATGAACAGATTTAAGTTATTAAATAACTAACTAAATAACAACTATACCTAGTGAATTATAACAATAAAGCAATAAAACTACCCTTAATCCGCTTATTGCATACTTTGTGGGCGGTCGGGTCGGCCAGTAAACGTATATATCGTTTTTTGGAAAAACCAACTTCACTAGAAAAAATTAAATAACATCTGGACATTCTATCTTCTATCATTGATTCTTCTATATAGGGCATTCCACGCCAAATCGGCCTTTTTTTTGAGATCGATGAAAAACGCGTTTTTGTGTGTTTTCAATTGTTTTTGATCATCTCTTCTTGAGGTAGAATTTTTTTTCAAATGGTCGTAACTTTGTGTACGAAATTATGTTTTAACTTTAGATGTAGAACGACTACGAATACGTCAATATAAGTAATTTTCATTGATGAAGAATGAAACAGAGTTTTACATTTGTTTTTATTCTAATTAAATAAATCAAACAAAATTGCACTCTCATCATTTTTTCCAGTAAGCAATATACGCAAATTACAAAAGTAAAAGTACAGTAATGAAATTTAAAACACCCCATAAAATTTTGTTGAAAAATAAAATGTTGGAGCATCTGTTACTACCTACCACTTTTACAAATAAAGATTTAAAAATATAAGTAATAAATTTTTTATTTTTATCATGTTTCATAAAATCCATTTACTGATGTTGAAAGTTGAGCAAAAGAAAGCACTATTTTCAAAATTTGTTCAGTTATTCAGATATCTGTAAATATCAATGCAAGGTTTTGCACTTCAAATTTAGATCCTACAGATAAGTCGAGTGAACTTTATCATTAGTTATTGTATTTTTAATACTAATAATGCACATCAAAATTATCTTGCATCTAGCTTGCGCTTATTACCAAAATCACGAATGTGCAATAATTTTAGCATTATTCAAATATTTCAAAAAAATTTGAATTCATTTTGTCTTCATAAAAAATTACTTATTTATAAATTATTGTATTAATATTATACTTTTTTTTGGTATTTTTCATAACCCTACAAAGTAATTATGAAGTAATAAATATCACAGTTGTGAATTTTGGCATTTTACCGATGATATTTTTTGAAGTTGGACATTTTTGAAGAAAGTGGGAGTTATCCACGCCCTTTTTCCAAAGAAATATATTTCCTATATTTACGGTTCTGTGAATATTTTTCACATACTTTCTTTTTGTTTGTGCATTAGAAGGTTCAGTTGTTTTAGTGATTGATTTTGTGATTTGTGTGGTGTAATCATGGGTATCTCTAAGAAAGGGAAAAAAATTTGTTCAAAAAATCGTAAACGAAGTAAACTGTCTATGATACGTAGACAGGAGGCTCTGAACAGAAATGAAAAAAAACAAGTAGTTGTAGATGAGATTTTAGAAGATTTATTCCAAACAGTTGTCAACATTCATCAGGATGTGCACGAATCTGAAAAGGACAAATCTGATTTTGAAATTTTTGAAAATTTCATAGAAACAGAGATGGAAACTGATCAGGAAGTGCATCAACCTGAAAAAAAACAATCCAACTTGAAAAGTTTAGAAAATCTGGTCGAAACAGAGATGGAAATAGATCAGGAAGTGGATCAACCTGAAAAAAACGAATCTAACTTTGAAAGTTTTGAAACTTCATTCAAAACTGTGATGGAAATAAATCAGCATGTGTACCACACCGAAAAGCAATCCAATAATAATGAAATTGAACTTAGGCACGACGAAGATGATGACAAAGATGAATTTGATTTTATATTTGGTTCATTGGAAGAATTTGACAGGTAATTAAGTGAATCAAGTGTCGTAGAATCAAATAGTAAAATAACATTTGTGCATTATTCATTTATACAATGAAATCATTTTAATTAATTTCATCTTTGTAAGATTTATTATTAAATTTTTTTACACAACACATTTTTAGGATAGATAAAGAAGAACTGTTCTATACAGTTGATGATTACGTTCCAAAAATAGAAGGATACAGAATTGTAGATATAGATTATTTATTAAAAAATACTATAACTCTCCAAAGCAATCACTCCAAAAAATGTACGGCTGGCCAATTGGAGTACAAAGCAGAAAAAAGATCGGGCTTGGTAAGCACTTTCATTTATAAATGTAACACCTGCGAAAAGGAAGTCGGCTTCAGTACTGAGAAGCCAATGGAAAAATCCAAAATTAACACATCAGCAGTTTGGGGGACTCTTGCGACAGGCAGCACTCATGCTCATTTAACAGAGCTATTGAGTGTAATGGATATTCCATCTATAAGTAGAACTTCGTTTTTTCAAACACAAAGAACTTTAGGTTATGTAAGTATTAATTTTTCACCTTGATTATTATTTATTAATTATTATCATCGGATCTTTACCGCGGTTCTAAAGGGGGGAGGGGGTACTCACAAAATTGTTTACTCTTTTCTTACTATTATTAAGTTTTGTAACAAAAAACATAATGCTAAAAACTTTTGCTAACATTAAAAATACACGATTTGATGAAGTATGATGGAGGAAGGCAATTCTCTTCACCCGTGGACCTACGCTAGTATGAGATCGCAAATCGCTTTTAAATTTTTTAACTCACGCAGGAGATGCAACAGTTATTATATTGTCTTTTAGTTATGGAAAGAATCATTGTGGGACATCATGGAAGACGCCGGTACGGAAGAAAGAAAAAGAGCAATTGAAAAGGGTGATATTGACAGTGACGGGATACCTTATATTACCGTTTTCTTAGATGGAGGTTGGTCAAAAAGGAGTTACGGCCATAGCTACAATGCTGCTTCTGGTGTTGTAAGTTATTTACTTTTCCTTTTTTTAATTATCTAGTGTATAACGTATGTTTTTAGGCAGTGATAATAGGTAGGGAAACGGGAAAGCTATTGTTTCTTGGCGTAAGAAACAAATTTTGTTCTATTTGTTGCCGAGCGGAAAACAAAAATATTTCCGTTAAACCGCATCAGTGTTTTAAAAATTGGACAGGTTCTTCTTCGGCGATGGAAGCTGACATTATCGTCGAAGGATTTTCTATAAGTTTAGAGATGCATAACTTAAGATACAAAAAGTTTATCGCAGATGGAGATTCTTCTGTACAAGTTAAAATAAGAAATAATGTATCTTATGGTCAAGAGGTAAGAAAAATTATTTTTTCGCTGATATAAATCACCAAAATAAGGTCGTAAGTGGAAAATTGCTGTTTGTCAAAAAAGAACTTTTAACTTTCAAAACTTTTTTACGACAATATTTTAGTGTGCAAAATAATAAAATAATAATATTTGAAATAGGTACATGTATAAACTACTTGTTTTGTTTAAGGTTGTCAAAATGGAATGCACAAATCATGCACTGAAAAACTTTAACAAGCAATTATTAAATATAAAAAAAGACACCAAAACGATACCTTTACAAGTTAGAAAATTATTAACAAAAGATAGGATTACTAATTTAGTCAAGACAATACAAAAAGCAATATATGCTAATGCACGTGGCGACATAAAAATATTAAAAGACGATATTTCCAACTCTTATCATCACGTTTTTGGAAAACACGGTAGATGCAAAGATTACCTTTGTGAGGCAAATCCTACTGATATCGATGTAACTGAGGAATTTCAAGCCTGCGGTGGTCATCATCATGTTTTGGCCGCCATTAATATGTTGCTAGCAAAAGCTCATTTATTAATAGATAATGAGACAACTAATCGTGCTGAGCTCTTCATGAGTATTTTGGCGAGGTTTAATATGGGGAAACGATTAAATCTCATACAACGAGATTCTTTTCAAACAAGGTCTTACTTGACGGGCCTTAGATATAATGAAGGGCAAGCATGGCACATAAAGCCATGGAAAAAGTATTTTGATTCAAGTCCTGGCAAATATTTACAAAGTTATATAACAGCGCAACTCAAGCGTGTCATGCAAGAAAGCGGTAAGAGGGTAAGAAATCCAAAAGTTGTGAAGAAGTTACTACGAAGCGAACCTGATAACAGTTATGGACCAAATATAGCGCCTATAATAGATTTAAATGAGGACGACTTGTTGGCAGAAGTTTGTAAACTTAAAGAAAGATTGCAGGTGCGGATATTTTTTGTTGTGGTGTTATAACATTAAATGTTTACTTCTTGCAGGTCTCACCCACTGAGCAACTCGAAATAGCATCCAGAACAGTAGGCCAATTTGGAAACCCAATATATTTATCCCAAAGATTGCATAGATTAACAGCATCCCATTTTGGAAGTGTAGTGAAACGAAGAAAGACTACATCGTGCAAGTCTTTAGTAAAAAACATATTAAACCCTCAAATATTTTCTACCCCAGCTATGGAATACGGCAAAAGGAATGAAATTGTAGCAATTAATAAATTTTCAGAATCGACAGGAATGGAAGTACAGCCATCGGGCCTTTTTGTAGATATTGACAATGGATTTTTGGGAGCTTCTCCAGACGGTAAGATATATTAAATTAGTGATACTCATACAAATTAACATCTAATTTGAATGTAGGTCTTATTGGGGAAGATTGCATAGTAGAGGTGAAATGCTTTTTTAAAATTGCTACACTAGGAATTTCCCTGGAAGATGCTATAATAAGAAAACTTATACCTTGTTTGAAAATTGTCGATAACAATATAGAATTAAATAAAGATCATTCTTATTATTACCAGGTAAATATAAAACCTAACTAAATATTAAAATATAATGTAATTTTATTCTTTGACAGATCCAAGGGCAACTAGCAATAACTAAACGAAAAAAATGTTTTTTTATTGGTTATTCCGGTGATAATAACAGTTTACATAATAATAATAATAATATTTATTTAACTTTCAATAATAATTACAAGGTACGTCAAAAAAAAGTCAAAAATTACACAATACACAAGCCTGAACGTAAAGTAACAATGCAGGTGATTTCACGTTATAAATTTAACTTCAGGAACTCCTCGAGAGAATAAACAATTGTCTCCGTCAGAATTTGTTTTAATTTCCTTTTGAAACTACTTTCATTCATGATTTTCATTTCATCTGGCAATTTGTTATACATTTTAATTCCCCAATAGGTAAAGCTATTTTGCAGTTTGTGCAGTCGATGCCTTGGAAGAATTATCTTTTCTCTTGTACGAGTCTCATATTTGTGGTTTTGGCCGTGTTTATTGTAAGTACTACTCCTTTGATGAATGTAGCACAGACACATAATTATGTAACATGCAGGAATGGTTAATATTCTCAGCTTTTTGAAGAGCGGTCTGCAGCTTTTTTGTTGTGTTACTCCAACAATGGCTCTGACAGCTCTCTTTTGCTGCATAAATATTTTTGTGGAATTTGCAGAAGCTCCCCACATCACAATTCCATAGGTTGCCACACTATGGAACTGTGCGTAGTAAGTCATCTTTGCTGCCGCTTCATTTACTATGAAGCTTATTCTTCTAATCGGGTATATTGTCGATGCTAGTTTACTGCATGTACGTTGTATGTGCTTGCTCCAAGTCAGAGCGCCGTCAAGGTGGAAACCCAGTAGAGTTACTGCCTCCGGCTGGGCTGGCTTTCTTGTCGTGAATAGCAATTTCTGTGTTTTCCCCACGTTTAGTTGTAGTCCATTTGCTTTGAACCATTCTTGTACTTCCTTGATTGCTTCTGTTGATTTCTGTTTTAATGTGCTTCTTTCTTTATTTTTATTTATAACTGTTGTGTCGTCCGCAAAAATACATATCTTGTAGGTGCTTATGTTTATGGGTAAGTCGTTTATGTAGATAATGAATAAAATTGGTCCCAGTACTGATCCTTGAGGCACTCCCAACTCTATTTTCTCTTCTCGTGACTTATTGTTTTTCCATGACACTATTTGGGTGCGATCCTTTAGATACGATTTGATAATGTCGTATGCGATACCTCTGATTCCATAAAATTCCAATTTGTTTAGAAGTACTTTATGGTTTACGCAATCAAAGGCCTTGCTCAAGTCCAGACATGACAGTTCTATCTCCTCCTTTTCTTCGAATGCTTCGAATATTGATTCAACAACTTCCGTCATCGCTGTGACTGTAGATCGATTTTTTCTGAATCCGTGCTGCGAAGAACATAAGAGCTTGTTGGTTTCCAAAAAAACTACAAGTCGATTTTTAATTAGCATTTCAAAAATCTTTGAAAATACTGGTAGGATCGAAATGGGCCTATAGTTTTTGCACATGTTTGCATTTTCTTTTTTATGTACTGGTACCACTTTAGCAACTTTTAATATTTTTGGAAAGATTCCCCGGTTGAAACATTTATTTATGATGTGACTTAATGGTTCAGCCAATTCGTAAATTGCTTTCTTTATTATTTTTACAGGAATGCCGTATATGTCGATAGATTTCTTTGCTTTAAGTGTTGTTACCACGTCAATCACCTCACATGGAGTAGTGTCAAATAGAAACATAGAATTTGACGACGTACGTGGGAAGTTCTTCAGTAGTTTTTTTGATTTTTCTGTATCTTCTTCAGCTGAAAGCTCTTTTCCCACATTTGCAAAGTATCTATTTAACTCTTCTGCAGTTAATGAACTATCCGCTTTTTTTGGTGTTTTTTTTGTCTTTGAATTTATTACCTGCCATATGGCCTTACTTTTATTTTCTGCATTTCTTATACGTTCCAGATTTGTTGCTCGAGAACAACTTTCTACCTGTACTTTGAACTTCTTTTTTAGAGCTTGATACAGTTTTTGGGATGCCTCGTCTTTTCTAACCATTGATATTGTGTGTGCTGCATTTAGCTGGTTTTCTAATTTTTTGGTAGTTTCGTTTAATTTGTTTTTATGTATTTTATTCACGTTAACCTTTCTTTCTGGAAAACAAGATTCAAAGTGACGTTGTGTGGTGCTGTGAAAAGACGAATAGCTGTTTTCGGCATCAAGTGAGATTATGGGATCCCAATTTGTATTTTGAAGTTTTTCTATAAAGAATCTAATACCTTTATCTGTGATTTTTCGAACACTTTTATATTCATTTTTTTCCAGTGCATGCATATTTTGTATAGTCAACGTTTGTGCCATATGATCAGATAGGTGGGGATTTATTGTGTCCTTGAGGTATGTGTCAGTATTTATATTCGTAAAGATATTGTCAATGCATGTACTCGTACTTGCAGTTACCCGAGAGGGCTCGGAGAATACTTGATACATATTATAACTATTGAAGAGCTCAAGTAGTGTTTGATTTTCATTTGAACTTGTGAGAAAGTTTATATTATAGTCACCGGCCACTATAATGTAGTTTATCGACAGACCAATTAAAAAATTTAAGGCCAGGTCAACTTGTTCTAGGAAGATGTTTACGTCCCCAAGTGGAGGCCTATATAAACTGATGATGGCTAGATCACTTTCATACAATTTAACAGCTGCCATTTCGACTTGCCTTTCAATAGAGAGTTGGTTTATGTAATCTATGGGTTTTGATTTGGTATGATTTCTAAGCAGAATTAGACTACCTCCATGAATTGAACTTGTTCTAGAGACGCAACTTGCCAAATCATAGTTTGGAATCACTATCTTATGTTGAGTTTTGTCTGTCAACCAATGTTCGGTAATACATGCAACATCGTAGTCTCCACCATTGTTTAAAAAGTGATCCAAGCTGTCAATTTTATTTGAAATACACTGTATATTTAGGTTTAATATTTTGATTTTTTTGCGGCTACCATTTTCATTTGTAGTTTCCTTTGTTTTGTCTTCTTTATCAGAAAAAACATTGTCGTTACTTGCCAAGGAGATTTTTATGTTGTGATTTTTTCCTGCTGACCTTTTCGAAAAAAATGCCCGCCTTTCGTGAAGAGAAAACGAGAATACCTTACACCTGCTGGCCAGAAGCTGTTTTGGTATATTGTTTCCTTGTGCTTCATATCGATTCCTACCATGAAACAGTTTCGGTTTGCTCCTATATTTGCGGTTTTGAGAAGGTCCACTTTTACATCAGAATCCTCCAGTTTGTCGGTAACATATTTCTTGATATGTTCGTTTGTCACATGCTCTTTTACTCTAGAAATGAACAACCACAGTTTTGGTTTTTCTCCTGCAAATTCAAGAGCTTGTGAGTCGGTATTATTTCCTACCGCAATTGATTTTGACTTTGATTTCCTACCCTTCCTATAAGTAATTTTTGTAAAGCCATTTTCTTCGCTTTGATTTGCTATTTGTTGTTGCTGCACTGCATTTGGTTGCGTCGATTGCTCGATTTCATGATTTTTGTCACGTGGATCACTTAATTTTTCTACAATTTCCACCTTTTCGGATGTTTCTCTTTTCGCATTTGAATTATCGCATTCGTCTTTCGTGGTTGATAGTATTTTATTTTCTTTAACATGTTTATCCGATATACTCTTCGTCTTGTTTATATTTTTAACCTTTCTTGTGGGGTTTGTTTGGTTAGGTAATGCTTTGTTGTTTAAGGCTTGCGATGCACTTACATTATTTTTTGCTTCTTGCAAATGTACAATCGGTTTCCCATATTTGGCATTTATTAATTCAATAATTGTATTTTTATCGATTATCATTTCTTGTAACGTGCTTATTTGCTCCTTTAGACTGGCAATATATTCGATGCGCACAAAGTCACATAACACCTCGTTTTCTTCGAATCTTGCGGGTAACTTTTTTGTTAGTAGTAATTGAATAAGTTCGTCTTTTTTAAGTTTATTCAACTCACGTTTGGTCTGATTTGGTTCCATAACCTCGCTTTTTGCAATCATATCTTTTGTTGGTTTACACTACACCTACACATACAAAATTCACATACACATACAATATTACTGATATTACTGATTTTAACATCCAAACAGAACAAATCCCTGTAATATTAATAATTATTTGCAAGAATAATAAGTTAGAGAGGCCATGTAAACGCGTGCGTGCGTTAGTATACAACTATATACTATATAGAAACCATCAATAGAGATGAACATTTTTGGCAACAGTTTATGCTTCCCAAATTAAAATCTTTTTATGAAGAATGTGTAGCACCAGAAATAATACTTGGAAGAATAAAGAGGAACATTTTGTGTAACAAGCATGAAAAGTAGCAATAAAAATTTCTTACATAATTTGTAAGACACAAAACAACACGAAATTATCAGGTAGTAATTATGTTCATTCAGGTAATAATATTTTTACCCCCGCCTAAATCTAGAATTATCAATCCTCCCGCTCCTCCCCCGTTGGCATTTAACAGCTTTTTTCAGGAATCAGATCTATATGTACACCTGTATTCATCATCAACCAGTAACAGGCCACTTCGCGACCTTTACAGCTACATCTTCGATAAGTATTCCTTTTTACTATTTTTTCTACCTTTTTTTAATTTTAGGTTTAATTTCACGAATTATCATGCTTTGAGCTAATTTGAAATGATCTAAACCAATTGCCAGTCAACTGTAATGGAAGAATAACAGCATAGTGAGCCCTGACGTAGCATTTTAACCAGTCACTAATCCAATCGACTCCGTCTGCTCATAAAATGTTTAACATAAATGTAACGCGAAGTTTTTGTAAGGTATCCTCGTGCCACGTAATTAATAAAAAATGTTCTACAATGAAAGTTTTTGATTTTATATTATGGCGTTTCTGAAAAATTTCTGCTTCAACTCATTCATGCCTGGTTTCACAAAGTTAATAAATTACGTTACTATTCCAATTCTGTAAAATATTGTTGTCGAAATCCGCCAAGTTGAACACAACAAATAGGTTGTTGTTGAATATTATATTCAACATATTAATTTAATAATATTAAATTATAATAAACTTATTAAATTAATAAACTATATTATTATTATTAAAAAAAAACAACGACGTATATAAAGGTTATTGAGGGTGTGTTATACAATTAAACTAAAGTGTGCTAGAAGAAATTTCTTTATATTTTTTACAATCGTGGACTACCTATTCTTCGACCCCCGCCAACATAAAAATCCAGTCCCAGAAGCTGTTCGTATGTTTCTGATTTACAGTATGTTTTGTTGTCAATCATAATATATTATGAAATTTTTTTATAAGATTTATTAATAAAATTAAAAATTTTCATAATATAATTTGCTGGATCTGGTTTTTCTGTTGATTTTTAATTTTTTTGATCGGTTAGCAATTTTGATTTCATAGACTTTTTAACAACTGCTGTTTTTGAAATTTTTTATAAATTGAACAGCGTTTTCTGCACATTCACGTTTTCTTTTCACTGCTGATTATTCTTTCAATTTGATGAGTACATTTTGAACAATTGTTTTTGTTAAGAAATGAAAATTGTAATATTCATCATTTGGTTTGACCACTGGACCCAAAGATTTGTGTAACCATGCTACCGACATTAGGTATTGCTGATCGTAAAAATGAAAAAGTTTTATTCTAGAAATTTTTGCATGCAGAATGTATAATTTACATTTAATATTGCTGTGATATTTAAAATAATTCTCAGGGTGCAACAAAAATAAACATTTCATTTCAAGTTTTCAATAAATTCAATTTTTATAAATAATTTTAAATAAAGTGATACACTTTTATCACGCGTAGTCCTTATCTATCAACCAAATTTTTGTCAAAATTAAATATTTTTTAAATATTATTTCTCAGTAGTTACCATAAATTTAGTTTCTAATTAGCAAACTTCATCACTACCTCTTTGGTAATTAAACAAAACCATCTTCAAAAACATTTTCCAAATTTATTTGAAAAAATAATTTTGGATTTGTATTATTCCTTATAATTGTTTATCTTTCTGTATATTTGAAAAATATTACAATTTTAGACATGTTGATCTATTATATTCTATATTTTATAATAACTATTCTTGAAATACGGACAGGCCTGAATACGGAATAACCTCATCTTTTAGTGTCCGTCTAAAAGGTTGATTCCTTTTCTATATTTAGCACCATAAAAATATTGTCGACTGGTCGTAAATGTTCAAAGCCGAGCATAGTTTAAAACCGAGACGGAAACATTTCCATCTATGCGCTGAAAGCTACACTATAGTGGTTAAAATTTTCAAAAGATTTCAACGATCCCTGTAATGGTTTGCTACTTGAAGATGTTTAAAATGGCGATATGTATGTTTTGCAGTGGTTTACTGGAGTCAGTGACATTATTGATATGAATGTTTAAATAATGCGTACGTAGTGTCAAACGAAGCTCAAGGGTACAAATTACATCCTGAGTATATTTGTTTTTCTATATTCCATCACAAAATGTTTTAATCGCTAAATAACAACAGGGAAATTTTGATCAAGTTTACCTTGTTATTTTTCAAATATTATAAAATTTTAGTAAATAAAAAATAGCTTAGGATGCAGTTCAGACTTTCATGATTACGCCTGTGCATTTTTGTTTTCCTAGAGTGTATATTTTTTGAGTGTCACTGACTCCAGTTTTACTCTGCGCGTACCAGAAAACAAGCCGAAAAATCGCCACCTTAAGAAATTGTTTTGATTTTTAATATTGCTATTCTTACGTGTGTTGAAAGTAGGTTCTTTCAAAGAGGGCGCCATGTTTAAGCGTATCTCATTGTATTGTATTTGTTTGATATTTTTTAAAATAGTTTCTTAGAAAATGTAGTAGATGGCTCCACTTGCCGGAGGTGAAAGAGAGAAGGAAAGGGAAAGGCAGGAGGGGTTAAGTAATAATCAAGCGGTAATGATGGCGACAAGTTATCGTATAGAGTGGTTGTTGTAGTTTTTATAAATAAAGAATAAAGTTTATGTCAAAAAGCTGGTTAATTGTTTATATGGAAAGTTTACAGTCCGCTATATAAGAATTTAGAAATCGAAGAAGCCAGCTAGAACACATTATATACATAGTTAATTTAATAATAAGCTACATTATGAATTATAAGAGTAATTATTTATGCAAATTGTTACATTGTGTCCAAATACTATATTCAAATAATTTCATTTTATTGTATTACTTACCAGCTACTCAATTAATTTAATAATAAAAACTCAACTAATTTAAAACTGCAGTCGCGCCTTAAACAGATGAAAATAAAAATGACAAATTCTCCATTTGGCAATACGGTGTTAATTAAAGAAGTTGACACTTCAATTAAAAATCTAAAAGCTGGCTAAGCTGCTGGACATGATCGCATTTTTCCTATATTTTATAAAAATTTATCTAAAAATGCAAAACTAAATGAATATTATGTCAACTGGCGACTGATGCCAAATCCAGATAAATGTGAAGTTTCGACTTTCCATCTTTCAAACCAAAATGCAAAGGACACCATCAATATAAATTTTGGAAATAAAATCATCAAATATAACCCAACACCAAAATACTTGGGTATAACTCTTGATAGATCTATAATATTTCGGAACCATTGTTCAAAAGTAAGTGGAAAATTAAAAACTAGAAATAACATTATTCAAAATTTATCTGGTTTGAATTGGGGAGCTTCAGCTATCGTCCTTCGGATTTCTGCACTATCATTAGTGTATTCGGCAGCAGAATACTGTGCATCTGTTTATTTACATATGTATTGTTTATACTAAAATGATAGACGTTCAACATCTTTTATGTGACTACCAATATTGGCAAACATAGCTCATTCAATACTATGAAGAGAGGCTGCAATGGCTCGAGAGGCACAAAAAATATTCAATAACTTGCGACTGCCAATTCATTCTGACATTATTAATAAAGGTATTAATAGATTATTGTCAAGGACTCCATTTTGGACTAAGTTGGAGATAATTGGAGATTATAGTCATTACAACATCGACAAAAAATGGCAAACTATCTTTGATAATACTGAATTTCCCAATAAAGAGTTGGTCTTGGAACCATATCTGGAAGTCCCAGGTTTCCAAACAGTATCGAATTGACGTATCTGAACCATCCTCAATCGAATCAGGATAAACTGCGGAAGAACCTTGAGCACACTTCATATCTGGAACCCAGAGCTATCACCTATTTGTGATTGTGGATATAAGGACCAAACAATATTAAACATAGTTAATGATTGTCCAAACAGGCGATTTCATGACGGTTTAATCGAACTACACAATTTTGGTACAAACTACAAATGCTTCAAATTGAATAGATATTTCTTTCTAATGATGACATATACATTGTAATTTCATACGAATACACGGTGTGTTTATTTGTGAAACCTTCGTACATTTATATATTATACTATATTGTAGTGGAAAATTATCTAATATGCCACGGTTAGCTAAACAAATCGGAAGCTCAAACTTTTCAGGAGTCAGTTCCTGGACTTCATATTAAGAGGCTATTAGTCGTGTAAAAGATAAGAAACGAATAAACTACCTATTGAACTCGTGTAACTTTTGGTTTTATTCAGATCGTAATATTTGTGGCGACAAATTTCGAACTTAGATTCGTTTAGTGTACATGTGGTGACACCAACAATTACTGCTACATTTAATTTTAACACAAATCGTTTATCCTGAGCAGTAATCGCTTTTGCCAGGTGTAACGTGCAAATCAAATCGAATTTTACAAAAATATAATAAATTTTTAACAAAATGTCCATTTAGGTTTGTTCACGATACCTTATCTGATATATCTGCTCCTTCTAAAATGAACTCAATTCATCCAAATCCACAGATAAATCTCAAAACGATATCAACTTACAGCCTTATACTATCCAAATATGGTGAAGATAAAATTTACACCTCTTATCTTCTACTCGTGACGAAATCGAAAACAATTCCATATGCAGGCAACCAATCGTGGAATTGACGCTTCTTCACATTTTAAGATTCAAGACTTGCAGATAAACAAAGGTAACAATCGCACTTTTCCAAAATTCGCAAATTTATAATTTTTGGTTGCTTTTAACGAATCCGCACAAAATATATCCTCTAACTCTTTATCGCTCGGTCGGACCTTATTTCCCAAAACTTGACGGCACTAAAATTTTGCATCCATTTTTGAAATTGTACAGTGTCGCACAAATATTTTCGTCACTTCACAACAATTCCACATAAAATTTCATTTTACAGCGACAAAATGTTAATAAAATAATTCAAAGTGTAAGGTGGTGTAAGTTGGAACATTTTTACGAGTCCCTATTACAATCTGAACAAACTGTGAACCTCCTGAAATTCACAGGGTTAACTGAACTCGCGAACAAAACAATGAAGAACATCCGTTTTCACTACAATATATATATTATATATATTTTGAATTTCGTAATACATTGCATAGTAGGTTAACAATAAACATGCTAAATATTACACAATATAATATCTTGCTACAGCTGGAAACTGTGTATCCGTACCTTTTCGCCAGGTCTCTCTATTATGTGCATCGTCTTCGTTAAGGTTTCTGCTTCGCATCACTTTCCGTACCCCTTCATTCCAGGATTTTCATAGTCTTCCTCGTTTCTTCTTTCCACCAGGGTTCTCTTTAAACAATCTTTTTGACCAGTGTCCATTCTTTAATATGCCCAAACCATTTCAGCCCTATCCTTTCGATTCTTTCTACCACGGTTACCAATTGCCTTCTAATCTTCCATTTATGTACATATTGAATAATATAGCCCCATATAGCACAAAGTGGTCGTATGGGCGTCCATGTGTTGTCCATAGACGGGAAGGTCTGCTTAAAGTACCATGAATGTCCATGAAAGGTACGTTTGGCACAACATTGGACTTTCTCAGAACTTCCGTAACTGGACAGTTGACTTCCACTGTATATAATACATCGTAAGTCTTATTCTGAACGTTCTAAAAACGTTCTTTACAGTACGTCTTATGTTTGTCCATTTACAGCCCATGGACGTATGTACATTAAATGGACCTAAAACGGACGTACACTGTACTTTATATGCTACATGGTAGGTGACCATATGGTAGGTGGTAAGTTTAATAATTTTTATTAAAAAATTATATTTTTTATCGGTATTTTAAAATACTGCTATGATAAATATCAAGTTTCGATAAATTAACCACGAAATCTTGATTATCTAAATGTGAATGCATTAATTAATCATCGATTAAACCAAAAAAAAAACAACAAAATTACTACTTGTAATTTCTAGAACTTAGCACTTGGTGAAATAAAGTTGCTGTTGGTATATGTATTTCCTAGGTAATGCAAATTTAAAGTGGGTTTTTAAAATTGGATTTTCTACAGATCGTAAATTCTGTTGTTATTTCCAAGTACGGCTAGGAAATCTTATTTTGATAAATTGGTTTCTCAGGTTTTCTAATAGTGTACATTTTTGATAAAATTTACTTTTTCTATTAATAAATTCAGATAAGAAAAACCATCAGGTATCATAAACTGGAACGAACATGCCACAGCACGTGTGAACTTGTGCGGATACGTATAGCAAGGACGTTAAAATCTCGACTAATCAAAGGTCGCCCATAGTTCATTCACACAATGACAATGAGTAAGGAGTAACTACTTTGAAAAATAAATCAATTGGAATGTTATAAAATTTCTAAGTATAGGTATATTCGATAACGGTAATTTTAATATCATGCAAAAATTCCTATTGCACTGTATTCATTTAGTAATTTCTCATCTTGGCAAATATTTGATTTACAAAATATTGCACAAGGTTACATTTTTAGAATTTTACAATAAAATATTTTCGTGTAGGTATAAAAATATTTTAAAATTATAAAGTATTATTTATTTATTTTATTTAAATAAAGTATAGATGTATAATTACAAAATAATTATTATTGGTAAAAGAAGCAGGTACCAAGCAAATTTAATTCCTGAACTTTGTATTTTATTTTGATATCTATTAATGTGATATTATTATTATGTTTATTGATATTGTAAAAAGATTATACTTTATAATTTATGGATACACACAAACTTAGCTAATTCAATAATTAAAAAATTATGATAAATGGCGCAGAGAAAAAAAATCAGAAAAATTAAAAAGCTTACACCATATTGCACATTTCCACGAACTTGTACTTGTGAACTATGTAAAAAGCAGGAAGTTTTCAAACATAGATAGACATTCAAAAACTATCCAATTTATATATTGTATATAATGGCAAAAATGTTCCTACATGTTTGGGATCACCCTCTCTGTATATATATTTATCTTTCTCTCTTATCTATTTCTATAAAATAAAAGTAAAAGTATGCAAATAAAATATAATAAGTGGCTACATCTTTAATATAAAGCAGTTGCATTTAGGTGCCTTTACACAGACACTCCCCAACATGCATGCAATAAGAAAGAGGAAGACCAAATTCTAGAACCACGATCTTCGTGTTTTCTATTGCTTAGATTGGAACGTGACGTTCTTGAATATCTATATTGACTTTGGGTATCTATGTAAAGTCACCTATTGTACAGACATAGCCATAGTTTGAGCCTATATATTGAGTTAATTCCAAAATGCAAAAATCATTTATCTTTATCTTTTTTATCTTTTATACTACCTATATTATATTTATTTATGTTTTGCCGTTATCTTAGAGTAAAATCGTGATTAGGACAATACATGATATCCTAATGTACTGTGTTAGATCTTAATGTTAATTTTTGCTGGCAAATAATCTAGTTTTTATTATATTTAGTGTTGTACTGTAGCTGTACCTGTAGGGACTATAATTATATTGAACATTAACGTATGATATAATAATTAATTTTAATGTTTACGTTACTATTTTTTATAGTTCTATCATTAGTTTAAACTTGTTCCTTACCATGTCCAATGTTACCCGAAAACTTACTTTAAACATTTTCCACCTCTGAGTTTTCCTGTCCTAGAGCAATTTGTTTTAATCTGGAACGAATAGCCTAAGTTTTGAGTTATGGAATGATATTCCCGGATCATATAGACGAAAACCGAGATCGGGCAAAGTATCGACAATAAGTAGTGTGGGCACTACTGATGAGTCTCCTGAAAATCCTTAATAAAAATTTTCCATTATGTATACTCCGTTTCTTCAACTTATCACTTGTCGGATGTCAGATGTTTAATTGTTGAGCAAATACTTATCTTCTCTGTACAAGATAAAAAGGAGAAGATAATAAAAGGTTATAAAAACAACATTATAGATGGTTTATTCATTTTCTTATTAATCTGTGATATTATATAAGGTATAATCCATAATATAAATAAAAACCATTGGTACAACATGTGTTCCTTTTTATAAACTCCAATAATGTGTTTGCGCTAACCATGAAAGCTAGAATTGAAGAATCTTTTCCATTAAACTATGTAAACGAAATCCTCCTTAATACTACGTATTTATACGTATGTATCAAAGTAACCAAATTTTTAATCTTTTGCACAATGCAACTTAAACTTTTATTCGCCACGTTCTTCGGGCAATTCTCAAAATATGCTTCTTATTAAGGCTTCGCTTGGCCTTGAATTCTTTAAATTATAAACTTTTATGAATTTCTATACTTATGGTCGATGATCGAACCTGCGACTGTGGAATGGCAATTCAATATTAACTTTTATTTTTATTCTGCCATTCCAAATTTACCATCGATAAATCTGAGAGTCAATATCAATTTATATATCCTCTTAAGCAAAGATTTATATGGACCAGAAACATTTTATCTTTTCAAATTACAACTCAGATTGACAACATTGAGTTGGTGAAATGTTGGATAGATTTTTGCTGTGTTTTTTAGCATAACTGAAATTAATTCCTTTTTGGACAAATTATTAATTTAAAATTTAATGTACTATCTATTGCTTCAATAAAATGAAAACTATATAATATGATTTATAATGTATAACTAATAAGGAAAAACGGAATTTGAAAAAATACACGATAATACATATATCGTGTAATATATAAAATATATTATATATGATAATATATCACGATAAATATCATATCTTCGTGATTATCATACGTCACACACAAACAGGAAGTTTATTAATAGGGTATTGCTGATAATTATTGATTAAATAGTTATTTTTAAATTGTATATATTTTAATTATGGATCCATGCGTGTAAAACACTTGATGTAGTTATATATAGATTGCTCGATGCTCTGAAGATCATCATAGGCACTTTAGTAAAAATAAATGCTGTCAATAGGCGAAAATATAAGGTGAATGTTTAAGTACAATTAATTGAAAAATTTGATAACTATAAAATATTACAATTAGATAAAAATTTAAAAATTAATGGCAAAAATAAAGAATAAAAATTAATATGAATATTTTCATAAGCTTTAGACAATGGTTTGTTATGCTATCATCGAATGTTTTAAGAACATCGATATTATAATTTTTAAATTTTAATCTGGCATTAATTTTGCAGGTTTTACTGTCGTTAGTTAATAATTTAGTATATATTTTGTATAAAATATTTGTACAACAAATTTTGTGATTCAATTTCTACAACGCAAAAATATTATTTCAGTAATCGTCATATTTTTTATTTGTGACGTTGTCTATTGTCGCACTACAATGTTTATGAAATCAAATGGTGCACGTAAATCGATAACTTTAACCATGGTTTAATTTTTAACGCCTGAAAATACGTCATCAATCATATTTTCTGTCATTCAATAAAAATTTAATTTCCACACGTTTTAACAAAACATCATTGATGGCAATAAACTTTATGTGGTTAATATAATTACAATTTATTTGCGGTTCTTAAATTTACAATAACAAAACGTAGGTTTCTATTACTACATAATTGTTATTTTGTTATCAATTACGAACAATAAATTATTGAATCTGATATAACAAATTGGTAGTGAAAAAAGTATAATAATATGTTATTGCAAAAGCTTTTTCCAAGTTTTGAAAATAACATTGTTTTGTATCACTTTTTATTTTCTGATAATATTTTTCACATTGAAATACAATGAAGCCGATAAATTCACGTAAAATTTTGTTCTCGGTATAAAATTTCATTATGTATTTACAATAATTAGCAGAAGTTTCGATTTTTCATTTGCCCTACTTTGAATTTTGTATCGCCATCTACTTTCTATGAACCTTCATACATAATAAATTGTAAGGTGAAAAGTATTACATAATTTGAATTCCTTTAAGTTAGTTCTTGGTAAATTTAAGTAATAAATTATTTTGTAAATATTCAAATACCAGGGCTATTCCAAAGTAACGAATGAATTTATTATTAGGTACATACTACATGTAAATGATATTTTTGCACTTTTTTGTTAGATATCAAAAAAACTGTAGGTCTATACATGTAACTATTTCCGAAAGGCTCTTTTCCGTAGATTTTAACTATTTTTTCAAAAAAGAGATACAAGATTATAAATCAATATTTGTCAATTAAAGGTCAATATTTGAACTAAAAGTGCTTTTTGTATTTTGGCTAGCACGTACTGAAGAAGCTTTGAAAAAATATTTGTAATCAACGGAAAAATCCTATCGGGGACAGCCGGAGTTTGTTTAGTAGATATGTATGTATATACAAAAATCTTGTTGTGCAGTGTTATCGTTTAAGGAATATTTTGTTATTTTACCGATAAATTATAACTAGTATTATACTACTGCTCATAATATAATGTACATAATTTTCTAATTAATACGTAATATGACTTTGTATATGGTTTAACTTTCTTGAAAACTACTTTTTTAAAACATGTCAACAGGATTTAAAAAAATTAACTCTAAATTTAATTGGAAAATCCTGGCACTTACGAAATCATATATCATTTAAACGTGGACGGAAACGTTTTCGTGTTCAAATGAGTAACAAAGTATTTCGGTTAATCAAAAATTAGGTAGTACTATCTAGTAAATACGTAATAAAATTTAATCCATTAGCGATTGTGAATTTATGAGGAAAAATAAATAGGAAAAATAAGGACCTTCGGAAAGCAATGACCAACCACCGAAATCGTTTAGCCTACATTGAACGTGTATGATATATGGATACAAGGTCCAGAAGACCACTAAAGGCATGTTTTTTTCCGTGTTCTCATACGTATTCCAGCAAGGAATTTGTTCAGATGTCAAGGAGCGAAAAAGGTGCTGCATCTGAATATTTTTGCTGAATTTCCCTCAGTTATTCCATGTATGTCACTGCGAGTAAAGAACTTATTGCTCTAAACTAAATGGGAAATTATAAAATGTAGATGGAAATTCCAGTTTAAATAATTTTATTAATTAATTTACCTAGTAGGTATATATTATAAGAAAACGTGTCCAATACTAATGGTTACGGTTACAGACTGTTATGAAATAGTTACTTAAAATTTATGAGTACGAAGTCTTAATTAAAATACTGATTGCAAACATTGCAAATGATGATAATAATGATATGACTTTTGAATTAATTTTTACTCGCACATTACTGAGCACGTGTTCGGCGTAAAATAATTCTTTGTTCTTACAAATAATTTGCTTAATGTAACGCACGGATGTAACGTAACGGATCACATTAGCTTGTACCTTGTACTATTGTTAACACGAGCAAAATCAAGCAAAATAGTTCGTCGTATTATACATATCACGAAAAAATAATCTGTTCATGGAGTGAATCACTCGTCATTGGATTGTATGATTGTTTTTATTTTGTTTTATACATACATAGGTACACATACATACACAAATATATTACCAAATGGTTTTAGTTATCGCTAGGAAAATTATTACATAATCAATGAAACGGATATTAGGTACAACAGCTTGCCAATACTTTCGCCAATCGTTTATACGTTTACGCACACACAAATATTATGGAAAGCCCAAGAGATTAACAACATTGAATTTATAATTTGGATGACGCACATAATCATTTTGTAGAACCGAGATCGACTCGGAACAGGTCAGGGATTCGTGTCTAGCAATGTTAACGACCTACTTTATATTGACAAAGTGTTAAAATGTTATTGCTACTAAATTTATCAGAAATTCGAAAGTACAGTTTAAAATCATCAACAATTTTGTTTTTAGTTTTTGCCAATTTTTTGCAAAAATTTTATATTTGAGTGATTATTTTTTTAAATTTATTTTTTTCTGGGAAAACGTAAACTAAAACGTAAAAAACAAATTTCTTACGTTAATTTCATTAAAAATTACGTCTTTTAGGGGTGGGCGAGTATCGACTTGTCTGACGGGAAGATTATAATGCGGTTTGTCCAGCCAGTGAATAACACTGCTTGTTGGAACAATATTTAATTTTGTTTTATATGAGTAAATATTAGAACTATAAATTGACATGAACCCGTAGAAATACTTTTTAACGATGTAATGGTGTAAAGAAGCCATTTATATTAAATTAATTTCAGACGCTTTTGATTATATTATAAAGTTGCGTTAAAATTGGAAACTATGGTAATGCCCCTGGTTTTTTAAAATAGTATCTACTTTATTTTCGCGAAAACCAGTATGGTCGTCATTATTTAATATTATTTATTATTATGATTTTTTTAAACCCATAATAATAATTATTACTTATTATAGACAAGATACCCATAGTTACGTCCAACAAATCACTTATTACCATTAGCTATAGGATATAAACCACAACAATTATTAGATTAAATGCAGATTTATACAATGCATGTGAACAGGATTGGCTCAATTAGAACATCCAAAAAAGCACCTATACAACTTTCCTCCTCACTGGTAGCTTGTACGCGAGAAAACTAAACGAGCAAGAATAAAAAAAAACATTTTCCCCATTGCCCCATTGCTTGTATCGAATTACGCCCTTAAATATTTTGGGCCCTGGGCAAGTGCCCTGCTCTAGTTACGTTACTGAAAAGACCACATATATTTCACAATGTCTTATAATATTATAATATAGTTTTTGCGACGGTTATATACCAAGCGATTGGAATGTATGAATCAGGGCGAAGTGTTTAATAGATAGGTACATACAACATATTATGGGTTGTCATAAGCTTAGGCTCAATTAAATATATATAAACCAAGATCAAAACAACCCTCTTGCATCGTACCAAAGTAATTTTTAGAGTTTAAATGCACTTTGTAATCAGTTCTTATGATCACAATAATTAATAAAAATAAATTTTAAAAACCTTACGCAAACTTACGCAAATCAATTAAAATAATTATTATTTAATTTCTCTTTTAACATTGACGTTTTGTCAATTAGCTAGGTTTATGCTAATATAACCCAATTCTAATGTCGATGTTATTTTGAGGTCGCTCTGAATTCCGCGAACTTCCCGATTAAAACACGGAATTTCTGTTCTTGAACTCCATCAGCGATCACATCAAGCCATTGGCGTGGTCTATAATATAGTCAGATATTTTGCAACATACCGCAACAGTTTGCAACGTAGAACCATCCTGAATTCTTGACTTCGGCCAAACAAAAAGCCAATGTTTCTAAAACACCGTAAGATTCCAGTTTTAATTCTTCCTACCCCGAAATTTTTTTTATTTAAAAAAATATCTTATCACGTTGCATACTTATAATAGGTACCTTCGAGTATTATTTAATCCACTTGCTTTATTTTTGAATAGTTTTCATATGGATAAGAACATAATGTTGAACGTTATTTTATATAATAATTATATTTCTACTATAATAATTAAATTATTATTGGGTAGTTACAGCTGAACTTAGTACTCTGTACTATCGAAACTAACCACGTTTATTTTTTTTAAATAATGATGCACAAACGGAAATTAGAATTGTGACCTTGGCAAAAGATGAGTAAAATTTATGGATCTTCAGAAATTCAGTTTTAGCATTCTAAGTCTCAATATAAATTATTATATTGGTTTTGGTGAAGCATTAATTTAATAAAAAAATTACTTCTCAATTTATTGCATGTATACACGAGCATAATATCTAATCTAACTAGCACAAGTACCAACTTATTAATGATAACATCAACAAATTATCAGTCGCATATCAGAAAAAGTGAATCATGTAAAATTTTCGACTTTTCAGAACAATCTCAATGTGTACTTCATTTCAACAAGCGCGGATACAAGTAATTGTGATATCTAAATAAATAATATAAAAATATAATTCGACAAAATATTTGTTACAAATCACGTTCCAGTCAAAAGTTCCAATATTTTGATTGTATTTAGAGATTGCCTTCTATTAAAAGTTAAACACATGATGTTTTCATTCTAAAGATTCCTGCGGTAGCTTTTGCTGATAAAGATATTCCTACTTCCTGGCTCATTTATCTTTTTTGCGGGGTTTTTAAGAATTTTGGAAATATTATTATGATTACAATAAATTTATAAGCATATGATGTGATTATATAAACAAATTTCTTCGTTGGTAAAATTACTAATGTTACCATTATGTAGAATACCATACCAATCTAATTTGTAAAAATTCAAAAAAGATATTTCGGGGATACAGATAATCTAGCGAACATTCGTTAATGATTAATAATGAATCATGGTAAAATGGAATATTATATTATGGTGTATAATAAACATATACTAATAATTTGGAAAGGTGTATGTATAAGGATCTATAGAAATGACCCTAATTAAGTAACACTTTATGAATGAAATTGAAAGTATCTACGGAAGATTTACATGATTTCACACTTTCAAAGTGTGTTTTGAAAATTTTATCTTAAAATTTATCAAATGGCCCAAGTATCAGGCCACACATGTTCTTAGAGTGATCACTTTTAAAACACGAATCGTGTTTGTACAAAAATGTTCCTTTAAGTTTGAACTGTTAAAAAACAATTAATATTATTTTGTAAACAGTTTCCGAATAACAATTAGGTAGATATTTGGTATTTTCAATTCCCAGCAAAATATTTTCTTTTTGAATAACTGAATAATACCCTGAATAAATTAAAAATTCATATATAAACAATTTGGACAAGCGTAGGTTTCTCGAATGTATTTTACACGGAAAGATAATTTCCCGCCGAGTATCTGTTCTGGGAATTTTTCTCCCACTCCGCACTGTCGTGGCCAAGTATATAATCGATCCTCGGCAAAACACCGAGTTAGTTCGTTAACGTTGCTTGTTTGGATAAAACTATTGAGATTTGTTAACTGCGATATTATTACACAACATTGTTTAATATTACTAGAAGTGATTGTTATTGTGACTTGCTAAAGTTGTGAAAAATATTTTTTGAATTTGTTAGTGAAAGTTATAAAAGTGTTTCCCAAATTGTTATATTCCGAAGTTACCAATATGTGTATTGCAAAAGTGGAACATCCGAAGTGCAAAATGCTAAATAGAAACACCATAGGACGCGAAGTTGTAAGTGCCGTCACAAAGGCACGTTGTGAACGTCGTCTCGTTTGTGGCCTTTTACCATCCCTTAATTACCTGGATGATAATCCCGAAGACGCACTTCTCTGCTTGCTGACCAGATCAGAAGAAGCTGGCTCCCACATGCAAACCGTTCTTTTGCAAGCTTACTGTTATGAAAACTACATTCCCGTTATACAGGTAATTATCATTATTTACAAACATGGATTTTTCAGAGCATTGATGCGTTTAAAAACAAAATAACAAAACTCGTCAATTCTTAAATACATTATTTTCCATATTACTTATGTAAAATATCAAACACTAATGGGTTTTTTTATTTGCAGGTTGACAGTAGTGAAACTTTAGCTTCAATATGTGGAATTTCCTTCCAACGCAAACACACATCGGAAGAATGCTTCTGTGTTGTAATAGCAAGAGATGTTACCGTACCATTAAGTGTTGACGAAGATCCACCTCGTTCGCCATCTGAACAAATTCTAACCGACTTTTATGATTGCACCCTAAAGGAATTTCCCCAACCTGTAATCCAGCTACCACCTATTGTAACTTGAAGATATAATATAATCGAGTCGAACATACTCGTAGGATTGAAATTTATAACTAATACGGCAAAATCGCAAATTATAAATATTGTAATTTGAAAGAGGAGGGGGCACTTAGTAATTATGCTTTTGTTTTATATAAAAAATGAAATATGCACAATATTTTGAATGTGCTGTGTATAAAATATTAAAACGTAAACAAAAAAATTGTGCCAGATGATAAAGATATTATTGATTGTTGTTAAAACATGTTTTGATGGGGATTGGTGATGTGTAAATCCCCAATAGAATTACTTTGATTTAGTTTGTAATTCGTTATGATTATATACTTTTCATTGAATAATAAAAAAGTTATAATAAATTAATTTGTTTTTTTCTTAAATCTAAGTTGGTAAAAACTTAAAATTGTAATACTTGAATTATTGTAGATATAAAAAAAATATTCCGACCAACTGATTAGATAAGTTTTGAAATATGACACCGTTTTGTCATTTTAATTACCTTGACTTTGGAGTAGCAAAAACAATGCCCAAGTATTTTTCGAACTAGAACTGCATACAAATGTTGCATTATTGCAATTGCAAGCATTTTCATAATAGTGCTATGAACTCCGGTTGACGTGTTGTAGTAAGCAACGACCGGGATAATAGTTTTTTTGATAGTTGCAGAATTTTTAAATATCTATTCACGAAAAAAATTTCTCTTTTATTAACAGGTAAAGAGTAAAACTTTCTTTTAGTTAGTTAAAATAAATATAATAATAAATTATGCAATAATATAATATCGGTTAAACCAATTCGAACGACGTGGCGCGCCATCTTTTAGTAAATGCAATAATTTATTCCAAAAACCAGATTTATACTGTTAAATGGTGAATCATAATCTGTCTTATAAAGGAAACCGCAATACAATAATTCTTTCAGTGTTTGACTTCGTGTGTTACTGTTCCAATCGTGTCATAGTGTTCTCTAAAATGTCAGATCTACCTGATTGGCCAACCGATTCGCCTCAATGGACTCCAGAAGAAATTCATTTCATTATGGAAAAGATTCCTGTAGAAATTAAAGATTCAAATTTAAACGAAATTATAACAAAAAGTGATGCTTTTCCAATAGCATTTCCCATTGACAGCGTGCGTTGTAAAAATTTAAAAGATGTTGTTTCGGCAGAAATTTTGGAAAACAATTGCAACAGTGCTTATCCATTAATTCACGAACAGGTTCTTCGTTTGTACATTGCCTTTATTTTACATAAAAGGAAGCATGGAAGTGCAACCGAAAAGCATATTTATAAAGATATGTCGCTTCTAGATTTTATAGAAAGATTGCTTACCAAACGAGCCGCTATGTTTATAGGAAAACGGGATCAATATATTCTTATGGATAACACGAAAGGTTCCGGAAAATGGGAATTAATCGGAAAAGACCAACCTCAGTCAAAATTATCAATGCACAATTGTCTAAGTTACGATGAAATTAAATTATCCGTGTTTCTTTCCACTAGTTCGTATTCATATTTCATCAATGAAGGAGAACGGAAAAATTTCGGGCGCGTAAATGATTCTCGTACTAATATTGAAAGCTCTGGAGTTGTGATTGGAATTACCGGTGCTCGACTTGTAAAACCCGGTGTAATGGAATATCAAGAATCGGTGATTACGAAAGATCAAAACACTTCTCACAATGGATATGGGGATGAAAAAGATGACAGTTTACCTGCTATTTTTGCAAAATTTTACCAAGAACCTTGCTTTATTTATAGAGAATTGGATAAAGAATTTCCACGACGATTTATTGTGATAGACAACAACAATAATAATTACTTCGATAAAGTTAGTTTTGCTAAAAGAATTTCCATTTCTATTGATACACTGCTACTTGAAGCTAATCACAGGGCAAAAGAAAGAAATACCACAGCTTATATTCACGTTGTTGGATTTGGTCTCGGTGTATGGAAAGCTCACGCCGCACAAGGAAATATCTTGGCCGACACTTTTGCTCAAAGACTAAAGCAAGTTATATAACATAAATTATGTTTACCATTATTTTTACAATATTCTGTTTTAGATTTTGGGGCAACAAATTAAGTTCAGTATCGGATGTATTTTTTTCTTACTTTGATGGAGTTACTACTTGCGGTGGTTGTAAACATAACGAATTTATGAAAATTCCGAATCATGATTTAGGAGGAATAAAAATTTACATTGCCAAGAGAAATCCGCACGAAAAACTTAAGGGATCCGATGAAGGTACCTAGTCACTAAAGATACTGTAAGAAAACTTATTTTGCTTAAATTTTAGGAAAATTATTGATTGTAAGTTATCCTGGTGATGGCAATTCTTTACCAGGAAATGAGTTTTGGAAGAAACAACTGGGATCTACTGGAGATTCTGCTGCAGCAGCATCCACGCAAATAACAGAAGTGCATAATTGCTTTATAAATCCCAAAGTTAATGCTAATAATTTGCATGTTGCTACTTTTTCGGGTATTCTACCTTTTATAAAATTCCAAGAAAAATTTAAAAACAATTTAAAACGGAAACTTTAGAATAATATAATTATCCAATAAAATATAATATTAAAGCAATTGTTGAAAGGTATACCAAATCAAATTTTGTTGATACATAAGTCTAATAAAATTTAATATTTTAAAACTTATTATTAATAAAAATTATGTTTCAATGGTAGTTTTATCTTACTTAATATTTAAAAAATAAAATGTCGAAAAAGTTTTCAAATTATTTCTCATTGGAAATATTCAACCTTCGGGGTTTCCACCGCGACCGTGACAAAAGGTTTTTATACATAACTTCCTAACACGCGTGCTTCCGACCAAAGCAATAAGAACAAAGACCGCTTTTAAGTGTTTTTAGCACTTGGTGTTCTTTTTTATTGGTTAAGTTGGAAGCGTGCCTTCCAATATTGCGCTATACAGGTGTGGGACTTGAGCTAGGAACCATTTGATTTGATTTCAGCTTTCTACATTTTTCACTAAATCCCTCTGCCGAGTGATATTGTTTGTACAATATCGTTTTGTGTCTAGTGGAAGTGAATAGTTAAATCAAATTAATCGGGTAATACATAATTTTCCTATACGAACTTAATCATCAATCAAGTTGTCAAAATGCTTGTTTGCGTATAAGAAAGGCAGTTATTTATTTATTTTGGTCAATACCGTCAATACAATGACAAAATAGATAATTAACTGGAGGGCCGATCTTTTCACCTTCAAGTAAACCCCGCAAGTAAGTTTTAATCTACAAGTAAGTTACTTTTCGGTCTTTTCAACTACTAGTAAAATTTAGTAACCTAGCAAATCAGCTTATAGGCTAGTAAAGTTATGAGCACCTACCACAGACCTGTAAATATTTATTAGCATGATAAAGTTGGCGGACAAAAAACGAACTATGATTCTGCTTACTACAGTTTTAAAATAAAATGACGTTTTTAGAATTCTTATGTTCATGAATGCGAATTTTTGCAAACTTGCTACTTTTTTGTCTATTTTGACTAGACTATGAAGTAGAAGATTATTGTTGATTTTGGGAAAATTTTAGTCTGACCGATGATCTACAAATACTACTTCAACAGTGATGTCTTTTTTGCTTTCTTCTTCCTCTGCTTACTGGATTTCTGTAGATTGTTATAATAAGAAAGACCACAAGGGGGTAATCACTAAATGAAGTCTGTGGAAAGGAAAAAAATTCGTCTGCATGAAGTCTTTGTGAAATCTCCTAAAATCTTCAACAATTTTTATGAAGTTTCTGAAAGTTTGTACAATTTTTATAAAATCTCGTGAAGTTTTCATAAAGTCTGTGGAAAGCAAAATCTAAAGTGATCACCCCCTTGAGAGAGACGTATCAGTTGTCTCATTGATATCATAAGAATCCTCATCTGTTGTATGTGATTCAATATTGGAGCAAGACTGGCCGTGACCAGTGCGGTAGATACTGGTAAACAAACTGTGACACGTACACTTCCTCATAGGTTGTGCGGAAATGTATGCATATTATAATATGTAGAATATGACTTCTCCAACTTTTGTAATCGCGATATCTCAGGATAGGTGATTCGTAGGAAGAAAGTATGACAACAATAATTTTTGTGGGGGATTGCATGATCTGCAATTTTTGTTTGACTTATTTTTACAATAACATTTACCTTTTACAAGGAAAATGCGAAAAACAGATATCTTTGATTTTTGACTTAACAGTTTTTCGCAGAATACCTACGATATACCAATTTTCAGCTTTATGCGAATTTTTCCAAACTTAAATGTCTATTTTGACATTTACAATTGTACCAAATTAAAAATTTTTAATATCGATGACTTTTATATTTAAGTAAATTTGAGCTAATAGTTCAATTCGCGCTAAATTTTAGTTTTAATTATAATACCAACCGTACTTATACTTCAAGTAGTTACTGGTTGCATAAAATTGAATGAAAAGACCGAACTGACTTATTCGACCATTAAAAAGCCCAAGTAAAGTAAACGTCAAGTAACTACTTGACGTATAACTTAAATATGAAAAGATCGGCCCATGTAAATTCCTGTATATAAAAAATATTTCAATATAGACATCTATCAATTCCGTATCTTCAATTTTTTGAATGATTCCGTGGAATGCCACTAGATTTCGTAACGAACACAAAATAAAGTAGAAAACATATAATTGCCTATTATTTAAATATAACAATATTTTAAACTAGAACCAAGTTAAATAAACGATTAAATATTTTTAAAAATTGTATTTATTAGATACGATATTTCGAAAGCGGTTGCTTTCATTTTCGAAAAATGTTTAAAAATATTAAATATTATTAAATTTTAATCGTTTATTTAACTTGGTTCTAGATTAAAATATTGTTATATTTATCACAAGTTAGAAATTTTAAAATTTATATTATTTATATAAATTTCTTTCAATTTTTAAGGCACTAAAAAATTTTAACTTTAATTTTGAGAAAAAATATGGAAAAATGTAAAACTTGTTCAGATAGGTGGCGCGATGAGTATTGTAAACATTTACTGCATGTTCTAGTTTTTATTATTTTTTTCCATAAAATAAAATAGAAAAATGTTATTTCTGTAATTTATTGCTCACTAGCTTTACGTAAAATTGATTTTTTGCCTATAATATTTTGGACCGCCGCCACCGGCGCCGCGCCGGATTAACCCTCTCTTGAGAATATTTAGAACATTACATTACATAATAGTACCTAGATATTATATTTTCATATTACTCTGTATTAACTATTTCTCTTATAGTGTAACCATGAACCAATCTGTAAAATTTTGCTGAAACATGCAGATACTTGCAATTATATACGTATATCTAAGTACGTGCACTTCACTATCATATTTTTGTATTGTGATTTTTTTTTAGATTTACTGTGAAAAAGTAAGCAACTGTATTGCTTAGCAAAATGTTTGTCATACCAGATTGGCCCGATAGTTCTCCTGTATGGTCGAATGATAATTTGGCTTTGTTAACAGCCGATGCCGACGCAGAGCAACCACCAGCAGTAGGTTTGAATCAAATATTGCAAAACAGTGATGAATTTCCAATCCGATTTCCCATAGAAAGTGTACGATGTAAAGTACTCCAAAATGAGTTGTCAGTTGACATTTTGGAAAGAAACATCAATTCAGTTTATCCAGTGATTCACGAAAACGTCCTGTTCTTGTGTACCAGCTTTTTGTTGTTTAAACAGAAATTCGGATCTTGTATTGAAAGAGAATTATATAAGAAGATGTCATTGTTGGAGTTTATTCAACGATTATTAATTAAACGAGCAGTTATGTTTGTGTATACTACATCTTATGATTCGTATCTATTACTGGACGGTCTAAGAGGATTTGATAACTGGGAAAAAATTGGAACAAACTCGGAGAATGAAAAAATTAATATTAATAACTGCTTAAGTTATGATGAAATAAAGTTATCGGCGTTTCTATCCATTTCTTCCTATACTGATTTTATAAACGATGGGAATCGGCATAACTTAGCTGTAACAAATAGATCCAATGTTGAACCCGAAGGTATTATTATAGGTCTCATCGGAGCTCGATTTGATAAAAAGAACGTAATGGAGTATCAAGAAGTGATAGTGTCTGAAGAACAAAATCAAGAAAGCAACGGATATGGTACTCAATTTGCCCCAACCATTCATTCCTTATTTTCTGGTTTTTATGGAGAAGCTCCTTTAACATTTAACCAAGTCTCAAAAATCAATAAAACTGATTTAAATCGCTTCAACCAATTGCAGGATGGCAGGTTTTTTGATAATCTGGTGTATTGTAAAAGAATTGCTCTGTCAATTGACACTTTATTACTGGAAGCGAATGATCGAGCAATTAAGAAAAACACGACCGCTTTTGTTCATGTTGTGGGAATTGGTCTTGGTGTATGGAAAATATCGCCTCATCAAAATTCGTTGTTTTTGGATGTGTTTGCCAATAGAATACGGTAAGTACATCGTTATTTAACAGCTTAAGACCAATAAAATAATTTGTTTGCAGAATTTTGGGGAACAAGCTTCATGCTATATCGGATGTCGTTTTTGCATACTTTAATGAAAATAGTAGCTGTGGAGGTTACCGTAATGGAGATATAATAAATTTAGCTGGTCATCCAAGTAAAGGCATAAAAATTCTCATCGAAAAACGAGAGCCACATACAAAACTTCGTGGAAACGATGAAGGTTACGTGATCGTTAATTTTATTTATCAAATGTAATAATCTATTTCTAAATTTTAAGGCAAGCTTCTGGTTGTATCTTACGCATGGGATGGTAATGCTTTACCGGGTAACGAATTTTGGTTAGGAGGCCTATCTGGATCGGGAGATCCTGCCGCAGCTTCGTCAACCCAAATTGCCGAAATTCATAATCCTCATATTAATCCTATAGTTTGTGCCGAGAATCTCAGAATTGCCACATCTAACGGCTTAATACCATACAAAAAATATTGTCAAGATTTAAAATCAAGTCAAAATGACTGAATAATTATTCTTGGAATACTGACTGATACACATATTTCATAGGTAGACTCTGTTTTTCTGATAACTTTTAGAATTTCTTGATGAACTATATATTGTTCTAACGGTTTAGTACACACGTGATATAAAACACATAACATTTACTTATGGTTAACCCTATCTCGCAAAATATATGGTCTTCGCGTAACTTCTACTTCTTCGTAATCATCGTCAGAGAAAACATTAACATCGAGCATTAATAAATCCATATTTCGAGGTTATAAAATATGTAATTGCAAAATATTAAATTAATTTTATTAATTTAATTTAAAATCAAAGTTTTATTAATTTAATTAGTATAATTTATATATAATTTAATATATTCTTACTAGTTAATAATTTTATAGTAATTATAAAATGTTCACACGTCAAACTAATTTATTTTTATAAAAACACTCGTACTCGTGTAATTCCGGAACCCTCAGTTACTTAACAGCGCTGTTATCTTTTATGAAGAAACCGGGCATTATTCGTTTGAAAGTCGATATTATGCTAAATGCCATTATTGTATATTTGTGTTACTTTCAACACTACAAGCTAATAATAATCTTTCCTTTAAAACAAAAAATAAACAAGTTCGTAATTTAAATTTTTATTTTTTTATAGAACTTTATTAGAGTACAGCTTCACCAAGCTTAGAAAGGCCCCACAAAATATGCCAACTAATTTGAAAATATTTGAATTACCCAATGAACGTCAAGTTATTTCTCAAGTTTATATTCTGTTGTAAAAGTTGAAAATAATTGCGCGTGTTTACGTTATTTGTCGTGGTTGTTTGTCTTATTATCTATTATCTATTATCTCTTATCTACAAAAACAGAAATCTTCATAAATTGACGAATTCTTGGATTTTGCACACCAGTATTTAACATAAGCTATAATTACTCATTTCATTATGTTTCGGTTGCTCTCCCATAAATAGCTGTTATATAACTGGTGTAGTGTATAATATAATTTCATTACGTAACTAGTTTGATAATGCAATATAGTGCGGTACTGGCTACCAGGTCTGCTGGCTACACAACGTGCAACGTTGTCTAACGTAAATGTCGTGACACCTGACCAGCAGAATTAAATAAAATAATATATTGTTTTTCATTGGAAAATTTTAACCTTTGAATACTTACGTTGTATACATATTACAAAATTAATCTGTTGTAAATACCCAATTTGCCGAAGTAAGACTCAGAGTCGTCTAGATTTTCCACTGAATCACTCTGCTGATGAATAATATTGTTTTGTGTTTGGTGAAACCACAGAAGAAACTAAACAGCAAATAATCCAATTAAACAGGTACGTAGTAATTTTTATTAGACCAGATTTAATCATGAAAATTGTAATTTAATAAATTAGTTTGGGCATAAATGAAAAAATTAATGATTAAAAAATCTTATCAGATAACATATTAT
This sequence comes from Cantharis lateralis, assembly GCA_963170105.1. Taxonomy (NCBI): domain Eukaryota; kingdom Metazoa; phylum Arthropoda; class Insecta; order Coleoptera; family Cantharidae; genus Cantharis; species Cantharis lateralis. The sequence goes on along the minus strand of OY720624.1, from coordinate 56,122,463 downwards.
GCCGATAGTATATTATTCAAGCATAGAAATCTATCGGATTTCCGATTATGTGGTATACCACTAGATATCGCAATAAGCACGAAATATAGTGGAATATATTGAAAATTATTAAAAATTAATTATAAAGAAATAAATTATGTAAACATAATTTTCAATTATACTATGTATTGTATCTACTACTATTTATTTTTCATAAACAAACTTTGAAAGTTGCGATGAAGCTGATATTGTTATATCTCATTCCGTAGATCGTGCCATACAGCAAAGTTACAAATAATGCTAACATTTAACTTATTATTATTATTTTAGATTTAAAATAGTTTTCATAATTTCATTTTAGTTTAATTTCGAATGTATAGTTATAATGGTAAATATTGTATCTTTGTATACCATTCAAACGTTAAATTTACTAACGTAGTGTATGGTTTTTCTTATGATAACATTTTATTTTTAGATTTTCCTGTTAAAAATAAGCAACGTTTTTATTTAGTAATTCTTTAGCATCTGAAGCCGCAGCTTATAGTGAACTTTTGAAAAATGTTTCCAATACCAGATTGGCCTGACAGTTCTCCTGCATGGTCGGACGATAATTTGGCTTTGTTAATAGCCGATGCTAATGCACAGCAACCACCAGCAATAGGTTTAAATCAAATATTGCAAAATAGTGATGCATTTCCAATTCGATTTCCCATAGAAAGTGTACGATGTAAAGTACTCCAAAATTATTTGTCAGATGCCCTTTTGGAAAGAAACATCAATTCAGTTTATCCAGTGATTCACGAAAATGTGCTGTTTTTGTATACCAGCTTTTTGTTGTTTAAACGAAAATTCGGATCTAATATCGAAAAAGACGTATATAAAAATATTTCTTTGTTGGAGTTTATTCAACGTTTACTAATTAAACGAGCTGTTATGTTTGTGTATGGACATAACGATTCCTATCTATTATTGGATGGTGGAAAAGGATTTGGTAACTGGGAAAAAATTGGAACAAACTCGGAGAATGATAAACTGAATTTACAGAAATGTTTAAGTTATGATGAAATAAAATTATCAGCATTTTTATCAGTTTCTTCGTATACTGACTTTCTAAACGATGGAAATCGTCACAACTCGGGTATCAGAAATAGATCAAATATTGAATCCGAAGGTATTATCATAGGTCTCATTGGAGCTCGATTCGAAAAGAAGAACGTAATGGAGTATCAAGAAATTATAGTGTCTAAAGAGCAAAATCAAGAAAGCAATGGGTATGGTGCTCAATTTGCCCCAACCATTCATTCATTATTTTCTGGATTTTATGGGGAAGCTTCTTCAACGTTTAACCAAGTTTTGGAAATCAGTAAAACTGAATTAAATCGTTTTAACAAATTGCATGACGGCAGTTTTTTTGATAATCGGATGTATTGTAAAAGAATGACTCTATCTATCGACACTTTATTATTGGAAGCCAACGATCGAGCAATTAAGAAAAACACAACTGCTTTTGTTCATGTTGTAGGAATCGGCCTAGGAGTATGGAAAATATCATCTCATCAAAATTCATTGTTTTTGGATTTGTTTGCCAGTAGAATACAGTGAGTATAACGTTATTTCATAGATAAAAATGATTTTTTGATTAAAAAGTAAAATTCTTATTGCGAACCAAACTTATAGATTAATTTTGTACTAATTTTTACCTAAATGGAGGCTTTAATGGGGTCGACCAGCTAATGGTTATTTTTTATCTTATAGATCAATTTGTAGAATTTTCCTTGTTGGTATAGCTTTTATAGTATATGTATGGTATGTCTCAATTTTAATATCGAATTTATATACCGTCAGTATATGGCAACGAATAGTTCTTCTGTTTATTAACCCTACAGAGCATACGTCAACTAAAGTCACCCCATTGCATACGTCGGGCCTAACAGGCTGGAATGCATGGATATTTCGCGAGAACAAAATAATTTTTTAATTTGATGTTTTATTAAACTTTATAAATGCAAAAAATTTAAAAATAAATGTAAAATTGTTAAAAAAACATAAACAAATTACTTAAGAAATATTCAAGATGAAGAAAATATTCATGATAATCATCTGAATTTTGTTTTACTATATTACATATTACATTATTTGTCGAATTTCTGACAGAAATAGTACTACATCTAAATCGACATTTATAGTCATACTGCATCTTATAATATTTCAATGCGCTGCGCTATTAGAATTATTCAATATTTTTGTAATTGATATATGCAAATATTGTACTTTTTGGTGAAGTTACAATAATAATTAGTATATCAATTTGTATCGTGACACTGAAGTTATACTATATTGTATTATGAAGAGACATGCAAAAATTATGTTGCGTCTTATGTACTTCTTATGTCTTACGTTCATTGTGAACAAGCACTTATACTAAATCATATTTTTTTAAAGTTTCATTATAATGTTATTCAGTCGTTCATTATCGATTATAATATACTGCAATGTTATTTTTGTAAAAATAATTAAACTAGTTTGCAACCTATCAGTGCCCATCAACTCAATCGGAAGCGAACTCCCAATCCCAGTAGTCGGTTCAAATCACAAACTACTAAAATACCTCCAAAAAAATATTCTTTCTTTAAAACAAAATATAATTTCCTTGCATAGAAAATAAAAATTATGTGTAAAAAATAATGAAACAAAGACAACAATTCAATATAAATGTGAGGAGCGATAAAGATTCCAATAAATTGTATTTTCAAATACGGTTGATATCGTCGATAAATTTTCGTGTATAAAATATGCTATTAAAATTATTGCAAATTACACGAATTATAAAATGTAAAAAAAAATATTTAGCACTTAGCTGTATAATCGCTGAAGCTGAGAAGACCTCAAATTTAAACGATCCGGGAAAATTTCAAAAAAATGGCACCAAAACTCAGGAAGACACCCTTTCACCTCCGAAACTCGATCAAGAAGATCTTATCTTCCCTTGCGCAAACGCCTTGGTCTTCGCACTCTGAACAATATACAGGGCATCATTAAAATGTTTAAACAAATTAACTCTGCCCTGTTGAAATTAAAAATGATGATTGCATCTTCCCCAAAAACAATATAAAAGAAACAAAATATCCAACTCTCTTAAAAATCGAAAATATAAAACAGAATTTTGTCTGTTCCATGACAATGCATAGGTATATCTACTTATTATCTACTTATATTTATTAATTTTTTTACACATAATATTGTAATAATTAGGTATCGATTATCCGTAATGCTTAGAACTATTAAATATTTTATCAACTATCGAGGAACATTTTCTATTGAAATATCAAACATGTGAATAACTAGTTGGAGAAACACTATAACTCTATCTCCATAGCTTTCTATAATGTCGTAACAATGAACATCGTGAAATTTATGAGAATTTAAAATTTTTATTCTACATGATTACTTTATAATTTATCGGTTGAAACGTAAAAGCATAATAAATTAAACATTTATGTAATTAAATTAAACTTTTTAAATATCACATTTAGTAGGCATAATCATTATTTATTTTTTTTAAATTTATTCTATTCTTTTGTATAACTTTTACAACAAAATTAGTATCTCTTTTGCTTCCGTTTCTAACAATAAAATAATTTACTACTTTTAAAATTTATTATAAATTTTAGAACTAGTATTTAGTACCTGACAACTATATGTTTACTTTTTTAGCTTACAATCAGCTGTGTGAGCTGCATGAAAACTGAAAATATACATTCTGTATATGAATGTCGAATGCCAAGCAATATTTTTCGATTGATATATCTAACTATATCATCAAAATAATTTTCGTAGCATTATACTTCAATAAATCTATTTGTTTACAGGACTTTGGGAAGCACGCTTCATGCTATATCGGATATATTTTTTGCATATTTTAATGGGAATAGTAGTAGTGGAGGTTACCGTGATGGAGATATAATAAATATAAATGGACATCCAAGCAAAGGTATAAAAATTCTTATAGGGAGACGAGAGCCACATACGAAACTTAGAGGAAGCGATGAAGGTTTGTTTTGATCATTAATTTAATTTAATATTAAACTTTTTATTTAATATTAAAATATTAAACATAACCGATTTTTACATTTTTTAGGAAAACTACTGGTTGTATCCTACGCATGGGATGGAAATGCTTTGCCAGGCAATGAATTTTGGGCAGGAAGCTTATCTGCATCAGGAGATCCTGCAGCAGCCGCATCAACTCAAATTGCTGAAATTCATAATCCTCATATTAATCCTTTAGTTTGTGCCGAGAATCTTAGAATTGCCACACCTAACGGCTTAATACCATACCTAAAATATTGTCAGGATTTAAAATTAAACCAAAATAACTGATTGTTTTACTTGGAAGTCGGTTTTGCTTAAAGCCTGATATATATTTGACCATATTTTGGATTGTTATAGCCAAATATGACTATCACAAATTAGTACGTACAAATAGATATATTACAACTATTTGACTGTTTATTATTATAATTGTTTATCATAGCTTTTTTTACAATGCGTAACCACTATAATAAGCAGAGTATTACATAATAGTAGTGCATAAATTTTTTACAACTTAACTTTGTAGATGCGTTTTTCTTAACATTGTAGGTAGTAACTATCGTAGTTATTACTCAAAAAGTCCTGTGCAATACAAATTTTAATAATTTTTAAAAACTTGTTTCTATTCACGAAAATTGTAATTGGCGCAGTCGGTAGAATTCCTAAAATTTACCCTATCCTAAGACCATTATTTAAAAAAAATTAAGTTGAACATCAACAGTACATAGAAATAAACATAAGCATTAGAAATTAAGAAAACCAATGAACAAATAAAAAACAATCCGATAATATTGTAAGTCTTGTTTAATTTTTGTCTAAACTTCTCGAAGGCGGCACCGATGAAGTGAGTCCTTGTATTGAATACGACAATATTCAAAAATTGTAATATCCTCGCTTTGAAAACATTTATTAAAAAATTGACTGGATAAATCCAAACAAATGTTAGTTTAAAATATCCCCGACAGTTTAGAAGAAGCCATGAGTTTACTAATAGAAGAAGAAAATTTTCTATGTTCAGCAAATTAAAAATTAAACATCAAATTTTTACTTAAATAATACTCCAACACTTCAAATCACAGATTTAGAAAGACCTATAACAAACCTACACACTTTCAAAATAACTCAAAAAACCTTATCATAACAAAATACTTCAAATTTTAACAATTTTCATAAATTTTTTTTCGGAAGGAATTGTTATAAATATTGTTAAAAAGTTTATTCAGGTTAACTAATGCACTTTTGAAGTACATAGTAAAAATTTTTATTTTTATTTTTTCAATATTCTAATACTTCAAAATGCCGAATGAAAGTTACTCCGTGAAAAAAAGGTAAGTCGCTGGCGGCGGTGATATCTCGATAATGGCTCATCGAAAATGACAAGATCAAAATTGTTTACATTCAGTATGCGTGTAGCTCTAGTCCGAACTACGGATATTAAATTTTACGCATAAATAAAAAAATGGCAGACATTTAAAGAAAGAATTCAAAAAATGCCGCTTCTTTTTAATTTTTCTTTTGCCAAAAAAAATAGTAAAAATTAAAATTTAAATTCGATTTTTCGAATTTGTAGTTCAAGCTAGAGCTGTTTATGTGTTAAAATTTCATGAAGATTGGTTTAGTGGTTTCGGAGAAATTACCGCCGCCGACCGTAGTAAAAACTTAGATTTGAGAAAAACGCGTTTCAGGTTGTTTTAACGGAAAAGTGTTACCAAAAGTTAATCAATGATGCCTGCACCATACAAAATGCCTTCCGTCTCTTCGAAAATTTCATTTTCTTCCACTCTATCCTTCCTTGCGTTTGTTCTGGTCTCTTTAGATGATGGGAACTGAGGCGATTTGCTAACCACACACGCCCGTCATCACGTTTTCTGAAGAAATTGATGATGGAGTTTGATGCCCATGACGATCATTATCGTCACTGTTGGATCAAATCCGTCATTAAAAATACAGGCTGCAATTTACACAAAAATTATACGCAAATTACACGCAATTTCGCGCAAAAAATAAACCACAACTTAATATGGTTAGACTGCTCCGATCATGCTAATTTTTTGACACAATGCTTTTAGATACATATACTTCCAAAATATTCAAAAAAAATCGATATTTTGAAAATTATAAACCAGAATGATCCCTTAATCAAAGATCTTGACTTCAACGTAGACCCTTTAAAGGTACAAATAAAAATGTTAGCAGATCTTAGAAAACACAATTTTCTAATCGATTACACAAATCCATGGATACGAGTAGTTCACTTTAGATTTCACAAAAAAAGATACTCGATGAACTACCTTTTAAATCAAAATATTACTAAAGATCTACAAATTGTAAACAAAGTTGAAAATCCATTCAAATATTCGATTATCAAAAAAGAGTCACCCGCGATTGATGTTTAGGCATTTAAACATTTCAAACTCTGAACTATCGTAAGTTTACTATTTACACTGATCGTTGTCCATTGACCTGGCCTTTAAGCACAAAAGAGCTAAATACGAAATTAGTAAGATGGTTTTTAAAATTTTAAGTATGAAATTATCTACAAATATGAGAAATATAGCACAAATGCAGACTGTATATCCAAAATTTTGAATTTTATTCAATATTTGTATGTTTTGAATATTCCAAAAGTTTTAAGAAACTTTACTATTGGAAGTACTACAGCAGACCAACCTCAACCTTCGACTGCAAATAACAAAAAATTTAAATTTTATTCGAGATATCTAAATTAGATCCCTTCATTTTGACAATAACAACAATTTCCACTCGACTTTCACAAGACATGATAACATAAACGTAAAATGTTGTACTGTTACTAACAGTAAAAAATCAAAAATGAAAAAAATGCCGTGATAGTTTAAGGTTACTTGAAAATTTATGCTTTTTATTTATTCTGATTTGATAAGTGTTTCCCGAGAAAAAAATCATAAAGGTAGGCATTTTTCGGCATTTATAGAGTTTTATCTTAAAAACCATTGATTTTACGAAAAAAATCAACGACACAAAAAATGTGTGTTTTGGTCCAATTAAGCCTCTATAATTTTTTCAGATTTTTTCCTCGAAATTTAGATTTTTAAAACAAAAGATTGTTTGTAACTATTAAACGACTCATTAAAAAATAAGGCGTAAATAGAAGTTTTTTTTCAGTGTAATATAAGATATCGAATAAAATCATTTCCAGCCACTAGAACGTTGATTGGTCGGTTAATGAAGTTTTTAAGCGAGTTTGAGACGGTAAACCACTCGCCTATATATTATATAATATATGTTTTACAAGTGTCTAAGAAAGAAAAATAATATTGCAAATGCAACAACTCAATCCTTTAAATAGAAAAAGAACCAAAAGAGGTTTAGTAGACGGGTTAGCAACCATAATTAGAGTAATCATAGGAAGCTCAGACCAAAATGGTGCAGAAAAATATTACAAAGCAATAATGACTATTAACCAAAGAATTTTTAATCATTGTTAAAATTTTAAAATATCGAAACTCTTCATTTGTTCGTTATATTCGTACAAGTGTTTATTTTATAAGTAATGTTAGCCTTTCAAATAATCTATGATAGGTTAGAAAAAAATCGAAGTAGCTATCGCTTTCTCAAAAATAAACATTTCACAATATCTATGTTAAATCCTAATGAACTACCGAATGAAATTTTAGTAATTAATAAACAACTCGATAATTAAAATAAGTTTCCATTGACAAAAAATCAAAAATACACTTTTATTTGAAAAAATTATAAAATGAAAAGTTAAGTAAAGAGAATCATATTACAATTCCAATCACTTATACTATAATTATAATATTTATAATTATTTTATAAATACATTTTACAAGCTATTTTTGAATTTATTCTTCAATTACCTTAATTACGTAACTTACCTGATAATGCTAAAAGCGAAACCGGTAGAAAATTTAAAGCAAAAATGTAATAATTATAGAAGAATTGAAAATTTATAATTGGAATTTTAAAACATTGAAATACTTAAATTAAAACATACGTATCTATGTAAAAATATATTCATAAACAAAAAAAAATTTATTTTAAAACGATAAAATTGCAATCAATAAATTTTGACAATATTAAAATATTTATAGTGACTTATTCTCAAAGAGATACATTGATATAAAATTCTCTTCAAACTCTGGTAACCCATAGTTCTCATCTTAGTCCGGAAGAGTTACAATATTCTGGTTTAGTAATATGTATTATATAATTATTTATTGGAATTTATTTTCTTGCAATTTGTAATCACTATGATAAACAAAATATTAAAATGGAGTGCATGACTTAGATGGATTTTGCTTTATACATATTATATGGAGTAACTATTGCAGTTATTGCTCAAAAAGTCCTTTGCAATAAATATTTTTATGATTTTTAAAAACTCATTTTTGTTCATGAAAATTGAAATTGATGTAAATAGTCATATAACCGGGCACAGTTAACAAAACATTTTTTGTTTTGTATAATTTTGTTTTTAAAATATTTGAATTTTGGATTTCACTGTGTGCGCATATGGACTATTAACGAGTAATTCTAAATTGGACAAAATATTGATATTATATTATTGCCTATACACACCTTCTTTTATACCTCAACTAAACGATTGATATTCTTGAAAATCAAATTTAAATTAGAAACAAGAAATTTGAAAACAAGAATGGCTTGTAATATATCTATTTCTATATTTTTAAGGCCATATTGGTAGTCATTTTGGTAAATTAAAATTTTATTAACAATAATAGTAAAAATGGCGTTCATTTGCACTTCCTATTAAAAGTCTTTACAATCCTTTTCTCCAGTTGAACCACTCCTGATTTTCTATTCCTCCATTAACTCCTAACCTCATACTGCTTACTGTTTTTCTTCAAAACTTCCTGTTTTTGCATTTCATTCCTAATTTGCATTATCCTTTAGGATATCATTCATCCATTTCGCTTTGATTTGACTTCCTCTGTGATTTTGTACATCTAACCAAATGGTACTACTTAATTATCTTTTTTACTCCGCTGTTTGTTCTTAATTTGTATTCAATTTCGATATTTATAAAAATAAGGTATAATTCTTCAAAACAATCGAGATACAGTTCTCCGAAAATCACAGGCGCAAGACTCAGAATCGCCTGCGAATTCGCCAGGAAAATCTAGTGTATAAATAAACGGAACACATTATTATTAATTTGCTTAACATTCCTTACGGAATTAAGCTGTATTTTAAGACTTACAAGATCCTTTTTTGAGGGGTATTAGTCCTCTGTGTCGTATAATTTTATATACATAAATACATCTACAAATCATTACATACAAATAATATACTTCCTTCCACTTGTTGCTTTTTTACAACCTCAGGTGTGTCTTTGCTTTACTCACTATTGACTTCCATCCTCTTCTATCGCTGAGCACCTGTCGCCATCTTTCACGTTCATCAGAGGCCCCGTTGCACAGTTCCACCATCTCACCTTTGGTCTTCCTCTTATTCGTCCCATTCCCGGCTTCCATAGCGTTAACAGTTTCGTCACATCCTCATTACTGCTACGCATTACGTGTCCCAACCATTTTATGCGCTGCGCCTTCATTAACTTACCAAGTCCTCATCATCCATCTCCCTCCGAAGCTCGAGTTCATCTCGATCTGACCTCTCCCAGGTAGCACGCAATATTGACGCAATATTGGTCGGTCATACTTAAAATATTGGTGCAATATTTAGAGCAATATAGCACAATATACTAATGAGAACATTTTGCAATGTTGCCACAATATTGCTAGCAATATTGAAGCAATATTGTCTTAAATGTTGGGGCCATATCGCGTTCAATATAGGTGCAATATCGATGTCAATATTGCGCAATATTGATGTCAATGTAGCCCAATATAGTAATGAGAACAATTTGCAATGTTGCCACAATATTGATAGCTATGTTGCACAATATTGAAGCAATATTGCCTTCAATGCTGCGGCCATATCGCTTCCAATATTGGCACAATAATGCTCCAATATTGCGCAATATTTTGTGCTACCTGGGCTCTATCCACTCTTTTCGGACCCAAAATTATTCTTAACACCTATCTTTCGAAACTTTCTTTCCTCCTCATCTGGTCTTATTAGTGATTTGTAAATTCTGATTTTGCTTTTTCTCGCTATAATATGCATGTCTTTCAAAATATCTCTATTTGCAAAATATTATGCTCTGTGTCCAGCCTGTTTTCTTGCTCTAACTTCTTCTGTTCCATCATTATTATTAACCAATTTATTGTACTCCTATGTAGTTAAAGCTTTCGACCTTCTCGAAAATGCAGTCATCTATCCTCACCTCCATGTTCTCTGAATACGCTCACTATTCTAGTTCTGTTCTTGAGATAATTACGATATCGTCTGCTTATGCAATGATTTGACTCTCCTTATTTGTGATTGTTCCATTACACTTTGTGCTTCTAATGATTTTTTCTAACACTATATTAAATAGTGTCACTGAGATCAAATCAAATCACATCTATGCTTTCAATTTCTCCTTCTGGTTCCTTATTTTGGCTGTCATTTTATTGAGTGTCGTCATGATCAACCTTATTAATTTAGTTGATATTTTCAGTTCTTTCAGAGCTTCCAACATTTCTTACCTCCCCCCTTTATCTAAAACTTGTTTAAAGTCCATGAAGAGACTGTGGATGTCCATGTGGTAATCATAGCTCCTTTCTCCTATTTGTTTCAGATACTGTATGGCTCCGATCGTAGATATATCGTTTCTGAATCCGATCTGGTAATTTCCGATAGAAGGAATGTTATTAATTTATTCGAAGTTGATGAGCTTTCTTCTAAATTTCTCGGTATGAAGGCCACTGTACATGTAAAAATAGATCCGAAGAAGTCATATGAAATCTGAGGAAATTTGGTTTACAAAAATTGCTCCAAATGTTTTTTTTCATTTTAAGTTCTTTACGTTTTTTTGTCTTTATTGTTTTGTTTGTATAATAGTGGACTGGGAATTTGCATATTTAAGAAGTAAGGCAATCTTGGCTTGAAATGCCTACTTACCAACGATTTATTTAAAAATATGTATTAATTCAATTCTAATCAACTTAAATTTCATATTAATATTATAATTGGTTCTTGAAATGCTAGAATAGTTGAAAATACCTCATTATTGATGTTCTTCTAAATATAATAGATCACATCTAAGTTCATAACTACACAAACATGGCAGTTAATCCATAAATAAGATTGGTAATAACATCTGCAGGGAAAAAATAAATATTAGTAAGATTATGATTCAGAATTTAATTTCTCTAATTATTGTATTATCTAAAATTCGCAGCATCTCTCTATTATAAGAAATTATTGTTTTATTCAAGTCAAATTGTTCATCTATACAAAATATGATTTTCAAATTTTATAATTTGTGTTAATTTTTAATAATTTCTTATGTTCCTCGTTGGATCAGCAGATAAATTGATTTTCTTGTTAAATAATATAGGACGCAAACGGTGTGAATCTGTATTGTAAAAGTAGATCACACAAACAAATTTAATTTTTTTTGTTTGTAGGGTATTTATTTCATTTACAAAATTTATCAACTTTTTTTTTGTTTCTCATAAAATGCGCTCACATTTTTGTAGGAAACTCCATGAATTTACGCCCAAAATACATTATCTTTCTTTACCTTCAATCCAACTAATTTCAAGTTTGCCTTTTCGTTTTCTGTATAATTTTAAACAAGATATTTTCTTCTCTCAAAAAATTAATTACTGTCTTTCTCTTTACCAACTTTAATATTTGTTAGTTCGAAAATACTTAACTTTTCATTTTACCTTTTTTTGACTTTTGAATTTTTTTTGCTTGCTTGTCGACTACTAAACACTAGTATTCGTTTTTTACTTTAAGTACTATTATTCAATTGTAACTTATTCAATTCAAAATTAATGGTTAATTAAATTGCACATAATTAATATATTAGGCCCACAAGGAACATCCTGATGGTACCTAATATATTAATTTAGTAGTTTTACATAAAATCAATTTATTGAAGATAAGTGTTTTATTGTTAATTTTATGCTTCTTACATTATTACAGTAACTATAGGTGATTCAGTGTTTACAAATACAATTAAATAATATTTGGTTATTCAAATTTGTTTATTATCTAGCCTACCCAAAAATACGACAGTTGACTTTCTATTTTTTTAATGGTAACCAATTGTTTACAATCTAAACAGTTAGAATTGTGTGCGAATTTTTTTAATGGAGATAAGTATGGTACCTAAACATGTATAAGAAATTAAAAACGTATTGACAAACGTTATCTACGATATTAAATTTTGAAAACCAAATCGCAGAGCTTTCACTGCAAAAAAGCTTCAGGATATTTTTTTACTAATAGTATACAGCATATTACAGCCTCGCTAATAGCTATTAGTAATAATATGCTCTATAGGTGTTTGATGTCTCGGCCAAGAATTTTTATCAATAGTTAGAAACTATTTTTTTGACCAAGTGACTAGAGAAATTTCAATAAAGGTAATTCTAATTATTAATGTAAACGCTTTCAATAAATAAATTAACTAGTACGCAAAGTATTCGACATGTATTATATTGTCGTATCATAAAAACTTATTAGCAATAAGGTAGTAAATAATGAGTAAATTATACTTTCTCGTTCATATTTAATTTCTAAAAAAATTCTTCGATTTTATCCCTATTTTTATAAATAGTTTGCAAGTATCTCAAATAACTGAAAATAAAACTAATCGCATTCTAGTTCAAGAAGTTTACCTATTCCTGAACACAAAAACATAAATTTATTTGTTTATTTTATATTAAATGTAGTATATTTCCATAACAAAATCTTGAAGCTGTTTTGTGCAAAATGATAGAAAATTTAGTCACTTACATACAAATATAATGGTAAAAACATTACATACGTTTGATTGTATCTCCTTATTGTGTTAGTTAACCAAGTTTTATTGGATTTTTGGTCATTAACCAGACCTAGTCCATCATAATATACATTGTTTAAATCGTAGTAAAATTAAGTTAAGTGTTATTAACGGAGTAGGTGATAATCTATGATGGAAATTGATACGGATACTTTTTTCTTGGCTTAAAATCCCCCACAGCAATTGGCATACCAATGTGTTTACTCGAAAGCCTCAAGAGAGAATGTTATTCTAGTGTTTCAAGATCACCTTTACTAGTAGGTATAGTAAACAGGTAAGGGGCCCCTCTCCAAAGCATTCTTGATTATGCACCTTGGTTTGAGCAGAGACCTCATCAGTTTTCCACTCTCCTTTAGAAAGTGTAGTGTAACTTTATATTAAAAATAGTTAGTTTTAGTGACTGTTTTAACGAAAAGTAATATTTAGTTACGCATAAAAACAATATTGGTGTTAAACTAGACTGGATTTTATAATAATTACGTAGTTAACAAAGGTGAGTCATATTATTCGATTAAGGTAGGCGTTATTGCCATTTTCAAAGAACTTTAAGTTGAAGATTTTACTCTTGGTGAAATTTAAACAAACATTATAATCATCTCTAAATCTAACATTGTATTTTGCAACCATTATATCCGTATCAGAAAAAATTATATTTTTTAATATTTGAAACCAAGTTCTGGAAAACTACCTTAAGAAACTATAATATAGAAAAAAAACAAGCTCTTATATGATTCTAATAAAAATACTGCACCTTGATACATACCTGTAAACTTACAAGGTGTATAAAATAATCTTAAAACAGTTTCAAGTTAAACTTGCAAATTATATCCGGATTCGAGTTTTAAATGAATAGATAAACCTTCGATCTTCAAATATCTGTTAAAATTCCATATCAGTTCTTTCTGGAAGGTTATCAATCTGTCAATTTTTAACATTGTATTGTCTTTTGCCTCACCCGGTACAATTTGCATATTGATTTAGAAATTAGTATGGAATAAATTACTGAAAAACAATAGCACATATTTGAAAGACCATAATCATGAATTGAAATAAAAATATTTGTAAATTTAAAATTTCTTAACAGCTGGATATCATCAGTCAAACAATGAATTTAATTTAAATAAGTAAATAATCATCTTAAATACAACGTCAATAAAAAAACAACTGTATAATACTATAATCCCTATAATACTATTAAGCATATCGTAATTTTTGTATGTACTATAATGCTGCGAAAGAATACCTATAATATGTATTGTAAATATAATATATTTAATTTAATTTAAAAATTTTAAAATTACTGTACTAAACAAAAGGACATCTAGCTGAAATTATCCTGCATCGAACTAACATCCTAATGAAAACGATTTAAAAAAACTTAGAATTATAAGTATGACCAATTGACCACTACTAGTGCAGTTGCAATATTTTTTTTAAACAAATAGTATATTACTGTAATAACTTATAAATGTGTATTACGCTATACATTCTGTCTTAATCTTAAGTTATATTTATAGTATATCATATAATATTATATATCTTAAGATATATATTTTGGGGTATTCAAAAATCTGATATTAAACGGTTTATAACAATAAACCCTCTTATAGCGATTATCGAAGTGTAGTTGCCTACATTAAACATTTATTGAAAGTAAATAAAATTTACTACTGGAAATTAAGACAACCGTTTAATACCAATTACTAGGATTGTCTTCCTGAATTTACGTAATATTTAAACAATTAATACGAAATGATTGTTAAAATTTAAATCAAATAATAAGTATTTCCGGCCGTTTCTATTAGCTATTTATTATAATATAGAAATTGTCAACCCCTACAACGATATCAAGGACGTAGCTAGCTATAACTTTTACATAAGGGGGATTCGACAGTATATTTTATAAAGGTGAACTAGCTTTTGCCAGTGACTTCGTTAACGGCATAAAAAGTCAGAGCTGTAAATCCCAATATAATCAATCATATGTATTGCGGATATAATGGAGTATCCACCATACCCACCATAAAAAGTGGGTATTTGGCTAATCTTTGCTTTGTTATACAACCCAACTTATACAAAGAAGTTTGTACTATTCAAACTAGCTTTTGTTTCCACAAAAGATTAAAAATGGAATTGCGAATAAAAAAATATTAAACTTGACCCTAAAAATACACAACATGTAGTTAAAAATACTCCTATAATAATTTTACAGAATATAACAAAATAGAAGTTATAATAAACAACATTTTACTTCATTAAAACTTCTAACAAAGTAATACTGTAATTTTTTTAATTAATACTTACCTGCTAAATTTATATCGTACAAAATTCTATGCCGTGGTGCCGCAATCGGCAATCCACAATGCAAGTGTATTTATACAAATCATAATAATTCTTGGTATCATTCAATTGGAACTTAAACAGAAAGCACTAAAAGGTACTTGAGCGTTTTTGCGGTCAATGTAACATATTGCAATATTTTCTGTTTAAATTTATAAAACTTATAATAGTTATTGGGTAACAGCGTTATTACAAAATTAATTTTTTTTTTAAATTAAAAGCCACTATTACCATTAACCTTTTTAAATAAATGTTAAAAATTTAGATTTTCATTAGATCACTATGTTCCATATTTCGCTTCATAGCTAGCTCAGGGGTCGTCAAACTCTATAAACTTACGAGCCAAATTATTATTTAAAATGATATCACACTGAATCAAGAGCCACGGATGATTTTTCGTCGACCAATTTCAAGTAAACATGTGGCTGATCACTGAGTGCGACACATTTTTTGATTTATTTTATGTTTCAATATATATCTGAAGAGCCATAAGCTCACACTAAAAGAGCCACGTGTGGCTCGCGAACCACACTTTGCAGACCCCTGGGCTAGTCTAGCTGAATAATTTTAAATCGATGTAATATATCTTAGGGCAGAGCTTCCGACTGCCGAGGCCAACTATAATCGGCAAAATCCTTGGTAAATTGAACAAAATGCATTTATATCTTCGTATGATAAATTTTGACCTATCATAATGTCTCTAATAAAAATTCCCCGGGTTCTGTAATAAAAAGTAATGAAAGTATTCAAAACGTATTTTGATGGTCAAGTCAGTGCCAGTTTCACTGGATGTGTTCAAAGCTTGTTTTTGGGCTCCTGAATTTCTTAAATATTAACTTAAATAATACACAAAATAATATAAATTTACAAAATAAATAAAGGAGCATCTCAAACTATCTGAAATTTAAAAAACTGTGCCTACAAATAAAATTTAAAAATATAAAAATCTAATACCTTATATTATGATAAACGCACATACAGATTTTGTTTACAAAAGTATCTGCTAATTATAATTTTATAATAAATTATTATTGAAGAAAATCTAAAAAAATATTGTCCACAAAATAATTAAATTTATATTATTATTTTTTTTTATATTATTGAAGTTTTTACGACTGTTTAAATTTGTTGCTTAAATTTGTTTAGCAGTCATTTTTCCTCAATATGAATTATTATGAACCGTAGTATAGTATTATTCTTAAACTATAAATGACTGTATTATTATAATTTTATTGACGAATTTTTTTAATATTGCAGAAAATGTCATAGATTTAAAATAAGTTTTTCAAACGAACGTAGTAGTACTATAGACTGTAAAAAAGCACACATGTCAAACTGTAACAATTTTTAAAAAGAAATCAGTAAATTAAATCCTTATGGCTAAACATCCATTTAAACATCCATTGTGTATTATAACCATATTTTTGAGTGGCACATCAGATACATCCAAAACAGACAGATTTATGATCAATTTATCAATAACTGATTGATATGGATGAATTTTATATTATTAATATTTTTTTTAGTCCATATAAATGGCTTCAAGAACTAATTTTAAAAAATAAATTCATTTCAGACTCTCCTGTATCCTAAGCCCTGTGCGGTTGCACCTGTAGCATACCTACCTATTTACGGCACCGAAAAAGGGGTTTTTAGACTACTGAATAGTAAATATTTTTAACCAAGGCTGTAATATGTAAATTGAAAATGAAAAACAGTTTGTCCTTAGATTAAAACTTCCTATTTAAATCGTATTGTTATAATTTAAGTCCCAAAGTGGTGTTCTGCTAATAAAACAAAGTAGATCAAGTTTATAACATTTCTGTAATTAAAATTTTGTAAAGCTATTCTAACGGTTTCGACTTTGTAATTTTTAAGATTTTGCAATCGAACCAGTTTTCCATATAAGTTAAAAGATACTTTAAACGACACACCTGTCATGATTAACTTCAAAATTATTACTTTCGGTAACATTAAAAATTTTGATTATATCAATAGATCATAGATATTACCAAAACCAAGAATTTCTAATTAATTCTTACTTCAGAAATTAAAATTTTAGAACTTAACTTCATGAACTTGCTATGTGTGCTCATTTTACCTATTGGGAGAAATAACTAGTATATGTAAGCACATACTACATATAGGTAGGTAAAAGTAAACTATATTAACTCTTATTTTATCCACATTTTTGAAATTTTTTATAAAAAAATTTAAATAACTAGTTTTTAGAAAATCATACTAGCAAGTGTTTGATTATTTAGTTGAAATTTTAATACTTTGCTTATGTATTTAAAATATTTACGGTGTCTTACTTTTTCTTTTTATTGATTTCGACGATTATTCGGATTCACTTTTTGATTGAAATAATTTTCAGTTCGAATTTCCTATAAATGTAGGAATAAACCAAGGTACCATGACAATAATACAACATAAAGGTGTAAACAATCCAAACCAATGGAATGTGAATGAATTTAGTTGACCGGTTGACCTTCCTTTACCATCCACAACTATTTTAATCATCGCGAAGTTTTGCATGAGTAATGGATGGAAATATAAAAGGACTACATAATATTCGTTAAAAGCTTTTTTAAATTAACTGGTTATACCTGTGAAATAGTTTTACAAAGTCGTTATAAATGAACATTATTATTATAGATTCTCATTTCTTCATGGTATTATCAGTGTTCTGTTGCTATATGTAACAGATAGCTTTTAAAAAAAATTAGAAAAATTTCAGAACGGTGAAACGTTGAAAAAGACTATTACACAATTTGTAATTTGTTCGAGGAAAAAACCTCCAACAGTTAATATTAGAAATGACTCCCACCATTTCTGCACTTGTTTGAAAAATCGTTTGGAAGTGTGACGATATTGTGAAGGTTATCATGTAAGAAAATCACCCGATCAACAACAAAATTACGTGTACTACTATGTATCTAGAAATTTTTTGTAACGAAATGCGGGTTTATAGTTTATCTACTGTAAAATATACCTTGATTTCTCAAGTTCAATATAATCTAAGAAAACAAGAGCTAAGAGTTAGGAAACAAAATTGATCTGATTGGGCTACCTTAAAAACAAAATAAGTATAGGTACTCGTACAATTTATTGATAGTATTTCTACCCAAAAAAAATGGAATCTTGTGAGAACTTTCGGAAAGTTCAGGAAGAACTTCCAGGAGCACAGATGTTTGAGGATTCCATTATTAAATACAACGAAAACCCTGCGTTATAAGAAACAGAATCAAATTAATGAAATCGAAAAATAAAGATATGATATTGGGTTTGGAAGTCAATAAATATAATTTGAATAATAAATCTTGAATGAAGTTAACAAACCAGAGAGCATTGAAAAATTGGAACTTCTCTTCATTATTTATCTGCATTAACAAATTGACTTCAATACCTGCGCAAGTAAGGCGTAAAGAAAAAATTTATTACTTGTTATTTAATTTCTAGATAATGCAGTGGTAGTTGCACATTTTAATTACTCTTTGTAAGAGGCACAAGGTTTAAATTAACATAGTTATAACGTAAGAGTGGTTTGGTTATTCAATAGTAAAATAATATCCAGTTATTTTTTTTTTAAAACTTATTAAATTTGTGTTATTTTTTCGGAGTATTTCTAATCCACATTATTATTCTTAAATTTAACTAAGACGCGGTAGTTTTATTTTCATTTAAATTTTATATGATTATTACCTTCTATTTACTCGAATATAAAAATAGTATCATAATATTAGCATTTAATATATATTTGTTACAGACCGATAGTTTTTTAAAACTTACTAACCTCCATTTAAAACAAACAATATTAATACACAGTAAGAAAATCCTTGCACCAATTTTGAAGTGATTTAGGGAGCGGATAAAAGTGGATGACGAACCTCAGAGATTGGATCGTGAAAACTTTGCATAGAAACAAAGAATCAACTAAAATAACTAAAATATTCTTAATGGCGTTGGTTTTAATTGAAAAAATATTAAATCAAAATCAAATTATAAAAATAATTATAATTGCTTTAAGTTTGAAATCATACAAAATTAGAAGAAGATATTTTTCTTCAACATTTTCCAACGACAATTATAATTTATTATATACCTTCATAAATGACAAAGCAAGGAAAATTGTAAAATTGAACTCAGATTTGTTTTTTGGCAGTTGAACTAATCGTTTAATAATTGAGTTGTTCAGACACAATAAATTATGTATTGGAATGGAAAACCATTTTGTTAAAAATTGGCAAAACAATTATTTTTATATGCAATAATTTCATATCAACTACTATAAAAGTTGGTAGGAAGTAATTATTGAAGGGGCATTGTATCTCTCTCAATTAACTGTTATGAGTTAATTAAAAAAATGTTATACATATTATAATAATGCAAGTATCGTACAGTGGAATGCACTCAATTGGAATTTATAAGGTGTGATTTTACCATCGTGCTTTCGCGTTATTATTATGCTCAAGATGCTTTAGGTACCGTTAAAATTGCTGAACGTATGCAATTTAAGACACGCTAAAACTATGTACAGGTGCTCAAATCAATTATTTATAACATAATTACTTAAATTAATTAATTAATTAATTTTAATAATTTCTACCCAGTTATAAATATTTTTTTAAAATGCTACTGTCCAAGTATTGTAGGAATGCTTATAGAAGATATCTATCTATAAGATTTTTATCAGACCTATTTTATTTTAATAACAGTCATGATTAGCTTTAATTAATTATATAAAATCAAAATTGTAAAAATCAACAGCTTAATTGCGAACAATAGAACACGAATTTTATCACATTAACTTTCAGTAATAGTATTTTGTTAAATCTTTAAAATTTGAAATTAATATTTATTTTATGGCTTAATACATTAAATATTTTAATCAATTTTTTGAATAGACGAATTATATATAATTTCTATAAATCAACTAATATAATGGCAACTTTTCATGATATTATATATTATAATATTGTATAATACAACATATTTATATGTAGTACTAAATAGTATTATACATAGTATAATGTATTATGTAGTATGTTGTCAAAATATCAAATTGTAATACATAATATAATATATCAAAATATAGATGTACATTATAATAATTAGCACACATTTTTATATCGACAAAACGAAACTTACATTTTCGGTAAAATATCTATAGGCATAGCTTAATTGGGATACATAGCACAAAACTAATAATAATTTGTGCCATAACATTAATATGTTGTAACGACTACCACTTTAAAAATTGGCTCAGATTCCCTTTGGTAATATCATTGTAGAAGAACTATAACACTAGATTGTATTAGAATATATATACCTATTCTAGTAAATATTTTTATAAAATATTTTTTATACTCGTATTTCCTAATAATTTTATCAATATTGACAATAATGAATTAGTACTACCTACCTATATAAGTTCTAATTATAATATTTACTTATACCTACTTACGCATGATTATTAGGTGTTAAATTATATCTTGCAACATAGTAAAACTTTCTACAAATTTTTTATTTAACTAAAAATTACAAGTGCGACCAAATCTAGCACTAAATTATTTAATTACGAAACCGATATTAACTTGACAATGGCTAATTTAAAAATCGCTAATAAGTAGGTATTTTTCGACATAAATAAAGGATAATCGACTATTAATTGCTACATCCAATTACAAATAAAGCAAGTCCTGACTACTTATATTTTCATTGAATACATAAAAGATACTACAAATAATAAGTGAAATTGCAAGTTGTTGAACTAATAATAAACCTGAGTTTATTGAAGTACATTTTCAATTTTTAAATTACGAAACATCTTCACGTGAAAATTAATAACTTAATATTGTTGATTCTCATAAGTTTTAAATGATGGGAAAGATTACATGCTAATTTCACTCTTAAAAGAGAGATTCATGTGAGTTCCTTGAAGCAACAATATTGCATCACTTTACAATGCACTCGATCGACTCTATCCATCTAAATATAGGGAACACTTTTTTTTCTATAATCTCAAAATTATAATTGTCTAATTTATAAATAATAAATAATTGGTAGTTTACAAAATTTAAATTTTAACTAAGGTATACGGTGTTAAGTACTAGTACTACTTACATGAACAAAAAATAACCTTGCGTATTTGCTAATCTTCGCAACAATCTCTTTAAGTTTAAATTAAACAAATTGGGAATTAATTGGTAATTATATGCTAAATAATTTGTAATAAAAAAACTATTATATCAAGACCTGTTTATAATAATTTTATTCTTACTTAGTAGTACTATTGTAATCTGTTGGTTACTATATGTATATAAAGAGATGTTCTCGTAAGTTTACACAATAAGTAGCATATTTCAAATTATCGCAATATGTAAATTTGACTAATATTGTAAGCACATCGCAGACAGGATGTAGGAGCCCGGAATTCCGATGCCGAGAACCAGGTAACATTTTTCCGGCAAGCCTTTTTACAAAATAAAAATTAATAAAGCTCTATAAAACATTCGACATAAAGAAAATAATTCAATATACTATATATTTTAGCATTGACACAATACATTGTCAAGATCAAAATGATTGTAAAGCGTCGCAAATTTCTATTTTTATACCTAAATAAAATATCTCAGATTTGTATTATGTAGCTAGTAATTATTACTTTCACATCATCTTGAATTTAAATTTTAATGATGAAATTGTTCACCGTCATCATTCAACTTATTAAAATATTCACACTGCGTTGGGCAAATTGAAATTAAATTGTTTATTAATAAGGTAAGTATATGAATAAATTATAAATTTATATAAATTGAGCAGTTTTTGTATATCTACCAATTCTCGATTCATAAATTTTACCAAAACTAGAAACTACTAGTATCTACCGTTCAATAATTTTATTTTGTTTCTATAGTAATTCTGATCAAAACATCATCACCTCTCAATAATTTAAAAAAATTCTTTAAAAAAATATTGCTGTTATTGAACAAACAAATGAAATGAAATTTGATATTTTGTCAATTTAACAACAAAAATGTCAAAAGCAAACTGGCACATCCATTTTGGCAGTTAAACCCATTTAAAGCAAAATTTCCATTTCCGTCTTGTGGGAAATAGTATACATATGTAGTATATTATATACCTGTATATAGTATATAATATAAATGTTATCTCTGTTATCTATAAGTTATCTCTGAACCTAGAGCGAATCTTTCAAAAATATCCTGTATATTAAATTGGTTTTTTTTTAAATTGCTGTAAATTCTTTATTTAAAGTCTAAAAATTTTAAATCTGAATAAACAGATACTTATAACATAACAGGATATATTTATTTCATGCTTATAGGCACTTACGAATTATTTTAGTTGATATAGTCATTAATAACGGAATGTAAGTTAATAATTAGATTAAAAGAAAGTCCAACAAAAAATAGAAGTATATAATTATTTTGAATTACAGTAGTGCTAATCAAGACTTTATAAACAATGTCATTATTTAATTCTGGCATAGAAGGCTAGCTTTTATTTAGCTGTTATATTTTAATGGCTACAACTTGGAGAAGTAAAAAATTAGTAAATTTTAATAAATAATCAAATTCACTGTGAGACCATTTATTAACTTATAATTTAAAAATTCTTTTTATTGAAGAAGCGGTTTTGCATAGAATTTAATTTAACTTGTTTTTAATTAATATTTTTCTTTTATTACGAGAATTAAAAGATTTCGAAAAGTAATAAAAAGTAAAAGGTAATCAAAATTTCTTCACAAATCATTGACATATACAAATACCGATATCACTTTTTTACTGAAAATTATAAAATAATATATCTAATAAATTACTTGACCAACTTTAACCAAAAGTTATTATTAAATAAAGAAATATAATATATATAAAATTAAATTAAAATAATACGAGTTAAATAAACGATATAGATTAAAATTATTAAATCTTTAATATTTCGGCACTGATTGTGCCTTCATCAGAAATATAATATATTAAATATATCCAAAAACGTCTTTCAAAATTGATTGAAAATCCAAATTATTGTCTTACCCGATGATGCTGTAAAGCGAAACCGGTAGTAAATTGATAAAAAATATAGATACAAGCAAAATCGTAAAAATTGTGAAAAATAAAAACAAACCAAAAATTATTTACAAAATTTAAAAACAAATAAAATTTAAAATATACCGTAATATTAAATAAAACTTATTTATATTGTTATACCAACCATAAAACTATCTTTATCATTATTTGTTGTTACAATTAAATACTGGAAGTGTTTTATTGTTTCTAATAAATTATTATTTTTTGAAAACGTAAAGTTAAATTAACTTCAAATTTCAAGTTTCACTTATTTTTTTAAATTTAATTATTTTCTAAAACCTAACATGTGTTTTATTAGGAACAAATGTGCTATTCATGGTTTATTTATAATATATATATTTTTAAATAAGACAACTCAACTGTTGTTATAAAATATTCAAAAAAACTTTTGATAATAAATTTCTAAACTTTAAAATTTCAAGAACTAGAGGACGCCATCGCAGCTTATAACATGAAGTTATTCGGTTACATTTCATAATAAAAAATATAATAATATATACATTTCTGCTTATTCCTAAAAGGTACTACTATTACGATGTCTTTTTAGTGACATCAAATACTTTTACGACTTAAAAATAATTACTGTTGGTTCAAATGAAACTAATTAATTATTGTAATTTAATTAACAAAAATACTGATGTCGCCGTCCTGTTATTATTTTTTATTTTCTCAAAATCTTTCATGAGAAATTAATAAGAGTAATTTGATATAATAGAAAAAAAATTTAAATTAAACTACATATTATTATTCAAGTATTAGATAGATAGTATGTATATTAGAAGCCAAGAATTTTTTAATTTATTTCCGATAACATATCTCTCCATTGAATTTCATAATTATGGTAATTTAATTTATTTTCATTTTTCATTTTACTTTTACCTGTTGGCTGATCTCGAGGCCAATCTTTTCACCTCCAGTTAAATTCCAGATTACATTATCTGTTAAATATCTTATCTGGAAGTTTAAGTAGAATTGAAAAATTAGTTAAAAAAAAAATTATTGTTACATGTTGTATTTGCAATATTGCTATTTTTTGTGACCGACTTTCAAAAGACTTACAGTGTGTAGTACATTTTTACGAGAATTTTTTACTTTGCTCACTTCTGGTATTATTGTCAACTTCTGCACGCGGCGTTTTATACGATATTTCCCTCATTTGCATAAAGAGATTTTTCTCAGAAGATTTTAATCATTTAATCCCCTGGAGTTGTAAATTGTAGGTTATAAAATCAATGTATTTTATAATTATCTCAGATTCAAAAGATATTATTTTCTGGTATCATTAATTTAGTACACGATCACAAGTAAGATACCATTGAAGGAGTTTTCTTTTTCGATACACAGTATGAACTTGAAATAACTATTCTCTATTATTATATTATTCTTGTACTAGTAGAGTGCATTATTTTATACCTAGTTTATATTATGGTCGGTTTAAGAAAATAATTTAAGCCTGGTCGTCTATTATTAAACATTTGAACTAGCTTTGTAATATTACTTTAGAACCTCATGCAAACAGCATCTCAATATCTATTGAAATGTCTAGTGAATGATTTAAATCTTCTTGACACTAAGAAATAATATTTATATATAAATATAAAACAAACACAGTTGGATATTTGTATAACTACCTTACATGTATACAGATCAAATTGATTCTTTTTTCTGTTTATTGTAAAAATTTGTTTATAAATGTTTACCACTTTAATAGTATTACTTTAAATCCTTATGTATATCCAAAACGCCCAAGAGAAAACAATTTCAAATCAAGCTTTCTGGACTGCTTACAGGTTGTTGACCATGTTTCTGCATCATAATTTGTTAACATTACATTTTTATTAAGTAACCTGATTTTTTATCTTAATTCATGTTACTTTCTACTCAAAATTCAGAAAACAAACCAAGAACTTCGTTTAAATAATTAAAAGCCATGCCGATATCGAAGATTTAATTTAGGTAGTTGCTATTTTTTTGCAATAGCAAAAAGCAACTAGAATTATAAAAGGGAACTAAGAACTAAATATGCATATTAGGTATATAAGAATCAAAATTTCTATTATACTAATAAATGCAATACAATGCGAAGACATAAACAATAAATTGAAAAATTTAAATTAAACAAATTTTCATCACCATATTTTTCGTCGTTGTAATTGGAGCACGGTTATTTTAAGCTGTTTTTAGAATAATGAATGATTTTGCGAATTAATACAAAAACTTTATTTGTTTTTGTATGAACTTAATTCGAATAATGTTAAGTAGAGTAAAAGCTTCCACAAAAAATAAGTAGTTATCAAATCAGTGCGTTACTGATATGAAATTGGGATATGCATGGATAACTAGTACACATAAAAATGTCATGTTTATTAAACAAAAACAATGAGGAGCTTAATTTATTACTTTAATTTTTTTAATAATAATTAAATTAATTTAATGGGTGTCTTGGTAAAATTCAAGTTTATCAAGCTGGGTAAGATCAAATTTTCAGAATTTAAATGATTTTTGGTACAGCACTTTTTTGAAAACAAAATTGTAAGTATGTTAGAATACTTAGAAATAAATAGATTTTAGAGATTAAATGATTGTTCGGGTTAAAGGAACAGGACCAAATATAATAAATTATTTTTGGTTGAATAGAGTTCTACAATTCTTTCCAATATTGCAATACCAGAAGTTTGAACAAATTAATTTTCAATTCAATATTTCACATTAATTTTATCGCTTCAGTTGCGGCATGAAAAGCAGCTAAACTGGATGCTGTATGTATTAGTTGGTATTTTTTAGATTCGAATTTGTAAAAAGCTAGCATTTATACTAAATAGAAATTAAGAGTTGATAAAAATGTTCTCCAAGCAAATAATTGAAATATTTAATTTCGGCAATTAACTTTTGACTGATGATCAAAACAATATGATTTTTTTCGGTAAAAATAATCGAATATTTACAAAAGAAAACTTGGAACGCTCTTCAATTTATAATTAATAGATACACCTTTTAGTAGTTGCAAAGTGCTGTTGGTAGAGCATGTAATTCCTCCAAAATTGTAGTTTATTAATTTACGACTATCAACGCATTGTTAAGTAATAATAATTGCAATTCTCAGCAGTTTATAACACTTAATTACACGAAAACTTCTCAACTTCCGCATAGTAAAACTGGTATACACTTTCACTCAATTATATCCAGCAAAGTATAAGTACGTTTATTCTATGCTAATTTAGCCAATTGTTTCTTTCCATTTGATGCTACGCATGATTTTTGTTCATAGCATGCGTGTACTACTTTAAAAAATATATAAATACCAAGTTAAAATATTCAAAAACTAGATAATATAGTAGTACTAAATATATTATTTAAATGGCCGAAATTTTGATACCAGTCAATTTAAATTGTAAAGAATTAATATATTATATTATGAGAACATTTTTTTTTTACTTCAATGAATCTAATAATATTAACTTTTACCAATTTCAACTATTTTTAACTATAGCACCAAGTATTCGATTATTATTAAATACTATACAATAATTAAAATAGTCAATATTTTTGATATTTGATCGGTCAATTTGAAATCCAAAATATTAGTATCTAATATTGCGAATGGATTTTTATTATCCTACAATCTTTTTTTTTCGTTTTATAAATCTTATAATAATAATAATTTTAATTTTTAATAGCTGTAAAATATTTTACGGTGTTTATGAACTAATTGAGTTTATAATATTATATCAATGTCACAACCGGATTTAAGTATATTTTAGCCATATTCCTATGTAACTTATAAAATACCACAAATTCGAAATATAATAAGAAACTTTTTTTAAACGTACCTAATACACAAAATTTCTCTCACGTAGAACTTAATAAAGCAATAACGTTAATAATATAAACTTTTCTTTTATTCGTTTTGTAATAGCCGTATTGTATGATAAATAAAAAAAGTTTCTATCCAATAATGGTGCCGTCTAATTCCGAGATTGTAATAAAAAATACCAGCAGTTTTTTTCACAAATGAAGCATAAAACTGAAGACTAGTGTTAGCTAAAATGATTATTTTATTTGTAATATTTTTTTAATAATAATTGTGTTTTGTAAAACTTGAAAGTTGATAGGTATATTTTTGAAAAAATAAAATTTGAAATTTTTTATTTTTCTAAATTCTGTATTTAAATATTGAAAATATATAAAAAATATTGTGTGGTTGACATAACAAAGAGATATTAATCGAAATCGAGATATCAAATCTAGCACAATAAAGTTCAAAAACCTTGATTTTGTAAACTCTCAAAATTATTAGAGAAAAAACTGGATTAATCTATGTTGAATTAAAAAATGTTTGAATATGTAAATGTTTAACCTACGAAATTAATATTGAGTTAATAGAAAATTTAAAAATCATTTATACATTAAAATTCTATCAATGTTTAGATTATCTAGTAGAACTATGCAATAATAATGAAATAGTATACAATTGGTACATTGGTACCATTGATCGGGTACATTATATGAAAACATTAAAAATTCTTAATGGAACATGCTTACTTAATAGTATTTTAAAAACCAGTTGTATACTACTCCATTTCAATCACCCAAAATTAATTTTACGGTTAATCAAAATAACTTAAATTAGACATTCCACAATTTTTCTTTTTCTTTTCGTTGCAAAGTTTTCGATATACCTATATGGTTTCGATAAACTTTTTTCTAAATTCAAATTGTCGTACAATTTTTATATTCTTCGTGCAAACGTTCCACTTGGTGGATTTTAATCAAAATTTTAAAGCAGTTTAAATATTTTCTTTCGATAATGTAAATAGTGTTATTTATTAAAAAAAATTATTGCTACTACTAGATACTAATATTAGTAAATCTGCAAATCATTGGTGTAAGTCGAAAATGATTGTGAATTTCAAGCACGTCGGTTGAACTTTCGGAAGAGAAATCGCAAAACCGAAACCAGCAGTGAAGCTTCCGGCAAAATTGTTTCCTTATATTCTGAGCGGCCGTCTGTGACCGTTATTAATTTTTTTAACTGAATGATAGTTCCTCATCGGTATTCATATTGCACCTTTTACGAAAACGAATAAACACTTCTATTTTATATTCTTTCTTGCTATTTTATTGCAATAGCAATAACTTACTACAACGTGATAATTCGCTAGCTGATGAAATAAAATTACGCCTGAAATAGTTAGGTACCTATCTTAAAGTTTTACGTAGAAACGCAAAAAGCACGAAAATATTATAAATTAACTTTGCCTACCTACATAGTTGGAGATCACGCAAATGCTTTTCCATTAAAGTTTTTATTGTGCTCGGTAATTATTGCCATTATAATTATTATTGATTATTTTAACCACGAGAACCCATTTAAACATTTTAAAATTTAACTCATCCGTAAAACGACATTTACAAGATACTCGTGAACAAACTGGTTCACATTTAAAAGAAAAATAATTTGTCGATTTTTATTACATCACTAATCGAAGATTTTAAATCGATAAATTAAATTGATAATAATTATTGTTAATTCACTACAGGTGAATTGAAAATGTTCAAGTGTTATATAAGAAACACTTGGCAAACCTGTTGAATTGTTTATGTTTAGATCACATATCATTACAACATTCTTCTGTATAGACCACAGCCGTAATCAAAAAGGTATTTCTCTAACTTAGCGAAAGTCGTTTCGATGATGACCAACTTCACATACAGACAATTTCGCAAAACTTGGGTGCGTGTGGACCGAATTTCATCACCAATTTTTATTCATGTTATAATTCGATTCTATGTAAATTATTGCTAATGTGGGCAATCAACTCGAATATGTAATCTTATTAAAATTACTAATTTTTCTCGGAAAGAATAATGCATACATTTGCATTCTTTGCAACTTTTTGCATTTTCAAAATGTAGGAATGCAATAATAATTATTGAAATTAATTTTTTTCTTTTTGTTTCAGATACGGATCCATTCAAGAAATATTTTGTGATGAAAGTGTGCAATAAAACCAAATACAGTTTGGTTTCGCAATGAGAGTGTTAAATAAAAGTGACAGATAGTGACTTAAAAATGAGGCTCATCAAGGCCTCCACGGGAGCAGTGGTAGTTTTAGTATGTACATTATTTATTCCCACACAAACTCACGTAGCCTTAACTTACCCACCTGCTAGAAAATACGACTTGGACTTTTTAGATAATTCCAGAACAAAAGCACCATGTGGAATGCCAAAAGGTAAGGCGAAAGCTAAATTGTTTCTATAACATTGAATACACCACGTAGTACTTAGATATTCTTCATCACTACAATGCAACACACCTAATCAAAAAGTCCATTATTGTTTGTATCTCCTACTTTGTTATATCGTAAAAATTTTATAACGCTGAACACGTTTGACAAATATTAGCAAAATGTTTAATATACAAAACATGAAGTTTTCCCAAGAATATTATGAAAGTCGTTTAGGTACGCGAAGGTTAAATTGATTCATATGTTAAAATGCATTGACCACAAACTTAAAATTTTAAAATTTTTGTTAAAAATCTATTTTTATCTCTTTTTTAATATAATGAAAATTATATAAATGATACTTCTTTCCCATTATTGTAACGAATAAGAATGGAATAGTTTTTTTCTGCATCCCAAGATACCCAACACTTGAGTATTGTTAAAAAGCGAAAATAAAGTAAGCACAATTTTAAGAGAAGATTAGTAAAAATTATATTTAAAAGAATATGAGTTGACTTGATAAAAAACATCAATTTTAAATTAAATTTTGTTATTTCCCATGGAATGGGAAAGTCGTGTCACAAAAGTTTTTTTAATGTTATATTCAATTCTAATTCTTTGTTAAATGCAATAAGAACAGTAAACCATAAATTAACACATACGTCCTTGCCAAAAAAGTTCTTTCAAACAACAAACAAATGATATTTGTATGAACTAAGATTATAATCGCTGGCTAAATAAATATCTAGGATAATATAATAATCAATCTAAAATAAAATGGTAAATTCAAATGGCTGAAAGTAATGTTTAGGTTAGTAATTTTATATAAAAAAATTTTTAATTTAAAAAATTTATTTTATAATTAATTCTCATGACATGCTATTCTATTCTATTTTTTGCCATATTATTTTGTTTCTATTAGTTATTCTCGATTTAAAAAACCGGTTGTTGGTACAAAACTTAAATAGTTATAACGCAATGTTTATTTTTGGGGGTAAAAAATTGCAGCATTATATAATATACGAGTATATCAATGGATATCTTCAGGAAAAAGCATAAATAGATGCAAGATAAAAAAATTATTACAATTTCTACAACAACCTTAACAGTTTTCGTTATCGATGATTTCAAGACAATTAGTCTGGTGGAAATTTGTCATTCTAGATTTTGATGGATCATTTTTCTTTAATTATTTATATGCTATTGACTGATTTGAGTTGGAACATCTGGTGTCAGGTGATTGATGTGATTATAGTAATTGAGGTGATCATATAAATTTAACTGTCAAAATATTGCTCGAAAAATTACAATTATTACTACTTACAGGAGATATCTGCAAGAAATCTTGCATCAGGGCAAAAACTCCACACTTTATAAATTTAAACTAAGGCAACTTAGTATGTGTAGAAGTTTGTTCTTCTTCCCAGAGAAGCAAATTTTTCTATACAGTTCAATTATGTCTTTCGTTTATATTATTTAAATTTAAAAATAGATCAAATAAAAATCTTCTATTCGCACTGAGAAATAGAGTTAGTTTTAATAAACCTGACTTCGACATTACAATATTATTCGATCTAACACAAAACTAGATAAATTAGAGCAGAAAAGCTTTGTTGTAGCTGCAAAAATGTTTTTTAACTGATATCATATCATTTTTGAACGATCAGTCCTTTTTGTTTACTATTTACCACTTACAATATTTTCAAACAATGTGTCTTTTACTGGTTGCTACGGTTAGCACAACTGCAAGTAGTCTTCAGAACGGTAAGTAATACAACTAACAACTTACTGTTCTGGTTTAATTAAAATTTACCTACTTCATAAATAATTGTTATATTATTTATTTTATCAAATTAAACGTTAAATTATATTTTTATTCCAATGCGATTATGCAAATATTTTTATAACTATAACAAACGTGAAGGGTTACCAGTTTTAGAACGTACTCGAGACATCGTCTATTTTTTTTTAATTTATCTTCTATGTTTTAAAAAATTATATATCTACTTACTAGTAGAATTTTTTTTTGTTTTTGATAATATTTTTTATCAAAATTTTAAGAAGCTTTTGCTATTTTGAAAAATTAATTTTTACTCTTTATTGCATTTTTCTATTTATTTATAGTATGTTTTTTGAGAGGTCATATCCATTACGTTTAAAACGATAGAAATATATTCCTGAGTTTCCACTATAACTTTAAAATACTCCAAAACCAAAATTATATAGTACTTACATAGTATGCAGATCGTTTAGATGCCATTATGGAGGACATAATTGTGGTAATCTGTAAACAATATTTGACAAAGACAACAAAACTTGTAGAAATCTCATTATTTTATTGAGTTTAATTCAGCTTATTATTTTTATGCTTAGTAAGTAACTATTAAAATTATTTCCATATCAATTTCATTAATAAAGTAGGCCTTGAAGCACTAATTGTTAGTGTCGTTGGCTTATTACAAAAAAATTGTTTTATAAAATATGCAAACATGTAACATGCAACAACCATAACGATCCAATTTTGCGTTTATTTCTGACAATTTGATACAAACAAATAGTATTTCATGATTTCATTGGAAAGGACTGTAAAATTATCAGTAAATTTGTAAGGGGATATTTTTATTCGTTGATTTTTGGACATAGTAATGTATTTATTGTTTGTAAAAATATCATCAAGGAGAGAAGGTCAAATATGGTCAAAGGCTTGGCGGGTAATTTTTGAATGGCTTCTTATTTTTGGAATCATTAATCCTTGTGAAACTTGTACATGTTCAATAGCTATTGCTAAATATACATTATTTCATGATTCACCATGTTTTTCAAGGACTACGTGTGCATTCCTATTTGACTAATTATTGTTGTAGGATGAGATTAACCGAGGTTGCCTTTAATTTTTTATTAACTACCCAAACCATTTAGAGCTAAGTCACGACGGCATTAATTATCTGTTCTGTCTGTTTACTTTCAATTAACTATTTTGTATCATATTTTTATTTAAGCGTATTTTAATTGTTAATAATAATATTACATAATTTCACAATGTAGTGGTTATTTTTCTGTAAAACAATTAACAAGTAAGAAATTATAAATTATATAACTTGCAATTAAATATTTTACTGCACAAGTAATCGCTTAACCAGGAAATAATTAATATTTAGAAAACAAACGAAAATATCTAAAATATTATTCATATTTTTGTTAAATTTTGCACTTTCTTGGAAAAATTGTAAAATAAAATTGTTATAATTACGATTTTATTCATAAATAAAATAAATTTATAAATTAAAAAGTCACCCATATAATTTATTATTTATTGCTACACATTTTAAAAATTTAAAAATTTTAGCTTTTAATATTCTTAAAATATTCGCCTGTAAAATTAAAAATAATATGTGCATCTACTCTTCTTAAAATATCAACTTTCTTAATTTAAAAGTTTTATTTATTCATAAATTCTAATATTGTAATTTATAATTAATTATTTACATTAAAATTTGAGACCATCTTGTCATCATAGCCGTTCCCATCATCGTCGACGGTTTGACGTCCTTAGAAGTTTTAAATGTTGTAATAATTTATTTTTAAGTAATCAATTCTTAATTTCAGCATAAAACCTTTTAACTTAAATAATATCACTTCTTTGCAATCCAATAACACAAATTTATAAAATTATATTATTTTCTAATTATAGCTTAATTTAAATCAAAACTTCTTTACTCTCACGCTCTCATCAATTTTCGACCGGTCCAAGTGATTATCGGTTACAACTTCTCGGACTCTCGTACATCCAATAAAATTTTCAAACTTTTCGCAAAATAGAAAAATTTAGTATTTTCCACATATCCACAGAAGTAGATACATGTAGACGATTATGTATACCCAGTGCCGTATTATCGCAAAAGCCCATGAAGCCCGGGCTTGTGACGCAAAATTTCAGGGGCGCAAAATTTCGGGAGACGCAAAATTAAATTTCAGGAGTTGTAAAAATAGTACTTTTTATTTTCGTAATTAAAATTCTGAGTAGGTATCTTGTTTTAGAAATAAGAGAATTTTATTACATATACATATGTGGACGCCTATTTATCTGCAGCGCTTAATTTTATTTTATTTTCCCGCTTTCAGTTTCTTTTACGAGAAAAGCTTTGTAGCTGCTAGCCTGCATATTCTATCTATATTGTAATAGATTTATTACTTTTAATGAAAATCTGTTTAACCCTTAATCGCTAATGTCGCGCTTTGTTTATTTCGTAAAACCACGTACAACTTAACTTTTGGTTGTGTTTTTTTGCAACAGAGGCTTAATTGGTATTCTAGTAAGCCAGAAAAAATTTAAAAGTAATTTTAAGATTTTATTAACATTTAATAACAAAAGGAATTATCGGCATATAAAAACACTTTTAATTCAAACTTGATGGGGGTCTGGGAGACCTCACGATAGCGATTAAGGGTTAACCTTGATTAAAAAGTATAACGATGATCTCGATGACCAATTAGAAGGCGAGATAATTCAAGTCAAAGATCTACATAGGTCTTTCATCGAATGGATTGTTAGAATTTCTAAGACAATTAAAAGACCAGGAAAATTTACAATATTGTTGCGGATGTTTGTTGCTAAGCAGTGACAGACTGTACGGGATTGAAATCGTTTTCAGCATTGAAAAGAGTAAAGGACTACCTCTTATGTGCATCGAGAGTGATGAATTAAATAGCATACATTTTGACGACATCGTGAATGTTTTCGCCAATGCGATATCACCAAAAACCGTTTCAAGCATATATTTGTTTTGCGTATGCTCAATTACCTAATTATTAACCGTCTTAATTAGTATTAAAAATAAGTTACATTTTCTTTATAAATTTTTTTAATTTAAAAAAAGGGTCAACTGGAAAACCGAATATAGGGGCACAAAATATTAAAGGCTTGTGTATTATAGTACTTTGATTACGCATGGAATGGCATAAAAAATACTAGGTGATCAATTTGAAATATTGAGCCATCATTTAAAATTTATTTAACTATAATCGATAATAACTAATATAACATACATTTATTAATAGAAAATAGTAATATTGAAAAACTTTACAACTATAATATTTTAGGTATTTTATTAATATCTTATAACTTTAAATTATAAACTTATTTATTTTAAAGTTCAATTAAAAGTTTCGATTTTTTGAATAAATAT
The DNA here is from genome assembly GCA_963170105.1 of Cantharis lateralis. NCBI lineage: Eukaryota > Metazoa > Arthropoda > Insecta > Coleoptera > Cantharidae > Cantharis > Cantharis lateralis. The sequence goes on along the minus strand of OY720624.1, from coordinate 56,087,596 downwards.
TGGTTTACGGTTATGTTAGTGTAAAAATCAAATTATAATTGCATTTACTGGAAATTGTTGGTTTTAATTTATTTAGCTAATCTTATAAGATAAAAAATATATCCAATCAATTTTAAGTCATTTAAAATTTAATCCACATTATAAATAATAACTCAAGAACAAATTAATTATATTATGCAGTTACCTTTATTTAAAAAATCAACTTATTTTACAATAGTCAATCATTCAATATTATGTTTTTGATATAATTAAAAATTGAGGCTAATTGAATAAACTCAAATAGAAACTTAAACATTGTTAAAGCTGTACAGCTAATATAATTTCCCCATTTATATTATTTTTTTAAGTTAATAGTTTTACCTGCCTGTATAACACAATTAATAAATAACTGAATTACCTGCTCGGAAATGTTAAATTCATACAAAAATTGTTAATTGTGTATAATAATGTTATTATGAACCTCAATAGTAGCAGTAAGTAGGTAGGTACTATGTATGTCAATTTCTTATTTACTTATGGATATATCAACATTCAACAATGATTTTTTGAATTCCATAAACAAAGCACAAATTAAATTACAATAATTTAAAAATGTATAAAAAAAAAGAGATTATGAAACCACTAAAGAGCAAAATTATCAATGAAAAATAGTTTGTGTATAACATAATATTAAAAACCAAGATATTAACTAAACATAATTTTAATTTTATTTTGTTAATTTTGAAATAAACATACAAATTTGTATTCCCTATTTGTAACAATTTTGAGTAGAAGGTTAACAACAAATTTCTGAATTAGTAAAATGTAATACCTATATTAAGGAATCATAAGAGACTATCACGTTCCAGGCCCACCGGATTTCATAGATATATTATATAACCAAAAATGTTGTATGATTCGATAGATAGCTTTAAAATGAATGGATTAGATTAAACCAGTCTGTGGGTGGAACTAAACTCCATTCCATTGATTGACTACTTCAATTCCACTTTTTGAGACTCCCCAGATAAGTTCAGGAATTAGAACATTAAAATCGTAGCATATAAGAGCAAAGATTTTTGCTATTCTAAATCCGTGACAGTTCAAAGATCTATCGTTTCGGGTGAAATTTTTTTAAAAGTAGACTGGTTTCTTATTATTTACTTTTGTTATTTTTATAAATTAGCTGTTTTCGGGGGATTTTTTTAACAAGTGCATTAAACCAAACTAACTACTATTCCCGTTATAAACCAAAAGTGCTATATAGTATACAAATTCTCTTGATGAGAAAAGCTAAACATACGAAATGTGTTGACACGCATTACACTTCTACGGTTTTTTTTTTAATATACGTTTTTAATTGGTGTTTTAATTTTTTGAAAATAATCAGAATAAATCGCCATTAAAAAAAAGATAAACAGACCAACAAACATATGCATCAAACTTATAACTCCCCTTATTTAGGTGAAGATAAAAATAAAATTTTGAAAGAATTAAAGCTTTGCAAATCTGAATCAAATATTTAAGTAGTATTTCCAAATTCTTAGAAAATAAAATTTATATTCCCACAAATATATTGAGATAAATTATTGCGAATATTGTAGAATTACAAAGTCCGAATTCTCCTAAAGCTTTCCTGTTACCAAACGGAAGACCATAAGATAGAAAATTCTCGAGAAAATATTCAAATTTGAAATTTTCGCTCTGGTAATACAGCCAAGCCACTACGCAGTAATTTAATAGAGTACAATTTAAAATTAAATAGAATCTAAATACAAAAAGATGGCTAACCTAAAACTATAAGAATCAAACAGATGTGTAGCTGGTGATTGATCGGACAATAGCGTTTAAACTGGACTTTAAATAGTTATCAAAATGCATTTTAACAACACTAAATTTAGTTTAAATATGCAAACCTTTACATATTATAAATATATTAATCAAAAGTTTTTGAACTTTACGATGAGTAATTAATTATTTAAGTTTACTTATTTTAAATATTGCTTTTTTTTCAGGAAACATAAAAACTTCGATACTATCAGGGTCAAAATTTAACGTATCGTGGCATTTAGGTTATCCACACACGGTAATTAATTAATTTATAACTTTGAAAAAAGTATATATAAATTTTAATTTTTAGGGAGGTTTTAAAATACAGCTTTTAGATCATTTGGAAAGGCCAGTCTTGGATCTAACACCAACAATTCAAGGTTCAGAATTTGTATCAAACGATGCGACGTATGTTATGGTAATTTCTGAAAGTGATAACTATTCATTAATTATAATTTTAGAGCACAAACATATCAAGTAAAACTTCCAAATGATTATACTTGCAATGATTGCACTTTGCGATTAATCAGACAAGCACTGGAATGGGGTAACAATTATAAATTTTGGTCTTGTGCCGACGTTGACATCAAAACTAGTAAGTTTATAATTTTGCAATTAATGTCAAAGTCGCTAAAATTATCATTTCATTTCAGAAAAGGATTATAGGGAAACATGTAGTGGCCATGGAAGATATTTACTGGGAAGATGTAAATGTGATAGATTATACTATGGAAATATTTGCCAATATCGGGATGAATGTCAGGAAAATAGCGATTGTGGAGATCACGGGAAATGTATAGACGTACAAGCTACTACAGCTCCACGTCAACAATGTTATTGCGAGTTAGGATGGTTTGGGCCTGGTTGTAACAAACGTAAGTAAACACCAGATTAGCATAAAATGAAATTGAATTGAAATATTATTGTTTAGGGTCACCTGTTAAAACAACCGAAATCGACTTTGATCTATACACGGAACGTAAATTAAGCGAAACGTTTCGAATATTTTGGAGGATATTAAAGGAAACTAGCGAATTGGAAGTAGTTATGGTAGTTAATAGTACAAGTTATGTAGGCTTGGGATGGAGACCGCTTTCATTAACAAATACTTGCAAAAACTTTCCAATTATTGGACCTACCGGAACAAGTTCAGATGAAAGTGCAACAGCAGAACCAAGTACTGTTCCAGAACCAAAAGGAGAACCACAAGGCGAACCGGAACCTAATTCGGAACCGAAAAGCGAACCAGAACCCACAAGTAAACCAGAACCAGAACCCGTTAGTGAACCCGAGCCAAAAACTGAACCAGAACCTAAAAGTGAGCCCGAACCAAATAGTACACCGGAACCCGTTTCCAAGGCTGAACCGTCTGCTACTCCAGAACCTGAGGCGGAACCAACAACTACCGTTAAATCAAAATATAAAAAGTCTTTATATTCTCGAAGATCTGCTTCACACTCCCCAACAGTTCTTAAAGATCATAATAATGGTGATATTGTAGAAACAAGTGTATCGTTTAAAGTTAGTGCAAAGCAAGGTACTTATTATTATATTATCTTATAATAATTATGTCCGTTTAAAATGCAATAGTCAACTACAATTTTTTTAAATTTCGTAAATAAACTGACATAAGAATCGTAAATTTTAGTGTACATACTATATATATTTTTAAAAGATCTTTCTTATTTTTAGGTCGCCGCAGACGAAGCCCTGAAGAACGTAAGTGCGTTTTAGTTGTTGTTTAAGTAATGTACACATACAATTTTATAAAAACCGCACGGTGTAATGAATTTATAATAAACCTTAGTTATTACTTGCCCAAACAATGCAGAAGTTATATTGAATACAATTGCTAAGTATAATAAAATTAAAGGTCCTAACGTGACTCCTGAGAATACTGTACGAGTATGTAATAACTAATGGTATTTTTATTAGTAGAAGCATTTTATAAATTTGAGGTGAAATGAATTTTAAGTAAAGCAATCTGTACACAAATAGCCAAGTAGTAATTTGATATATTTTATATATGTAATTAAGGTGGTTGGTCTTTCCATTCTTATAGAACCTGTAGCAGAACCTACTTCTGAACCAACACCAACGCATCAGCATGGCACTTCTTCGACTAATAAAAAATTAGAAAGCACAACCACTAGAAATCCTAACCCTGAACCCGAACCAACATCCGAACCAGAACCTTCATCCGAACCAGAACCATCGTCCGAACCAGAACCTTCATCAGAACCAGAACCTTCGTCCGAACCAGAACCTTCGTCCGAACCAGAACCTTCGTCCGAACCAGAACCTTCGTCCGAACCAGAACCTTCGTCCGAACCAGAACCTTCATCCGAACCAGAACCTTCGTCCGAACCAGAACCATCTTCGGAGCCTGAACCAACTTCCAAATCAAACCATAATCTTGAGTTAAAATTAGAACCTAAACCTACGTCTGAACCCGAACCTCAATCAGAACCTACATCCGAACCAGAACCTTCATCTGAACCAGAACCTACATCTGAACCTGAACCTGTATCGGAACCAGAACCCAAATCGAAACTTGAACTTGAACCTACATCCGAACCAACTCCAGAACCTAAATCGGAACCTGAACCTAAAGCCGAACCTACATTGCAGCCAAAACCAGAACCTAAATCAGAACCTGAACCTACATCTGAACCTAAATCAGAACCAACTTCGGAACCGAACCCAGAACCTAAATCTGAACCTGAACCTATATCTGAACCTACACTTGTACCTAATGTCAAAACACATTCTAATTTATTAGCTGCTGCACAATCAAATCAAGGTATAGTTTAAGTTTTTAATGGGATTGCTTTTAGAAGAGTTCAAGTATTTATTATTCACGGTTAATGCTAAGAAACAATTAAGCATAGCAATTCAAATTTATGAAACCGTTTATGAATGTGTATACGTCTATATGCAATAATAAAAAAACAATGTATTATATTATTATTATTCCTTAGTAAAATGAATATACTCAAAAGGGCGTTATTGGTATTTTAACAAATAAACGGTTTCATAAATTTGTTTAAAATAAATTACAATCCTTATACTATTAATTTTAATAATTACATAGCAAAACAAGAAGGATTAAATGCTTACACTCCGCGACATGATTTTAATCCAATGGATTGTACCGACATAATTATCGGTTCTGCAAGAAATATGTCCAGTCGTATAGCCGACTACTACACCAGAGATCGGTCTACTCCTAGGATGGATCATTTCTGGGGCGGAAAGAACGATCTAACTGCTGCAATGGGCTTTGAAAAAGATGGAGTTACCACCATTTTATTCAGGAAGAAATTAATAGCCAAGGAACCTTCAGATCATTCAATCGAAAAAGAATTAATGCATGTAATATGGGCACAAGGGCAAGAAGCCGGAAAATATATTCACAAGCCTAAATCGGGAGTTGAAAGTGCTAATGCGAGCAATAAAGATTTTTATAAACAAGACGAATTAAAGTACCATGGTCACGGATCTCAAAGAGGAGTTACAGCAATTAATTTCTTTGGTAAAATAAAATTTTTAAAGGTTTGATTTTTTATAACACAAATAATTTTCAGACGAACATAAACCGGCGCTATTGTCCAGGAATGGAGTGGTTGCGGAAAGTTCTTTCTGTGCAGGAACTTGGTCATATCCCAGACGTTGTAGTGTAGAAAATAACACCTGCGAATATATTGCACAATGGGAATACTTACGAAAAGGTGATGAAATCAAGTTTACAATTATTTCAAAAAGCACCGATACTTGGACCGGCATTGCATTTTCAAATGATACAAGAATGGTAATTTTGACTTATTTTTTATGTAGTTCGATTAACAAATTTCAAATACAATTTTTAGTCTCAAACCGATGCAATTTTGGGATGGGTGGATAAAACTGGAAGACCGTTTTTAATGGACACCTGGATAATGGGCTACACTCAACCATTCTTAGATTCATCTCAAGGAGTTTACAACATCAGTGGAACAATTGTGGATGGAATTACGAAATTATCCTTTATTAGAAAAAGGATTTCCAACGATACAAAAGTATTTATATTTTGTGATTTTAAAGAATTTTTACTTAATTACTTATTTGTGTTAGGACATTTCATTCGTTAATGGCAAATGCTTGTTTATGATGTTTCCCGTTAAAGGTGGTGAATTTAACAGTGTTAATAAAAAAATTCGCAAACATGCAATTAAACCAATGATATCTGAAGAACGGATTTGTGTAATACCATGTGGAAGCGGTAAATATTTTATTAGCATTTTAAGAATTATTTCTATTGTAATTAATTTTTTACAGATGCGGACGATGATGTGGTCACAACTCCGGAACCTCCTACTTTGGATTATAATTTGGAAGTGAAAATAGTTAATCTGGGTGAAAATTATCACGCACCTGCACCTGGCACTTTGCAATACGAAGAACTTGCAAATACAATTAACGACAACTTTAAACCAATCGTCAAGAAATTACCTGGATACAAGAGATTGCTTATCCAAAACCTTAAGGAGTAAGTTAATTATATCACTCGCTTTCGTTATAGTTTAATAAACGTTGTTATAGAGACAATAATGACATTGTTGCATCGATGAGTCTTCAATTAGATAAAGCTATGACTGAGAAAGGACGATCTCTTTCTCATACCACTGATCAAGATGAAAATGTGAAATTGTTATTACAGGATAGCGTAAAAACGGGAAAAATTGGACGTCTAAGTGTAGATCCAGCCTATTTTGTATATGAAACTGAAAGTTGTAAGTAATTTTTAATTTTCCAAGAAAACTTGAAACTTAATTTCTTACTTTTACCGTAGTGACTTCGAATGTCATACCAGAAGCTTCGCAAAATCAAGACAGCTTTTTCAGTTTATCTGGAACAAAATTATATATTGTGTTAGGATGTTTAGCTGCTTTAGTATTGCTATCTCTTGTACAAGCTAGTTGTACAATTTATAAAACAACAAAGAAACCGTCATCAAGTCATAAGGTAACATCACTGTGACTACCTCACAGGGCAAGTAGTAAATTGTAGTACTTCATGTAAATTCGCTCTCATCCGCTTCTGCGTATTACATATGGGAAATTGGTAATGTTATTAACCATAACCCTAATATTAACATAATGTTCAATATTTTCGGTTTTAAATAATTCGCTCGAGTATTAATTTCAGCCAATTCTTTGTTATCAGATCAGTAGTTATCAAATACAAAATGTTTTAAGCCGAGGCAAATATAGAAATGGAAAAGAGATGACGATACCTTACATTTTGTCTTGCAGTTGAATATTTGTTCATATTTTCGTCACACATTGATTTTTTTTCCAAAAGACTGGATAATTCAGTAACTCCAACTTTACCTTTTAAAGTAATGTCAACAGAGAATAAAATTTAGTTTTTCTATATTTTTTTTAATTTTTCGAGTGAAGGTTCAAGAGGTAAGATGTTCTAGCTCGCTTCATATGTGGGCCTCACACGTGAGACATGGCATGTGTGAAGCATTCTGCTGTGACAAGTAAATAAGAACAACTGGAGTAGAATGTTTTGCAGCTTAGTTTTTTCATGAAAACTGGGTAACGCGAAAACGCTTGAAAAACTGTGTAAAATATTAAACGCTCGCCTAAAAGGTAAACTGAAACGAAATTTTTGAATCTAATGGAAATATAAAGTTATATAAATGTTTATTCTGGATGTGAATTAGAATCAAATTTTTTTCGGTTTACTTTTGAAGCGCTGTCTAGTGAATAACATGTAATTAACATTAATATCTCACATTCATCTTTAACATTCTTGCTTGATGTATTATAGAGGGTTTACAATGTACAACTTCCTCCAATTTATTACCAGAATAATTACGATGACTTCAATACACTGCCTCACTGGGCCGTGACTACTATTGAACGTTCTCGAAACTGGTAACCTGAAGGTGATCAGTAACAGTGGTCGAAACCTAGTGGGGTAAGTTGAATTGTCATAAGTCGTTCCAAATTGCTAAAATCAATGTTTTTAAGGTCTTTTTAACCATCCTATCACATTTTCATGATTTGGTAGACATTTTATTAATTTCGCTTCTTACGCAGCTTACCCCACTTACCAATTCGTTAAATCGCCAAACACAAAGAAATTGAATAATATAACCATTTTAGGATCAACTGCTTCAAACTTCTGCTTGGAAAGATTACTCTACAGCAAACACAAATTATGCTTTCGATACGTTCGACGGTGATGAAAAACAAATTAATGGAAATAGTCGGAGCGAAACCTTACCTGCTAAAAATCATTCTCGTGGTGGAAGACCACAAAGTCGTCCACCAAGTGTTCCAGTTTATGCACCAAATTATATGGTAGATACACGTTCATTACAGCGACCACGAAGTGCTTTTCAACCAGGACAACTTGAAAGAAACACGCTTTCGTTACCAAGAACAACATATGACAGAAATCGACCTCCACAGCCCGATATGCAACCCGATTTTTATTTTATGCCTTCACAGAGAAAATATTCTGGAGAGGTAGTTAGAGTTTACGTTGATTATAACAACAAGCCCAAATGAATTTAAACATATTCGACCGTTATGAAATGTACAATTTTTGCGTAGTAAATTACTACAACAGACTGTATTTGCTTTAAGTTTACATTGTATAAAATAATATATGTATTTATATTTAAAAGGAACAAGATTTCAAAAGTTACTTGTGACGATACGCATTCAAGTGCGGGGTAATATTGAGTAACTTTTCAAGATAAATTAGAGGGGAATGTTGGTGTTTTCCCTAACTAGTTTGCACGCATTGTTTAATTCCATGCATTGCCCCAAGCCTGAAATGCTTTAGATAATTTCTTTTTAAATAAGTATAAAGTAATCAGCTCATAAATTTTAAAAAATTTGAAATAGAATCCTTTTAATTAAAAATGTATTAATTATTAAATTGTCTAGTGCTACAACTGTTATCTTTCGTACCTTCATTCAGTGGCAAACAATTCATAACAAAACCCAAATTCCTCTTTTTTTCAGTCGGAGGATTTTAGAAAATAAAATTCATTGTACCAAAGTAGTTAAATATATACCCTAAGTCATTCTACAATAAAATTTTAGAAATAGACCACATACAAAAAAATTGTATTGTAAATATTAACATAGTGAAATTTGTTGTGCATCACAATTATTTATTTACTTCTTTTTCAAATTGTACATAAAAATAAAAGAAAACTGTAAATTGATTGTTGTACAACTTACAAAATTAATGTATAAAATTTTTCATTGTTTTGTATTTTGAACTATAAAACATTTTAAAAACTATCGACTTTTTATTTTGTTCAAGCATTTCGAATGGTCAAAATTATGAATTTCAGAAATTTTGAAAGAAATTGTCAGATCAGCAATGTGATACTCCTATTATAATATAATATAGACTATAGTACCCCTATTATAAGTTGGGTAAGTACATACAAAAAATACTTAAGTACAAAGTACAAGTACTTCCACAAAAATTTACTTAAGTACAAGTACAAAGTATTTGCTCTTTAAAATGTATTTAAGTACAAATTTGGTCAAATACATTTAAGAAGTACTTGTAAGTACTTTTTATAAGTACTTTTGCAAATACTTCTTAAATTAATTTCAAATTTAGTTATTATGGGCTACTAATAAAGCTGGTAAGTTGTTGGAAAGCGCTAATCTCGAGAAATACTAATCCGATTTGAAAAATTCTTTTTGCATTACTTATATAACCCATTTATTCGAGAAGGCCATATAATTTTATAGTATGTACCAGATATGTACGATATAACAAAGAATTAAATATTGCTTAAAAAATAATTTGAACTACTATGTATTCTTAAGGGATGATTAAACTATGTTCTATTTCTCATTTTGTGATTATTACTTACTGTTTAATTAATTCTTAAAGATTGCCATATAATTTTAGGTGATGCATTTCTAAATAATTCAACTTTTACATACATTTTATTGTAAGCAGTATGATAATAATTATAGTCCAACCCAACAGACGTCAAAGCGGCATGTCATAACAATAGAAACATCATAAAAATATTTTTAACAGGTTGTAAATTATTATCCGAACGTCTTGTCCCACGGTTTTTAACAAATTTGTTATTATTGTGTATTTTAGAAATTTTACAAATTGTTTTTATAGGTAGATATATTTCACTATTTGCGAAAATATTTATATATTTGTACTAATTTGTACTTGGTCTTGAAATGTAATTTGTACTTTCAACAAAATTGTACTTTAAGTACAAATTACAAATACTTCGTTTTCGAGGACGTCCAAGTACAAATACAAATACGACTACACAAATGTACTTAAGTACAAAGTACAAATACTAGAAAAAAAGTATTTGATTCTAATTTCAAGTACATTTCTTCAAGTACATACCCAACTCTGTATTATAATATAATTCCTGATCAACATAATCATAATAATAAGCATTTTCAGAGCTCGGATAGAAATCTAGATTCATTTTTAAATAAAATGCTTAATTTATTGAAATATTTAAAAGAAGATAGATATAACCAAGCATTTAATAACTTGGGTTTTCAAGATACGCTAAAAATGGTTATATTATACAAAATTAAAGCTAATAATTTTTTCTAGGGCCTATACTTTCAGAATTAAACTATAGGGGGAGCCAACAGGTAGCAGTAATTAATTTTAAGTAATAAAATCCTAATATACACTTACCCCAAAAACGCACTTACCCAATCGCACCTTTAAAAAGAAAATTTTAAAATAAAATATAAAAAATATATAATTTTATTAAAATGTTTAACATATGGAATATAAAATAATATTTTCTCCTATAAAATAGATAAATTACACAAGATTAAATATAAATTATTTAAAATTCATGCAAATGAGCAGCTTAGATACAATAATTAAAATATTAAATTAAAATATAATGTTTAATAAAACATTATAATTATTGTTATTGTTGGATCCGCAACACCTCCTATGTATAAATATGGAAATTTCTCAATTGACATAAAAAACTGATTCAATTAACAACAGATAGCAATCCATTTTATTTTGGCGTTCAAGATGCCTCTCTTCTGCAGACAAACTAAATGGACTATAAAATATACATAGGCGAGTGCTTCATAGGTGTAGCCGTATCTCGAGTCTTGCTTTCCACTCACCTCTATCGGCCCAATCCAACTTGCAAAATGGGAGTTAGACAAGAATAACTCGATAATAAAACAAATATAATACAATTCTAACAAAACTGAACTAGAATAAAAATAAATAAGTTTGATTACACATAGGAGATTTACATTTTTGGGTTTCACAAAGGGGTTTAAAATTCATTCCAGGATTGCAATTATCAAACAATATCAAAATACGTTTTAATTCTTGAAATTATAGTTGTAATTTTAATGGCATTTAAATTTTAAAATATCTTTGTGAAACCTACCATCGGTGCTTCCACACATGTGAAATTTTAACAATTCTCATTTATTCAATATTCAAGATTCCAGTAATTGAGATCAAGTATTAAAATTGACTGATAATGTTACAGGTGCAATTAAGTACCTTCAAATATTTATAAACATTGCATTTGTTCAAAAGAATGTAATCCAACTTAATTAGAAAGTTACACATTAGAAGGATGTAGTACCCAAGTTCAAATTTCTAAGCTAATTTTCAATCATTTACATCAGTAATAAATCTCGTGGATCTTTCCTCACAGTAAATAACAAAATTCCAATTCCTTCAATAAGAGTAAAATAGATTCATTCGAAAAATTCAATTATTATTTAACGAATAGAAATGTTTATCTTTCTTCCATCTTAATGTTTATCTGTCTAAAGTTAATTAAGTTAATCATAGTAGTACTGTGTAGCTCATAATAATATAATGTATCTTTTCCCAAAAAAATTTCTAAACTAAATTTATCTAACTCTTATAGAATTTGTTGGTGTTTAAATTATTATTTGAGGTAAATTGAAATTTTTCATTAACTTTAGACTTTTGAACTGTAATTACTACAAAACCTTGTACTTGGTGGGGCAAAAAGTACTAATAATTCAAAATAGAGAAAATAATGTGTTAAATTATACGGGAAGAGTGCAATTTATTTTATTATTTTTATAATAAAAACACTTTAATTTTACTATCTAATTATATTTCTTGACAAAGTTTTATATTTGTAAATATTTTATATTTTTATTGACTTCAATTTTCGATTTGTTTGCCAAATTTTTAACTTGTCGATTACTATCAAGAGATGGAAATGGGCCTTTCAGAATTTATCCTCAAAGAGATGACAGTTTATCGTCAGCTATCAAAATCCGCTGACGATATGAACAGCCCTTTGCAAAATTGGTAAATTTTTTCTAATAGGGTGATCCTTTTTGCACCTCCTTGTATAAAAAAACATAATATACAGATATATGTAACAATATAAACACCTAACAATGTTATGAATTCCATAAATATTTGTATTCGTATGAAATATATCACTTTAAAATAATAGAATAAACGCTTAAAATAAATAGGAAAAAAGTATAAGGTAACTTTGAATACATTATGGTAAATTGATACCTCAATAAAGATCATAAATCACATCACAATTAATGATTTTAATGTAACTCACAATTCTATAAAAAAATCCAATCTAACTCTATCTCTTCATTAAAATTTTATGATTCAAATTAGCTACAAATATGCTGATAAAAAATGATTAAATAAGTCCAAAAATATACAAATTTCACGGTTCATGTTGGTTCAATTTAAAAATTTAGTGTACACTAGAAATGAACTCAACAGTTTCCTCTTAGCCATTTGTTTATGAAATGCTATTTTAGTTATTAAATTAAAATTCCAATTTCTATTAAAAAATAGAACATTACAATATTTCAACTTAACAAAGATATGATTCATATTATATAAAAGAAAACAATTCACTCAAACTTTACAATAATAAATTTTCTGTTGTTATCGAACTAGAATAGGTTACTTGGAACTAGTTGAGCTTCCCTTACAAAATCAACCTCCATATAATGCTACTGTATCAAAAATAATCACAATTTTAGAAGCACAAATTAATACTAACAGGCTATTTTGCATAAAATCTGGACTGTAATTATAATCAATTATCCATATTTATTGATATAAATAAGTCATCTTTGAGTATATACAACGATTATGTATAATAAATATTTGGCAATTAAGCGACACCTGATTTGGACGTAGCTTCAGATTCTTCTAAGTTGAGTAATTCATCGTCTGTCGCCAACAGAATTTGAATTTCCGATTCGGTATGAAAATTCCTAATAGATCTGTACTGAGAATTAATTTTTCGTATAAGACTTTGTTCAATAGTCTCGTGTTGAATCACAGGCCTTTTCTTTCTATGCATTAAAAAGTTATCGGTAACCCAAAACATTAAAATCTAAAAATAAATTATACATCATAAACAAATACTTTAAAGAAACATTATGCATTTAAACTAATCTTATTAACACCCTTAACACAAGTATGGTTTTAATTTAAAAAAATGTTATACTTACGTTTACAAAAAATGGAATGATCAACATCACAAAGGCTAATTCGACTTTAGCATTATCGATGGGAGATAAAATGAAGTACCGAACGCCTTCCCAAAAATTTAATTGCATTAAAAGCGTAATGCATATTTTAACTATTATCATTAAACCTACATATAACACACATTGAGCTAACCATGCATTCATTGATGGAGGCGTACCTGTAAGATTTACGTATATAGTTTAAGTTGCAAAAAGACTAAACAATGTTTAAAATAACATACCGTATTCGCCAAAATTGATAGCTTCCCAACCACTAGTTTTGGACAAATGTTGGCTGATACGAATTCCAATAAAAACTATCAATAGACCAACAGATGAATCCAGAAGAAAATTGATTATGTACCTAAATTATATAAGTTAGAATTCTTGCTTAAATTTGTAGTGTAAGTTTGTTAACATTAATACGAAAAACGTAAAATAATATTGCTTAAGCTACAATAATCTAAACAAAATGCCTAATGAAACTTATTAACAACTTAATATAATTTAAATGATGGGAATCAAAATAAACCATCTCAAGTGATTTTTCCAAAACTTTCAATCAAGTTTGTGTGCAATCGGTTTGAAAAAGTCCTATTTAATGTAAACAACAATATCATGGAAAATGAAAATATTTATATTTTAAAAAAGCGCACTTTAGATTTGATAAACTTTTGATTATTTATGTATACAATAAGTACTTCAACCAACACAGTCTTATCATTTTATAATACGTTAGTGTATAAATATTATTAAACAATAAAAGTAATATTTACACAACCTTTCACGTCAATCATTCATTATAAAAAATTTGTGGTAAAAATAGGCATTGGCCGATTATATCAGTAAAATTCAATACTAATTTAATTTACCAAAACTAGTAGATCCTTAACCGTTTAATTTGCAAGAATATAAGCTCTTAAATATTTAATAAATATAATGCATTTTTAAATTGCATACCAAGTACATGGGTCTCCAGTATATTGACTAGAAAGCCAGACGTTGGCTAAATGTATTACTAAAGCACCCATTCCTTGTTTGGACGTATCATAAAACCATATCAACCACGATCGTCGCTCAATTTCGGGTTCACAGAAACGTTTTGCTAAAAATAAAATTTCAATTGCATTTACACACATTGTAAATTTTCAAATTTACCGATTAGGCACGTAAATGCTAAAGCGGCAAGCAACACTTGCAGAAACCAACCAAAAACATCGGTAAGTGAATCTTTGCTGCAGTGTAGGCCATCGGAATGGTGATAAGTCATTTGCGTAATATTCATCACTAATAATATACAACTTATCTATTGCTTATGCACTTAAAATTACCTTCGCATAACATCACATACTACATTAAAAAAACTTTATAGACTTCACACATTTTGCAGACACTGACGTTTGGCACATATTTGACATTCATATTGTAAATATTGACAACCAATCGAAAGCAGTGGTTTGAAACTGGCAGTGGCGTACCCAAGGGGAATTGAGGAATATTAATTTTGAAAGTTTTTTTAAAGGAATTTTGGAAGGAAAGAAGAAGGAACACCATTTGGTAAGTTATCGTAAATTAAATTACGAGTTTTTAATGATAATTATACAATTTCTGAAAAATTTCAGAAATCGTCCCGTATTCTAAATCTGAATAATTACAGTTGACGTTTTCTGAATAGCAGTTGAAGTTTTCTGAATTTTGTTGAGTTAAAATCACTTGAATCATAGTCTAGTTTTTCATTAATTAGTTTTACTTATAAGAATTAATTACACATGGATTGAACACAACTGATATGATAAATCACTGATAGCTTTAAGCTTAAAGCTATTCAAATATGTTCCCAAAATAATATATTTTTATAGGATTAATAGAAACTAGAATTTATATCAGCCACAAATAGTTTTACCTATTAACTTGTCCAACTCACTAGCACGTTGTTACCATTCTCTTCGAGTTCCTTTTTGGCTGATCTTGAAACTATTGTCCCATCCTTTTTAACAACTACTAAATATGGAATATGTGTTACATCAAATCTGTGACGTAATTCTCTAAAACAAAATTAAAATCCAAGTTTTTGAATACAATAATTTACACAGAATGATCAATATTAATTTAATGTTTCAGTAATTTAATGGCAATTTTTCTCTTTTTTATTTTTAAATGATACATTTTGTCGACTGCAGGTATTAAATCTTAATTTATCAAGTGTTGCGCCCCCCCCCCTTAACCCTGCAAAGCATACGTAGGGCATGTAGGACCGTCCCTACTAATATTATTACTTATTAATTTGAATTAGTATGTTTAATGACTTGAGCTAAAGCGGGAAATTTAAAAGACAGTTACAATATTACAAACTTTAACAAAAAGTATTGTTTGAAGATATAATTTATGAGTTATGACTTATGACAATTAATTTAATAGAATATTATTATCAACTTCTTTACACTTACTCAGCTGTGTTGGTATCTTCAAATGGAATTGCATACCAATGTCCATGATTTTCTTTAAAGTAAGTCATCATAGTGTCGCGCTCTGTATCAGAAGATACATATATAAATTCGTATTTTGCGTGTTGTGTACACACTGCCTTCAATACAAAAAGTTAGTAGTTAAAATACTAATTTTGAATAATATACAAATTACCTCATACAATTTTTTCACTTTTGGTAAAAACATTTGACATGCACCGCACCATGAAGCAGCAAAAAAGTATAATAAATAATCTTTATGTTTAAGAATACTGTTGGCAGATACCTCTTTACCATATACGTCTATCAATTTTTTATTATTTAATGCTTCCATGAATCTCTAAGTATAAGCAATTACCTTCAAAATTTAAATTATCACCAATTAGAATTAAACCACCTTCTGTTCTCCAAATATTAATTTGGGAGTTTTATGTAAATTAACTACAAAATTGTGAAATATCATTGTCAAACATTAAATTTTAACAAGTAACTAGATAAAACAAAATAAATCAAACTACAAATTTTCTACAAATTATTAATAGTACAAATTGATCAAATTTTTTTTCAAATTTGTTTCTAAATCACTGCACGACTTGAAAGCATACAATAGTTAAAATTATTTTCCCTAATAATTACTGTAGTCGTAACTTTATGTGCATCAAACTTCTGTTTTAAACATTTAGGTTGGCATCAGTTGGTATCATGAATATACGACATAAAAAACATATAGGTTATGGTAAGTTAAAAACGGCGAGTAAGTTGAAATTGTACAAATTTGTATGCCAATAGTTAAGATATTGAAATTTAGTTAAAAAAAGGTAATTAAACTATAAAAGTATAATCATGGATGATGAAGCGGAAACTTATAAATTATGGAGAATCCGTAAAACCGTCATGCAAGTAAGTAGTTTTTAATATCTTAAACTGCTTAAACTAATGGTCAACAACTTGGGGCTTATGGAAGAGGTAAAAAGAGCCATTATAGAACTTTAATAATACAACAATTTACACCTATTTGAACTCAAAAAGCCATTTTATGTTGTCGACCTCTGTTAAACGTTCAAATTTAATTTTAACTCTTGTAGCTTTGTCATGACCGAGGATACTTAGTAACCCAAGATGAATTGGATCAAACGTTGGATCAATTTAAGGACCAATTTGGTGATAAACCTAGGTAAATACATTTTTTTTCCAAACCAAAGATTTATTTATTTCAACTTACAAACGTAAATTTAGAGTTTAAATAATATGCATAACATAATTAATTACTTATGTTTGTATATTAAAATCTTATTGCTAACTCACGTTGTCTTATTTGTATTTTAGCGAGAAGAAGCCATCGAGAAGTGATTTAATTGTGCTAGTAGCTCATAATGATGATCCCACTGATCAAATGTTTGTGTTTTTTCCTGACGATCCAAAAATTGGTATAAAAGTTATTAAGACGTACTGTCAGCGGATGCAAGATGAAAATATTCACAGAGCAATCATAGTTGTTCAACAAGGTATGACACCATCGGCAAAGCAGTCGTTAAGTGATATGGCACCGAAATATATGTTGGAACAGTTTTTGGAATCCGAACTTTTAATTAATATAACGGAACATGAATTAGTACCAGAACACGTGGTCATGACGCCAGAAGAAAAGCAAGAACTGTTAGCACGATACAAATTGAAAGAGAATATGTTAATGAGAATCCAAGCTGGTGATCCAGTAGCTCGATATTTTGGACTTAAACGAGGACAAGTTGTGAAAATTATTCGTCCTTCTGAAACTGCAGGTCGTTATATTTCTTATCGATTAGTTTGCTAAATAACATTTTAATGTTCTATAATATAAGTTAATATAATGTTTATTTAATAAAATTTAAATTTTTTACTTGAAATCATTACAATATTTATTTTATTCCGAACATAAATGCAAATGTAAATCATGGATGTTCTTTCAAGTTTCATTTTACTAAACAATGGTAAAAAATTAAAAACCATAATATCAAGTGATGAATATCTTTAGAAGCAGAAAGAAGTTTTCATTCTTATCCGTTATAATAGGAAACAGGAGTTCTAAAAAATTAATTTTCCATGTTATTTTCTTATGATCGGAGGTAAGGTTGGTTACCCGGAGTAGTTTATAAGTTAAAAAAGTGTAAAATAATAAGTCTTATTTTATCTATAATATTTTTTTCAATATTTTCATATCATCATAAAAATTGACCCTGTTGTATAGCTATTTGTTAGAAAAGTTCGCCTTAAATTCAGAAACCATTTTTGTCATCTTTTGAGAAGATAAATAAAGTGACTCATATTTTTTTCATTTAAATTCATTCATTTTTTTATTCCAAAACACGAAAAAATGGGTTGGTGTAAAACGATTTTCATCGAACGAAGAAGATATTGCTGAAACAAAGTTCTAGACTTAAAAATATTGGATCTTCATTGGACTAAATGTATAGAAGATAGAACTAAAAGAAGACTGCATTGAATATTAAATAAAAAAAAGTTTGAAAAAATTGCGTTTTCTTGCTTAATTTATTAACACAGGTACTTATCTAACCACCCTCGTCTGTGATATAAATCACAACTACTATTTTCAAAAATTTCTTTTTGATAACTGGTTTTGAACATATTATAAACATACCATAATATGTTCAAAAATTACATTATTATTAAAAGCTTTATTTTTTTTAAATTGAAAGGTTTTTCTCAAAAATCCCTTTTTTGAAAAGGTAAATAATAGAGTAGGTACTAAAAAAACCTATTAAAACAATTGGAGACAATTGTTTTAGATCTCACTAATGATTTTTTGTTTTATTTTGACAAAGCCAACGTTTAATTTTCAGATCCTTTATTTTTATTTAACATTTTTAAATATAACGGGATGAAACTAAAATAATAGACCCCACATGTTATATATAATTGAAAAGAGGATAAAAAAACTCGATGTAAATATGGCATAGCCTACTAAGGTTTCCATTTAAAAAAACACAACTTTATATTATAACTCGAAAACAAATGAAGATATTTAAAATCCCTTTATCCCAATTTATTTTCCTCAAAAAAATGTATGAATAAGATGTAAAAATTTTTTCAATAACTTTACAAACACCCGAGATATCGGCATTTAACGAAAAAGCGAACTTTTGGCCATAACCCGAAAACGAAAAAAACTATCGGATTCCGGTTTTCACCATTAAGCTTTTCCCTAAAAAAGAGATCGAAGATGCGCCATCCATTTTTCCATATCTCTTATATTTACCGAATTCCCCATAAGAACATTCGAATTTGAACCACCCTGTATTTTGATTTTTTTTAAGTATTATAGAACTTAATAGTTTTAATAATTAAGTACGATGTTTTACGTAAGAAAACAAGAAATTAACCCAACGTTACTGAATTTATTTCAAAATCTTTAAATGGTTCTTATTTTGTGAAAGCAACAACATATTTCAGTGTAAACAAATTCTGGAACTTGATTTGATATGGATTCAACCAGCTAAATAATTATAAAAATTTCAAAAATTAATATCTCCGAAACTAATAATAAATCGATATTAAAATTTGAAGGACATTAAATAAGGAATGTCGCCTCCCAAATCATATTAAATTTTTAGAAAAAAAGTGACTTTTCATTATTTCAGACAATTGTATAATATTTTTGGACTTTTTGAATTTTTTTTGGATTTTTATATACCTAATATTTTAAAATTAAAGCGTAATGTTCCACGTAAAAGAAATAAATCATTCGAAAAGATACAAAATTACCAAATTGGCAGCGATTTTTCTTATGGTATACTCGGGTATACTAATACACCCAATTTTTGAGAATACATTAAATATTTATAAGTTGGTATGGATTCATGGACAGGAAAATTTTTTTTTTAGTACTTTCACAAATTTTCAATATTACCTGGCGCGTAATTTAACCAAGAATCAAATTAAAAGAAATGAGCGCTGTTGGTCTCAGATATTTTATTTAACTTAATTTCGCATAACTTTCAAACATTCTATTGTTTTGATAAAGTTTAAAAGTTAGTTTTTTTTAAATCACAAAATTATAAATTACCTACTTATTGTCATGTTTCAATTTAGACCCAGATCTTTTATTATGATTAATCATTAAAACAGGAATTAAGTTTAAACCCTTTATAATTAAAATTTTGTTGTAAGAACTTGAGATTATTTTTTGGTTAATTTTTATGATGATAATTAATTCGGTTTCACATATTTTTGATTTTTATAAAAAGGAAGGCACGTTTGAGAGCTTGTATTACAATTTTTTTCAGCATTTTAAATAAAAAGATATTTTTGGTCCACGATCTTTAAATGAAAAGACAAACGCCAAATTTATCAAAGAAACCGATTGCCACTCAAAAATTTGTTAATTATTTTAATCTGGTATTTTTTTAAAAATAGAAGTGAATGCGTGAATAAAATTAAATAGTGCGCCGAATCTACAAATTCCACCACTACAAATTCTAACGTTAAAAATTTGCTAACTAACAAAAATGAAGGAGGGAGAGAAATTTTTAAAAGTAATTCATTCTGGGCAAGGCCGTTGTTTCGAGAAGTATCGAAATTTAAAGCCCAGAGTCACAAATTTAAATAATATTAAAATTTAATTAAGATTGATAAATAAAATTAAAAATTTAAATAAAATTGATAAATTCTATGATTATAATAATTACTTACCTGAGATTACAAACTCAGAGTAAGAGTGTTTTGTGCAAATTGATAAGAAGAAGAAAAATACTAAATTTATTTACCACAGCAGGTGAAAACATAAAAAGAAAAATAAGAAACCAAGAAATGAAAATGAACAAGCAACAATAAATTTTAAGAAGACTTCAAACAAATAGGGTGAGAACAATTTTAAAACGCAAAAAACGATTAATTTTACGATCAGTGAAACTACGATAAAATTGATTATTTTAAATTTGTATATTTTTGCCATCAAATTTGGAACTTTATCTAGAAGTTGGAACAATTACTCATTAAATGAGATTAAAGTTTCAGGTTCGGTGTATTTGTTTTATTTAGTGAGCCGATGTCATGCGGCTTAAGATTAAAAACATCTCAATTAATTATAATAATTTTTATAAATTACAATTTGATCAAACTGTGCCTTTCTGTAAAAACTTTGAAATTTCGTTTTTATTACCGATTAAATTACACTTTTGATTTAAATAACTTGCTTAATTTTTCATCGTAAAAATAATTAAAAGAATCGCAAGCTTTACAACAAGTGATGGGTGTTCAAAAGGTAACTATTTAAGTTTTTTTTTGTATTACGATACATTTTACGCTTTAGAACATCGCAATATATATGGCTTTTTTCCAAATGCAGTTTAAATAACTAAAGCTATCATTTCGAGTTTTACTTCTTTTAATAACAAATATCCGCAACATGTCTAATTTTTATGATAAAGGAGTAAAGAAAAAACAAAATTTCGGAGAATTAATTTATCTTTTATCGCTGTTTACCATTTTTCTGTACGCGAGTTTAAATTTAATTTGTTCAAAAGAAACGAAAAATTACCCGTAACAAAGTTATATCGATCAATTTTCGACCAAATTTTAATAAAATTTTCTTAATATTGATATGACTTATGCCCTTATTGCGTAGAAACAATGGAACAGTGATGCTGGCGGTTGCGGTCTTGGAAGTTTCAGTATAAGTCGTTCAGTATACTTGAGAATTGGCCAATTTTCAGACTTACAAAATTTATTTCTAGGTTTATGCAAAAATTCACATAAAATACCTGGGCATTACATTCTTCGTCAAAACATCTTTTATTTTAATTCAAATAAACAACACTTTCCTCAATTTTATTTTAAATTTTAGGACCGGTTTCGAATATTCCTATTCTTTATCAACTTCAAATATTTAAACATTTAAATATCCGTTCCTAAAATATAAAATAAAATTGAGGAAAGGTAGTTTATTTGAACTAAAAATGTCCTCAATGTATTTACATTAAATTGATGTATTTATATGACTACCTACTTTTATATCTTCCCATTCTGTATTTATATATGATTTTTTTAAATAATGTTAAAAAATGAATTTAAAAAAAATTAATAATGTTTAAATAATTATATTATAGGTACATATTTGACCTTATATAGATAATAATAAAATTGCATTATTGAGAATGTTGGTTTTAATTTATCAATAATAATAATTAGAGACCGCGTTTTAAGCATTTTTGCTTATTGTCAATTTTAAAAGCAGCTCTTTAAAAATTTTTTATGCTTTTTTTTGACATAATTCGAACTTATTTTCTGTAAAATAGCGTTCCTTTTTAAGCATTTATTTTTCAAAAACCGTTGTTATTTATCCGGTCTTATAATAATAATATATAGAAAATATATTTCTACCACAGTGTCCAAAAAGTTAACTGATGTATAAAACCGCACTAAGAATAAATTATTATTGAATGAAAAACTAGCAAATAAAATTTATAAATTTCAAAATGACTTACTAGATGTCTGATGTCGTCCACTGTGTGTGGTACTAAAATATCTATTTATACTTAATTTAAGACCTAAATTCTCTACAAAATAATCTTATTATTTACTTTTTGTATTGCTATAAATTTTTAATAGTTATTAATAATAATTGCTATAATTGCAAACTTTTTATTTGTACCTTTTTCTCTTATTCTGCCTTTACCTTTTACTTTATTTTGCTACCATTTACAACCATCAACGTTTCACGTTATTTTATCTATTGGTTTATGGTGAAAATTTATATATTATACACAGGGCCGGCGCTAGGATATTTGACGTCCTAGGCAAAAATCTATCAGTGCCCCCCCCCCCATTTACATCGTTCTTATGGGCCGGTCGAGGTTTGCGGTTTTTAATTTTGCCGAAATTTTTGCACTGGGGATTAGGTAATAGACTATTATATATTATATTTATAGTAGGTAGGTACATATAAAAATAAAATTTGCGGATCGTCAAGTAGTTTTTCAAAAATTAATAAAAATAAATTCTTACATTATTGCATTATATTGTGCAATTACTTCCAAACCTTATGTTTTTTTAAAATGATCAAAAATGATGGATTTTAAAGTGCCTGGATCGGAGACTCGCTAAAAACATCCGTATAGGGTTACCGAACTCGAAAATGACGAAATTCGAATGCTTAGATCCGAGATTTGAAAATGTCAAGGGCAGTGAAAACCTACGCTCCAATAATCCTAAAGCTCTTGCTAACCGCTCGGGCGATTCCGGGCGGTTTTCTCAACCCGTGTGAATTATTACAATACTCGGAATGCAAATGAACTCGATAATCTAGAAACTCGAATGATGTTTCCTCTGCAACCACATGCAGTAGAATGAACACGTTTTCTCCCCACCTAAATTCTGATTTCTAAGACCCACGTAGCGTACTCGTGCCGTCAAGTGAATGATTACACCAAAAAGTCGATTTTCAAAATTCATAAGAATATTCGTAAGAAAACTTAAATTTTGATCTTCCAGAATTTTAAAGGTTTTCTATTGTACTTTTGAGGGAAAGAAACAGAAAAGATCGACAATAACCTCATTTTATATTGGACACTGCAATTAATTTTTGTACCTCGATCTGGTTTGCCCCCCTTTATCGTTTGCGCCCTAGGCAGTTGCCTAGTTTGCCTAGTGCCTAGCGCCGTCCCTGATTATACATGATCACAGATTTCTCGTTTATCACTCGTTTATATAGAATCTTCAGTTTTTTTCGATAATCTTTTTCATCATTTTAAAATGTTTTTATTAGCTCACTTTCTTGTCTGTCTGTTCGGTACAAATTTTGCAATCGATTTTAAACGAATTTCCCGATGAGCTACATATCTGAAACTTTAAACATAGATCAGAACCCGATGACAATGCATTCTTTTGCTACTTTTAGCAAGCTACAATTTAAAAATTTCACCATAATCAAAATGTAAACCTATGACTGACATGATGTTTTGATAGTGACAGTCATAAAAAGATTTTGACATTGACAGTTCACAAAAATATTTTAAAAGTACGTTTGAGAATAATTCTACATATTATAAAAACCAGGATAGAAAAGCCCTGCGTCATTGTTTTCTGAACTTAGAAATAACAATATATATATTTCTTTTTATGTCGTTTAGCGTAAGAGGAACAAGGATGCAAAATAATGAGTTGTCTTACAGACAAAAGCTATGATTTGACTAACGTAGTATATAGGTATTTATTTGGTTATTAATGTTTGGTTAATGTTTTGACATTTGACAAGTTGCAAGTTTGAATTATTTTGTAAATATAACAATTTTTAACTTTATAATTAAAATTAGTTCTTTTAAGAACTTAAAAATGTTAGTGAAAGGTAGAACTTTACGTTCTCAGGTACAATAGTTTGTTTTTACTTGAATAAGTAAAAACGTTTTAAATCTCACAAGTTTTTCAAGCTGTAAAAATTCAGATTCACAAATTTTCACAGGAAATTCAATTATTTTAGACTTTTTATTTAATACTTTTTAGTTCGTTTTAAAAACGTGGTAGTATATCGAGTGCTAAACGGCAGGACCTCGTAAGTGTAAAAAAAATTTTTTTTTGAAAAGCTGTCTACAAGATAGAGACACATTTTTTCAATAGAATGATACCAATCACAAAAAATTTCAAAAATGCGACTTTCGAGGTACTGCCATTTAGCACTCGATATTAAAATTTTTATTTTTTATTTAAATAATTTAAGTAAGTACTGCCTATATTATTTCATTTAATTAATTTTGAGTGTCTGGTATTTCGTTATAGGTATAGCACTTTTAGCGTTCTCTTTTTGCTCGGAGATTTTTTCTTTTAGATGTTTTTGTATCTTTCTCTATTTTACCTACTAGATTGCATTAGAAATACAAATATAATTTTCGAAATTTACCATAATTTAAATAAGTTACCACCTGGCTTTATTGCTTTACAATATTTATTGTTATTGTCAGTATTAGCTGATCGGTACAAACTTTAGAATTTTGGAGACCTACGGTAAATATTCTCTAGAGAACCCTTCCAGAAGTTAACCGAGGAAAAGTTATAAAAACTTTTCGAAACTATTTTGCAACAAAAAAAATATCAAATGAAAAAATTTTCCGATTGATTTCCACAAAATTTTTTAATAAAAAATTCCACTGGCATATTTTTTATATGTAATAACTTTGCATTGTTATTAGGTCCTTGCCTTTATAGATATAAAAAATGATATTTTAATTTATAACTTTTATTTAGAAAATAATAGAAAAACCAAACTATGTACATATAATTCAAATGTCTTTTTGGTGGTATCCAGTGATGGATTTACGCCTAGGCCCGTGAGGCCCGGGCCTAGGGCGGCATAATTTGAAGGGCGGCAAAAGTTTTGAAATGCCAAAATTTAAGAGGCGAAAAAAAATAAAGACAATCAATTTCAAAATTACGCGCAAGCATGGGCCAAGATAGGCTTAATGCTCTTGCATTATTGTCTATTGAAGCTCAACTAGTCCAAGAAATTAATTATGACGATATAATCGACGTTTTTGCGCGAACCAAAGCTAGGAAAAAAAATTTTCAAATTGATTAATATTAAAAAAAATATTTATTATATGTCTGAAGTTTATAACTTATTTATCTGTAATGTTTATTGGTTATATTTAAAAAATTATGTTTCAATAAATAAAGTTATTTTAAAATAAAAATATTGGATCAAAATTAATGAAATTCATTTTATCAAAAAGGGCGGCGCATCGAATGGGGCCTAAGGCGGCAGCAAGCCTAAATCCGTCACTGGTGGTATCTTAACTATTTATAAAGATAACAAAATAGTTGGGCAGAACCAAAATCCGAAATTGTATTAAAAGATTTGGGAAATCCAAATACTATTGTATTTTTGGAAATTTGACTATCAGTCGATTACCTTATGAGTGAATGAACAAAATCAAGGATCAAGGTAGACGTACCTTGTCGGCAAAGCTAAAAGTTTTACTTCATAATAATTTATGTACAAAATGTATCTACATCTCTATTTTAATTAATATATTTACAATCTGTCTAATGTTTAAATTAAATTTTGACTACAAGTAGTAGGTTACGAAATTGGATCATTTTAATTAATTATGTATAATTAGAAGTTTTAAAAATTGAGATTCGAAATTTTTATTAAAACTTTCGTTACAATACTGCTATATTGACTGGGCTGCATAGATATTTGTTGTGGGCCACGAGTTTGACACGTATGCTCTATATAACAAAATGTTAAATAAAATAAAAACGAAGATCGAAAATTTAATGGCAGGTATAAATAAACTATTCAAGTAAGTAAAAATTAAAGCTGGTGAAAATATTTTATTTTATGTTATAATAATTATATTATGCAGTCATATTTTGATAAGATTTGGGATGTTTTAAATTTTGGATCAACTTCTCATTTTTCTTGTATTAAAGCATACAAACAATTTTTTGTGATTTACTAAAAATTACTGCTTAGTAGACATAATAGTCAATAGACGATTTCGATTTTGTGAAATGCTCAGAATGCATTTGGATAAATTAATTTGTTTTATTTCGATCACATTTTGGAAGTTAGGGTATCATTGCAATTAGAATTTAGCTCTTTTTTAGTACAACAGTTATTATCACTTCAAATTCTCTTGTAGTCGCACTGAAAATTTCTTGATTTTTTTTAGCTAAAAGACAAGACCCGAACTAGTTGAAAATGTATGTCCGGATTGCGAAATGACACTGTAATTATTATATGTATCTCTAAAGTATTGTTTTACCCAATTAACTCGACGTAAATGAATATAAAAAGATTCCGTCAAGACGGAAATTCCGGCGTCCTAAAATTCTGATCACATTTAATGAAACTTATATTTCTGTTTTCTCAGAATTTTCGCTAGCCGGAATTTGTCAATATACGTTGAGTTAATTGAATAAAAACTGTACTTAAATGTTTCTAAAGCACACCAACAACGTAAATTTTCATGAGATTAATCTAAAATATACCTAAAATAGTAGAAATAAAATCTCTATGCAGTGTGTTAATGAAAATATTTCTATATTCATCTAAAGTATACCTAAAATAATGTAAATTAATTGCTATTCTACAATTTAACTATTAATATGGTGATTATTAAATTTTATATATATGGTGGGCTTACAGGAAAAAGGCACTAAGTCAAAATTTCACTTTTTTTTTGTACATTATAGATCTAAATTTAGTAATCTTCCTACTGCAAGAACACAGTAAGTCATATCTGATGTATTTTCTGAGATATAGAGGTATATGTAGATATAAGTATGTGTAAGTGGTCAAATTTTTGTGCGCCCTACCACAAAAAGTAATAGAAATTTTCTAACTAAATTTCTTATTTGGTACTTTCATATTGAGATTTACAACTGATTAAATTTTGGTTAAAATCGGTTCACAGAAATTTTTTTTTTTAATTTATTTTTATTTTATAATTTTTTAAAATTTTTTTACTTTTTTTTAATGTATCTAATATTTATTTAGTAAATATATTTGATACTTTTTGATTTAAATATTTAAGCAATACCAAAATACAAAATTATTTTCAAATAAAATGCATTAAAAGTAATTATCCTTCTTATTAATTGTTGTTATTTAAACTTGAATTTGTTAATGTATTATTCTTGTTAATGATTAGTGTTTATTCTGATATATCTTCTTTCATTTTAAAATAGCGAAAGTTCTGTATAATGTTTTATTTTAATTTTAAATTCAATGCAAACTTTAAAATTCAGTTTACTCAAAACTATCATTTTTGACTTAGTGCGTTTGTCTTGTAAGCCCACGATATAATTTATATGATGGTCGCTCAACTAAAATCCCTTGTTGCTTATACTTCGTCCCGACAAGTGAACTATCGAATTTAGTTGCACTCAGCACCCTAGATAGAGTGACAGGTGAAATTGTTAAAATCTGAGGATTGACTAAATTGTTTGATCTTTGATCTATATGTAAAAGTGTATTTTTCTGTTTTATTGTAAAATTATTTGAAGGTGAGTAATTGTAGAGAATATAAATACGTTTGTTTACTATAATAAGTGTTCACAAAAGGTTTCAGAATATTGACTTTTTAATTATTAAAATATAATCATAATGATTCTTATTGCACAGTTGGTTAAAATGGGATACAGAGTCCCATCCCAAAAAAATATTCTGATAATATTCTATGAATAATATATATAGCATTTGCATATTGGAATTCTATAGATCATTTTTGGATCTTCATATAGATATTCTCAGCATATTCTGAGAATAATCCAATTTCCCCTTAAACAATGTTCTGTAAATATTTTATATTTAAGAATATTCTACGAATATTGTTGGAATATTCGAATAGTACTATTTCAATTAATATTTTAAATTTTTCTCAGAATTTTCTAAAGACATAGGAGAAATATTCTAAATTGTTGGATGAATATTTAAAAAGTATTACAATTTTTTATAAAATACAGGGTTTATTCATAAAAGTACAACCAGCAAATGATTTTTATGGTTCTATGGATATTTTAAATTATGTAAAATTCACATATTAGAAGCATTCTAAAGTAAAAAACATTACAATATACATCATATATATTTTATTAATATTCTAAAAATAATCAGAATATATACATACATTTTAGCAATTGCGAGAATATTTTGTGCTATATCTGGGTATGGGTCCATTGGTTATAATTATAATTTTATATATTAAAAAATATATAGATTGTAACAGACGCAACTAAGTCATCGTTCGAGAATGTTCGGTAGACGTTAGCGAACAAAAAAGACAAAATAAATTCGAATAAAAAGATAACTAGAAAAACCCTAAAAGAAAATAAATTAGTGGAGAACGGCAGTAGCAGTTTAGGAGACAGAAACGCGAGCGCAGCAAGACAAAAAAGTTAAAGAATAAAAAAACAGAAAGATATTAAAGATTTCAGTTCGGAAGAAGAAAGCGACGAAGCGACCAGCATATTTTGCACTAAACTTTATTCGTAATCGAAATCACAAGATGGCAGCTTGTGTAGGAGTGGGGGGGTCGACGACGATGAAGGTTTTATCTGTGACTTTTGTCATGGAAATAATATTTTATAGAATAAGTATTTTTTTTGTCACTTGTTTCGTTTTTCCAATTTTTAAGAATTTAGTTATATCTTTTAATTTCTTGTAAGATTATTATTTT
This sequence comes from Cantharis lateralis, assembly GCA_963170105.1. Lineage (NCBI taxonomy): Eukaryota > Metazoa > Arthropoda > Insecta > Coleoptera > Cantharidae > Cantharis > Cantharis lateralis. The sequence goes on along the minus strand of OY720624.1, from coordinate 56,058,583 downwards.
TCTAATTTTATTAATATTTATTTCTTGAAATTTTTTGATATTTTTGCAATTATATTTTGATTTTTCCATATAGCCTCTTTTTTCCTTTAGTATAAATATTATGAAATCTGCAAAAATATGAGTCTTGAGTATGATCGCAACTTAAAAAAATTTTTTTTTCTCCGTTGTAAATTCAATTTTTTGACAAATGATAGTTTCGATTAAAAGTCCAGTTACCAATGAAACTAGAGATGAAATATTGTCCTTTGTGTTAATTTATTTAAAATGTTATAAAGCCCTAAACACTGTATCCTATTCTATCCAACTCCCTAATGAAATAATTATGGTTAAAATTGTAATAAATTTTAGTGAACCAATTACGCTACGTTTATTAAAACTGCCAGTGTAAAAATTTACGCTAAATAGGGTGGACCTACATGAACACAAGCTAGTATTCTTTAGTGTGAAATATTTACTCTAATACATTTCTTACCGTGTAAGGTTGGTGGTTCAGTTCCTTCTAGCGTGGTGGTTAATTTCCTATACCTATACCTTACACATTTAAAAAAATTTATGCTAATTAACAAATAATTATAAACAGTTCTCAATATTATAAGTACATATTGTTTTATTAATTGAAATCTTATTTGAAATAAAAAGTTTAAATTGAGTTATATAGGTGCGTATGCTACCCACATCGCTTAATTAAAGAACCAACTTCATCAAATCCGCTAGTGGACATCCACCCTTTTGCAATCTTGTCTCTTAAAAAAAATGATGTTCCCAGCTCAATGCTCTTATTAGTTTAAATCAAGTTTTCAGAAATACACAAATTTTATTATTCTCAAATATTTTAGTACTCTACAAAAATTTGTAATTGTCGAAATTTATCAGTTTTAAACTTTACCAATTTAAATTTTAAATTCAACTTAAATGTTCATAATCTTACATTAGCCTGCAGTTGGATACTGTTTCAATTACTAGTTGCATCAATCAGATTTTCAATTCACATTTGTTTGCAAATTTGATTATGGTTAAATTTTGTAATTTTACAAATACACAAAAATTGTACATTTTTGGGGCAAGTTTAAAATTTTCACAGATAATGTTATTAACGTTAATTTGTCTCACCCTCTGCAGTTTTCATTGGTAGTTGATTTTTCTTTATTTTGCATCAATGTTGCTCCTGGATTTTATCACCCTTGGTAGTTTTCTATGTACTAGCTGCTTGGTTTAAAGTGCATCTATTCTGCTCCTGGATTTCTCACCCCGATCTCTTCTTCTATGGTCAATTTAATTTAATTTTAAAATTTCATCGTATAACTTAGTGCCAAATTTTTTCTAATTTTATCTAAAATGTAAAGCACCAACACTTCTTGCTAGGTAAGTATCTAAATTTTATATAACTTTTAATGTATCAAGATTTCGCAACTTGATTTTTGATTCTAGGCTTGTAGTAAATTTTGGTCTTAATAAATTTTTATTCTACATTTCGTTAAACCTTTCCGCTTTCCTGGAGAGGAGGTTTTATCACCACAAATTCAAATTTTGTTCATCGCACTTTAATTTTTAATTTTGAAACCCACAATAATAAATGCAAAATTTTACATTTTTATATACCATAGATAGGTGACATCGTTTTAAACAGTGTTTTCTCTCATTCGAGAATCGTGATTAGGATAACATTCTTTATCATCTCAAACAATTTTGACACAAAATATTGGTAAGCTTTAAAGTGATTTATTCATTAAAAAAAAAAAATTTTCTTTCTTTCCACAGGTTTTATCAAAAACTGGATGGGAATCTCCAAAATAAATTTCCATCGGCGTAGAAAATAAATAAATTGTAATATTTATACTTTACTTTATTATGCAGAAATTTTATGACAATATCTTATACATAGGTACATATAGACACATATGAGGAGCTTATTTTTAAAACGAACATGTCAAAAAATTAAAATATTTAGATATAGATATCATAACACACTCTAAAACATTCTCTCTATGTTAGTTTTAAAACCCTCATAAGAAACTAACTTAGACCTGATCTAGTTTTTAAGAAACTAGGAGATTTTAAAACTAACTTGTACAAAATGTTTTGAACTATGTTATGATATTTGTATTTAAATATTTTAATTTTTGGGAATGTTAATTTTTAAATAAGCTGCTCCTCATATTATGTAAGGTACATTGTTACATAAATAAAAAATGTCATTATGTCACGGATAACGCAAAACCTAATATTTAATTATATTATTAGAAGAGAAAAATTGTTATTATGATAAAATAATGTTATAGATACATTTGTTTTTTAAAACTGATGAACAAATCGTTGTAAAAATATTTCCTTAAAACTACTCCACATTCATATTATTTTATTGGATAGTTTCAAAATACAATTTCTTCATAGAATGCTAAAATTCGTCAGAAAAGATTAATTTTGTATCAATTTTATTTTAGAGTCCTTCAATAGTTAAAACATTATTATATATATTTTTAAATTTATTATCCCTATTTTGGAACGTTCATATAATAATTATAAAAAATAAAACAATCCTTTTTCAAAATCTTTTTCGTTTTAATTTAATAGAGAGCTGTTCCGGGATTTTTTATGGTATTCCTACAGTCAGCGGTAGCTCGTGTACTAAAATATTGGGTAGGCCCGTAATTTTTGAATAGGAGAGGGGGAGTTACTAAAATGAAAAATTTTTCCTATGTTACCAATGTAAAATTTCATTGCCTTCAATTTTGTTTCTATAATTTTTTTTATTTTGTCGCTCCGCACGCCCTTCGGGCGGCTCCGGACGGTATTTGCTACCCCTGACATTGGAAAATCTCGGATCCCTGAATTCGAATTTCGTAATTTTTCAACTGCTGTACCCTCCGGAGGATGTATTTAAAGAGTTTTGACAAGCGCAACCACGACAAATCTCGAATCCATCACCTTTGAAATTGTAGTTTTCGAATTTAGTAATTTTCGAAAAACTAGGCTATTCTGCAAATTTTATTATTTATATTTACTATATAGACCTTTACCTACCACCTAGTGCAAAAATTTCGGCGAAATTCGGAAGCGTAGAACTTGGACGGTCCCCAACAAAGTTATCCATTTGATTTAGAGAATAGCTTCATACAGAAGCAAACTCACATCAGTTTGCCAACCTAAGGAACCTTAAATAATTAAATTTTTGGGGAGCGGTGTAGTGGGGGTAAGGTTTTTAACAGAGGTGGACTGGGAATATTTTTCCCCCAGGTTCTCAGATGCGTTTATCGTGTAACGGGCTTCGATCGATGAGCACCTTTATGTCTAGTCCGCTTCTGATATAATATTATCAACATCCCCAATTTCATTGTTTTTTACAAGAAACATTTGGGTCACATTTTTTTGTTAGAATATTATAAAAGACACTAACAAAGACTCTTAAAATTGAATTGATATTGACGGCGCACATCCTTCGTTGAAAATGACAACCGTACATTTCGTATTTTGTAACGAATCAGTTATAATGTGCTTCTGCCAATTGCAAATGTCTGGATGTAACATTTATTAAATAAGGAATAAAACGATGCACTGCTTAGGTACTCTAAAAAAGATCGTTTTGTAGAACTTTCACGTAGTAATCTAACATAAATGTAGGTAGATGTAATTAAAATATTTTAAGGAATTAAATAAGCTAATAACTTATACTAATATATATACCTAAATTACTAACTGGTTAGGTGTTCACCACTATGGTTCAGTACCCCCTGAACGGAATAGCCAAGGTTATCGTAATTACATTTTTAGCATATTCAAATGTCACTAATAGTATATTTTTACACATCTTATTAATTACTTGAATAACTTTAATTAATAAAAATAAATATCCAGTTGGTATGTATGTACATTTAGCGAGGATATTTTCGTTCTACTATCGATTACGAAATTCGGTATACAATCTGCTAAAAGCACAATACACAATATTTTGAACGACGGATCTGTACCAATTAAGATTACACTCTACTTGTTTTTATAGCTTGGTGGTGGGGTCCCATGTGTACGGTTTTCTCAGGCTGGCGCCCCTCTGCACCTTGCGCCATGTGGTGAATATAAACAAACGACATTACGCACGCGGGGGTCCATCAGCTGTGTTCGGTGGGGAGCGCCTGCGCTAGGTTTGCGTACGATACTCGACCGCTTAGTTAGTGAGAGTGCGTCGTTGATGGCGGTAACTAGGCGGTTGTGTTGCTCGCGGGCCAGCGGGGGGCCTCTTTTAAGAGACCAGGGGGTTCGCTCCCCAGACACACTGCTAGATATTACGGCCAAAATCGTGGCCGAAAATATTCCTTTTCAACGTATCGAAGAACGTTACGATCGTATCCCTGAACCTGTGCAACGGAGGATCATCTACTGGTCCTTTCCCCGGAACGAGCGAGATATATGCATGTACTCTTCTTTGTCGCGAGTGCCCCCAGTGAATTCGAGTGGTGAACCCCAGAACTTGTCTTTTTGCAAAGGATTAAAACTACTTGAGACCGGTTGCGTCGATAACGTCCTTCAAGTTGGTAAGTTTCTTCACAAAACTGTCGTTAGTCCATAAATCCTCTCTGCTGCTAAATAGAAAATAAAATGTTCGTCCTAGTCCAGAATTTACTCGAGATAAAACAATAAGTAACAGGACACAATAGTTTCTAAAAGCGCGTCAAAATAATACCCAGTTGTATTATCTTTTTGCCAGTTTATTGACTTGACTTTTTCGAGAACATACAGGCGTTCTAGGTAACAATTAAAATTATTTCGAGTTTATTGTATTTTATTATGATTTGTTACGTTTTTTTTTCATGTTACTCACTCGAGTATTAAGGTGCATCATAAACATGAGTAATTAAGTTTTTCTGACTAATTTTTTTACTACGTTATTCTCATCTTGTAAGCTTATTTTTCACTATTAGTTGGGGTTTGAGTAGGTACTTAGTTTAATTAATGATTACCTAATTATGTGTAATCTACATCACGAATTGAATAGTTTTGAGGATAAATAAGAATCTCGACTGGTGCCAGATAAATTTTTTTTCCGACTAGGAAAATATATTTAGCAAAATTAGGATAGGTAGGTACGTGTATTGTCTATTCTTCGGGCAACTTTTGAAAGGAATACACAAAGATTGTGTCGGTGTCGTTTCGCACAAGGAATACAACTTTGTATAGTAAAAATCTTACGTGAATCGAGGATTATGCAAAGAAATTGTGTTTGTTTATGTTTTCAAATCTTGACGTTCAAGGTCAAGTAAAAATGTGTTGGGCTATTAGTTGATAGATTGATACTTTAAAAAATTAACTTTTGATAATTGTCAAGTACGGTACCTACATATTAAGGTAACGGTCGAGATCGCAACTACCGTAGAAAGGGTTGAATAACCCCTTTTCCTCAAAATTGAATCTTTGCTTTTCCGATAAATTTAAGAAATATCCTAACTTTGGTCTTCACGAAATCGTTCGCTTAATAAAAGTTAAAAAATATAACATTAAATCTTAAGGTAACATCACCTGTGCAAGTTTTTCGTATTCAATATTATAAAATCGAGACTCTCAAATGAGTGATTAATTAAATTCTCTTTAGTTTCTTTTTGACTCAACTTCAGGTATAGTGGCTAAAGTTAGAAGTTATTTTCATATGGTTTAAAATTATACCAGTCGAGCTTAGGTAGAATCTTATTCTTATATGGGATAATATTCGACCCCATCAAATAGAATGGACCCCCTGCTCAATAAACAAGTGGTCGGTCGGGTCGAATGTTTTTTGCCGAGCCAGCATAAATCATGTAGAAGCCGATATTTACGACGAACGCCGCTATGCAATTATATAAATGAGAATTCCAACAATTTATTCATTTTCCTGCTTGTGCCTTAGTTTTTGTTACCACTATCTTGTCAAACCTATTCTGAAGGCTTGTAACCATTAAGGCATTTTTGAGTTAATTTCGTTTAATTAGAGGAGCAAAATTTCACGAAAATAAATTTATATAAAAGAGAATTTTTATTTTAAAAAAACACTGAAACGATTTTGCTATATTCGGTTGTTGTTCAACCCAACTTGAAAAACAACACATATCTTGATCCTATAAAAAGACTTATCGTAAAATCTATCAAATTTTTTGTTTTGTCGAGTTTAAATAGAACTTTAATAAAACTGTCTCCAAGTTATGAATGGTAATGGGCGAATTTAGAAACAGAAACCATCAAATATTTTATTGTTTACTTTTACGTTTGTTTTCCAAGATTTAATTTTCAATGGTTTCCTAAAAAATACAGAAAAGGACAACGCGCGTGTCGACATTTGAAACGTAGAAGATATAGCAATTTTGAAAGCCAAATAGGTTACCCATGTTCACAAGTTTCTTTAAAATTACGAAATCTATTAATCATTTCCCTTTGAATCCGCCCTGTCTGTTATAGACAGACTTTTCTAAAATTAGCAGAGTTTAATAAAATATGACTAGCGTTTTAACTTTCTTTGAAGAAAAAATTATCACAAATTGTTCCAATAAATATATCAAGTTGACTTTTCCAACTTGGGGCGTTTTACCACTTTTGCGCGAGAAATTTGTCGTTAATTTTAAAATTACGTAAGTAGGAATCGATTAAAAGAATTTTGTTTACTATTTTATTATTTGCTTAAATATTTTCTCTAAATCGAAAACCGCAATATATAATTATTAATCTTCTCGTCTCATTTGAATAACAGAACTTCGAAGATTTTTTGGATTTAAAAAAAATATTTCTTAAAGGTATGCTAATAAGAGAGTTAAACGAGTATGCCACGATATTATACCCACATCAAGTAAGGTCCGCAGCAAAAGAAATTTGTTCATTAATGGAAGGTTAATGTAATACCGAGGAAGGTTTTTATAATTGCTAAAAGGTTGGAAAGGAAGTGTTGGTTACCTGGTCGTCGTGTCATTCATGACTCAAATTATTGACAAAACATAGACGAATAGTTTCAAAGAGTGAGTAGGTGGTAATAGCAATTTAACAGTATACCCATAGGTATATAACCGGAACAGGCTCTCTATGAAGGCACTCCCAAATATTGCCGCATTCCAGAAACGTACACTTTGAGTTTATTAGTGATTATATTACCAAAACTTGGCACAAGCCATACATAGTTATTGCCAATATCGCCTTTATGAACCAGCAGACCTAACGTAATATTAATTCAACCAGTTTTAATAAAAATAATTAACCGACCGTATGTTTTGTGCTATTAATATTTTAATGGAAAAGTTAATCGGAAAACACAAAACCTGTTGTATATTTTCGTATTTGATTATTAGTTACCTGTTATCTTTATTAACGTCTTTCAAATTTTCATTATATTACACTAATGGGCTAGCAGCTTTCCCATTTCTTACACACGTAGATGAGGAGGTACTTCACCAAGAACCTCTAATTTAGCAAGCAATTGAATGCAACCCAAGTGCAGCCTGCATTCTTGAGTCTGCCTGAATGACCCACGAACAAAGAACACCTCAATCCAGCCGGGCCTTGTATAAATGACTGCTTATTTTATACATCATTCTATAGACCGCCTTAAAAACGTCTGCTCCATTTCTTTCACAATACAATCTAGTCTGTAATTTTTTCTCTAAATTAATAACTTTTTAATCTTTTTATGCGACCGAGTATTTCTTTAGTTCTTCGCAAGCACACTGCAAATCGACAGTATGTCGAAAAATTTAATATTACTTTATATAGGGAGCAGGTATCCAATAATGTTCCAATATTTGTATTGTAAATGGCTACTTTTGTATAAATTGAAGGGAAGTTGGAGATCTTCCATGTTTTAAGTTTATAACATGATTCTTAAGGATTGTATACCTTTCAACTACGTAGAGACACTCCCGATGGTTATACAGTTCTTTTTGTGAATTTATTATTAAAGGATGTGAGTCATACAGCATCATAAGTTGTAAAATGCAATTCTTGTCCCACCCACTTGCGAATTTCTTAAAATTCGATAATTGGACTTTATTATCATCATGTAGGAATCCGCGTGTATAATTTAATAATAATATATCGTTTAAATTTGGTGTAAAATAGTATAAGTAGATACTGGAATATTTTTTGTTTGTCGGACCGTATTTCAGTTTCCGTCTTGATCGTTAATATTGTTCAAATATTTTTCTTCATCTGTAGTGCTCGTTCTTAATAAAACGGCAGTTTATTTTTCGAGTAGAACGATATCATCGTCGTATATTTTCTTTCTAAATATTGCCTCAAAATGAAATTTATAATTGATAATTACAGTTGTGTTTATCCAAAAATATTAGGACGAGCAAAATATAGAGCTTTGTGCTGTGAATGGTTATCGATGTAAACAATTATTCCTTAGTCAAGGTTAAATAATATTTACTAATTAATTATAATTAAATTTGTATGAAATGCTTTCGTATTGAATTTGTTATCTCAAATTATACGTTTCTTGTTAGTATTCTCATTTTTGAACAAACCCAAGTAAAATTGTTTATATTAACCTTTCGATGCTAATAGTCGAAGTATGATTTAATTATTATAATAATGTTCTTCCTATACTTATATTCCTGTTTTGAATAATGAAACTCACAAACTCTAATTGCACGAGGATCTGACCCCTATGGAAACCTTCTATTATTTAAAAAAAAATGTATTTACATATTTGAGGGAAAATTATAATATTTTGTGAATAATCAATAATAAATTTAATACCTAATGATTAACGAAAAATAACTTTCGTGGGTAATAAACTAATGTGTTATATTGTATATTTAATATAATTTATGCTATTTAAATTGATTATTATAAATGAGTGTTTGTATTTGATTAATTTTTGTACCGTTTATAATATTTTGAGTAATTAATTATATGTGCACACTATTTGATTTCCTATGAATAAATAATATCAAAATGTAATATCTAGGTTATGTAAGCACATTTTTTCAATATTACCGATCTTTCTGTGGTATATCGTTGTAAGACACTAAAGTAAGACTTTTCGTATCAAATTTGTAGTACCCTAAAGTACTTTCAATCTCAAAAAAGTGAATCTGGGATGTCGTGCAATTGAAAAAAGATATGTTTTTGCGTATCATAATGAAACTTTATTTTGTGGTATACAGAGAATATTTGATTATCAAATTTTCAATAAATATTTTAATATTCTTTAATATATTGACGTACTTTTCAAAAGTCAAAAAGAAACGATTCCATGTGAAATTGAAATTCTCATAAAAAATCATCTTCGGTTCGTTATGCTATTCTATAGGTAGCACAGACGACGGAAACAGTGTTTTATGGTCGATGATTTTAAAATCGTTCCAAGCTTACTGATCAGACAAAGTTAAAATTATTTCCATCAGTTTATTATTATTTTCCAGTTCCTCTAATATTCAAAAGAGTAATTTTTCCGCAGTTACACTTGTTTGAATTTTAATGACACCCGCATCCATTGGTTGCACGTGGGATATCATGTAAGGTGAAAAAATAGTAACTTTATATAGCTATTAACTTATTGATAATCGACTTAGGAAGTGCGGGGCAGTTGTCGATAATAAACAGAACTTTTCGATTGTGACGTGCAAATTTTCATTCAAATCTATTATGTTTCAAAAATATCTCTCGTCATCCATGACTCTTCCATTTGCCTTGTATTGTACTTACCAGCAAACTTTAATTATTGTTTCTAATGCAACATGATGTTTGTGATTTACCAATTATCAATAACTTGAGGTTTTCAGTGCCAGCACAGTTTGCCCGACTATAAATAATACGGCAATTCTCTAATTCGATTTGCTATCAAATTATTTTTAATTTTAAAATATTTGCACTTTAATTTAAAAATAATTATTTTCTAAATTTCTATTTAGTGTACTTTGTGAAGTAACAAATTTATTTCAATGAAGAAAACCCTATGGGACGAACTCTTTATTTTTATATTACATACAGTGACTCAAAAACGTCTCCGTACAATCCTACTATATTAGCAATGTATATTGTATCGCACGGAGACTTACAGCAATACCAGATCAGACATTTTTTGTTGTAAATTTTATTCCTGTTATTTTTGTTTATATCCATTTTTCTATTTCATCGAATCGTTCCTTAGAAGCGGTGACGAAATAGAAAAATGTATTCACTTTACATTGCTATAATATAGGATCGTACACAGACATTTTGAGTCAAACAATTTTATCTTAGTCCTTGTGGATTATAATGGGTGTTCAAGATAATAAGAATGGTAGATAAATATCTCGGGGTACGTACACACGCAGCTTTCGGAACAAATTTTAAAAAGATGATCATTCTACCATACTCGATGAATATTCGTCTTTTTCACGTTTTAAAGGCTTGTAAAATATTATACTTCTGTAAAGTTTTAAAATAATTTTTTGTTTTTCGAAAATATAGTTTACGAATGTTTGTTTACTTTGGAACACCTTCGTTGGTTGTTACTATTAACTTTGTTTATTCAATTATTTGTAGGTATTTCGTTATCTATTATGTGCGCGGTCTAGTTAATTATCTACCCACCGTTTCAGTTAATTGTTTACCGACTTGAGAGATATCTATTGTATTCAGTAGATTATTGAATTTATGTACAACAAATGTTCATTATATCATTAATGACCGTCGACACTTTTGCCAACCATTATTGTTTCCAGTTTTGCAAAGGTTTTAAATATCAAATTGGGATTCGTTTTAGGTTTTAATTGGATAACTCGATTGTATACTGAATAATTATTGGATTTAAGATTATATTGTTTGGTTTCAAAATGGCAGAGATTTGCAGCGATAATGTTGATGTTAAATATAATTTTTCGTCGTTGATGTTAATAACTGATTGGTATTGTAACAATAACAAATTATTGTTATGTGAAATTTGATAAATATTTTGGGTTATTTAAATTTTTTTCGAGTTCGAAATACTACAATTATGGTACGCTGAACTTGGAAGTACCTAATGCGGAAACATAACTAAAGAAATACATTCAACTGAAGACCGTCTGGCTAGAGTCGCGACAATTTGATTGGGAACTCATTGCAGATATACAGTAAATTGTCTGACTTGGATTCTCATACATTTAGTATATTTTAATCGACGGACGTATTGAATAAAATGGTACGTTAGCGTAATTACTTCTAATACGATAATGAATGATTTTTGCAAAATACATCTGTTTTCATGAAACGTTGCTGGGGAGTTAAAACCTGCCGAAAACATAATTGGGTGCTAACAGCTGGGGAGAATTATTCTCTGCTTCTAACTACACTGCAATTGTTTATTTTAATGATGGTACATTTAATGTAGGTACATGTTGCTATCATTTTAGTAATGAACATGTTGAACAGGAACTAATTAGTACAGAAAATGATCAGGAATTACCTTCGCAAACTAATGGTTTTTATTATTATTATTATTATTTGTGGAAGTACGCCATTGTCAGATGTGCTTTGACTAAAAATTGATATGTTTTTACTAAACAAAACGGCAATTTTAATGTAATATCCTACATGCAGAGCGCATTAATAGATTTCATCAAATTATTTATATGTTACGTCGTCAAAATTCTAAAATAGAAATTCAAATCATTTCGATTGATTCGTCAAATTCTTGATCCCATTACACTTTCACACTTGACCGTCCTTCATTTGTATCTACATACATCACAATTATTGCACACCAACGTAAATAATAATAATATAAAGCGATTATTGTTTATAATTTTATAAATTAGCTTACATTTCTTTATCAGATTTTTAAATTACACGATCCAAATACCTACAACATTTTTAATTGTTTGATTTCCGAAAGTGATAAGAACGATACAAATTATATAGTTAGATGATACTGTTTTATTACCTTCAAACATTTAATTATTTTTTGAATGAAGTAGTAGAATTCGTGTATTATACTGGCGATTCAACGATAAATGGAGAAAAACAAAATGAGAGAGAATTAATTATTAATTTATAATATAAATTCTTTATGCTGAACTAACGCCCCTTTTTACTTTGGATGGTATAATATATTGCTAATGTGTTCATAAATAAGTATAGTATTGATTATTATATTTAAATGCAGCTGCTGTCGGTAACATTTGGTATAACGCTCAGTTTAATTAAGAAACGGGTCTTGTGTATTAATCAAAGTCTAATAAAAAATTGCGTAGTCAATTTCTGTTGTTCGTGCAACTTTTCGAACAGTCTCGTTTTTTTTTATTGAAACACCCGTTTATATGCACAATGTAACAAATTGCTTTTGTATTCTATAGAATTATCAAACTTGCAGAATGCTATAAATTATTATTTATTATAATTGTTGTACAATATAATCAATTTATATTTATGTTACGTTGGTCCATTCTTGGTCGCCATTTTTTTTTTCATGCCTACCCATGCTAGCCTAGCCCATAGATCAAACTTGGGCTAACTATTAACAAAGCTCATATTAAGCTTGTGAAATGTATTGGTAAAGAAGTATCTATTTTCATAGACCGATAGCACCACCCAATGCCAAATAATTTTTTTACCCTTAAGTAACTGTATGAATTTCCTGCATATTGTACCTTTAGCAGGGATAATCGTATATATCATGATGTGTACCATCATTAAATAGTGTAGTGCTGACAATTTTCTTATCTTTTTTGTTGTATCTCACGCTCGATAAATTATGTCGTTGGTTATGTATTGTTGCTTTTAGTTTCAAATTGAAATTGTATAGGTGGTATTCAGACATTTATTGTTCTTACTTTACACCTAGCATGGCTTATAACAATATTAAAAGTTGGAAAAACTTTAATATGAAAATTTTGCGAAAACTAACTTTCTCTATTTTTAAACCAACATTGTTCGTAAAGCAAGGAAGAATTGTTTAAATTTTGCTTAATACTATTGCATTTTACAAATAAATACCTACCCTATGCAATTTTATACACAAAGTTGTAAACCACAGCTCACGGTCATAGGACTAGTACGTTTAAAATCATAATTTTGTAATTTCCTGCTTTTCTAATTATTGTAAGCAAAAATCCTGTAAATGTAGGTTTTAAGGCAGAAAATTCTGCGTCTAAATCAATAAGCAGTATTCATTTTGTATGCTTTTTACTACTGATATTATTATCTATTATAATTTTTATTATTAAATAAATAGAATATAAAATAACTACATTTAAAAAAAAATGTAACTCTCATCAGTTACTGATAGATTTAAAATTTAGAGCTCTGATTGGTCCAACCTAGCACGATGGATGTAATCGTCATTTTCATATTTGAAACTTTTTTAAAAGTTCTATGGTATAAAATAATAATTAGGGACGCAGAAAATAACGAAATTGATGTCACCACCCCATGTAATATATTACTTTTTTTATACAGGAGGGGGTATACTTAGTTCACGTAACAGAGATTCCAATGCAACATCATTAATATTTAATTATTTGCTCCCCTAATCGTTTTAGAAAAAAACCTTAATAAAGATAAAATAATACAATGTATTGTTTATAGTTTTCCTTTGTAGGACAGATACAAAACCAGAAGTATGCACCCATTATAGAATTTGCATGCACGTTTCGTAATTTCTTATTAAGGACATTTAAATATTTTTGTTTATAAAATTTAATTGCAAAACTATTCGTAGACCGTCCAAACATAAAGTGTCGACTTACTGAGCAGGCATAATAATTGTAATAGATATTCCACAGCTTATTTTAAAATTATAATGGATTGCAACATACAAATACAGGAAGTCGATCGCGTTAAATATTAATATGATACAATAAAAGAACAATTATATTGTAGAAAATATTATGAAATTAACATTAAAAACTAGAAATCATACGTGTAGAAAGCAATTATTTATTTTAAAGATTTAATCAAGAAAGTATATTAAAAGTTGAAATTGTGTTATTATCGTAAACTTGTGTTTTCGTGACATGTCGAGAAATGTTTGAGCAGTGAATGTTAGTTGGTTGGATTTAAAATATCAATATATTTATGATTGTAGCTGAAGAAAATGGAACATTGTTTACCGATATTGTTATTTAGCTGTATACAATTATTATTGGCTGGGTATGAGGATTCTGTACGAAACCTATTTTCAAATTGTATTGATCCATATTTTTAGAAATGTATTTTTGTATGTAGCGTTTATAACGACGAAAGAATTACGTTCCTTGTTTCAAAATACTTTTAGAAATTGTCCAATATTGCAGCATAGAAGATGTCAAATTTTGATCGAAATACATTTTTAAAGTTACAAAAATTGTTTATTTCTGTCAAAACTTTTGTAATAAAGCAAGCGTCCAGAGGTTTCTTTTGTTATCTGATAGCATTTTATGAAAAATAACTTGCATTGTTGAGAGAACACCGCGTATTATTTTTTTTCTACGTAACCGTTTAGTTCAGTGGTATATAAGTCACGTACAAAGTACTACAGCAGTAATATTTTACTTTTATGCTCGCTAGTTTTTTGCTCTTCGGACGTAGTTAGTTTTGTTTGAACTATAAACTGTGCATGATCTGGTTTTTAAACCAACGATTATAGAATTTAAACCTTGTTCGGAAATCTTATTACATCTACGAGATAACTTGCATGATGTGCGAAAGGTAAAGACGTTCCTAAAAGCACCACACAATGCGAAGTCTTATAGGTGTCCAATTATTTATTCGGGCACAGACTCCAATCACGCTCCGGTGCCGAAGTATAACATCCCGGTGATATGTGAGCATGAGTCAGAGGGGCACGCCACCCTCGGTGGTGTTAGTGAGGATTACGTAGTCACCCCGGCAATAAAGCTGGCAGGCGTGCCTCATTTTGCATCCTTCTAACTCTCCCTTGTGTCCTTTATACGTTCGCGGGATATAGATTTAACTTGGAAGGAAGATCTTCTTATCGAATTGTTCAACTATTTATTAAGAAGCGGTGCTTTTATAAACCTTTCTTATTAAGAAACAATAAAAATGTTTTTCTACTTACGACTTGCACGTGAAACCATCCGGAGAGGTTCTGTTTTATAGATTTCTCTTAAATCTGTTAATTAATTAACAATGCTTGGTTTATGATAGTACCTGGACGGTCATTACATAGTTATGCAATAAAATAGTTTATTGCAATAATTTTTGGGTGGAAAGGCATTCCAAGTCCACGACCTTAATCTTGCTGCAATAATTGAACACCAAGAAAAACGATGTCAATTTAAGCAAGAAGAGCATGAAAACGTTGGGATTTTTGTGCATATAATGCTTCTCGCTCTGATTAAAGCTCTTAATAATTAACAATTTCATTAATAGAATAATAGTTAGCACTTGAAATGCTACAATTGAATTGCTGTCGCTTTTTAAACGGATTAAATATTTTAATAATAAAATCAATAGTCGCAGTCGTTCACAAATCAAATAATACAGCAAAATTGCGCGCGTGCTGTCGACATGTAAAAATGGATTTACCTTCAAAATGTCGAGTACTAATGCAGGCAGCTTCCCCCCACTTTAATATTATTTTGTCATATTTAATTTTTTTTCTTTCCCTTTTTTTGGAATGCACAAGAAAAACTGTGCGGATGAAAGCGTAACCACGAGGAGAAATGCAGCGAGAAGTCGCAAATTTTTCTTCGTCCATCCATGTTCAACGGATTAAAAAGTTTGTCCATTTATTTTTTATTGTTGTAACTACATTTTCAACGTACTATGTACATTATATAAAATAAACTCAATTTAACTTTTGAGTCATCTCGTGCAGCTGACATAATATACTAGTTATACTTTTATCAAGATAGAAAATATTTATTTTGCAATATTATTAGGTAGGTACATAACAAATTTTTATTTGTGATTTATTTTGCAGACTAGCAAATGATATTTCTGTTCGCAAAAACATTTAAACTTAATTTTCATATCTCGGACTTGATGCTAAGGAACCTGAAAGTCTCTCGATCAACAAGATACGATTCAATCTTCTCCTAATCATAGCTTGGGATGCACCCAGACACATTATAACGATCCCACTGGAATTCTTCAAATTTGATATTTCATGACTTTAATTTAAATATCTTAAAAAGTTGTGACACTTTTAGTCGTTTAATATTTCCGGGTGATATTTTTTTTTGAATATAAGAAGCTTTTCACTCAATTTCCAAATACGTACGTATCTAAATACTTAAATCTTATATATTTTTTAATTTTCATTATTTCGAAATGACATTTATGTTGTTTAAAGCTCCTTTGGAACTAATAAATCTGGTCACTAATCAGAGTTTATCCATCGAGTTTCCCCTCAAGAAAAGCCATGCATAATTATTGCCTCCAGAAGTAGGGTTGTATTACTGATACTTTACACGAAGAAATTAAATATGTATGTATGTGGAGGGTGATTACAATTGATCCTAAGATATTTCTGTGTAATGGCAAAGAGAGTTTCAGCTTCTAAAATTAGCTTATTTCATTACTATTCGTAGTGTGCACTATACGTGCACAAGCCTAACGATTCAAAGGGTGCCTTGTCCCTCGAGGAAATGGAGGTACTGTATAAAATATATTATTTTCTTCTTATACATAGTTTGCAATCAATACATTCGACAATATTTTGTTAGTAATGTTGTATCATAAATGTAAATATTATTCATCGTATTCCTTTTGTTTAGGTAAGGTTGAGATTTACAAAAGAATTGCTTTGATGATGGTTGTGGTACGAAAATAGGTTGTATTAAATTCTTGTACAATATTGAAGTTATGCATGTATAAATATAATGCACGAGATAAAATTTTGCACAAACCACTACATAATCTTTTTATACATAAAAGGACTCATTGTGCGCACGAAGTATAATAAATTGGTTATCGGGATTTTTCTTATACTACCTCCAAACGTTTCTAAAATGATTACAAGGAACGGTTTCATTATTATTATAATAATAATAATTATAAAACAGCTTTAGTTTCTTAAACCATATAAACAAATTGTACCCATTGAGGGATATCGATATAAAACTTCTTTTGCTACACAGTAACACCTCGCAAAGTATGAACTGTTCAAAACCGGATTCCTGGTATTCCTGTACTACCTAATTACTATTAACAATTCGTATTTTCAATTTAACGACTTGATGGTGTATTATTGGAAATCTAAAATAGTTTTAGGCGTGAATTTTTTTATTCCAAAATAAATTGTGAACTAAATTAGGAAATTGATGTTTATGTATTATATATAGGTAGCAAAAGTTTAATTTTATAATTAAAACTCTACGTCAATCGTAAAATAAGCATGCATGTTGTTAAATAGATGACTTAATTTTTTAATTCACCGGAAGGAATCATAATATATAAATAGGTAGCTGTTTCGTGATCTGACGCCGTTCTGGCGTCTATCGAGATAATCAAAACGCACTTAGAGCCAACCACCTTAACCAAGATTTTTTTTCCCTTTTACCGGTCCGGTTTGAACATCTTCTTGGGTTAACTTAATCATATGGTGCTGCAGGAGTAATCTGTACCTTAAATGGTTTTATGAATTTTTATAATTTGAGATAACAAAAAATTTGATTTGTAGCTAATATAATTATAATATCTTATTGATTACTTACTCGTTTATAAAAGATATATAAAAAAATTGTGACGCTGAAATACGTAGCTCTGGGAATAAGCCCGGTTCGAGGTTATAACTGCTTATATAGAAGTCTATAATTCAGAAGCCGTTCTTGAAAACCCCTCGGCTATATTAAATAAAAGAAAAACAAGGAATTACTCCAACAACTGCAGGGTTGTTCCAAATCTATTTAATTGTTCTTAAAAGTTGAATGTGGCAGGAAAATAAGTTCATTGATTACTGTTATTAGCAGCCGAAAAGAGGCCTGCGTCTGACCACAGGATAAACCTGATCTAATGGCTCCGTCAAATTTGGCGCCGTCGTGCATATCAAAAAGGAATTTTGTCGGAAGAACAATTTTTCTAGAAAACGTTCACGTGTGAGGTTCTCGTGTAAGAAAAGAAGATAGTTAGCCCCTTAACGTGAAATCGTTTTGGGGAAAAGATTATAACACGTATTAATTTCAAGTCTAAATGTATACAGAAACTGACATTTGTAGGCAAATTACGCACCGGTTTTTTTTGGAATGTTCTTGTTGCTGTTTACCATTATAACTGAATCGTGACTTGTTATTTCGTTATTATAATAACTTATCCTGCTACCGTGTTGCTAAATTAAACTATAATTAGTGCAGTTAACTTTTTATTTCAAAAATTGGTCTTTCGCTTAACTCGTTTCTATGAACGCTATGGGTATGGTTTTGTATGTATACATAGTTTTTTTATTTATTTAAATAATAATTGTTATTGACAAGAAGTTTAATACAACATGTACAATGTACATTCACGTCTCTTTGTCGTAAAGAGGAATTCTCGCCGAGTTAAATATATCTCTAGAATATTATGGACAATTTCACTAACCAACATCGTAATAATATTGTTTCGGTACAAAGTACGGAATTAGTATTAATTTACAGTATTGGATTAAATGGCACTATATTTTATAAAATAAAAATTATGATTTGAACATCAGTAAGTAGGTATTATAAGTATGTATAAGAAACTTTGCGATTTGCTGTTTTTATTTTGTACGCGCAAAAAATTGTTAAATTTATTGTGCATTTGTAATTTTTCAATGCCATGTATTGGGCTTTGTTTTTGCTTCAAATTAGATTTTGGACACGTACATTTTCCTCAGTAAAGTATTCTTTGAAAATCGAAACAAAGGATCATTACAGACTATTGTTACTCTATTGACATCAAAATTACCGTTTTATGTTGAAAATCCTGACTTGCAAATGTGCAAAGCCACAGTTTCAAATAAATTGTGACTTATTGATATAAATTAATCCTAATTAATCTTCTATTAGCTATTGATTCCTTTTTGATTAGCGATTTTTCATTGTGATTGCTAACCGAAAAGTTTTAAATTCGGTAGATATTATACTTTTATATTTTATGCGTAAATATGCAAGATGATTTTTCAATTCGGCAGTTCTTAAAAATAAGAATATTGTCGTCTCGTCTTTGCAATCCCTTTACTTCTGTTTCTTCTGTTCGCCTATTTCTCATCCTGCCAACTCTTGACCTCACTGCACTTGTGGATTCCCCACGCATCATTGCCGACAGCAGGCTAATCCCAGGTCTTCCCCCCTATTTTCAGTGTAAAGTTTGTAGTATTCTCTTCTCTGACGGTTAAATTTTAGATTTTTTATTCAATACTTTTTTTATATAATAAAGCAACTTTCGAACTTTATATTTGCGTAAATTAATTGAATTCTACATTTTAAAACGATTTAAACCGGCTTATTGGCCGATAGTGTTCGGCAATAACTGCAAAATATTGACGAGTTTTTTCTCTTGGATGAATTATTTTTATTTACAATATCTTTCTCGTAATGTTTACTTTAGCGATACTGGTCTTCGATAGCGATATTATAAATTTAATGAAATTCGAAATTCGCCTTATAGTTGACAGTTTAATTAAAAAACAAAGTTTACTTTCAATTAAAATTTCGAAGAAAAAAAATAGAAACTCAAAATGAAAAGAAAAAGTCAACATAAACTTGAAAATTAATAATAAACTGAACTTTTGATCTGAAAGGCGGTCTAGCTTTAGCGTACATACGTCCGGAAGTTCCAAGCTCCTGGCACACGTTCATGTTCGGAGCATGCTTCACGTCACGCGACCACTGTGAATGAAAGGAGAAAGAAAAAGATGGGTTGGTAGCGGAAGAATACTATTTAATTGTAACTTGAAAAGATGCCGTTTGGTTTTGCATTTCTTCTTCAAAGACGAGTTTTGTTCCTAAAGAAAATTTAAATGTAATAATACAAAATCGAGTTTTATTACTTTTATTGTTTAGCTTTATTGAGATTTCAATTGCAGATACAGACATTGTGATGCCTTATATTTTCAAATCGATTTTCTTGTTCTTGATGGTTTTTAAAATTCAGTTGAATTCAAATTAAAAGTGATAAAGGGGAAACAATTTATTATTCTTGAGATATTTGGTATTGGTAGCATCGATCGACTTACGGTTTAAAATTGAGGAATTTCAAATGTTGAAACGCTATCATCACATAAAAAGCTAGTTTTAAATTTCTTGCGTATAAATGAGATATTTTGAGGCTGAATATTTTTCCAATAGCTGTTAAACGAGTTTTTTGAATATTGTAAATTTCGACTATGAATTATTTTTAACATTCAGGAAATTTTTTTTTATCGAGAATTTTAATAAGTGTGTACTCCTTTTAAATTATTAAATTGAAGTTTTTTAGAACATAAACAAAATACTGAAAAGAAGATACCCCTATGATGTACCTAGTTAAAAGCTATCCCCTTGTTAGAGGGTCATTGAACTGATAATTTAATTCTTCCATATGGAGCGGGAAGTGCTGCTGATATGCAAGCATTGTTTCACCGCATGGTGCATGACCAGAGACCCTATTTCAAATAGAATGTAGAGGTATTGCTGCAGATATTATTTGGTTTAATCTTTTGCATTCAAACACAATCGAAACTATTTTATTTCAAAATTGGCACAATTAAAATTTTATTATTTATTCATCCGAACTTGAAACAGTTTTGATCTCTATGTTTACGTTATTTCTCTCGCAAAAGCAATCGTAACAAGGACGGTGAAACGCTCAATATCTTTTTGGGTATTATAGAAGAAAAATTTAAATATTTCTTTCTATGTATTTGTACATTATTGAATTTCATTTAATCTAAAGTGATTCCAAAATTCTTTGCCGGTGAACTCACCACCAGGTTGAATTATCGAAAAGTTATACTAAAAATATAAACTGATCTAAAACTCCGTAGTAACGCTAACTCTTGTGTAAAACACACAAACATGCAGAACAATGCATTGCCGTTGTTTTTGCTAATTGTTGCATAATAATACAAAATAATAGTTTTGTTTTTTGCAACTTACCTGCGCATGCGTCTGACAGTTTTAAAAATGTTCAAACTAAAGCTTCATTTCATTCTGATTAATTTTACTGTCATAAGGAATACATTTACTACAACTAAGTCACTTCTGAAAGGGGGAGGGAACTTCTGAAATTGCGGTTGTAAGTTGAAATCCAGTTTACTTTTATAGATATTTTCTAAAATTTACGGTTTGTTAAATACGGAGATTTTTATCAATTTGGTCCCCCTCTTTTTTGGAAAAGATCTTATTGCTCACCCATGATTGTATTGTAAAATTACACCAATAAATGTAATTATAATTCTTGGTGGTCATGACAAACTGATGGTATAATCGTAAGTTAAATTGAGATCTTAATTTAGTTGTTTAGCCTCATTATATATGTTATATGTTAAAGAACGTTATTTACTGTTTTGAAGTTGAAGTTATTTTTATTGTTCGGTATATTTTTTTTTCTCGGATACTAGAATAAACCTTGGCACAATAAAGAACCAATTTAAATTTTTTCTCTCTTGTACACCACTTCAGGTTTTGCATGAACTACTTTGGTAGTCCAAACAATTCAACAGATGCAATGGTATACATACCCATCAGTAACTTGATTTACGTGTCCATAGCTATTATGAAACGAATGCAGTAATAATTCTAACATACTCATTTATACACACCTAAGAAGCTTTGGATTATTCATTCGGAAGAATAGAAAATAATTAGCGACATTGAAATCTATCATTAGCTTTTTTATGCAGCACATAGTATGTGGGTGAGCAAGCTTTTTATGATACGTCCTCAATTATTAAAAATAATCACTTGAACCAACTTGATCAGAAACTCTTGGTTATTTTTGTAGTTGCAAGTATAATATAACCATTGCATCATACGAGAGCACTCGATGTTCTTAGGGGAGTGTGGGATCCTTTTTAAGTTCGAAATTGGTATTTTTGTAATTATCTCTAATATTCGTAAATAACGTGTTTTCTACCTAAGGAGTTCCACTTCATCAAACTAGTATATTGCAATACTAGTGCAAAAAGAGCTGTACAACAAAACAAGTATAAGAATGTGTTATATACTACTTTTTCTACAGCGATGAACTTATTGATTAAAATCAATATTATAAAGAAATATTACGACACTCTATTCTATCCAATATCGATCAAATTTAATATCACAGTATTTTTTTTAGTTAGTCGCATTGCATTGGTATAATATATGTTTTTAAACCAAGTCCAATTGATTCACTTGTTTATAGTATGAAGCATTGTTTTATTGCCTGTTGTATTTTGTTTGTCGTAGTTTATCAACTACATAATATTAACTTTGAAAATAGTATAATTCGTTTCAAAGTCCAGAAGGGTTCCTCCGTTAATTTTCATCAAATGCAATTATCATACACATTATTCTCTCACACGAATGTGCTTTCTCATGCTAAAACAGGAATATAATCTACCCTTATATTTAATTATTTATAAATGCAAAATTTTAAGAACTCTCTTTGTGTCGAACGTGGCCTCGGTACTTATTCCAATAAATTATAATTTTGTACCCTTCCTTTTGATAAGGACCTTGTGCACTCATAATTTAGAATATTGAACTCACTTGAAAAGGGGTAATTCACAATGAATTGTCATATCCAGGACTCTGCATAAATATCTTACTATTGTCCTACGTTTAAACTTGAGATTTAATTAGAGTTATTTGGAATGCTTGCTTACTATTTTACTTATTGTACTTGAAAGTTTTTGGAATTTTATCAAGCGTTAACTTTTGTTATTGTTTGTAAAAAGTTGGAAATTATACAAATCGGCTCGCCGTTATTCGATTTCGACAAAATATCCCTCTTTTTTTTATTTAAATACGTTATCTTTAATATGGTAAGTAGGTGAAGTGTATTCTAATATAAAACGAAGGGTGTGCAAGCATTGACTGCATAGCGAATGGATCAGCATTGCAATAACGTCTAAAATAATTCATTAAAATTACAAACAGCCTGTAGATATTATTATTCCAAGCGCTCCCGAATGTATTATCATTAAACGGGCCTCCCGATCTATACTTTATTTGCCAGATTTATAAAGCAATATTTATATAAAATTTCATCAAAAATGATATAAAAAGGATTAAAAAACAAAGAATTTCATAATTAGACCAATCATTTCATTAAATTGCTTTGCTAAAATTAAGAACGAACCATATTTGGTATATTTGCAGATGTATATAATTTGTATTTACATAATATTACACATATTATAATGTAACAACAAATTTTTAACATCAAGATAGAACTAATATAATATCTTCCCGTGAATTTCAGCACCCCTGGTGCATGAACTGCTCTCCATAAATAAAAGTTGTCGATTTTATATACTATATAATTTTTTTTTGTTTCAGGTGAGTAAATTTCGTCAATTCTACTTGTACGTAATGCCTGGTTTTAACATAAATGACCCTTTACTTGAGAGTAAAGGTAAGTAAACTTCTTAATTATGAATTGCGGTTATAATAGGTAAGGCGTGATAGGTAAATTAAAATGTAAAAAAACTGTAATTAAAAAAAATCATATGTAAATAATACAGTATAATATTTATGAAGGCATTTGAATAAGACCATGGAATCATGATAATCAAGTAATAAATGTATACAAGAAGTTTTAACAAAATTGGGTAGACCACTTCTGGAAAATAATTTAACGGTTATGGAATTAATTTAATTTTAAGTTACACGTTTCCAAAATAAGTTTAAATGATCTTTTTGCCAAGTTACACTAAATTTGGACGCTTTAATGGCCTTTATTTCATTTACTGCAATAACGGTCGTTATTTTATAAAAGGGATTTCCATTATGGATTGTTTAGATTTGTAAATTATACGTCTTTAAGCTGAAATCGGTAATTTACGTAAAATAATGAAAAACGAATTGGTATCTGGTTGATTATATATATACTTATTTTTTAGTATTAAAGTACTATTATTTACCTTAAAATGAAGGGGACAATTTAAATTCTTTTTTCTTGCTTTCGGGATTTAGTGCACGCGAGTAACTAAAAATTATAAATCGGAGTAAAGCCGGTGTTTTATTTAATACTGCGACCTGTACATTCGTTGGCGAAATACGCACTTTCTTCCGAAAGGTTTAAAACATAAAAACACGAGTGAAATTGCGGAGTAATGCAATAGAAATTTAGTATATTTACAAAAAAACGTGAAAGTTGTGAAATTTAATGCTCCTAACTGATTTTTTTTCAAGGTACTTTTGACATTGAATTCTACCCCGTTTCAATAAATTACCAGACCATTGTCCAAAAGAAAACTTCGTGTCAGGATGCAATTAGTAGAACTTACATAATGCTGTGTTAACCAAGTTACTTTTTTTTATTTAAGAATTTTTTCTCAAAATTGCCACATTTAAACCATCAAAATTGTTGCCATGAAAAACAGGTAATCGTAAAACAAGTTTTGTAAGAGCTTTTTACTTGGTTGTAATAAAAAAGTACAATAAAGTAACTCACGTAGTAATAATAAACATAAAAGTTGATATTAACTTCTTAGCTGTTTACCATAAAATTAGCTGTGCTTCTACGTAATTTTCATTTAAATTTTATATTTAATTAAGTTGTGTTACAAAGTGACAACTATAAATAACTTATAACTTGGATTGAGAATATCAGAAGTAAATTACATAATATACTGGAAAGTAATTACTTTGTTGTTATTATTATTAATGTGTAAAGTTTTAGTTTCGAGATGTCTCAAGTTTTCCAATGAAAAAATATTTTGACAGCCCTACTAATATCGAATGAAAACTCGCAAATGCACCAACCAATTTTTAGAATTAAAATACACAATGTTTTTGATTATATTACTGCATCTCCGCGGGGGGGGGGGGGGTTAATAATAGGTTAATAGTGGAATAATGCATAATTTACATCTGTTGCTATTATTTTTACTTAGTTTTTAATTTTTAAAAGTTGCTAAGGCTTCAGAAATTATTGGTTAATATCCAATATATGTAGGTGCCTATAACAAAGTGTAGCAAAAAGGAGATAACGCACATTGCAAATGAAATGCGCAGCTTATTGAACGTTACATAAACTGTAAAAGACTGTTATTAACAAACTTCACCAAGCACGGCGACATCAGCAAACAGAAAGCATTTAGAAAGCCCTAAAAAGGAGTTAGTTAATCGAAGTTGGCAAATCCCAAAGTGAGAGGCATTAGACTTTGATATATACAGACGTTCCTGCCGTGTGTAATTTGGAAGATAGGCAGAAATAGTCGCCATTGGCTGCCGTCAGCTTACATGAACCGTAAGCGCGTTTAGTGCGATCGATGCGTTTCTGCTCTTTACTATTCGTCGTCCTGCGATTTACCCATCCTTTGGTTATCATCATATCACACTTTCAGCTACTCGTTGTGAAAGGACTCTGAGGCACCGTTGTTTCCAATTATTTCATCGGCGCTACGTTATGCTTCAGCTATAACATTTTATTGTAAATAGAATCGATTTTGGAGTAACGACTTGGCATTATGTAGGTGCTATATTTTTTGTTTATACTCTTCGTGTTGATGAAGAGATGATTCTTTAGATTAAATTTTTCCTCTTATCTGCACCACCCCACGCGTTAATGTAATAAAACAAAACAAAGTTAGTTTAGGGTGGAGGTTTGATGCCTAACAAAACTGCTGACTGTCAACTTTTGAATTGAGGGAGAGCGAACCACAATTTTATTTACATCTATATTGTACTCCTCGGTTGCACTTAAATAACACGATTAAAACTTTTTGTTATGATATATTTAAAATTTAATTTTACTTCAAAACTGACGATTTCTAATAGCGTACGTAGGATCGGAGCGATGGTCGCTCTACCTGCCATTATCATTGTTATATTTACACGTCTTTGTGTAAAGAGTTCTTATTTATATTGTACAGCTGTGTATACTGTATACTGCTCAGGTACGAACTTTAAAAATGTAAACTGAAGCGAATTCTATGCGAGCTCTTTTCGGGACAGCTAAACAGATAAAGTGAAACTAGATACATTTTAGGCTCTTAAAAACAGAACGGAGCGGTAAAATATAGACCTTTTTCGTTTCCTATCGACTCGAGTTAATAGCCTACCACATTGAGATACTTGCGTATTTTCAAGTTTTTGTCAAGTTTAGTTAGAAAAACCGTTCTACTTGCCACACAAGTTCGAGCTACCTATTTTGTAATTTAAACTGTAGCCATCATGCTTTGGTAACACATCTGTGCATTTTATCTTTTTAAATCTCCATATTGGACTTAAACAAGGGACCCATCAATAATAAGACCCGCACTTACTGCTTTCCCATGTGTGTTGTTTAATATTTTAAATTACATACTGCATTATCGTGGCCGCCATCATCAACTTAACCCATTTACTAGTATGAATTACTAAACTTTTAGCCCTTAAAATATCACAATGTATTTAATTCTTCTACTTACCTCATGTGCGTCAAGAATTACTGAGGTGTCGCACAAATGAGGGTTAGTGAAATTATCACAGAACATCATGCAGGAAAAGTGAGTTTAATGTCAGCGAACTAACAAAAGCACATTACCGCATACAGGAACCCACACATTAAATGCATACAAGTTGTTTTTAACAAGCTTTATTTGTTCCTGCTATTTATTTTCGTTTACATGTTGATTAACTTTTTTTTTAATGTCACTTTATAATTATTTTCAATATGTTTCGTTTCAACATACTGCTTTAATTGGAAATCATCGTTGTTTACGTTCAGTTTCGATTACTTATCTGCAGAGTACCCAATTCAAGACTTAATGCAATTTTTGGTGTACCATCTGCTGAAACGTCATTGGATGAGTTAATTTATTCATTTTTCCAAAACAAAACACTTCACTGACAAAATCAAAAATTGATATACGAAATAGTCTACATATAATAAACCGTCAAGGGTACAGGACATCTTTAGTATGACAGTTTTACTTTCAAGCTAAACAACTTCTTAAAATTATTTCAGCATCAAGCAACAATAAGGGAAATTTGGGCTTCTCGAAAGATCGCAACATTCTGTAACGCAAAGCAATTTAATACTTTTTGCAACCGGTCTCCACGATGATAAAGTTCAATTCGATTATTATGTTCTTGCGATTGTTCCAAGACTAGTTCACCCATGTTGACCAAAACTCAAAATCAGTTAGACTTAAATGTATAACTATTGATTTTGAATGGATAAGCACGAGTGGCGAAAATGAATGTTATAATTAAACGCGAAATTTTATGACGGCAGCTACTTTGTTAAACTTTTAAAACTGAACATCTGGTTTTGTGTTGTCTATTCCAATACTTTTTGCAAACTAATATTTTGCTATTTAATTGTTATTATCGATGTTAAAATTAATATATTGCTTATGCTCGGCGACTTTATCATTGTTCTTATCTTCCAAAAGGACCACGCCTATCGCTTAGGATTCCTTCCTTTTCGTTCGCGCTCGCGAAATAGAAATATACGAGGAACCATCCGAAAGAATTCCTGGCAGAAATTTGTTAAGAGGTTTATTTGCAAGCGTCACCGAACAGAAACAAATTCATTGTATTTTTGTTTGGAGTATTGGAAGAATGCGGATGATTCAATTTGTACTACGATTATTTGCATGCAAAAGGTAAATGTGCACCGATGGAATTCGAATACTTCTTGTTTTCAAGCTGTACAGGTATGGAAAACAGTACTTTCGAGATTACATTATTATATTTCGAGATTACATTTGAGGTTGTTAACACCTAATTTTTAAAGCTAAAAACCTAATTCGATTTAATAAGGTGAAACCATTTTTGTGAATAAATTTTATAATATAGGGGCCTGTCCAGTGTTGGAACATTTATTTTCATGTATTCAGTGACATTTATGTCCGAAACAATTAAAATATATTACACAGATAACAAACTGGAAAAAACTACGCCCGTAGCGTGTGTCTCACACTGCATAATAGGATGGGCAGACCTTCAACGCTTTTTTCATTTTAAGGACATTCTAACAACTGCCTGCCTTATAGATTAACCATTTTTATTCGCACAAATTGGCGAGCCTAATTTGTTTCTGAATTTCATGTGTGTTCATAATTTAAGCAATAAATTTCAATTCCGGTATGTAAATTTTGTTTCGCAAATTTGACCGCGGAGTGTTCTGGAAGTAATTCGCAATAATTTTTGTGGACATTAATAATAAATAAAGTGCAGTTGTAGGTACCAACCGCCAAGGAGCCAATGGCAACCAAAATTTAAATGAATTTAATTTGCAATCTTCAAAGCTTAATGCATAATTCAATTTCTAAATTAACATATTTTGAAATGATTTATTTCAATTTTTTGAATTTCAAGTTAGCATATTAATTGATAATATTCGAAAAATTTTATGCGTGTTCAAATTTATATCATTTATCCAATGCCTTAAGCGTGGTTAAATAACTGTAAGATGACAAATTTTCAGCGGTTCTTAATAATTATTGATGGACATATTTATTTATGGTGTTTGGGATTAAATTAACTTTATGGGCGTAAAAAGTGAACCAAAACATCCGTACAATTTTACGTAAAAATTTATTATTCGGTTGTTCGTGTTTAGTTTCTTCGGAATTTTGTCAAAAAAGAAGGCAAGAGGTCTTGATTATTATAATGTTAACATTTTTTGTTATGGAAAGGAAACAAAAAATTCCAATAAAAACTAACATAGCGTAAGGGTATAAAAGTAATCTTAAGCTATCGAATAGTTCGAAAAGGTTTTTTTCTCCCAAGAGTACTTTTTCTATTAAGTTTTGTAGTTATTTACTAATACCGAGATTTTTTATGAAGTTTTTTATTTAAAACGATTTCATCTTTTATAAGGAACTTTGTACTCTCCGAATTGATTCTATCATTGACGAGCTATAATATCGAAGTAACCGCACCAATAGATATAGAAAAGTCTATAAAACGCCGAAACAAAATTTTACCTTTTTCAACGTAAAAAGTTTTAATTAACTTTTATAGATTAGAAACCCTAAAATGTAGGGTGTGTTAAATAAATGTTCCATTCGTTGTCGGCGGTTCTGTAATCCAGAGCCGAAGTGAGATTCTATTTGACTTTGTATAAATATTGTACTGGGTGATTTATAAATGGCTCGAAATTAAAATGTTTTTATTGCATTTTTTGTTAAAATAACAGCTTTTTATATATAATTATTATGTATTTCACAATTATTAGTATTGTTTCTGAGTTTTTCAAGAATTGAAAAGGACACGCTTTACATCCCTTTCACCATCGGCGCTTTCCTATTCTAAAAGATTAAAGAAAGTCACCGTTGCGTGTTTATTTCTTAAGGTTCCTACGATCATTCCTATCGATGTACTGAGACACATTTGGTATGCACGACAGTGCGTAGGTACCTTTAAAGTTTGAAAACTACAATTTCGACTTTCCTGGAAATATAATTATTATTTTTGTTATTAATTGTGTTTTCTACAGCTTGAGAATGATTCTTCACTAATGCAGTTACTAGTAAAAAGCATGGCACCTGTTGGTCACAGGGTTGAAGACCCATCTGAGACCAGTTTTGCAAGCTATCTCAAATGTTTAACAATAAGTTAATAATAATATATACAAGTATAGTTTTGAAATGGTGAAATAAGCTGAGCTATCAAAATTGATAACAATGAGCTACTGGTAAACTTTGGTGAACCGGAAGTTTGTGCAGGTATAAAAAAATTGAGTTACAATCATTTCAAATCAAGCATAGTCCATTAACAGTACAAGCATTTTTTTATTTCTAATATGTTTGTTTAGAATTATTGCACATCGATAATAATTATTATTGCGAACTCAACTTTTAAAAAATATTGTGATTTTCGATAGAAAAGAAATAAAAGTGTATACATACGATGAAATTATTAACTAAAGAATTTCATTTAATAAGTAAATAGACAATTGCGTTATTTATACGTAATATCTTGGGAAAATATATTTTTCCTGGCATTGTTATTCGAAAATCATTAAATAATATTCTAATAACAAGAAAACTTTATTTTCAACTTATTTACTTGTACAAGTTACCTATATCGCCAAGATAATTAAAGTATTTATTTACAAAATTTTGTCAAAAGCGAAACCTCCTGGAAAATAGCTTCTTATCTTTTATTTTAACAAAATTTAAAAAAATAATAGTATCGTAGCCAGTTTTTATTTTCAGGAGGGGAGGATTTTTTTGATCTAGTTCTTTTTTAGTCCTTGTGGACTATTTTATTTATTATTTATTTTCTATACGACGAATTATATTTATGGAGAAACCGTATTACTAAAAAAAATCATTTAATATGATCATGCCAAGCATGACTTGCCTATCAGATTTCAAAGATACTGAAGCTATATATCGAACTAGTATGCCTTGTTATCGGATAGGCATGTTATGCTTGGCTTAATCATCTGTGGTAAGCTTTAAGATGTTAGACAAAACTTACATACTTACACAGGTTTATACATTCTAAATATAATTTTGAATTAGTTTTGACCTATTGTTTTAAAATTGGTACTACATCTAATTCTACGATAACATCGCTAAGTTGTTAAGCTCTCAACTTTTAATTAAAAAATTACCAAGATTTACTGTTCAACTGCATATAAATAATCTCTCTCTCTATGTTGTTTTCTGAAAAAATCTGACTCCTTTATTGGTGCACCGTAAACAGAATTAGGTGTAAGTTGGTTGATGTATGTGCTGATCATAAATGGCCTGGATTATTTGATTTCTATTTGGCGGTGACCATTTTCATTAGCATGGATGGGAAACATTAGACATACGACGTAATTAAGCTGTACTAGATTGCTCTAATTTAAATATTTTAACTTCTGGTAAACCAGTGATGGCCCGATAGCACTATCAAATTTATGCGTTTACATGTAAAAATAATTAAGAAAAGCTTCAGTGATATTGCATAATTCCAATGTAAGCCTGAAGAAAAAGAACATTGAAATTCTTAACATTCTTCGATTTTATTGAATTTCAACAATTAACATTTTTCTCCAAAGAATTCCTTTTGTTTAAAACTTGGTTGTTTTTGAAAAGAATTTTAATTTACTTAGATACAAATTGTTATTTTGTAATCGTTTAAGGATTGAATTCTTTTACGTACAAACATTAGGTACACATAAATAGGTACCTATCTTATTTATATATCATCGTTAAGTGACAATAATAAGTACATAATGTGTTATTTATAAATAAATATTAATACAATCGAGTAATTGAATGTAGAATTTAATGTGTAATTTGAAAAGAATTACCCACGTAGAAATCTATGAAAATTATTATTAGTGATTCTATGCACCTAAATTGCGTAACGACTTCATTAAACAATTCATATGAAGGTGACCTACACACGTACGTGCATATCAAACAGTAGTATCGAAGCATGTTATAGGCGTGACGGTGTGTAGACACCTTTAGGTCGAGCTAAAGTTTTCTCTGCATTGTATAGGATAATTATCTATTAGCTATGTTGTGTTTCTTTTTGAAATTAAACACTTCTTGTGTAGGTAGAGATATACTATAAAGTTTGTTCACACAAAATAATGGCTATTATAATAATGTAAGTAACTGCCTAAAAGCATTAGCAGGAAGCTATTAACTACAACACATCGCATTGGAATTTTAATTTTATAAAAACACCATTGCAATTTATTGTACTTTCAACATAGGACGTATCTAAATAGAGAATTGACCTGCTATTAACACCCCCGGTTTATAATTAGAGGGGTTAAAGGGAAACGGCAGGTTGTTTCAGCTAGTTCAGTATGTCAGTATATCCTCTTTAAACAACCCCTGCACTCGCCGTCTGCTCTAATCGTTTCAGGCACCCTCTTTGCTTTGCTTTACAGCTGAAACGATCTGAATTGCACTTGTCACAATTTTTCAAAATAATTTCTTAAAGTATCACACAAGTCACATCTCCCACTTAATTTTTCTTTAATTTTTATTTGCTTTTTTAATTCTATTAATCCAATTAATCAACCTAAATAGCTTAAATACACAATAAGTTAACCCGTTTAAAGCGTTAAGCCGTTTTATGCTAATGTTTTTCAATTTTTGTGTCGCAATCATATAAGGGATGCAGAGATAGGGTTTAAAATCAATATGGGTTCTTCCTTAAGTAAATACAAACTCACATTCAAAGTTTCCATCAGAATCGGCTTAACTCGTACAGAGTATATAATACACAGAACCGGATTGTAACCCAGTTTTTAGAAGGGCGACCCTCGTGTTTAAGTTTTAATCGTATTATAATGTAGTAGCCAAATTTTCAATTAAACTCGCCATAAAGCTGTGATACTTATTTAAAAATCCTTGAAATATTAAATTTGAGTTAATTGCTAGTAGTTCGCGTTGTTAAAATAATAATCATAATTTGTTATGTTTAATGGTAAAGTTTATATTACACTGTCGTTAATTTCTTAACCTTACCTTCACAACACGTATTATTTGTTTAGCAGATAAATACGATCGTTTTTCTTGCCATAATTTATTTAATTTTCGCACGTGCATCGTGAAAATTATTTATGTACTTGGTTTTATTTAAACGCCTAAATGAGGGAAAGGGGGGTTTATATGTTTATCTACTATTGTACAGGTAATTGTTGGTCTGGTAGTCAAGGTTCTGAAATCTGAATGTAAAGATCTCGGTTTCGAATTTCATAAAATCTAAAATAATAATTTTTGCAGTGGTTTGAATTCCACGTTAAGCTGTAGGTCTAACTGTTTACCTTAAGTCATCCAAACCGTAATGTGAAAAACTGACACACATTGAAAAGAACGGTAAAGGAAAAGCGTAAAAAGAATAGCCCATTATTTATTCACGAGGGCCCGAAGGCTGATCCACAATATATTTCGTAATAAATAATATTGAATTATTAACTTCTGTTCAAGTTGAGCAAAAGCTAGTTTCTGTTTAATGTCAAATTGTTGTCATAGGTGGACATATTTGAAACTTGGCGAAATGGGAAAAATCTTACAAAAATTCACAGAATGTTCTGTATAGACTGAAATCTATTCGGCCAACAAAAACAAGTTTTAGTCAGAAATTATGGAAAATAATATCATCTAGAATATTGACAATCGGCATCTCGATCGTAGGGCCGATAATCGAGGATATATGCGGAAAAACCTTGCTCGTCCAATCTCGTCGCTCCATCACTTGGTGAAAACCAAGTACTTTGGTAAAAAAGTTTTCGGAAGAATTAATGGTTTCCTTAAATTTACTGAAAATGGGAGTTATTACAGGATACAATTTTGCTATTAAATATAATATTATACTTTTTGTCCTTGATTTTCCACAGCAGATTTTAAAAAATAAACAAGTTATATGTTTTACCCAATGGAATCTTGAGCTTTTTTATCAATTAAGTTTCTAAGGTCATTTTTTGAGTAAAACATTTTAATTATTGGTGCGATCTTTAAAAAGTACTTTAAAAGTACAATAAGAAACTGGTGACGGAAGCCGGAGAGAGCATAAGGTCCAAGAGAGGTTACGTAGTATTTTATGACTCTGAATTATGAAAAGGGTTGAAGGGTCAAACGCGGTCACTTAGCAACGTCTTTCTTTCTCACTAAATAGTTGATACTTCTTGCAATTAATTTTTTGAAGCGCTGAAAGTTTTTACAATGTCCATTTTTACATAAAAATAATTTTTGAAACGATTATTGTAGTTTTTGAATATGGCCTTAAAGGTAACACGAAATGTCATGCAATAACCATTTCAATATTTCTGTATATCGATAAGATAATA
Organism: Cantharis lateralis; assembly: GCA_963170105.1. Taxonomy (NCBI): domain Eukaryota; kingdom Metazoa; phylum Arthropoda; class Insecta; order Coleoptera; family Cantharidae; genus Cantharis; species Cantharis lateralis. The sequence continues at coordinate 56,024,833 of OY720624.1, read as the reverse complement.
AACGTAATATTGCAAAATTAATTATTGGTAATCTTTTGCCATTATCGATATATTAAGTATACTACGTACAAAGCTAATATGCTTTTGTTGAAGTCGATTAAAAATAACAATAATAATATAACTGTCATTAATGTTTTAAACAAACTTGGAGGAGAATTTAAATAATTTGCTTTACGCAACCAACTTTATTATGATTAGATTTTTAATTTAAAATTTTTTTAATTAGCATTTTACGATTATAATCCGCTATTACTACCTAACCCGACTATATTATAAAAAGGTTGCTAATACGCATTAATTTTCTTCAAAAAATCGTCGTACAATATATTTATGCCTTTTCACGTCTTCTTACTTTATACAAGTTTTACGTCATTTACATTTTAACGGAATATTTAGTATCTTTCTCACCTTCGTAATCAAATAAGATCTAACACGTACAAAAAACACTCAACTTTTTGCTTACAATTTTTCGTTTTTCAAATTTGCAATTTTCAGTTTGCGTACCTGCTAGTAATTTTTAGAAACCCAGCGAGCTGTGCAAGTCGAACAATTTTCATATTTTCCACAAATGAAATTTTCATAAAGAATAATGATTCAGCATCATCTAAGGGCTGACAACTTAGTAAACAATTCGTTGAAAACATTTTTTAAAAGCTAAAACATCTTACAACTGTTGTAATGGCGGTTAATTAGCTATAGTGCAGGTGTATTAAAGGCAGGTGGTAGATGCGGGTCTTGGCAACGGTTTTCTCAAGTTGTGTAATTTGTAGGTACATCAGTTTTTGACCAAAGTAGTTTGTAATAATGAATTATTTACATTTATTTTAAACATAATAATTTCGCAATTGAATATTTACGATTATTAGTACGGCTATTGTTTATATCTATTACACACCTGCAAACCGATGTATATACTTTAAACCAGCTATCTCCAATATTTGCAATGTTAAAAAGTTCTATGTTTTTCGCGTGTTTAAATAATATAATATAGTGCAATGTATTCTTTTTTGTGTTTTAAAAATGTAAGGACAATAAAAATGTAATTAGAGAATAGGATGAACTGACGATAGTGTGAAGTGTTAACCGGCGCTACCGTTGCTATGTTTTTCCGTTAAACATCGAACCTTATTTTTTCGAGAACGGCTGCGTATCTATACCGTAACTGAGCTGACTACATTCGAGAGAATTTATACTTTGAATTGGGGTGGGATTACGCTACACTTTATGATTAGACTTCTTAATGAAGAAGCCACTATCGCGTCAAAGATGAAGTAGTCCCACCATCAGTGCAAGTTCTCAAAAATAGATTAACTAGTGACTATTGGTGCAGTTCACATACGTCCCCCTAAGGAGTGTTTTGAATACATTCTATCTATTGAATTAATAAAATTTCTTATCAGAAATAAGTCGACAAATGGCTTTTCCGCTCGTCAAATGTTGTGTTTCAATTCTCAACTGACAACAATTTAATTTTGTTCTTATTTTAATATTAAATCTATTAATGCAGTTCCACGGTGGTCGCGGTCGATTTATTCTTAAATCTGACTGACAGAAGGAAGATGCTGGGGTTCCAATTTTATGTATTGTCTGCACGCGAAAGAATATTTCTATAATAAATAAGGGGAATGCCATTAATTACGTGAGGGTGTTTTATTGTAAATTTTGATCCCCCCTCCCCCTTGGCGAGATTTTGCCGTATCCCCCCCCCCCACGCCCGAATTTGACCTTATGGAGTAAATGGAGGCCCCCTAATTGCTAACATTTTTGCTACTTTGAAATTTTTTAATATTGCTCTGCATATTTTCCGTCAATTTTATATATACTTGATGCAATTAGAACTAAACGACAAAGTTTGTTGAAATGTTGCCAACAACTTATTCAGTCGAGGATGGAAAACTCTTCAGCTCGAGATGGTGAAAACATCTAATTTGGCAAACTTGAAAATTTACTTTTGACAGTTTCAAAAATGGTTCATTATTTTACAACTGATTAACATTCCGTTTTAAGGTTTCTACTCAAAAGGTAGAAGTAATAGTGCACCATCATTCATGGCATTGTATGTCGAGATGCTCTGATGACTGTTGGTAATAATAGAGAGGATCACGATCATATGTATGGTTTCTCAAATGTTGTGGGTTCGAAAAACTCGAGTGTAATCTAGCTAGTTCAGAGCCGGTTTCGATAAAAACTGTTATTTGACACCTGAAATGTTGTTTATTAGAAAAAATTTTATTTGCATACCTTAAATGTTGATTAATCGTTTTAACATAGTAAATTGGCTAATTTTGGATTTTTACACATTTATGCAGATTAGAAGGAAAAAAAGAAGAAATTTGTTCATCGCATTTCGGTTCCAATATGTTCGTATATTATGTATACTACTATTAAAAAGGTTTTTGTATTCCTCCGAAATAAAATTGTTTACTATAGAACCATATTAATACAGTGTACTCTTATCTGAACGTACTCGGCATGACTTTTTTTATTATACCTCTAAATATTCAAAATACTGTAAATATTATACAAAATTAATGTATTCGTTTCAAACACTTTCACAAGTATTATTTTTTACCGTTCGTTTTCTTCACTTTCCTGTTACGTAATATTTATTTTCGCTTCATCTAAAAGAAAAGTAATTTATGTGTTATTAAGTTATAAAAGCATGCGCCGATTGTCAAGATACTTTAGTGCAAGATGCGTGTAGTTTTCTATTAAATGTGACGGTTCTTCTTCATTGTTAATCGGTGATGAAGAGAAAGGCAGTTCAGAGTAATTTAATTTTTGTGTGAACACAGTCATCCCTAATCTGCACATGTGACGATCGTAATGAAAGCGACTGCGCAATGCGCTTCTTTAAGTCCGTCCCTTGTAGTATTGATCAGGTCCATGACGTCACAGCTACTTATGAATGATCCACTACACAAACTGTTACTAATTTGATTGTACGGACCTGATATTTGCGATTTTGCTCCCAATGCTCTCCGATGTAAGGCCCAACTTGGCCCAACGGAGTAATTTTATTAATACTTGTCTCTGCAGCTTGAAAACAATGTTATTTCATTTACATAGTCGGTATGTGATGTTCGAAATTTCGCAATACAATGTTTTGGCACAATTTATTATTAAACGACCAAGCAGCGGTTTTCATATTCAATTTAAAGAAATTTATGTGTGACTTTCATCGATTTTATGACTCGGTATTTATATAAAAAAATATCTATACGATTCATAATAAATTTTGAAAATTCTTTTTTCGCACTTTCTATTAAAATTTATACAATTAGGATTAATAAATCATTGCGCTATAAAATTTCCCAAATTTTTGTTTTATTATGAAACTCGTACGAATTTTAAAAACGTTTTATCCTCCTATCTGGCTATCTGTAATTTTATTTGTTTTATGATTGTTACATTATTTAGCGTAATATAATTTTCTATGAAATATTGTTTTATATTATTTATTTATTTTATTGATCACCTTTTTAACTCGTATTTACGTAAAAGCATTTTGAAACGGATGTAGAATTAACCCCGATCAACCACCGACAACTAATACGATATTGTAATTGACACAACTTTGTTATTATTGTGAGACATCGCAAACAACACGAAAGGTGAAAAAAAGACAATGACGACGCGAATCATTCAATTCCTACTTATTAACTATTTCAATTGATTACCAAGTTAACCCATTTCGTCTAGCCTCCAGTATATCTATCGATTTTGCCAATTTTGAAATCGACAACGTGAAAGTTTTATAAGGAGAGCGCTAAGAACAATCGGTAAGGGTAAAATGTATTTTTAGAAAACAATTTTGTTGATAAATATAAAACCCAATTTATTTTTGATTCACATAGAATATTGATTTTGTAATGTTTATTTCCGGTTTAATTAATAAAATAAAAAATAGTGGACTAGCTATATACTCGCAGTAACTAGATACATATATGTAATATCTAATTCTTCACAAAACGTTTTGTGTTTTTTGTTAGCATCCAGGAAGTTGAAAGCGGGAAAAAGGGAACGAAATTTTGAAATATAATTGGAAAAATTCTATCCACCATAACAAAACGTTTCGGGAACGTTCTTATATAGATAAGATTTGAACACTTCTATTAATTTATTTTCTCATTTATTACCATAAACGGAAGTCATTTTTATACTTAATTTGTATAATTATAAAAAACAGGTAATTTTATAAAGTTCTGCTTCCGGTTTCATTTGGATAGAAGTCACCTAACTTTTTTAATTTATTCTGAATATATCTCTTGCTGGTATATTTTAGCAAGTTTTAAATTTTCTTTTTGTCGACAGACTTGCCCAAGCTTATTATTTATTTGCATTTTACCATAAAAGAGATTTAAATATGTCAAAATTTTTACTTTGGACTTTAAGAACAATCGCAAGAAGCATTATCTTACATTTCATTTTTTTTTATTTCACGCTAAATTATTCCTTGAATGCCCGTTATTTGCTGTTGGCAAAAAATATTTGCGATTATTATCTAATAGTTTATTGCCTTTTTTGCGATTCCTTACTTTTTAACGAACAAATCCTTTGATATATCATCAATTCAATTAATTTATAAATTCCTTCCCGAAATAAATTTCCATTTATTTTTAATTGCAATTTTTTGACGATTTCTCGGATACCAAAATAATCGGCATTTATTCATTTTTCTGACTGATGGCTATCTGTTCCACGATTTTTGTTATGACTTAAGCACGTTATTCAGAAAAAATTATTCTTACTCATTCTAAACTTTTAAAAAATATTATAGGATCGATGACTGGATGTAGTTTTGGTTGAAGTCACCTTTAACAATAAATGTCAATACTTGCCATTACGCAGAGGTTTCTTTTTGAAAGCTAAATTTATTTAAAAAAATAACTAGATTTATTATAAGAATTTACTCATGTAAAAGTTATGGTATTATAAGTACCTACTTATGTATTGAATGTTAATTATACTTTAAAAAAATGGATAATGTAAATTGTATGCTAATATCGTTTTTTTTTTCAGGTGAGTTCCACGTTCTGTTTTCCTGAAGTCGTTTGTGTTTTCCAACGTAATTTAAAAAACCGCAATTTAGCAAAAAGGAGAGGCTTTAAAACACGGGAAGTACTTTAAAAATAGAAGAGTCTACAGGTTGTTCTGCCATCAAGCAAAAATAAAACACCTACACTTTGAGAAATATGAAGAAACAGATAATAATGAGAAAAGAATATGATTTAAACAATGACATAATGTAGAAAAATTACTCTTAACCCTACAGTGCATTTATCAATTAAAATCACACCATTGAATTTGTCGGTTGTAAATCTATGATTTCATGGATATTTCGGGAAAATAAAATAACTTTTAAATTCGATGTGATTTATTAAAATTTATAAAAGCAACAAATTTTTAAAATGTGCGAAATTGTTAAAAAAAATAAACAAATTACTTAAGCAATATTCAAGCAAGTCAACATTTTAATAACATTAACAAATATATTTATATTATTAAAATTACCAAGACAAAACTTAAGGTTATGTTATATTTTCTAAGATAATTATTACGTGCAATAATGCAATGCCGCACCTCATTATTATGAACGCCTTGCTATAAATATATAAACAGGATAGTCACCTCTTTTCAAAGGACAACGGAGCTTTTTCAACCTAAATGCCTGTCATTTTTTCTGTAACTGGAACCGTTAGTCTTCTAGTGTATCATATTGACGATTGCCCTTTGACCCTGCCGCTGAGCCCTAGAATTTGAGATTTTAATCAAATTGTCTATACATTTGACTGATTTTTTGGTCGAGTTATTTCCTTTCCGTGGTCTGTAGTAATAACTTTTTACTGGTAACTACATATTTTCATAGTAAACTTAAAATGTACTAATATCTTTTCGTTGGCTTAATTCTTAATTGTTCGGTTAACTTCATGGATTAATTTGCAGTTTTTCTATCCTGTTGTTGAATCAATGTGAGTTTACAATAGAACAATTATCGGTAAATATTGCCACTGTTGTAGATCCTACCATTCATATAATATGTACACAGTGAAAAAGGATTTGTCGTTCTAACAAAGTTTTTATTAGCTATTGTAACGCTCAACAGAGTTTTTTGTTGCTACAACAAATTTTATGCTACCATAACAAAGTTTTTTTATTATGAATGAACTAATTTAAAAAATTGTTAAACCAACTAATTTTTTTTACAAGCAGATAAAACTTTCTTATGTCATTATAAAATTTATTCTAGTAGCAAAAAAACTTTGCTGAGACTATAGTTACTAAACGCTTTGCTAGGACGACAAATTCTTCTTTATAGAGTAAGTTCATGTCCATCAAGTAGATAAATAACAACTGCAAGGTGGAATCCGGAATACTTCTGGGATATTCTAGTATAATGGATGGAATATAACTTCTTCTTCTTTACGAGGATCGGTTCTCGGTCCAGTAGTTAGCACTAGTTAAATATCTTCACGATGTTTTTAAGAATTTGTCTTTTGCCTTGCACTATTTTTCCAAATACCAAAAACATCGGTCGATATTCTATTCGATGGTATCCATGATAGGCAGAGGAAAGTGGGTTCCTGATGCATTGAACATTTTGTCACACTGCATCTGGTGGCATGCGATAAGCGATTCTTATTATCGCATACACAAAGGAAGTATTGTTTAACGTGGGCTTGGATCACGGAAGTGCAATTCACTTCATGTTGAGAAGGTTTTCCCAGACAGATTATACCGAAGCTAGGTGTTCAGCAGTCTCGATATTCTGCTTTGTTTTGAATTCTCTAATTAAATTTTTAATAAGTAATCTACGGTTTAATTTATTTACCACGTAGTATATTTTATAGAGGTGAACAGTAGCGTAGCTAGTATAGGAATCACCAGGTTTCCGGGGCAAAATATTTGCCGAGACAAATTTAAAAACAATTTTATTTTAATTCAAAGGAAATCTTTTGCATACTAGATTACTTCTTGTAATACGAGTCGAGTACAAATATTATTATGTATCTATCTAAATAAACACAAACTTTTCATCCAGTGATTAATTAAGGAAAGGATAGAATTAAAGTACACCTGAAGGTAAATTTACCTCTAAAATTGGAAGTAATGAAGACTGCTACCGGATGCAACTTTAGTACCTCAAATTTTAGAGGTAAATTTACCTTCAGGTGTACTTAGACTCCTATTTTTGCGGTAATTTTACATATTTTTTTGGGGAAAAACATGAAATTACACTATTTTTTGGGTAAATTTGCTCTATTAAGTAAGTAATTTTCACGGGTTAAATTACACCCATTTTTTAAAAATCTGATTAGACAGTAAATCAAACAAAAAATATTACTTGCTTCGGTCTTTTTCTTTTGTCGACGTTTCGGAAGATATATTCCTCCATCTTCAAGACTACAATAGAAAGTAACTAATGATTCACAAACTGGGATTAAAATCGATTGCACTTACCGAACTATAAAGCAAGTCATAATGTGTTTGATTTACTGTCCAATCGTCCCGATATCTTTTCCTTAATTAAATATTATATTTACTTATTATAAAATTATATTTTTTTGTTAGAAAGGGGAATCTCTAAAATTTTTGGAATTTATACCCACTTAAACCCATTTCCGAAATTCACTGTCATACTACCTTACGTGTTCCAAGAGAAATTTATAAGATAATCGACGAAATTTTAGTTGATTCTCTCTTGAAAGAGCTGGAAATCCATAATCATTGTGCAGTTCTTTGTGTGGATTGTACAACCTCGATATTTAGCAGGAGAATTTCCATTGCAGTTTATATGATTTTGTAATCTCATACTTACGAACTCTCACTGAATATCAGCGCATTTAACAGAGCTCTGTTTTTTTTGCCTTATCAGAGGAAATTTTTCAAGTAGGTACTACGAAATATGTACACTAATTACTCATTAAAGTTTTAGTTTGGTTTTCCTTTAATTATGATGGAAACTGATTAATTATACAACACTATCCAACTGTTTTTAATATTAGGCATATAATTTTCTACTTTTTCTCATTCAGTATTCCTTGTATAATTTCAGTAGTATTTCCATAATTGAAAAGAACAATTTAAATTTATGAATATTTGTAGGGATATTTCTTGCTCAACATTAAATTTAAAGGTGAAAAGGTTTTACTACTATAAAATACTACGTGACCAAAATTATTTACATTTTTAATATTTAATGTCGAGAAAGCTATATAACTTGAAAATTTCTTCAATAAGTACCTAACCCAGATATTATTTTTATTATACTACCTACTATATACAGTTTTCCACATAACAAATTTAATATTATCAGTGATATAGTAATATACCTCTACGGTAGCAAAAAATAACTTTTTGTCGATGTTCTAAATTTTTTATAAGGAAAACTTGAAGAAACACTTCGTTTTGGTTAACCTTAAAATATTGCATTGATATTAAATAATATATTTTTTAATGGCTATATTTTATTTTTTTCTTATTGAGTTTACGATGATAAAACTTTTAACGAACCACGTTTTTAAATCATATTATCATCAGATATCCCACGAATTTTATAATAAACTGGAAAACTTCCTGGTATTTAATAATATAAAATATTGGAAAATATAATATTGTGTTGAAGTAAATTATCGATTTTTCATATCAATTATTGTTTATTCAGTGTATTATTTATATTCGTGTTGTTAAAGAAATAATAGAAAAGTTTTCTATATAGGCGTTAAATGAAAAATAGTAACTTTTCTCTCGGAATACTAATCAAATGAATCGTTAGCTAATGATAGTTGTATGTTTTTAAATTACCTACACGAATTTCTATGTGGAGGAGCACTAATTTCGTGTCCCGTAAATGTTTAAATATGGCGTATTTCGTATTTAAACATAAATATTTAGTGTAATGAACTAACCAAGTATGTTTTTTTTTGCATAGACCGTCCGACAAGTTTAATTTTTGAATAATACCGACAAAGAATAATAATACCTATATAATAGCAAATTTATAAGACCAGCTGGTTTAGATAGTTCGATACAAGGACGCTTTGAACTCGGTCGAGACAGAAAACACTAGAATGGAGAAAATGCGATGATTAGCCAGCTGTAAATCAGGTTGTTCAAAAGATATCAGTCTTATTTTGCTCCAGTGAATTTCAGTACCTACTGGGGTGCTTTAATAATCCCTCAATTAAACTTTTTTAATTAAATGGTCAAATCTCCTCAATTAAATTTTCCATTTAAATAAATCAAAAGTTTGTGGGGTCAATTTTTTGAGTAGACAACTTTTTTGACGTAATTTTTCCTACTTCCTTTAACAGAACAGCTGATTAAAACGACCACACTATTATGCACACCGAGGTCGACGAACGAATTAATTCTCATCCTTTCTTTTTTATTGTATTAAATAAGTTTTGCTTATAAATAATACGTTTACAAAACATTAGCATGCCGAAAAATGCGAATAAAAAATAATTTTGATTGACTTTTTGTCATTTTTCATCCAAAAAACTTTTTTTAAATTTATTTGTTTTAATGAAATCATACTTTTGTAAATACCGTTGTGCAGTCTTAAATTTACTTTAAACAATGATTGGTGTCTTTTCGCCTCTAAAATTGTAACAAGTACTAGTCGTAGAATTTCTTGTGACAGTTGTAAGACTGCGCCATCGCTTGAGCGCAATGGTATAAAGAACGAGAGCTTTTCATGACTTGTTTTCTCATCATACTTACCGTTTCCTTTCCTGTTCAGTGTATTGCAGGTGCTAGGTAAAAACCAAAGAAGTGATACTATTGGATTTATTATAATCTCGTTTTTTGCAGGATGTTTCAGAATGGATAATGCATTGGCGTGGGTATTGGTTTTTCTCGAAACAATAAAAAGAACTTTTTTTTAAATCAAAATAATTTCTATTTTTATGCTACTATCAAAATTAGTACAAACCGTAGTAGTATTTTTGTTTACGATTTTCTCTTAAATCCGTTCCTGTCGTATGGGTGTGTGACTGAATCACAAATCGTTTTAAAGTAGCACTGCTACTTTAAGTTTGGAATCGCGTGCATCCTTCAATATAATTATAGTCTATTCTCTTTAACCGTTTAATAGCATGTATGGTTTTGTCTCTTTATTACGCTAAAGCGTTTTGTACTACTATATCGTAGGACTTCCTATGACGACACACTGCTTACCGTGTTTTAAATTTTAGGCTCGTGGCTTCCTTCTTCGAAATATATGGTCCAGACTGTAGATAGTAACTGTTTGTTGCGTTTGAAAAGATCTTTCTTCTTTAAAATGCATATTTACCTCGATCTATCTACAAAGAATTTAATTAAATTTTTTAGTTGAAAGTGAAATGCGTTGGTTTTTCTTTATGCAATCTTCCACCGCGACACTTACAAGAAGAAGAAGAGCTATTTTTTATAGTCTGAATGGAACTAATTCATAGCTGTATCCTCATTATATTGAAGCATCGGCAACTCATAAGAAATTACGATAGATCAATAAGTATGAAATTATTAATAAATCATAACATTATTCCCCACGCTTATAATAATTTATAATAAGGTTATTATACCTACATAGTCCTCTACAATGTAATGGTAGGTTGGTAGTTATCATTGTGTTTTGGTTAGTTTGAATTGGTTTAGATTGCAGATGTGAGATAAATAGGCTTACCATATAATAAAGGATTACCTTCTCACCTAAAATTGAATTTAAATTAAAATTTAAATATAATAAAAATAGTAGATATAGCAAAAATAAATAAATATTTGTACGCAATGTGTACGCACAAATATTATATTGTCGAAAATATCTAAAATTTCCAACGTATACTTAATCAATTTAACCGAGTGACAAATTCGCTTCTAGACGACAAAAGGAAGCTTATAAAATTTTATTTTAGTTTTTAATTAACCCATCAATGCAAATTCTAAGTTGAGCACCGTATTTTCATCAAATTTTAATTGAATTTGATTTTTTAATGGACTACCTTGAGCATAAATTGGATTGATTATTGAAAAATTATATGCTGGGATTTCATATAGATAAGACAAACCAGTATTGCTATAACATGTAGTATAATAATAATATACATGGTTACCAAAAAATATTTACAAATGTTCAGGTATGGAGGCAAGTCTATAGTAAATATTGTGGAACATACTGTTTAAATGCCGGACGAAAATCAGAATTTATATTCTTCGACCAAAGTAGACTTGTTTTTGGATAATGGACTGATTTTTTCCGACTGTATACTTTGAGTATAGTTTGCCCAAGAGACCATCATAGCTCAATTCGATCTCGAACAAAATAGTAAGAACTTTATTCTGACTATTACCCTTTGGAAGACCATCAAGGTAAATCTTCTCGGAATGAAGTGTATCACACTTGACCTGGTGATTGTTTTTGCGATGTGTTGATTCCAACAAACAACAGGTTCCTTATGTATGTGAAAATATTTCAAACGCACATCACATCAGCATTCAAGCCTTTTCTAACATTGTCACACACGAACCTAAAATGTTGCAGTGGTTTCCTAATCCGATTATTATAATTACCCCATTAATAGAGACCATATAAAAAATTAGAGGATTTCTTTTATTCTATTCTTTAAAAAAAACAACTTCAAACTGGTATTGTAATTTAAGCTGTTTTGTTAATTAAATTTTTTTGCACGTTCTTGCAAAATTAAAGAAATTAAAACTAATAGGTGCACGAATAAAATAAAAATAGTAAGTGTTCTTAGTTGCCAACGTTATCAATATAATTTCAAAATTTTAAATCTACTCGTATGTGTATTGAGCCGTTTTTGAAATGAGTATGAAAATATCAATATTGGTTAGATACCGCACAAACTTTTTCTAAGCACAAGTGCATCGGTTTCTGAAGCATCTACGTACACTTTCATATTTTTAATTAAAAATTTTAATTGTGGCTATAGATTTTTTTTATTAAACTTTTCGTCTTTGGCGATTTAACAACTTCTTGCAAAATTTGAAAAGATTTCGACATTCATTGTAACTTTTTGAACACTATTAAGAGTTGCTCTTATTATAACGTTCATTTCTATTGTTCGTAACAAATTTAAGTATTCTTTTATGTCGACCGTAAATAATGAATATTGTAGAGGAAAATTGAAAAAGTTGCAAGTTTTTTTAAATGTAGGAAACAAATTTAACAAGGTTCTTTCAATTTAAACAATAAAATTTGTTTCCGATTACGTCGTTGTACCTCCTCTCTGAAATATTTCAAATTAGCGTTAATATATTTAAATTAAAATCTAATTTTATTAAAATATACATTCGTGAGAGTTGGGACTTTTTTATGCGTCCCTTGTGACGTGCATTATAACGAAAATCTACCCCATATAATTATTTGTAAGATTTACATAATACGAGACTTAAAAATCCTAAAAGAAAAGTTTTAATATTAAATTTGACAACAAATAAAAACTGCGATACGTGAGAACGAGAACTGGAACATGGACTATGTAGAGTTAGCAGTGGTGACATACCAATTTGTGCGAACCTTTGGATTATATTGAACAGTGGCCATCCATTGACTCAACTAAAGCTAATTCAATATCTCGTCAAGTTTCACTATTGGTTAAACGCTATAAGATGCAGATTAAAAATTAACGCATACCTTTATTACCTACCTACATTATGATATGAATAATAAATATCAAAATATTAAAAAAAAAAAAAATTGCTAATATATTTTACACAACAATAACCAACGCAACGTTTGTTTGTTTTGAACGTAAAATTAGAAAGATCGTCTTTATAGCACGTTTTACGGAACTAAAGTTAGATTTGTTGCGTTGAAAGGGCGTGGTGCGTGCGAAAAACATGGTACTTCCCCTTTAATTCGCGTCGCGACTGTGGCGGCCTCGCAAGCTCTCGGCTGGCCTGTCTGGGTCTAGGTCACCTCACCCCACTTCCCTTACCTCCCACTGGTTGGAATCTCAAGGCTAAATTTGTTTATATGTGCAATCGCATCCCATAATATGCATTTCTCGATGTGTTTCTATTATGTTACAGATGGTTACAGCGAGCGTACTAATTGTTTTTTTTGAAGATTTTTCTTACCGTTAAATTTTTTAATTATCTATCCCCACTTTTGTTTAAACTCTGTTTAAATATTATACGAACGCTTATTTAACCGTTTGAGATAACCTCCGCGTAGGTAGACTGTTTTATATTAAATATCAACAATTCGACCATACATTTTTCATGAGAGATCGGAAACGAGAGGTCAACCATTCGTGAAGTTCACCATGCAGCCTGCTCGAATTGCTTGCGTCACGGGTCGAGTGAAAATTCATATAATTCAACAACTTGTTTTGCTAATCCATCGCTTCTATTTCCATCCATCGTCCAGTTTCAAAAGTGACTTTCTACATTATAAGTCGAACTGATATAATCGCAAAATAACTGTCAGTTTTTACATTTAAGTTCCATTACAGAAATTATTTGGTAGATTATTTTTAATTCCGATCGAGGATATAATGAAAAGAATATTTTGATATGTACATCTCCTTTTTTTTTCAAAATGGATCTTGCTACTTTTGAAACTGGTGTACTTATTTTATTGTATTGCCTTGTGGTTACTGAATGTCAGCGGCGGATCTACCTAGAAAATAATCAAGCTTTTAAGCTTCACGATTCGCGTATATCACATAAGCCGGACATCAATATCATATTTTAGATTGAGATTTTAGATATTCTTATATTCTTATTTTCTAATCTTTAAGTCCAAAAATTTCAAAAACGTTATTCTGGATTTCAAGATTTTAACCATTTATCAATTTTTCAAAAATACTATTACATCATCTATGCAGTACTACCTACCTACATAATATTTTATAATATACAAAATACTATAATTTAAAAAAAAATTAAATAATCGGTAAATAGTACCGACTATTAGAAAATATATAGAATTTGCAATCAACTTAATCAATATAATGTAGAAACAATCTTCAATAGAATCAGCAATCGCAAAATATTTTATAACTTGAATCATTTAATTTAGCTCTTCACAAAGGGAAGTTTTGGTTACGCTACTGTAGGACATCTCAGCTGACATTACTACAAAGACTTGGGTCAATTCTAACTATCTATCTCTAGCTAACTATCTCATTAGCATTCCTCAAACCTGTGCGAATGGGAAAGAGCTCTTTCTCGAATGTAGAAACATTTGTACAAAAGTATGTTTTCTACTCGCCATGAATTCTTTTCAATTTAATTTAAATGGCTATTGCCATCTGCGTTAGCTTTTATGTGATTTTTAAAATAAATGGAAAAGCTGTTGTTTTTTACAACTCTTGTAAAAAATTGTTTCGTAGTTCGATTCCGGAAATTCCGCTCTGTAACTCGGCCAATGATCACACCAACAAACCACGGCTGTAGAATTTATTTGTAATTAACTAATTTATTTCAATAAAAAATAATAAGCCCGTTCGTAACGAGATCTCTTTAACTGATTCAAAGGTGAATTCTGCCTCCTCCAGAATCTACTTTTTGCGGTGGAATCCTTATTGATGATAGTACTATCAATATCACGTACATCAAGACAAATTTTAAATAAAGAACAAGAAAACTCGCGTTTGAAGACCAAGTTGGAAAAGTTTGAGAATCCTTGGGTATTGAAATTTGATGTATAAAAATTTTTATAATTTATAACCATGAATAATTTATTAATACAAGGTAACAAACGTATAACATTTTTATGTTGCAATTTAAATTAATCATTAATGAAATCAATGGTCGTTAAATTTTTTAATAGTACAACAGCCTATGGAGGCGGTTCCTATATTTGACCTTTTTTCTTACCACAAAAACAAGGCTTTACTAGCCAAGCTAGACTGGAATCAAAGTAAAATAAAAAAACTAGGATGTAATTATGATTTGAAAATTGTACTAAATTACTTGTGGATGGTTACGATCTAGTGCTATGCTGCTTTGACCGATTCGAGCCTGGACGAAGAAAGAACTTGATTCTCTGATTGTCTTCATTAGGAAGATAATGGCGAACCATTATTAATTGTGGTAATTTGCCAAGAGAATTTTTTGTCACCAAAGTCTGAAGAATTATTATTGGTCAAATTTAAATCTTATTTCAAGATTCTCAAGTCAACACATGAATTTCTTGAGGTTTCAAAATTATAAATTTGCCCCAAAAAACTCTGGTTATATTGATATTAATAATTAAACGGTTTGGCAAGTTTCCTCGCCAACCTGTTAAAAACTTTGATCTTTTTTTGTGACAGATTTAATTTCAAATCCATTTCGAATTTTTCGATAATAAATTACTAACCGGGTCGTTAAACAAAAAATATTACCACAACAGTGTAAAAAACATCAATAAAAACAAAATATAAAAATGGTAGTAAGTTTCATTACTTATTTTCCATTTTAGAAAGAAGTGGGCAGAAGCTCTTATTTTAATGTAAAATAGCACATTATTTCACATATAAGTTGAGAGAATTGCATCAGTAAGTTGTAATAATAGAAATGTTGAATATAATTAAACACAGTTTTCTTTTAGCTTTGTGATGTGCCTCATTTTAGCCTTTACGGGGTCAATCGTAACCAAAATATTTCTACACCGGATTTTATTTTATGAGATTTCTATGGATCTCCGTATTTTACAAACTTTCCTTAGATTTTCTAAAATGTTCTGGATTTTCTCAAATTTCCCTTCACAAATACAGGGATTAATATCTAACCGCCACTACTTTCACTTTCACTACTTTAACATTATATTACCCGTTATGTTGTTTTCGTTAGTCGCTATTTTTTCTTGAAGGTTTTCTTTCAACTATTAGAAATGAATTTTCGCGTAGTTCTTCGTCCTCAAGATCATTTCTACATTCTTCTTATCCGAGTCCTCATATTCTCTTCTGGAAGTTGTAGTTTGTGGCACTGAAACATTATTCCAAGAATTCGAGTCTTTAATTATTGCAATTTCTTCTCTTCCCAAATTTTTCAAATCAATTTCTAATTTTCATCATCTTTTTAATCATTATTTTCAATCTTTGAATTCGGTTCAGTCTTTTCGGTATGTCCTTCATACTGAAATTAACCAAAGTGTTAAAAGTTGAAGTCATTGATCTTGCGGCTCTAAACATTGCTCACAAGGCTGTGAACTAAACAATCAAGGTGTAAACATTGTTAATAAAAAAATAATTTTAATTGCAATATTGCAGGTAGCATTTCAGCTTTTGAAGGAAATTTTTCCTAAGGATAAATTAGAGCCTTGGTAAATTTTCATTTCTTATTAGGATAGCTGTAACTTCGTCCATATAGTGAAAATCATTTTGTAATCAAGAGTTGTTGTTCATCAACATATCTTTCCAACTTCCTCTTATTCCGCCTATATTCCGTTTATATTTGTTTCCATTTGAGATTGCTGGTTATTTAGATTTTAGGATTGGTGACTATTTCTTTCTTGAAGCCACCTGTCCCTGAAGTGTCTTCAACTGAAAAAATTGTGATGATTTTCAGCAACGCTCTCGGGCACTGTCAACTGCTCGACAATTTTCTTCGATATCTTTACTAGAAACGTTATCACTTATCAGTATTTAAACCCGGTTCCTACGATTGGTAAAATCGGCATTAATCATTGTTGCTGTTGAAGATTGCAAATCCTACTTGAAATGTTGATAAAAAAATTTCTGCGGCTGTCGAGCCACATTAACATAATTTTTCAATATTTTTATTTTCTTAATCTGTTCTGATTTAGAACATAATATGCAATTTATTTTATAAGTTTTTGTGTTTTATTCTAATACAAAATTGAACTAGTTAATTTGTAACTGTTTCCAAACCCCTCATAATTTGAAAAATTTTCATTCAACCAATTACTTACAATTCTTTTACCCCTATTATTAATAATAGTTTATTTATATTTATTTATTATCATTATTATTTTGCAATATTATTTGCATACATATAATTTAAGCAAAAATACACAAAATAAGAGACATTCGGAAAAAAGTAAATATTGAATCGAAAAGTTGAACAAATGAAATATTTTCAGTATAGAAACTAGAAAGTAAAAGTAAATAAATATTTAAAAAAAAGAGGAGATAGCTTACGACAATAGTTTCCAGATCTCTATCAAGCAAACATAATTAAGGAATTTGATTAATATAATCATATACAACTCGTAATTAAAAGATATCAGAAACTGTAAAAAATGTGGTTTAAGCAATGCAAAAATTGTAAACTAAGATTTCCCTTCTCCAATCTTATTAGGTTTTTTCTCCAAATTAGTCAAAAATTAAAGTTCACGCAATAATATCCAATAGGTTAATTTTTTAGAACGTTATTTGTGTAAGTATTGGTTATTGTTTAAAAATTAAAATATCTGCTTGTGGAATTAATGTACTCCAAATAATACTGAAATCTAAAGTCTATCATCCGGACAACTATTTGATTCTTAGAAGATTTTCTGTTTTGCCAATGCTCGTCTATAAGAAAATTGAATATCAAATATAATATTAATATAAATTTTCAATAAAATAGAAAAATATAAATAATTTATTATATTGACGGTGGAGGGAGCATAAAAATAAGAGCAACTGATCTCAATTTTATGAAATATTTGAATTTATTATATACTAATATTATAAACCCAATGAAATGGGTTTGGGGGGGGGGTGATCTACCAAAAGTGTTTTAGAATTGTTTTAATTGCAGTATTAAGTTTTATAACAAAAACTGCAACGTAAAAGATCTTGCACCGGTAGGGTAAGATTCTGATAGCTACTCACAGGACAACAATAAAATATTAGTAATATCGTTAGTACCAGATTAAAATTGAAATTCTTGTAAAATATACTGTTTTAACAAAAACAATTAAGTCACAAAGTCATTGGTTTCTTCTAGATTTCCTCAGATTACTCGGGATTATATCAGATTTCCTGGAATTTCTTGGAATTTCCTTTCCTTTTACACCAGATTTCGTTAGTGATAAGGTCAAGTTTATCAATTTCCCGCTATCTCTGACCAAAGGTTGCTGATGACCTAAAAATCTTCAAAACTATCGCATCCGTTGAGGACTGTATGTTACTACAATTGGACTTGGACAACCTGCATCGCAGTGGTGTGCCGACAACAATTTATTACTCAATTTTGATAAATGTTCAGTCATTACCTATAAAAAACATAAAACACCATTTCAAATCTGGTAGAGCAGCGGACGAGTTCTCCTATGAAGTGAGCTTAATTTAATGTAGGACCAAATCTTTGGGGTACAGAAGAAACGTGACTGAACTCTGTTTTGTCCATCCCCTCTTACATGGGGAAATCATCTGCAGTTTTCCGAGGGGTAAATCACCTGACAAAAATACGTACACCACATCTCCTTTTCCTCAAAACCTCCCACATTTCTTCACATCTCCCCACATATACTCCCTCACATCTCCCACATATTTCTTGCCTCATGTACACCAAATCTCCCCGGTGATTAAACTATGGTTTAAATAGCCCCATCACTAAAATGTATCGCTCAGCAAATAGGTTGAAAAAGCTCCCGAGCTTTGCCTTGGTCCACAGTTCATACCACAGGTTTAAAGATTACATTATGTGGAAATTAAATGCACTTGAACCTAATTAAACTATTATGTATTTCTTTGCTACTATGTGTAATTCAACTGGTTTATCCGGATATTATATTAAATAAATAAACATTTTTGCAATTATTGAAAATACACCTTTGGTTTGAGATAACTGAATATTGAAAAACTAGATCTAATACTATTAGAAATGCATCAACGCCTGAAAATAGACAACTTACACTACATTAAAACGTTTTTCAATTAGTTGGGTTTTTGTTAGGTTATGTCACCAATTTTTAACGTTAAAATGTTGATCTTATCGTAATATATCTGCAAAACAAAAACTGAAATATTAATTAATCTGAAAAACTTGAGAGTCTTTTTTGTCACCGAGATCGACTCATGTACAGGATGCAGCACAATGTATGAAATGAATTAACAAATAGTGGGAATTGTATAAAATCACGTAATTCATTTAATTTTAGATGAAGATAAAACTGGAGGAATGTCTCCAACATAAGTAAAATGATAACTGTAAATTAGTTTTGTAATTTACTTTTGGAGCTGTAAATTATGTCTTTTAGAAGCAAGAAAGTAGAAAAGCAATTTAAATTATAGGATTTTAATAAAAATTCAATTTATAGTTTCGGTGGAAGTTGTGTTTTTTGAATTAAATCGAAAACCTTTTGTAAAATTTAGGAAATTGTGCCTTTGATGAGCATGTACTGGTTCGCATTGTAATCAACTAACAAATTAAACCAACAATGGTTATTTATACTAAAAATAAAACAAAAGATAAGTATTTCCTTGTGTATTCGTTTAATTTACAAACGCAGGGAATTTAGCTTTGTAGCCTTATGTGGATGCTATTGTTCAATGTATTATGAGTTTAAATAAGATCTCATTAAAACAAAGAACACTGACACAATGTTTACAACCTGCAACAATGAATCACTTTCCTTTTAATTAAAATCCAACTCATATCTTGCTGAAAATTATTATAATGTATAAGGAACTCGAACTTTCAATCAATTTAATAGATTGCTGAAATTGGAGCAATTATTTTGTTAATTAATAAGTGCGGTTTTCAAGTTTTAATAAACTTTATCCGTTTTTCGCTCGGCTGAAATTCAAACACAATTTCCTAACCAATTTTTAACTACACATCTTAAGATTTATTTAAATTTTATGTGAAATATTATTTTTCATGGGATGTCGCTCGAGAGTCGGCCACATATATATAACCTTCCCAGTTCTTGATAAATGGTAGTGTCAAGGTTTATATGGAAATTAGGAAAAGACATATAACAGCACCTACTAATAATTTTCAGTTTTTGATTTACCACAATGAAAAATTTTTAAATTCCAGTGTTATAACCACATGAAACATTTGCTTTTTATAAATCTATTATCTATTTTATTTAATAATTTATTATGGCTAATATGTATATCTTATTCATTTTAAAATCTCAAAATTTCATTTTAGGAAAGTTCAAATTAAAAGTTTTGTTTTACAATTAAATGTTGATATTTCGAACAAATTTTATTTGTCCTCTCATTTCTGAAAGAAGGCCTGAAACAGTACGTAGAATACAGTAAACGTTTACATTTTAATAATAAATTCTATGTGGGTTTGAAAAGTTGAAACATTAATTATCTGGTCATTTGCCATTCTTAGTAATTTACTATTACTTTGTATGATGTACATATTTAGTTATGATAAAATATTATCCAACGATTAAAAAACTAGTCGAACGATAATAATTCATGTGAGAAAATAAAATGTATTTCTGACGTTTTCAATATTACTTGGTTTTTTATTAATTTTGGAAGTAACCATCTATCTACTAGCATTTTGATTTCAGCATCCTGCTTACTATCTTCAATCGCCGATTCTAAATCATTGGACTTTCATATACGTGTAAATGGGTAAATTCTCATCTCATATCAGTTTTACCACAAAATGAAATCACATGTTTGATATTTACTTGACCGCTATTTCAGCATGAATATCGATGTGAATTGAAAATTAAAAAACTAAACTAAACTGCAATGTGTAGTACATACAAAATTCAGAATTTTATAAATTGAAAAATTTGCAATATGTGTCGGAACTAATTTTCAATACATACGAGTACATAATAATATTAATGGATAAAACTGCACTATCTTTTTTTGTTTATTAAATGTTTTATAAATCTATTATAATTTTTGAATCTACAAATCACAGGTACAATAATAGTTATATTAACAAAACGATGTTAATATTTTTTTAGTTTAAAAGTATTTATGTTTATACAACATATTAATTTTGAATTATATTTTTTACTATTTAATTTAATATTTACTTCATAATTAACTTGGATATTTAAAAATTGCTAACAATCTTGACCACTAACCGATTCTAGTGTGACGTTATAGGTTCTTACTGGAGGAATTTGATTTTGACGTTTAATTTTGCGTACACAGCTTAATATTTGCTTATTTCCGAATAAAAACTTTTTATTTTTCTAATCAAACAACTTGAATTTTAACATATTATTTCAAAAAATTGTGTTTTTATAAAATCAACTAAAAAGAAAAATAGTGTGGTGGGAATCACTGGGAAAATCTTATGTACAAGTGAAGGAAAATATGGGTAAATTGAATGAAATCCAAGACAATCTTAGGAATTTAAGGAATGCTATATAGATGAGCTTTTTTAAACTTTTTTGAAAAGCTTAATGCAATCCGAGAAAATATTTTAAAAATTTCGTCGAAGGAAATCTACTGTACAAAACTTTGCCTTGTGACTCGCCCCCTCAAAACATAGTAAATTTTTATATATTTTATATATTTATTTTAATTGATATATTTTTAATTTCATTTAAAATTTTTTTTTAATGTTTAAATTTTATAATATTGTAATAAATTCAAATTAAACAAAGTTAAATAAACTAAAAGTTATTGAAATACATATGTATTTGAGCTTTCAGTTGTAAATACAATTGTCATCAGAATGATGTTAACATGTTTTATAAAAACACAATTTTTAGTTTATTTAACTTTGTTTAATTTGAATTTATTACAATTATTATAATATATCAAAAGTTACTAATCTTACCTTTGTTTAAAATTTTATTTCTAAATTTAAAAAGTTTAAAAGACACTTAATAATTATTATGAATTTATAATTTATTGTAAAATTTAAATGAATTTTATCAAATTTGTTATTTAAAATTAACAATAAAATTTATTTTTAATTGATTATATTACAAAATAGAATTTTATAATTCTATAATTCGAGCGAAAAATTTTTAATAGTTTAATCAACTATTATATTATAGCAATGATTAGCAGATGTGAAAGAAAAAAGATATAAGAAATTCCAATTACAAATTAAATTATTATTTGATAATTTGTAATTTACTAAAATTCAAACATACTAGATTACTACTTTACAATTTCAATTGTGATAAATAATAATAGTAAAACTAAGGTACTTTTCTAACTAATCTACCTTTGCTGTTAAAATACTATTCTGTCTACTCTTGCGGTTTAAGTTTCACTTGTTCAACTATTTTTGGGATGGGAAACAAATATTTGTTTGTACTAAAATACAAGTATGAACACTAATAAAATAAGCAATCGAGTGTTTCTTATGTAAATTGAGTTAGTTAAGGACCTAAGGTTAATTGACTAGTTACAAATAAGTGATAACCACGTAGACTTTAAATTACGCGTTTGAAATTATATTAAATTAAACGACAAATTTTCAAAAAATGAACTTATTTAAATAATTTCATAAATTCAATGAACAAATTCATAAATTCAACGAACAAAATCATAAATATAATGAATTTCTTTCATTAATACGATATAAAATTTTCATGAACACAGTAGTTCGTAAAAACTAAATAGAAAGATCTCATCACAAGTCCAGAACCTTCTTTTAATCGAAAAATGTCATCAATAACGAAAATAATTCAGAGAGCCATCTTATGAACTTATTTGATTTTGATCTACGTAAAATCGTCATTGAAGTTTTAAACTTTACGTGCAATTACGTAAGAGAAAGATAGCATCCTATCACTGTTCATTGGCATTCTACTTTTGAGTGGTTACGTACCTTTATAATAGATTGGTAGTAGAATCAATGCAAAGAAGTAGATCTGAAGAAATCAAGAAGAACAAAAGTTCTGTTTTGAAGAAAATAGGGTGAATAACTGTCCTTTGCCAGCAATCAAAAAGTTGATACAGACAACAGTATTTCAGCCGTACGTTGGAAAAATAATAACATCGTATCAATTCTGTCAAATAAGCACTGAATGAATCGTATTAAAATATGTCAGATATTAGGCTAGCGAAAAGAAAAAAAGTAGATATTGTCCAACCATTTTTAATCAAACTTTATAACATACACATAGCAGGAGTTGATCAATTGGGATAATCACGTCTCCAATAATAGGATTGCAATGCGAGGAAAAAAATGGTATACGCCTATTATGTGCTGGAATATGGACGTTTGTGTTACGAATTCTTGCTCGCCAGAACGGATACAATAAAGATAATTTAGAGTTCAGGCGTAAAATTGTTTAAATCTTACTGAAGCAATAGGAAAATAAAAGTTCCACTCCAGGGAGACCGAGAGCTTCCATTATCTGTTCTACCATCTCATCAGGGAGGCCTATCATAATTACCGATTAACCTAGAAGATGCCAGCTTTGTAAAAATTAAACCATCAAGTCGTGTGATTCAAGTAACGTATCATTACAAGATAAATGTTTTGCAGAATACCATAAGGCATGCTTTTTTTGAGAGTATTGTATTGTTTTTGTAAAATCCGGGACCAACCAAAAAGCACTGCTCAAGTCCAAGAGGTTGCTAGCGACCTAGTCATATTTTGAAAACTCATGATATTGATTTTGTTTTTTAAATATTATTGTTTTATAGACACGGGAAAACAAGTTTTTAAAAAATCGGGCAATTTCATTTGGACATTAATGGGTTCAAGTTTTTACGGTCAATAAAAATTTGTGAAGAAGATATCCATCTCTAAAAACACAATAATATTTTTGTAAACATGTAATTACGTTTTTCAAATTAAAATGGATGTATTTAAAAATGAAAATTCATTAATTAAAAGTTACAACTGCTCTGAAAAATACTAATATCTAAAAAGTTACATTTTGTATTAGTGTGTTGTTTTGATCATGGTTTATAACTTGACACTTAAAATCAAGTTCAAGACGATCCTTACATATTAAATTTTTTAGATTCTCATTATAATTAGCTTAACTTCAACGAGATGATATAGTTATTTATTATTACTAATACTCCTGGGAGATTTTTCCGATATAACTATATACAGTGAGTCGAATAATAACTCGGACACTCCTATGTTACCAATGTAAATTGAACATTTTGAAGCCGATTTTTGTCATATTAAAATGGATTTTGCAGCAAAACTTTTTAGACAATTTTTGTTGCAAATTTCGTTGTCTTCAATTTTGTTTATATACATTTTTTTCTATTATGTCGCACCGTTTCTGACTGACAGCGACTTAAACAAGACTCTGTAAAATTCAAAAAAATATTTTCATCTATTACTCGAAAACGATGAAACAAAATGAAAAAATGAGTAGGTATTTTTTTCTTGTAAATTGCATTCGCTACATTTTTGTTTATATAAATATTTCTATTTTACGAACCGTTTCCGAGATATAGGTGACAATATTTTTTGCATTTTACAGAGTCTTGTTTAAGACTAATTTGTTAATAATTGTGAATTTCACGTGAAATGGGTACCATGGTAGAAAACACAAGAAATACGTACAGATTTAGCGATTAGTGCTCTTTAGCGTCATGGTTCATAGAATCATCTATACACATGCTATATAAGCTGACGTGTGCCATAAATAAAAATGTTTTTTGTGGCGTCATTTCATTAGACACCAAGTAGGTGTACATTATTCTGAAGTATCGATAAAAAGTTGTTAAGTAATTTTCTTTTATCGTGTGATATGAATATTCGTCATTGAAAATTTTCATTCAAACACCGAACATCGAAACAATAGACAATCTTGAAAATTATTCATCTCACTAAGCAACATTCCACGATGTCGCCGGTCATCTAGTTTGGTCAATTTAAAAATACCTGACGACCTTGATGCTCTTCAGAATGGCAACCCTCCCATCTTCTTCTATAGTCTCACGACCTCTCCGCCGTACATGATCCGTTACAATATACCGCACGCCACACTTCTTTGTTCTAACTTTTCTCAACATATAAAATAAAGCAAATTTTCAAGTTGGCAAATAGTACCCACTTCCGAAATTTCTAATAATTCCGTTTCATGATTTTACTATTTAATGTGACTATTTTTTTATGGGAAATGTTCCCCCATTTAAGATTGATACTTAAACTGATATGTGACGGTAGCTCTTCTCTATCTCCCCATTTCAAACTTTCCAGAGGGTGAATCGTTTTGTGCGCACATTATAACTTGTTATGGATTTTCAGAAGTTTCTATTTGGAAAATTTTTGTTTTGGTTCAGTAATCATTTTTCTTTACAAAAGTTGAGAATAGTTTTAATTTTTCCTATTAAATGTTTGCGTGATTTAAAAACTAAAATAAAGATGTAAAAATTTAAATAAGTTTCTCAATTTCTGTAAAACTCACGTGGTAACGATATGAATTTCGTAGTTCTGGAAATAGCAACAAGTAGTAGACTATTCAGGCTTCATCAAACTTGCTAGATACAACAATGGATTTTCAAAATTGAAGGTTAGAGGTTTAAAAAAGATATTTTTTCAGTTCTACTTATCGTCTTTTGGCCAGACTAAGTAAGTGGTCAACAAGCTTTATAAGGAAAATGTTGAGCGTATTAATGACATGCAAGTATTTTGTTTTGCTTTGATTAGTGAATCAGATGCATTTTGTATTGTATAGATTCAATAGAAAAATTACTGAATGGTATTGTATTATGAACGAATCTGTATGTAATTTCTATATAATAATTTTACATTATTCGGATATTATTACCTATATTTTTAAGGTTTTTCATTGTGTATGTTATGGTACAAGTAATTTTACTGAAACGCTTTTGAAGTATAACTAGAGCTTTAGGTAGGTATTTATATAGTAGGTATAATATAGGTTGGCTACATAATTTTCGGTAAATAACTTACTTGAACACGTAAATATATTGATCAGACTAAATTGGAGAATTAATAGCAAAACTTTTTCCTTTCTAATTTTAAAATTTGAATAGATTTGGAAGTTAATTTTTGTAAAGCTTTACCTCGTGAGTTATTATTTTTTATAATACGTTAGTGCCTAATTTATTTAAATTTATGAAAAACCTTTGGGTTTAGTTTATGGCAATCGCCTTTAAGCAAAAGTTCTTGCATATATCAGTGACTTGGTTGAACGCAAATACATCGTGGGGTATATTTTAAACGCAATTTGCATGTCACAAACAAATCACGTAGCGATTAGTCAGTTTTATATTTTAGACAGAATAATTATTATCTGACCACGAATCGGGATATAAACATTACCATAATCGTTATTTATGGTTTTTGTATGTTCGTATTTATTAAAAATTAATGTTTTTTCCAACCAAATGATGATATGTACTGTATAAAATGCCTCTATCTATTTAATTGTACTTACTAATTTCGATTAATATTTCATTTTTTATTATATCTATATAGCATACTTCAAATCAAAACAAGGCATCTCACTGTTATGAAGGATTTACAAATTCATGGTCAGAGCTTTAATTTGCTAATGGTAGATATCGTAAAAGCGAAATGTTTCGATTTTTTGAGAAGCGGCACGTGTGTTCCAGTTTTACATTGGAACCACAAAAATAGCTTATACAGAAACTGGAAATAACTGTTCCGTTATCAGTAATTTGCAATTTAATTTTCAAGTAGTTAACCGATTTTCCTATATTATACATGCAACTTGCTTCTTCCATTTTGAAACGTAAACAAATTAAGTTTGCAATAAATTGAAAATAATAAGTTTACGACTCCTTTAATACAACTAGATCGTAATTGAAGGTCCTCGTGATCAGGTTCTTAAAGATTCCAACGATAACCGAAATAAATCAAAGTTTCTATTTGTGTTGCACCAATTTGCAAGACTGTCTTCTTTGTCAAAACCCTCGAGCGCGAAGAGCTTTCTTACAAATGCTAGTATAATATTATGGTAATTATTTTAAGACAAACCAGAATTTAAACGTGCCTCCAGATCGGCGATCGATTTATTATAGTAAAAGAAATAGAGCTTTTATCAAAATTTAATCTAAGATTAGGTATTTGATAAGCACCAGTTATTTAAATTATCGAGATCGGTTTGTAATATTTTATTAGTCATTATTACATCTAATATCATTTAAAAAATCTCGAGATAATTAACTTATAGGTATAATATATTTACCGACATACTATTAAGACGCAAATAAGGAGTGTACTAACGTTAGAAAACCGTAATTTTCATGACCAATTTTCATATGCAAAAAGAAAAATTTTTAAATTAAATATATAACCCGTGTCCAATATATTCGCATACACTTTTATGAGCGCGTATTTTAAGTTCAATACCAACTTGCATGAACATGATTTTTTACAGTTTGACATCGCAATGTTTAGGCAAACAAATAAGGGTCATATCAAATTTCTGTCACTTGTCATTACTTACAAAAATAATGCAGAAGTTTCGGAAGGTGATAATTGCAAAGTTTTTGAATGATGAGCGTCCGGGTGACATTTTTAAAAACCTGAAAAACCTCGGGATCAAGTGCGATTTTCTTTACAAAACCATGAAACGATTCATTGAGACTTCCTCTTCGAAAGACAGGAAAAAATCTGGTAAGCCGCGGTTGGTGAGGATAGCACTAGTAGTGAAAATTGTGAGCGAGCGAATTCCACGAAAACACCATCGTTCAATACGAAAATTGGCAGCCGATCTGAATATGTCCAAGGGATATGCGCACAACATTTTGAAAATTGATCTTGGGTGTCGCGCTTACAAAAACCGAAAGTTACACGGCGTTTCGAGAGCTTCTGATGAAAAGAGGCTTGAAAGAGCAAAAGCGAAACTTTTCTGGCACGCAGGTGATGACTTTCTGTTTTCTGACGAAAAACTTTTTGTTCTGGAACATCCTCACAATGTTTAAAATGATCGGTTGTGGGCAGTAAAGATACAGGGTATTCCCGCTAACCAGAGAAACGTCCCTATATTTCAGAATCCGCCCTCAGTGATGGTTTGGGGTGCAGTTTGTAAAACTTCCACTCGAATTCATCGATAAAGGTGTTAAAATCTACGCCAAGTATTATCAAACGGAATTTATGGAGAAAAATGTTTCCCTAAACTTACGACGCATCTTTGGAAACGATTAGTACGTTTTCCAACAAGATGGAGTACCATCCCATACAGCAAATAAGGTTCAATCGTGGTGTCATGCCAGTTTTACCGATTTTCTACCCAAGAATGAGTGGCCTCCCAGCTCTCCAGATTTGAACTTTTTAGATTTTTTTATGTAGTCATACATGCTTTCGAAGATTAACGACAATAAAATCGCAAATCTGGACCAGTTTAAGAAAGTTATCCAGCGCGTTTGGGAGGAAATGTCAATTGAAGCCCTGCGTGTCGCTTGTGATGGGTTTGAGAAGCGTTTGAAGCTGGTTAAGAAGGTTAAAGGTGGAGTCATTCCAAAACATTTATTGTGACATTTCGTTATAAATGTACTTTCAAAGCAATGCACTTTTTGACTAGCTAAACATTATCTAATTTTATTTATTTGATTTTGAAAGTGTATTCGAATTTATTGGACACGGTGTAGTTAGTATAAAAATAGAAAGCTTCTAAAATCATAGGTATATGTCAGTTTTCAGTTTTTCTTAATATTTTACAAAATGCAGAGTAAACAAGAAAAAGTGCGTTATAAAACTTTGCAAAAACAAAATGAAAATCCGACAATTTCTGGTAAAAAGGTCGCAAGAGAACTCGGAATCACAGTAAATCTAATAAATTCGGCATTAAAAAGTTATGTTAATTACACTGTCTAAAGCAAATATGGAACTGGAGGAGAAAAAGGTGCCATAGATAAAAAAATTAAAAAGAAGTACTTCAGTCCGAGATGTTGCTAAAAAAGTTGGAATAAATGAAGGTATGATCAAGCAAACAAAATAACTAAATAATTTGAAAACCTACAAATGCATCATAAACCTAAAGGAACTGAAAAACAACTTTTAACAATAAAACTTCGGATGAAAATTCTTCGCGACACCAGCTGATCCCCAATATTACACAAAAATTATGAAGAGAATCTTCCTGATGCCAGAAAAAAAAATTGGCGTTGAAAAATTTGGGCCCAAGCTATTTGTCAGTGCGAAAAGCAAAGCGAAATTTTCGTTACATCTGGTTCTATAAATGGAGGAATTTATTGCAAAGAATGTATATTGAATATTTTTTAAAACCATTTATTAATTCACACGAATGTCCAACATTATTTTGGCCTGACTTAGCCTCAGCTCATTAAGCTACACAAAATTTGGGGCTTCTCAATGCGGAAAATATTGAATTTGTACCTAAAGAGGCTAATCCATCAAACGTGCTAGAACTTCGCCAAATTGAAAGATATTGGGCTCTAGTAAAAAACGAACTGATAAAGGATAAAAATTTAGCTAAGGACATCGAAGCATTCAAGGTAAAGTGGTAAAGAGCAGCCAGTAGAGTGATGGAAAAGATCTTGCAAAACATAATGGAATGCATCCGGAATTCCATAATTTGATTTTTTTTATTTTTTATAAATTTGAATTGTTTGGTGTTGTTTAAAAAAGGTTTCCACACAATAAACCTTCCAACTTGAAAGTTATGTTTAATTGAAAATTATGATTTTCTAACGTTGCACTCCTTGAATAGAACAATAATATGGGTCCATGGTGGAATTCCTGCGAAATACCTGACGATGTAGTAATATTTTTAGAGAAAATATTTTTAATATTACATAAACTGTATGCAGTTCAATAGTAAGTAATATATAATATTATATAGGGAAATTTTTTCTTCTGTTGTTTTTTGGTCGAAAAGGGGTGAATAAATATTGTTACGTATTTTTAAAAAATTATAATAATATTGAAATCTAAAAAGAATAAGTTTAAGTGAGAGAAAATGGCAAAACACTAGTATGCATTATTTCCGATAGAATAAAAATCTACATGTTTTGAAACAGTCGAGTCGAGTAATGAGTAAACAGCATCTACAATTCTCGATTAAAATTTGTTTTTCCGCCAATTGAAAAGTATTTTCTGCACACATCACATGTCTTTGACTTACTAACCGGTGGAAAAAAAAATTTGTTACCGATAAGTACTAAAGCTGTTCCAATCGTTTTCGACAGGATTATTGGTAAACGGCATGGACGTCGTCAAGGGGGTGCTCTTAGGTACCGAAATTTGTACTCCATTTCCAGTGAAATGATACTAATACTTTTTAGAAACTATCTGAACATTTTTTTGAGTAATAATTTAAATTTTTAGATACTCAATAATCATGGCGATAACGTAAAACTGTGGTATTTTACTTTGTGTGATCGCCTGTTGAATTCGGTAGTTGGAAATACTGGGTCTAATTCGCGAAATTTCTTAGTTTGACCCTCCGTTAACTTGATATGCTGTGAATTTATGAATTGGTTTAATATTAATTTATTTAAGTCTATTCAAGGTCAAAACAGCGAAAAAAGTTTCTATTAACTGAGTTTATTTTACGCTAGCGTTTATTTGATTATTTTTCATTCATTAAGTGCGCAAGATAAAAATTTTAAGCGACTAAATATTTAATAGAAGTTTCTTTTAACTTTTCGTGTGAATAGGAACTATGGTTGGTGTGTTATCATCACAATAGGTGAGACAGCACTATTTTTTATATAAAGTCTTGAGGTTTTATTAATCAGTATTTATTTATTTGCAGCTTCTATTAAAATAGCTGGAATTGCTAATCGTCATTTTTATATATTTTTGAAATACTTAAAATTATTATTGTTTCAGGTTTCCATCTAAGCGGAGTAGTAACTGCACCACGAACGTCGCCCCCCGTTATATTACCTTGCGGTGCGCCCGAACCCCCTCATAGATTTAAAGTATCGGTTAGTTTCGACAGGTGAGTTGTAATTTTTTTTCTATTCCTTTCCGGAAAACTTATTTATAGTGCTCATATGTTACGTTGGATTCGAAATTTAACAAATCAACTAAAATTTACAGTCCATAAAGCAGCGCTAGTTTCAAAAATACAATTTAACTTTTATTTTTGAAGATAGATTCTATCGGTCGTGAAGCTATTGATGTTCCAAAATTTATGTTCTACAATTTTTACAAAGTGGATTTTAGAGTTGATCCTAGATATGCGAAAGTTATATATTTTTTAAACACATCTTTTTGTACAATTCGAGAACTTCTCAACTAACAATAAAAAAATGATAAAATCGGTATTTAAAGTAAAATTATACATATAAAAAATTATATTATATACTTCAGAATTATATTGACACTGTAAGGCTTTCGCCATACATAATTTAAGATTAAGTTAGATTTTGAAAGACAATTTGCGGTAAATGCTAATAATTAAAGTTGGTATAATTGTTAACCTTAATGATTAAATCTTGAACATCAATGTAAAGTTGTAGTTTTGGTGTGAAAATGTAATTTACTGTTTATTTTTTTTCTGCATAACCTAAACAATAGCGCAGTGAAATACAATTAGTTTTTATAATAGACCACTTAAATAATTAAAAGAAAAGACTGACTTAAAGTAATACTAGTTTTTTGAATGAAGCAAGTCAAATTAAATAGATTGCAAAAATTTTTCACTTGCAAACACTTAACATAATGTTCTATCATAACTTCGTTATAATATTAATATATAATGTATGTATACATACCTGTTTAGTATAGAGGTACCGGAAAGTAATGTCTTTTTTATATTACCTAACTTTCTGTGCTTTTGTTCTACTGTTGAACACTATCAAAAATTATGTGAATTTTCTTATTTATTAGAATTTCTTTCGAAATAGAAACACCAGAAGCGTTTTTTTTTTTTATAATAAATACCTAGTATATTACGATTTACAATGTTTTACAAAATTGTAATCGGGAAATTTCGACCTTTCTGATTATTATCGACAAGGCGAATGGACCGGAATAATCACTATTGGTGCGAAGAAATTCGTCAAATCATTAATGTATTGTCTGAAAGACATCATTCATCGTTAGATTCATGATGGTGTATTGTAAGATTTATTGTACGATACGCCAAATATACCATATGAGTTAGGTTAGAATAATTTTCAAAACCTGTATATTTAAATGACTTTTTGCTAGTATGTGTTTTTGAATAAACAGCCGTGTCAAGTCCAACCAAAATATAATTTTATTTTGGTTGATATTATAATATGAAAATATAAACATATTTTCATAAATTTTCCGAGACGTTGTATTAAAAACATAATTTAAGTTTTCTTTTGCCAATTTACATCTATTCTATGTAATTTTTCTATTTTAATTTCGCATCAGTTATCTGAAATAAAAAAGATCATTAGAGTTGCATTTCAAAAGAAACTTCAACATAGTTAACAAATTATTGATAAGGCGAGGGTAGATCAAGGTAGATCAAAGCTATTAGTGAGTTGACTTTTGGAAAACAGTCGCAGATGTCGTTAGTGTTATTTATTTTATGAAATTTTTGTGTTACTCATTTGTTAGTAAAACCTAAATTCTAAAAATATTGTAGACCTTAATTATACGCTTAAATTGTATTAAAAAC
Organism: Cantharis lateralis; assembly: GCA_963170105.1. NCBI lineage: Eukaryota > Metazoa > Arthropoda > Insecta > Coleoptera > Cantharidae > Cantharis > Cantharis lateralis. Next base: position 55,992,456 of record OY720624.1, on the reverse strand, counting down.
TTCTAAAAATCAAGTGCGATTATTGGATTTACTTACTTGCGGCAATATAGTTCAGTCAAATTTGAATATGAACCAGGAAGTGCCATTTCTTTAAATTTTTGCAAGTACGTTCAATTCAGAAGAACCAAAGGGATGATAATTTAATAGGTGCCATATTTGTGAATATTATGAAATATTACTGCAGTATTTTTTTTTTCATTTTAGTAGAACTTGACTGAGAGAAAATCCTGCTATTGCACATATCGAGTCAAAATTCATACTGGCGAGAAATCATTTTAACGCCTTGTTAAGATAAACCAAGCTCCGGGAATAAAGCTTACACCCCGATTAGGTAATAATAATTTATTAACGGAAACTAAGGAATTGCTTTAAGGTTTTAATTTAACCAAAAATACATTGGTCATACAGGTAGATCTTTCTGCAGACGAAAAATCTATATTTGTATTTGCAAAACACTTGTTAGATGTGAACCACTAACAGGGGGAGGGGGAGTTGTATATATAACAAAAAAGCAAAAACTTGGCATTCTTAGAAGCAATGGAAAAAATTAAAACAGTCAATCTGACCTGAACAACTCGCCTTTATTAAAAACTTTTAATAAATTATAAACTCCATTTTAATTTACAAATACTTCCCTCCCTAACTAGTCTATAGAAGAATTAGTTTCTTTTCTCTACCCTATAGTAAAAATATAATATGTACATTTTTTGGTTATCGTAAAATATTGATATGATTATTAATATTGAGTTTGACTACTTAAACCTCACGTATTTGTCAATTACCAAAAGAAAATGCTAATATTTTTAAGGATTTTTCTAATAATTCCATACGATCCAGTTACATTTTCAAAATACAAGTGAAAAAACATTTTAACAACGAAGCTTTTTGATAAGTATTTATCCCATTAATAGTTAATCTAGTTGAAAATAAAGTTATTTTTAATAATTCGGGAGAAACTTTTTCTTTAAATTATGTAATACCTGTTTATGCAGATAAACAATGGTGGGATTTCCGAAAAACGACCACTACCGGCCAACAAAAATGAGACATATTGTGTTACCATAGTCAAATAGTATTTAATTACAAAGACTAACTAGTCTTCTTCAGCTGGGCAAATTGCGAGGAAATAAATTAAATCGACAAAATTTGAATTAATTGTTAGTACAGTCTTTTTATAATGTCCAGAAATTTTAATTGTATTTTACTTTTGTGAGTTTATGCACATTAAAAATTATATTTATTTATTATTATGTACCACCGCTTTCCGCATTATTGGAAATTAATCAGATTGACACTTGGCTAACGAAATAATGCATTTGATTTGCACTGACACGATCCGAAAAAGACAGCCATATTATAATCATTGTCATCATTTCAAGATCAAAAGGTAGTGGTGGTACTTACTATTCTAATATTGGCTCTGATCATCAGCAGGTGATAAAATGGTTTGTCGCCAGTATGAATTTTGAATCATAATTCTGCTGGGTTTACCTCAGTAAAGTTAAACTAAAACAATAAAGGATAACTAATATAAAATCATGAAACCAAAATTGTTTTATATATCCCCACCATAGAGATTGAAATGCTGAGTTATTAATGATTACTTATTTGCTCCACTGATATTGGAACAATTTAGAGATAAACTCGAAAGAAGTTTTATATAGATGCATTTGTCGTTTTTATTAAACTTTACTGGGTTAAACCCAACGCATTGCACATATCAATCTAAAAGGAAAATACAGCATAGAGCTTAATTCGTATTGTGAGATCTGTGAGTGAAAAAATTATAAAAAAAAAGAGAAGCAGACCATACATTTTTTGATGTTAAACATATCAAACTGCAGGCTGATTTGAAAATAAAAATCAAGTTGAAATTATCTAATAAAAGTTTACTTTATAACTAGAGAGACTTTAAAAGTACCATCTTCTCAATTATAATTTGTCATTATAACATTATTGGTATTCTTAATATACCTAGTTATTTTGATATTCATAATTTATTATTATATTATGCCTTACTTGGAGCTCCGACTTTTACGACTCTTACTCAGTTAATTCCAATATTGGACATAATCCTCCACTTTCTTTCTCCATTTATTTTTCAAATTTTATTATAGTTTATTATAGTAGTTATTTTTATTCATTTAATTTTAAAAAAATTTAATAATTATAAATAGGCAATATAAAAATTTCAAATTTTGTTGACTAACTCAGATGATTGTAGGAATTTCTGATTTGATAAGATGGTTTGCAGACTTGATACCTTGGGCAATATCTTAATATATTATGGTTAACATATAGGGAAGAACAATTCGGAGACTGCCTTCTTTTTTGAATAAGTGACTGTAAGTGAAATAAAAATGAGGTATTTCTCATGCAAAACAACTGTTATGAAAAGTGTTATTGGATATTATTTAACTATATGGTTTATAGTTATTAGAAACTGTGTTACACTTAATACAGCTCGCCGAGATATTCCATCTTCTTGATGGTATTGAGCTGATAATTATGTTTCTAAACGTATTTGAAATTATCTACATTGGTGATATTGCCTTTAATATTAAAATTAGCCAGAATTTTGAGAATAAAGTTTTTATATCTAAAAAAATAGCTAATACTTTTTCGCCTTTGGCAAAATTATTTAATATTCCACTTTCTAAATTTGTTATAATATGTATTATTGATGGTCGAACAATTTTACTGAGGCCATACTGGTGCGGTTCAAGGAGGTTTTCAGATTCTAAAATCGTCATCAAGCGTTCATTTACAATTTTTTCCATTAATTTGCCAATGTAACTTGTTAGAGACATTGATCTGCAACTATCAACATTGGTCCTGCATCTTCCAGCTATATATCAGAATGAGTGAGAATAATGGAGACCCATTGACTAGGAAAGACATGTTTTTCTCACATATGGTTAAACAACTTCATTATTGTTTTTTGAGCAGATGGAGGGAGGTGATTCTCTTTCAAATTTTAGTAGATTTTTTTCTCGTAGGTTTTTACTATCAAGAATCTCATCACTTTTTGTATACGGATGCTGGATCTATATTATTTTATACATAGTATAAGTTGTCAAGTTACATGATTTGTTTTGCCACATTTGAAGCATTTTAATAATTCATCTACACTTAGATATACTTTAAAATTATCTCCTTCAAAGTTACAGTTAATTGTTTCCGTGATATACAAATTATTATCATATAAACAAATCTTCTAACACAGATAATATGACTAAACTCGAGTTGGTTTATTCCTGCATTCATGAAGTAGGTAGGACAGACTGTTTTATATCTAAGTTTATTTATGGTAAATTCAAGGATATCATTTGTTATTATGGGAGGGATACATATAATTAATTTTTTCGACAGGGTGATTAGTCTGGGTGTATTTGTTTCATTGCCATTTATATGTAGAAATTGCTTTTCTTCTAATAGTTATTTAAATAAATACAAATTCGATGCAGCTGATATATTTTTTGCTTGGATTAGTTTTCCTATTTCAGTGGTATTCTTTTATTCTTAATCCTTCAATTGCATTCAATATAACCACATTTGCAAAATATGTAATTCCATTAAATTTATTTTGTGTTTTGTCTGTTTGCGAAGATTAAGTTTTTTGTTATAAATTGGACATAGTAGGTGTTATTGGGGTTAACTAGAGTATATATTGATAGTTCTGTCAGTTATCTTAAGCAATTAACTTTTCTTTAAAGTAATTGCACACATAACGTGCACTTATTCTACAATAAATTAAAAGATTAATGAATACAATTATGCTAGATAACTTAAACTAGTCAAGCTGTCAGGATGAAATCCAAATTAATAACTTATTTAAAAATTATGGAATTTAAAAAAAATAAGTATTCATCAAATCTCTACAGTTTGATAGTCAGCAATGGACCCTGAGGTTTTTGTTACTAATGTAAAAATACATACGAGTATATAACTAATATATATTGTCGTGCCAGTCGGGCGTGATAATTATTTTCTGAAATTGATAATCCAAATTCAAAATCAAATGCAGCGCTTTAAAATTATTTTTTAAACCATCAATCCAAATTATTTTATTTTATCTTCCAGTAATAAAACTCATCAAATTTTTCTTTCCTTCACTTTATAATATTTAATCTTAATAACCAACGTAATTTTCAAAAACTTGACAGATCATTTACACAGATCCACTCCCCACGAGCAGGGCTGGTGAAAAGCCTCGTTTCACCTTTGCTTTCGCGCGAGTTCTATTTTCAAAACTACCAATATATGGTTTACAAATACAAAATTACTATTTTTGAATACAAAATTAAAATGAAATTAAATCAAATAAAAAAACAGGACAACACAATATGTGTTGCGTCTCGCAACATATACACAAAAACGAGTGTCTCAAATTAAATCTTAATCGGCAAAACTTTGGAAAAAAATTTTTTTACGCCTAAGCCCCCTTTTCGTAGACCAGGTCACTATATTATCTATTTCTAGATTTCTACGTACTAATACTATTAATCCATGCTACCTTCCTCATTATACATACAAATGTAAGAACCATTTTAAATTTTTAAATATTTATACATATATATATTATTTATTTACATTAAATAGTATGTGTTATGTAGATCAAAAGTATCATTTTCTTTGCTGGTACGTAAAATTTTAATCCGAATTTAAGAAGTTATTTCTAGTTTTAGCATTTCATAACTTTTTATTCACGCCATTTAAAGAGAGGTTTCGGTTTTTCGAGTTGAAAAATTCGATTTTTTTAATATTTGTTTCTGGATTTTTGAAATGTCCTAGACTTTGCATTTCAGCAGGTATGCAATTGTCACATCTACCACATTTGGAAAACCGGCAGTGTTTCCTACTATACATAAATAGTTCAAGTTAAACTTGAACTCGTTTTTATCAAAACTTCATTTTTCATTTTTGTATAAGTACGCAATTATTTAAATGATACACCTGTACTTGGAGAATGAACCTAAAATCCTATAACAAAATTTAAAATTACGACATTTTTTCAGTTTTATAAAATGTTGGTTAAACATGGATATACGTTGAATGCAAAAACGCGCATTTTTATTTTTTAAATCCCTTGTACTCTTTCATCGACAAAGATCTTATTTTACTATACTGTATAAAATAAATTTACAAGTCAGTAAATTGTAGTAAACATGTTTCTAATTATCGCAAAACTGATTTGAATAGAATTAAAACAACAAATAGGTAGAATTTTAAATATTTTTATGTATAAAAAATATGTATATTAATTTTTTTTTGTAAATGCAGACTTCTGTTCATTAAAAGTATTAACTATAGGTAAAAAATTTAACCTTTAAAGGTACTAACTTATTTTATTCACTTAAAAATAAACATTTCCTTAATGGTTCCTTAGTTTTGCTTGAATTTTTAATGTAATTTAATTTGAGTTATAAACAAACGAGAGTAATTATTTTTCTAAAATAAAATATATAATTATTAGGGTGGGTGAAACTTGGTGGTATATAGCAAATTAGGCTCTCTGGTGAGAAACCGTCAAGGCTAAGAAAAAACATATTAATTTTTTCTGCTAATGTGGTGAGAATTAATTTAAAACTATACAAGTGGGTACTAAAAAATTTTATGATATTATTCTGAATATTTCTGTATATATTATAGTTTCGAAAACAATGCAAAATATAAAACAAAGTAGAATATCAAGAAAACAATAGAAAAACGTGATAAGAATGCTGATAATAATTTAAATATTTAAAAGATTCAGGAAGAGCCCCGTTAATTTTAAAGGAAAACTTAAAAAGCGCTTTTATTTATTGATCATAGTTAAAAGAAAAATGCTAAGACAAATGAACAAAACCTAGGGTGTAGGATGATGTGAATTTTAACCAAAGTTGAAATATGTTGAAATTAAATATTTTGAAAATTACTACAAATCTCTGCAAACCTTTGAAAATCCCTAGAAGTTATTGGAATTCCTCATCAATTTTGGGATGATATAGAAAAACGCGAAAGAGCCCAATGGATGTTTGGGAGAAAAACAATTTCTTTTGTTCGGAATTCCTTGGAAATATTTGGAATTCCGAGTTCTGTGTAGGTACACTAACCTTTAGAGCACCTGACTACTAGTATTTTGGATAAGTTTATTGGTCTCTGAGACTTTTTCATTTTCAAGAGCTAGGCAGCTTAAGTGCAGTGGAATTCTCCAGTTTGACACAGTCGAAGAATTAATAACAATAATTGTTACCAAAAGAAGATGGGTTTCATATAAATTGTTAAAAGCATTTACAAAAAATGTTAAAAACTGCAGTTTGTTGCGTTCAATTACACTGATGCTCAAAATCGTAAAATACAACAAAAGTGCTCTATTACTAAATTACCGTTGTAAAAGTTAGGCTATAACTTTTCTGTTAAAACTGTGGTAATCCACCGATTCTCTTGTGCAAAACTTCGTGTAATTAAAGCTCGCGATATTTAGATATTTATAAGAAAACTGTACACAAATTGTCAACCTCCGGTGGGTTCCCCAAAAGTGAAGAATTAAAGTTTTCCGAGTTAATTAAAACTTAATCCTCGGATCCAGCACGAAATGTGACTGCTCAATTATTAATCTTCGGAATTCTTCAAAGCATCCAAATCTTGAGCGGTCACGTCAGGCTACAAAATTGAGGCAGTGACAAAACACAACATGATAATGTTGTTTCGTTTACCTCGTTACTTCCACGATATAAAGGGTTATTGTCTGCAATTCTCAGTGTATATGTTTATTTAATTTGCAATTCCCTGTTAAGATTCCGGAAATTCTTCGTGTACTGGAGTCGGGTCAACTCCAAATAATATTTAGTTCGCATGTTTGCTCGAAGGCGCACGTTTCACTGCTTGTACTTGGTGGCTTGCAATCTCGGCAACTCATTTGATAGCATAGTAATTTTTTTGGATATGACGGAACGAAGGAATGCAGATTTAGTCAGCAGAATATGGTAAGTTCCAATGCGTCGGAGGTCATATTGATTTTATAACTATTAACGTAATAGGAGAAATCGTCGTCGTTTAAAAATTAATATTTAAATTACCTTCGGGGTAAATAAAACATGTACTTAATTTTTCATAGCGGTATATGCAGAAGTAAGGAAAATGACAATTAAAAATTGAAGACGAAGCCCAGCTGCAGTAGGAAACCTTTTGTGAGAAAATTTTATTCTCAACAGTTACATATAGTACGCCAGATTCCGGACATTTGATATTGGCACATTGAAAACGTTTTCGCATGAATAATAAAATCGAAGAATATCATTTGCGAACAACAATTTTTATTTATATAATTTTATTAAGTTTTCTCTTATTTTATTAATTGCTTTTATTTATGATACTTTCTATATTAACGAGTCGAGAATATTAATAAAGTACACATAAACACACTCGAGTTATAGTTGTTTTAATTATTAGATGTCAAAATTGGCCTTTATAGAGTTGTAATTATAAACAAGTTTATAGTTCAATAATTTTATTTTTTGAGTGCGTTAAATTATTATGTTCTTTTAGCTTGCCCTTGCTGCAACCGCTCCTTAATTTCACCTCCCTCGTTCTTTCACTATTTGATCATGATCATTAAGATCCTGCATGACTATTTTTGAACTTGAAATCGAAAAGAATAATAATTGTTGTATAGTTAATTGTGTTATAAATTTAGTTATTCTCAGGTAAAAATGTATTTTTCTTTACAGATGTAAAATAACTTCAGTAACATGCAGCTGCGAAATGAAAGATATTTTTTGGTGCCAGCATGTGGTAGCACTATCGTTATACCGTATTCGCAATGCAGAAATTATTCGACTTCGTGTTCCTATTTCAGGTAAGAGAAATAGATTTTGTAGAATAATTGAACATGTAAACTTTTGACGGAGCATAAATCCTTTTGTCTTGATTGTACATTTTTTCCTTGCACCATCACCTAATTTATCCGACATCTCTCGTGGGTCTTGACTCGCCGTTTTGTTAAACCATATATTAATTAAGCAAATTATTTTACACTGAACTTTATCTTCCACCTCTGTGAAAGCATTATGTTCTTAATGTATGTAAAGTTAAATCATATTTTTGTACTTATGTAATTAAATTAATAACCCATAATATATTATATATCCTCATATTATGCACAAACTTAGCATTTTATCTGTATAAAGGAAGAAGATAAACACTTGTTAATAATATAGCATGAGAATTTTTACACATTCGAGTAATTGCGTTTATTTGATTAATAAATTACGTGCTAATTAATTTAGTTGGAGAAATTTTTTACGTAACACAAGATGGTCTACTTTGGATTGTTTTAGCGAACTTTTTCAAAATTTTCTTTAAACCGCAAACATTGCGTAACAGTTCACCAAACTTTTCATTAACAGCATAATTTCAAATCGAAATCGTTCTATAAAAAATTTGGTTTCTAATTAAGAATTCACAATGACTTCCAACATGCAATCAATTGAAAAACTTATTTTAAAAATAAAGTTTCTTTCGACTACTACACTGTTTATCAAGTTCGAGTCGGATTGAAAAATAAAATTTGAAGTGAAGGAAGAATTAAAATTTAGTTCAACTTTAAATTTCAGTCCGAGTTTATCAGAAATTTAATTTGTATACACGGGCAATTAATTTTAACAACACGTCTACTTAATATTCATTTTCATGCCGTTCATGTTTTTACACGATTTTTTTGACGCAACTGAAATATTTTAATTTCGATAAAATTTCGTGAAGATTATTCGCCAATTTACCTTATTTTCAAGTCTTACATTTTAAATTAATTGAACTGTGGTTAATATAAAAATCGATGACAAAAACTTAATCGTGGTTAAACAAATTTCTTCTAAGTCCTTGTGTTTTCACTGATTCAGTGACGGAATCAACCACACGTAATAAAGTGTTTTTTTGGATTAAATTTAATAACGAGACACAACTAAAGATAATATGCTCTTATTTTTTAGGTATCAATCTTGTCACGAAATTGTTATATTGTCGTTATTTTGTTGCTTATAAGGCGTAGAGAAAATAAGTTTAAACTATCTAGGAAACGCAAGAATTTTTCTTTCTGTACGATTTAACATAAAGTAAAAATATAATCAAATTTTGTCTTGAAAAATTTTAAAATTGCTTTTAGATGTAATTAAGTTTACTTTGTAATTAGAGAAATTTAATGAAGTTTCTTCAAGTCCAGAAGATACAAGTAGATAATACATGTTATGACGAGATAGTACAGTCAGAGCTTGCAAGAACCAACGAAATTACTCTCTTATATTTTTTCTGGTATTTCCTATAGTCAGGCTAATAACAATAATTGGTCTAAATAAAATTTCACTTTCGATTGAAACCGCAAAATCGTAAAATATTTACTGTTCCATAAAATACAATATTTAATAATTGTTTTAAGAGCTTGCGGCATAAAAAATTTATTCGTTTGTACGAAATGTAGGTATAAGGTATAGTAGTTTTAAAGTTGATTGAAATTCTTTTAAAATTTTCTTGGGGAAATACGAGAACTTGCAATAATAAAAACCTGAAAATATCTAATATTTAGATGTTATATTGCGGAAATGATTTCGATCAAAAGATTCGTTTATTAAATTATAACATGTGTATGCATTCGCTGACTAAAATTTTATGAAGGGACTCTGGTCGGTGTAACCCTTTCCAAGTTTTGAAGTCAAGGGGTACATACTAAATTTGACTATAGGTATAGCGGGTACATAGTATACATACATCATTAAGTTATGTCTAAATGTAAGCATCCACATGATGTATTGTGTTAAATTTGTCTTTGTATGACTAAACTGATTTATTGGTAATGACTATATTTGTACAGTGCCCGTGACAATTTGAATTGCTACAATAGATTTCCATGCTAACTTAGTGCTACACCTACCCCACTCATTTTTCTTATTATCGAATTGAATATGGGTGGGTTCCAAATTTTACTCCAAAAAACTTTTTAAACAAATCTAACTTTTCGCCAAGAGCGATACCTTCTCTCCGGTTCTGTGCTCCTTTTCATATACTTACTTACCAACAATTTTGACATAATCGTTTGACTTCACGTGCTACAAACCATGCGTTTTTCGTTTGGATTCTTCGGTTTCCTATAAATTGCTAATACATAACGTAATGGATAATTTTAATATTTACATATTTAATAAACCACACCTTCGTGATGCTACGGCCGCTGAGGTTCCAGGCCTGCGCTTGGGTTGTGTAACGATTTTATATTAACTTTTTCTCCACGGTGGGAGTAACTAAAGGGGCTAGGGAGCAAAAAACTATAAAGTTTCGCCATAAAACTGTAATGTAATGCTATACACCACACAGACCTTTGCAAAAGGCATGTATCGATCGTTCACATTCGGCACTCTCCGTCGAGATTAGATTAGATATGAATATTACAAAATTTGAGGATATCTTCTTTAAAATGCATCTATTTCGATCGACTTCTAATGAACAAATAAAAATAATCTTTAATCGATAATTAAGTAATTAATGGAAGGGGTGGAACTTTCGTAATTGGATAATGGATTAATGAAGCCCTACTCATTTTTTAAACTACAATTTATTTTAATTGTGCCTATCTATTATTTAAAAATATGTATATTTAAATCGTTTCCAAGTTCCTTTGATATCAATAATACACTAGTTAACGTTAATGCTGAATTATGAATTTTCATTACCCACTTTTAAATGAAGGAAATTAAAATTGGGCAATCCTGTAACTATACTCGTATTTCATTTACATAAAATTTAAAAAAACATGCATGCAAAATAGGTCTACATACATTTTTCATTATAATGAAATTTTGCAGGAAACTAGTAATCCTTCATAATAAACCATCAGCTGTTAGTGCCAGTATCAGTTTTCAAGTTAATATTTTGTCAGCCTACATAAAAATCCAAATAACGTTAATATAAAAGTTTTTTAAAAAATTATACTTACTAAGTAATATTATATTCTACTTTATTCCATTTTGTCTTTCATTTTCTTCGCTTTCGTAAACACAATGTTCACAATGTTTACGTAGGTAAGCTTATACAAATTGATACGGTGTTTATGATTTAACGGTGTTCGATATGTTTGTGTATAATTTTCACAGAAACTTACCTATTATTGAAAATGCCTGTAGGTAACAATAATGGTTTTGTTTTCTTAACGAAATTACAATGCATTCCCTTGCCTTTTGCTCGGTCGGCCAGTCCGGTAGCATTCAGTTGAATTCGTTATGTTTCCATTCAATTTTCATTTTCTTTTACAGTAATCTTTATAAACACGTTTGATTTCAAAGTTACTACCGTGTCTCCATGACATAATTTCGTTATTAATATCGTAGACTTTCTTTATATTCTGTGATTGAGGTGGTTGTCCAGCTTACAGAAGATCATCCTCATCTCCAAAACTAATAAACAGTTTTAATTAAATTGAAAGCTTTATTTGCGCTCATATAGGAGGGCTTCGTGTAATAAAGAATAATTTTAAAAATAATTCACAAAATAAATCTAATCACCACCCCCAATTAAGTAATAAATAACATAGCAATATATATTTAATAGGCGAGACATCGACCAGTGTTTTACTGATATAAATTTTTTATTGTAATAAGAAATACTCCTACAATCTGCATCATATTCACATAGTTTGTTTTTTTTTATTCCAGAAACCCTTTTACAAATGGACAGGCAGCAACTTCAAAAATTTGTACAGTATTTAATTTCGGAACACCATACGGAGGTGTTGCCCACCGCACAAAAATTAGCTGACGAAATTTTGCAACAGAAGTCGGAAATAAATCAAATTCCTGGCGCTCCGGATCCTACGGCGGGTGCATCAGCCGACGACGATCACTCATGGCATCTTGACGAAGAACAAGTTTGCGAACAAGTTAAATCCTATTTAGTTCAAGGAACGTATTATAATGCAAATAAACATTTAAATTCACTTTTTTCGAAGGTAATACAAATTTTCTTAATTGTTTTGAAATTGTCTCTAATTTGACTTGATTTAGGTGAGAGAAATGCTCAGAGCACAGGATTCAAATGGTGCAAGAATGTTAACGCTTATTACGGAACAGTTCCTTTCTGATCCTAGACTGCAAATGTGGCGTAGTCAAGGAACGCCGATGAGTGATAAATGTAGACAATTATGGGATCAATTGGGTAAGCAAGCTTTAATTTTAACTTATACCATTTTTCCTCGTTATAATTAGGTATTACTGTCTGCAAATTTTGAATAAGTTTTGCGCGTATTATTCACGAGTATAAAAAGTAATTTGTTTTGGATACAAATAATGAAAACGTGCTTTCTTTTTTTTAATAGTTTTTTTCCATACTTTAAAATTTGTTTGTAGGCGACCCCACTTGGGCATATAAAATACAATAAAGAGTATACCTATACTCTGTAGTAATGGGTTTAAAAAAATAATTTACAAAAATTGCGTAGGATTTTAGTAAATGAGTTTATTTAATATCTGATGTATGCACATAAATTTTAATATTTTGTTTTAAAGTAGGTACACATTATAACGATCAATTGCATTTATACAAAAACATTGACTATTATTCTCTCTTCAATAAATATTTCAAGCGTTAATTCGTATATATTAATCAAATTATAATTGAAAGTGTGTGGTTCACTGTTTTACCAATTTAAATGTTGAGAGGACATTATTATTATAATTAAATTTCATAAATTAACCGTTGTTTGTGTTGAAAAATTTAATTATAAACATAAATAATTTAAAAATTACAATATAATCTAAATTTTTGGTATTTATAATGACTAATTAATATTAATCAAAACTTTGGTATCAGGTTTTAAACACATTTTGTTGTTTCAAAATTTTATTTTTATCCCACATCTCATTTTACTTCCTACTCGCATCCAATTTTGTAATTAAACTAAAGAGCTTTTAAATTTAAGCCAATTTATATTTTATGCAATTGGTAAAATTAACTTATTGTTTTTTATTGTTCGGCTTCGTGTGATTGAGGTGTGCGTACTTACTATGTAATAATAATGTGCACTACCTATGTATGTATACCAAAAATAAAATTATATAATTTGAAACAAAAAAGAATTCATATTTTTATTTTTCTGTTATTCACATAGAATACACTTATTTGAAAATACATACATATTATTCTTCTTTATGATAATAGATTTATTAATATATTTTTACTTCGAGGCTGTTATCAAACTATTACGGTTCGTCAAGGAGAGTATTTTCATAACTTTCTTTATTTCTTCCACTTACTATCAAAATCATCACCAATTTTGAACAATTCAATAAAATTCAGTTATTATATTCTATTGATTTAAATTTAGTTGAGTTTGATTCGCTGTGATAACTTTATCACTAGTCATTAATTCTAAAAATGGACGAATAAATATTATTATTTCATATTATGCAAGGGCGGCTCCAGACAATGTTCATGGAGGGTGTAAATGGGGTGAAAACGTGTGTTGACCTTTTTTTTAAGCTCTTTACACCTTCCACGGTGACAAATAAGACTTTTTATTCTTACTAGGGGGTACATAAATATATTCTGATAGGAATTTAGGTATACATATTTCTAAAATTTTGTGAAGTTTCTTGGTTTTTGATGGGTCAGGGGAGGATAGTTACCCTGTAACACCTTCTCTTGTATCCGCCTGTGATATGCATTACTTCTCTTGAATTTATGCACATAATTGCAAGGGCATCTTTTTGTTAATTTAAAATATTTCAAAGTAAAACTCTAGTAAGGGCACCAATGTCTAATTTTTCCATATGTGTTATCGCAAACATAGACACCTACTTTTCAACGTGGTTTTACTAGCCAGAATATGAAGGCTGTTATAGCCAGGTATATAACCTAAGCCAAAATACTTGATTCGATTTCGGGTGAAGTAAAAACTATATTGTGGCCGACTTTCTTCGGAAAGCAATGGCAAACCACTGAGGTAATTTTCCAAGAAAGCCTATAAAAGTAGGGACGTTTCTGTCAAGAACCAGATGAAGAAGAAGAACTAGCAGATTACACTTTGGTGGCTTGCCATGGCCTTCGAAGGAGAGAGACGGTCAGATATATTTTTTTTACTTCGTTTTGAAACAAATCAGATACTTGGTATTAACTTGGCATTAACAGTCAATTATTGACAAACAGTTAATTATTTTTTAACGTCAATAGTATACTATTCCTGCTCTTCCAATGTTATTTGTTTCCAAGTGCCTTGGCGGGTCTTTCAACCGTTTCCTCTATGTATATGGTGTGCTTGTAAAGGTTTATTGTACACGTAGGGAACCTATAGTTTACAAGTGCAATGCACTTCATATTGAATAGGGTTACTAGGTGCAGATAATTTGATTTGGGGTCTAGGGAATTAAACTGCATATTGATTACTACATTAAATTACTGTGCCGTGATTTGAATTTCACGTTAAGTTACATGTTCTAGTATATATTACTACATTGTAGTACATTATGTAATTTAATAATTACAATAAGTAAAAACTGCGAATTTTTAATTCGCTAGTGGGAGTTTATCTCTAAAGTAACTGATTTATTTTTAATCCTATTAATAGTTTTGCTGGGCGCCAAGTTAAATAAATAAAACTTAAAGAAGATAGAGAAAGTTAATTTAATGAAGTACTGAAACAGCAAATTAAAGATGAAGGTGATTAAAATCCACAAGTTAAACTACGGGTAACAACGAATTTTACTAAAATATACTAATCCGTCAATGCACACCAACAATGATACTGCTAGAATATTTAAATATTTTTGGGTGACCAAGTTTATAAGAAAACGCAATATTAAAGTTTCAAATAATTCAAATTTGAACATAATCACTAAAAAGTTGATTTTTCGATTATGTGATCTATCGAAAAATGAATACTCTTCCCACAAATATATCCAAAGTATAACCTGAGGCTATGCAAAAACAGCATACATAGACTACAATACTGTACTGTACTATACCGGTTTCGGGATTACTCCTAAGGGAATTTATAAAAGCGCGTTCAGACTACACCATTTTTTTACGAAGTGAAGTACTTTTCATAGAAGTGGAGTCAAACGAAATTTCATAATCTTGCTATAATTAAATCGAAAAAATTTGGACGAGTAAGATGTTACCTAAAGCACAATAGTATCCAAAATCATTTATTCTAAACGGGTCTAGGACAGTTCAGTTCACACGATTCGGTGCAGCATTTGATTAAAATTATTTAATGTGAACCATTTCGGTGTAAAAAATTTTTTAAATTGATTGGAACTTATCTATTCGAAAATTATATTCAAATTAATATTTGAACATATTTTAACACGTTCTATACCTACTATCAGTAATTTATGTAATGATATACCTATTTAAAATATTTTTAATTTCTTCTTTTTTCTTTTCTTGATACATTCATTTTTGTATATTTTTGTTTTTATTATAATTCTTTTAAATTAAATATAATTAGATGTATATGTTATTAAAATTTAGTTCGATTTTGTGAAAGTGAGTTTTTTTATTGTTGGCCAGCTAAAACCTCAATTGAAACCACAGTGCGATGCACCAACCACCAATAGCCACTTCCAGAGATCCCGAAAAAATAATTAATTTTAAAAATTGCGAAAACTAATTAGTAATTACTATCTATTTTTTATTAGGTACAATATCCTTTCATTTTAAAGTGATTGATAAATCATTCCACCATAAACTTTTGTTAGGTATATCAAAATAGTTTTGATTAATTTGATTAAACCAAGTTTATCTTCTTCGATTTTTTCTAAATTTCTATCACATTAAAATACAAAAAAATCATGTGTGGTATGAATTCATATCTTATTTGTAATTCTTAATTGAACCTGTTGATCAGTTACACTTAATTTAGCCTAGAGCCTAGACGATGCTGTTGCGTTGGGTTCTTTTGATTTTGTTCTGAAAGTTTATTTTTTTAAATTGCTTGTGTTTATAATAGATTTTTCCAAATCCACAAACTACAATTTTTTGATATATTTGTAAATTGTTTGAAATAAGTTATAAGTGTACCTACATGATACTAAAGAAGTAATGAACCCTAATAACTTATAATAATTTTTATTTCTAATTGTTTTTATTTACTTTAGGTGTTCTTTGGGTGTGCATTGTTCTTAATCCTAATAGTACACAACACGAAAAAAATCATTGGAAAGCCTTACTAGAAAAATGGACACATATTGATGTTTGCCCGCAGGAAGATCCAGATTACAGATTGCAACAATCAAATCATATGTTACAAAGGGATTCGGTATGTGGAGTAAAATTTAAAAAATAACTGTGTTATTAACTTTTTGCAATTTTTAGTACGTAAATCGTGATAGAGATAGACATTATTATGATCGTGATAGAAATAGATATTTAGATCGAGAGCGAAGGGATAGAAGGGACAGAGATAGGGATCGCGATAGAGGAAGAGACAGGCCAATGTACGACTCTTCTGATAGTTCGGATGACGATGATGGAGAGTCTAGTTCTTATAGTCATCGAAGTAGTAAACGTTTAAGGTTATCGGGAAGTTCCAAAGCATTTCCACCTGCATTACCTAGAACTATTTTTCACAGGTATTATTGTAGAAAGTTGATTTTTTTTTAAATTTCGCTCAAATTAAATTTTGTTTTAGAGCTTTAGATGCGGTTGGCATGTCCTGGGATAATATGCATTTAAAAAATATATTGTCGAGTGATACATATTGTTCTCATGTTCCTGATAATTCTAGTTCCGGTAGTTTCAATTCGCAAGGGCAGCCTCTTTGGCACGGTAAGAATATTTTTAACTTTTGTAGTCTGAATTGTTAACTTTTTAAAATTTCCAGAAACGTTACCTTTGTGTGCAGCTCGTGTAGATTCCCTTCGTTCACATGGTCACCGAGAGGCAGCTTTAAGGCTAGCAGTTTCGGTTGTACGTACTATGAAACAGCAACAACTTATAGCACAAAGACGTTGGCATGAAGGCCAACAAACAAGCAGTTCATCAAACAATAGAAATCAAAATAGCAACACACAGCCATTTCCTTGTACGTCCAGATGTAATGGTCAAGGTACGTGTTCGACGACCTCTATCAATGCACCTGCCATTACAGATGGATGGGTGGGACATCCCATGGATCCAATTGGAACGTTATTTGATGCGCTTGCAGAAGCTTCCATTATACCTGAAGATCAACGGCCTAGAACACCAAGTTATTTATGTAATAATTAAAAATAATAACTCATTTAAATTTCTTATTTTACATTATTTCTTATAGATTTAGTAAATACAGAAGATCAAAATAGCAATTTAACTCCTTGTTATCATCACGTACCTGTCGTAGGAACGCGTGATAGATCGGAAACATATCTGAGTTTGGCTTTCGAAGTTGCCTTAATAGGACTTGGACAACAGAGGCTAATGCCGGTAGGACTTTATGCGCAGGAGAAAGCGTGCAAACAAGAGGATCATTTAATTGCAAAATTGCAAGAAATTGATTTAGATAATAGCTTAGTAGCAGTATTAAGGAGACAAGCAATTGTTTTGCTCGAAGGCGGTCCCACTAGCGGTTTAGGAATTGGTATTCATCCCGAAAGTGTACCAATGCATACTTTTGCCAAATTTATGTTTTTATCTCTATTAAATTATTATCCGGATTTAGCTTATGAAGTTGGCTTAAGAGCTATGAGGTTACCGTTACTGGAAGAACGGGAAGACTCGGATGACCCTTTAGGAGGAGGAAATCCATCAAGTGCTCTTATGATGAGTAGAACTCCTCGTTGGTTTACTCTTGGCCACATAGAAACCCAACAATGTGCTTTAAGTTCTACTATGTTAAGTGCAGCTAAAGGTAATTGTGAGTTATTGAAAATTTTCTTATGTTTACAAGTTTTTCCATTATTTAGGTGAAGTTATGAGACTGAGGACGGTTTTAGAATCAAGTCAACGACATATACATAGTTCTTCTCATTTATTTAAACTTGCTCAAGACGCTTTTCGTTTTGCAACACCAGAAAATGGTCCCCGACATCCTTCCTTATTAAGCGTTTCATTTGAATTAGGTCTTCAGGTATTTGAACATTTACTTTTTGTTAACTTAAATAAATTATCGTGTTATTATGCAGGTTATGCGAATGACATTATCATCGTTAAATTGGAGAAGACGTGAAATGGTACGATGGTTGGTCACTTGTGCAACGGAGGTGGGAGTGGACGCTTTAATATCCGTAATGCAAAATTGGTTTCAATTTTTTACCCCGACTGAAGCTACAGGTCCGGTGGCTACCACAATCATGTCTCACAGTACAATGATGCGACTTAATTTAAGTTTTAGTCAACAAGAAGAATTATCCAGTTGTGCTCGGACTCTTGCACTGCAGTGTGCGACAAAAGTAAGATCACTATTCGTTTTCGAAGTGCAATTTTTATTGTTTTTTTGTACTAATTTTACAGGACCCTTCAAATTGTGCCTTGAACGCGCTGACGTTGTGCGAAAATGAAGCGTTAGCTTTTGAAACGGCTTATCAAATAGTAATAGATGCATCTTCTAACGTTATGACCTCTTCCCAACTTTTTACAATAGCCAGGTATATGGAACATAGAGGATACCCTGCTAGAGCCTATAAATTAGCCGTTCTTGCCATGAAAAATGTTCATCTTGCATACAATCAGGTAAAATTTATTTAAATAAAGAATTTTAAGTTAAGCATTGAGTTAGAGGAGTTGGTCATGTAGATGACATTCTAGTGCACGATCAAAGTATCTCGTAAGTCAAATTACTAAAAATTAAGAGAAAAGGTGATTCTGGTAACCCACTCAAAGTATATCGATAGTTTAAGTGAAGATAAAAATATTTAATGAAAACCATTAACTTAATCTTTTAGAAATTTGATTAACTAGTTTCTTCGATTGTACATTATCATGGCTATTTCAATTCACAATTTTATCGGAAATTTATATTGTCTTCAGAAATTAATTATAAAATAAACTGTTTCTATCTTAATTACGGAGGACTTCCGGAGGCTAAATTCTTTAACCTCTAAAAAATTAAGAGCTTATTTTGTTAAGTTAAGTTAAATGTAACTGGATGCTCCAGCCAACCCGAGCGTAAACTAAAATAGTTTAGTGAATGAGAAAGATGACGCTGAACTCTTATCAGAGCTATGCAGCTGGCTTATTTTTTAACTGTATATTTCTTTCATTTTTCCCCTTTTTTTATTTTTTATTTATTTTCACAAAATTTGTTTCAATACAATTATATTTTATTCTTTGGTTTTGCTTGCTTGAAGAGGGTCTGATAAGCACAAAATATTAAAATCAAAAATAAAAGTGTTAAAATTGAATCTAAGAATTATACAAATACAGTCACATTTCTGTTATCTAAACTAACCTTCGTTACATCAACTTCCAATAATCACCTTATTAATCATTTTATTTTTATCATAGCTGTATAGTTTCATTTTCATTGGCATAATAATTATATAGTTTACTTTTGATTAACTCTAATCCCTTTATATTATCGTCTATCATCTCATTTATATCATTTATGCTGAAATTCCAATTAGATACCTTCTAATCCAAAATCACTAACGATACTATGTAACTAAAAGTTTGTTAATTTATTAGTTAGCTTAATAGTTGGTTAATAAATCAGTTAGGTTTTCCAGTTTAAAATAAATATAATTCTTATTTTTATATTCCCAAAGAGTTGGGGTGATAATATTATCGTGCACCACTATGTGTTACACGAGCAGGCGCGCGTTGAATTTTTTACAACACGATGATTTTTTACAAATATTTTGTTATAAAATAATCAAAATGAAAAGTACAGATCATATCGAAACCCTTTACATTTATTAAGAATTTTTTTATTTTATTTTTAAGAAATTATATTATTAAAAACCAACTGTTTTTAAATAAACAAAGTGAATAGCTAGCCAGATAATATTTGATATATTACTTTTCCATTTACGTAGTAAAGGAAAGTATTGTAATCGAGTAAAAAAAAAATTTTGAGTTAGCATTTTTTCCATGGTCTATGAGTCCATACAAATCGTTTGAGACCATTTTTGGAATGATGTCCGGATGTGTGTGTTGTGTGCGATTTTTTCGTCTTCGATTTTTTCGAAACGCGTGAACTGTTTTTATTGAAATTTTATATACTGGTTTATAGCAATAATCTAAAGAGCTGATTAGATTTTGGTTGAAATCCCTCCATGTTGACTCAATTTTTTCAAAGAATGAAAATTGTTAAGGCCCGGTTCTAAGTCCATTGAAATAAATTTTTTTAATAATTCAATAACGAAGCAAAGACAAAAATAACATAATATAATAATATCATGTAAGTCGTCTTGGACTAGAAAAAAAAAAACTTAATTTGACTACTCAGATAAAAGTTATGTCAAAAGAACTATAACTGTCGTAAAAAATGCGCATACGCGCCTGCTGAAGGGTTAACGCTCATATTCATAATAATAAAGGCGTTTATTCCTATTGAATATCATATCATTATTTTAAAAAACCTAAAAAGTGCACACACTTTTCAAAATTAAAATGTTTTAAATTATTACAAATAAAATACACAGTAAGTATATTAATCTCAAAGATGAACCCAGTTCTCAGAACTCTGATGAAGTCCATCGCCTGATGATGCCATAGTATGTATTTTATTTGTAATAACTTAAAACATTTTAGTTCTGAAAAGTGTGTGTGCATTTTTTAGG
The DNA here is from genome assembly GCA_963170105.1 of Cantharis lateralis. NCBI lineage: Eukaryota > Metazoa > Arthropoda > Insecta > Coleoptera > Cantharidae > Cantharis > Cantharis lateralis. The sequence goes on along the minus strand of OY720624.1, from coordinate 55,971,733 downwards.
TTTTCCAAAATATTGATATGATTAATATCAAAACCACGTATCAATTGATTATCCTATTGAAATGCCTACTTCATAGAAGTCTTTACAATCCATTTTTTTGTGAGGTGGATCACCGCTCTTACCTTTTAGAGCTTATTGTTTTTTTGGCTTCATTTAGTATTTTTCTTCGTACTTTTCTGTTTTTACATTTTTTATTCAATTTGATACCTTTATAGCTCGGAGATGTTTCATGACCTCGTTCAACCATATAGGGCTCGTGCCAAGTAGAAATCATCGTTTTTCAGCAATAACTTTCTTAATTTTTGAGATACAGCAAAACTTGTAATATACAAACTTCCATTCCTTGCTTCTAGAGGATACTGAAGGATTGCCATTCAGGAATTTCTTTGATTGTTACTCGAACGCTTTTATACTTGTGCTAAAGCACTCGCAACAATCAATAGGAAAAAATTACTTTACCACCCTCAAGTAGCATCCTCTCGAGGTTATTACCTACGAATATTGTTTATGTACTAAGGGAGGGTAAAATCACCTATATTAATCTTTTTTGGTCTTAGTATCACTCTCATTACCTTTCTCTCGAAAGTTTTGTTAAGTTTAGTACCTCTTCTGTGTTCGTAGTTATTGATCTGACAAACAAATTCATAAATAAGTACCTATTAAATTTGAAATGATAAAAAAAGCTTTTGCAGAAGTTTAATTTTAATTTGTAATTTAAAGTCTCATATTTAACATTAGCGAACGGGAACACTGTGAGACAAAGTATCAGCTTTGGCCAGCATTTGGCAAAAATTTGTATTTCCAACCAAACACATGTTTAGGTTCCTGTAAAAGCTGGTTCACACTATGTGATTTCTCACGTGACTTGTCACATGACTTCTCACGAGAAATTTTTTTACGTTCACACTATATGATTTTTGATATTATTGAAGTCATAGCAAAATAATAAGTAAAGTCATAGCAAAATAATAAGTGATTTTCAAAATAGGACGGTGTCTATTTTGCTATGACTTTTCATATGATTTTTTTGAATAAACCGCCTTTTTTAAATGTTTTTCGTATTTTAGGTTGTTGGTAATGTAAATCATGCAAAACACGAAATAAATAATATTTTGTATAAATATAAAAAAATGTTTATTGAAAAAAAAGCTGCTTCCGATATATACTGGTTGCAGGAATTAATTTAATTTAAAAATTAACCATGGTTTATTTGTTTCTAAAAATTAAATTTCTTAATAGCTTCCCATTGCCATTCAACAAATCCTTGATTAAAATATTTTGTAAACGTTTGTCTGATTTCTGTTGGTGCCTTTGCAGTTCGATTAATTCTGGAAGGTTCTATAAATTAGTTAAAAACACTTCATCTCTCCAACTTCCTCTCGACTAACTTCTCCTGTATTTTCATGGTCTATTCCAACAATGTATTTTTTGCCTTCTTTACTTTTTTTCTACATAATGCAACTAATAATAAGGAAGACACTATTTTGAAATTTAATTCGTCACTCATAATAATTTATATTCGATAACACAATTCAAAAACAATCACGCTTACTCCTATAAAGTTAGGTTAATTAGAATATTTATGACATCACAGCGGTTTTGACTTTTAAATCATAAGAAAAGTCATAAGTAAACTTGCGTAGTGTGAACATAAAAACTATTGGTCATGTGATTTGAGCGTTTAGATATGATTTAGCTATGACTTTTCGTATGACCTAGTCACGTGAGAAATCACATAGTGTGAACCAGCTTTAAGTAATAAATAAGTGACTAAAAATTCAAAATTGTGGAGAGTTAAATTGTGAGTTGAATTACATTTACAAAATAAATAATGATTAGATGATAATTGGTTTCGGTACAAATCTGTGGTAAAAAGGTAAAAAGAACATAAGTCGAAAATGATCAATTTGCAGAAGAGATAAAGAAGTTGTGGAGAAAATTGAAATAGCATAGACTATTTTTCTATTACAGATAGTTTCATAAAATTTCATCATCTAAAATTGTTATTTTGAAAATTCAAGCTAACAATGCAGTTACTTTGTTGAATTACGTTCTTTTGATATTAGATGTGCGATATTGCTCTGGCCATAAAGCAACAAAAATATTAAAAATGCGATAGGATGACTTTTTGATTTTTTATCACAGAAATTGTGCATTTGATGGTATTATAAATTATAAATCAGAACTATTTTTCAATCTTTTTTTTTTATATTTTCAGGATACCCATCCAGCCATAAACGATATTCACTGGGCGTGTGCTTTAAGCCATTCATTAGGAAAAACCGAATTAACAAATATTATTCCGCTTTTGGTAAAAAATGTGCAATGTGCGACTGTGTTATCCGATATTCTTCGACGGTGTAGTATGACGGCACCAGGTATGTCATGTCCGCATCCTCCTCCCCCTTTAGATAATGGAAAACATCATTCCCATCCACATAGAAGTAGTAGAGGCTGTGCTGCAGCAATAAAACCACTTTCATACGACAGACCTCCACTACGACAACTGTTAGAAGCCGCCGTTGCTGCCTACATCAATACAACTCATTCACGTTTAACACATATCTCACCTAGACATTATGGAGATTTCATAGACTTTTTAACTAAAGCTAGGGATACTTTTATATTAGCACATGATGGACATGCTCAGTTCACTCAACTTATTGAAAACATGAAAGTTGCATATAAAGGCAAGAAAAAATTAATGTTTCTTGTTAAAGAACGATTTGGCTGATATAATTTGAAAAAATTGTTTTTTTAGTTTTTTTTAATTTGGCCGTTTTTCGGTGAACATGAGTCTACGTAATTGTTTGTTTTTGAATGGTTTTAATTATTTTGTGAGGGTGATTGTTTTTATTTGTTGTTATATACCTTCCAACCACATACACTTTTTTAAAATCCGTAACCAAAATATTGTAAATAATGAAAATGTTGTTTTTTATAGTTTTATTTGCAACCGAAAACTTTGTTGCGGTTTTATTGTTACTCGTTATTTAATTGTTGATTTTTATTTTCTTTTAACGATCGAGTTACTCGTAAACTCTTACAACGAGGATTTAGTTCCTCATTTCTTATGATTTTTTGTCCAAATGACAAATATTGTAATAAAAAATTATTTCTTTAATGGTTAAAATTGAAACTATTCGGAATGATCCGTTGCAGCGACTCACATTCACTCACGAAACATAAAATGTGCTAATAGCAACATTTTTGTTTTTAATAAGTAAACAGACAATACTGTAAATGAGACTCAATTGTTTTACTGTTACATATTACAATTGTTTAATTTGAATAGACTGATTTTTATTTTGTTTCGCTAAATAATTAGAAATCAAAGTTGTAGACTGACAATATTTGTGGAACTGTAACTGTGTATATTTTATATTTATTATAATATAAATATGTGTCGGTCTAGCCTTGATATCAACTTTTTATAAACGATCTCATGCCTTAATCGGGCAAACTTTTTTTAGTAGTATTATTTTCGTTGACGTACACAGTTTTAATTTTGTGTGAGTATTGCACATGCAATTCGAGTTGGTTTCATGTGGATTTTGGTAGCATTTTTTTATGTTGATAAACGGTGTATTATATTTAGGTAATTTATGTCTTAATTTTTTAATTAAGTTATTTTTGCTTTGAACGTTAATTTATATTTTGTTTTTAACCAAAGATTGTTATTTGTAAAATATTTGTATATATTATATAAATATAAATATATTATAAAATATTGTAAGTGATAATCAATAACATCTCGTAATATCTAAGTGGCTAAAACTTTGCATTTCTAATTTAAAATCCAATTATTGCCATTAACAATAATAGAAATTGAAAGTTAATTTAGCCACGCATACAACAAGGTAAATGCTTCCTGTTATTTATAATAATAAAAATGATGATGATGATACAGAGTTGGTCAAAAGTGTAAAACCTCGACTTTTATGTGTAAATTAATTTTTTATCTTTCGAAAATTGTATTGTTATCGTGATTTTATGATTTTAGAATTTTTAAATTTCTGTAAATAGTAAAAGATGGAAGATTTCGTACTTTTAACCAATATTCTCTATACAGTATATATTTTATTGATAAGTACAAAAAACATAGCAGTCGACCAAGCTATTGTGCGATGTCAGCTGTATATTCCATTTAAGCTACCTCTGCACCTTATCTCATTACACAATTGCCTATCAACCAAAATTACAATATTATTAGGTAACATCATTTTAACAAAAAAAACAAAAGTAGACTGAAAGTAGCAATGTAGGAAAATAAATGGTTGCGTTTGCTTATCAAACATTTAGTTTTTAATTTGTAAAAATGTCATAGTATTATTTTTTAAATATTGTAGCGTTGGTTGAGTAATAACGAACTATTTGACTGAACAATTTATCAAATCAAAGTTGATATTTCAAAAGTGTGTAAGCGTAAAGCCACAAAAGTATTTAATGTACAAACAGGCCTCATAATATCAAAACTTGTAAGACTAGTATTGACCGTCATATTTTATTTGCAACTTTTATACAATATAATAATTAAATTATTAGTTTAAAAAATTGAAAATATTGTAAACTGATAGATAGATGATTGTAAACAAACACAAGCGTCCAAGTCGCTGCCAGTAACTTTTATTATTAATTAATATTTTTAATCTGTGATTTAAAACAGTTTTTTACCATTGCTGTTATTTTATGAGTTGAACAAATTTTGTTTTTAATTTAGTCTTTCGATTTTTGTTGACTAAATTGTATGTTTTTTTATTATTGTAAGGGACAATTGAAAAGTGTAAATATTAAGGACTAAAAGCCTTTTAGGCGTACCTATTCCATTACAGTGAAATTATTTTTTTTCGTTGTTGTGTTGTGTTTTGTGTAAATTAAGTAAGAGAGAATGTTGTATATAACGATTGACAAGAAATGAAGTCGCTCATTATTTGTTAAAATAAATACGCAATCATTTCATTGAATTTGTCTGCGTGCATCATCATATAATTTATGATTATTTTTATGAAAATAAAAATATTTGTAATTCAGTAAATGTGTTTTTTTATTTCAAACTTGAAAGTATCTACGTCTATAAATTATTACGTAAGTATAGAAGCAGACGGGAAAGTATTATCCATTTTAAAGGTAGGTCTTGACTGCAAACTTTTTTTTGCTGATAAATTTTGATTGGCGAATAGGATTTTATTTTAAATTTTAGACTAATCCATAACGTGGAATCCAAATCACGTCACAGATAAACTTTTAAATAAATTACCTACACGTTCATTCATTTACTGTCCCCAATTCGTGATGTAATATGAATACTTTTTGTTCTGACTCCTTGAAGTATAAAATTAAACCTGGCTGATTATTTCTCATGTCAATTGAAGGAATTGGAAAATGAGAAACTTTTATTATAGCAGTCTTGATTGTATTAAGCTTTACAAAATATATTCTACAGTGTTCTCGATTCATGACCTTTGGAAAGAGATACGAAGTCTGTTTAATTAAAGAAAATTTTTTTCTAGCAAATAGGTAATAATATGAAAAAATATTTTACAGATTATTCAGGCATTTCTGAACCTACTGTTATTTACATATATTATTTTGAAAGCTTTTAGTTGAGTATTATTTTGGTTCTTAAAAAAATATATTTTATATATTATATAATGGCAAACTGAGGATTGCTCCTTTCCTCAAAACATTTTGGTTGGGTTCGTCTCTGAGCTACAAAGCATAGTTGATATAAAAATTACAAACATTGTACGATAAAATAACATTAATCAAACATTTAAATTAATTACACAATAATTAAAAAGAAATGAATATGAAATTAGGAAGATTTAAATTTTGATAACCACCTCAATTTTATGTATTATAATATGTATATAATAATATATACAATTGTCAAAAATTCTATATTATGTTCTCCTACATAAAATCTATTGTTTTTGTGTCTCAATTTAGCAAATGTGCTTATAAAAAAAGTTGGAAAATTTAATTGATGCAATTGGGAAATTAAATGTGGACTGATTCCGCAGTGCGTTACAGGTAACCCTATCGAAAATTTCATATAGAAACCAATAGAAATTGTATATGCTTTTATATGTTCCTATATGATCGTATTGGATCTTACATATTATATGATTTCATATAACTCATCATTGAATTCTATTGGTTTCTATACGGATAATCCATGATGTGTTGATACATGGAAATGCTTATAGATTTTGTATTTGCAAATACCAATAGAAAGTATTTATGTTGGAACTCCTCATTGAATTCTATTGGTTTCTATATGGATAATCCATGATATGCAGGTACATGAAAATGCATATACATTTTGTATTTGGAAATACCAATAAAAACTTACTTTTTGCATTATTATTGGTTTCTATTATGAAATAGTACCAATAACTTTTGAGGATTTTTAATTTACCGGAAATTGTCGATCGATAATGCAGGTTTCGTATTGTCAACATAATGTTCATTAGTAAACATTCTGTGCGGTAGAAAAGTTTGATGCATCAGCAAGTTTGTGAATTATTATGAAGCGTTTCCTCTTTATTATATTTATTATAATTGTTTTGAGAAGTATAATATATAAACTACCAACATAAATACAAGGAATTTTTGGCCAACCTAAAAACGCACAAAAATCAAAATATTGGGGCTGAGTCTTTAGACTCAGACTCAATGACGAATGTAAAAATAGTTAAATTCAAAAAAGCTTGACCGAATTACACGCTTCAATCTCAAAGAAAAATAATAAAAATGTTAAATCGTTTATTTTATTTATAATATTCCAAATATGAGTCTGCAAATGAGGGAGGGGGCTCCCAAACCCCCCTTGCGCACGGATCTATTTTTATTTTCTTATTCTATTCGCATTTCTAAATAAAATCTTATATGAGTGCTATTGGTATTTGCAGATAAGATTCTATATGTTTTTTATTTGGAATGTCCGGTTTCACTAACCTAATACAGAACATATAAAAACATATATGATTTCTATATATATTTTTTTTTATATGTTACTATCCCTATTGGAAATAACATATAGAAACATATAAAAAAATATCGTCACTTCTGCCGCAATACCTCCAATCATCAGCACACCAAATTTTATCTGAATCGGTTATACATTCCCGGAGATATGATGACATTTTCATTTTTTTTATTTATTTTATTGTGGTAGCCCTGGCAAAGATTTCTCTGCCAAAACCTTATTTTCACCACTAGAGCCTACAAGACACACGTCCAAAAAGTTTGAATGCCATCGACATAGAAATGCCGAAAAAAATCGAGGGACAAGGACATTTTTTAAGTATTCACAAAAAAATTGATAGATCGCGACGAAAACCTTATTTTCACTTTTCTACCGTAAACTCTACTACTATACCAAATTTGGTCCTGATTGGTTGGATGGTTCAGGAATAAATCGAGGGACAAAATCTGGCGACCGACCGACAGACCGACACAGAAATTTATTTTTTATTTTTTGCAGATCTTTACGTTTCTGGACACGGTGATCTCGAAAATATAAAAAAAAATTGAAATTTTTTTTCGATTACCATACCTCCAATTTTTGTGATTGATTGGAGGTAAAAAACATATAGAAATCCTATATGTTTTTATATGTTCTGTATTAGGTTAGTGAAACCGGACATTCCAAATAGAAAACATATAGAATCTTATCTGGAAATACCAATAGAACTCATATAAGGCAGCAGATTGAATTCTATTGGTTCAAACCAATAGAATCATATAAAATTTTATTTGGAAATGCGAATAGAATTTTATCTGCAAATACCAATAGGATCACATAAGATTTTATTTGGAAATGCGAATAGAAATCCCTATTGGAAATAACATGTATTTCTATTCGCATTTCCAAATAAAATCTTATATGATTCTATTGGTATTTGCAGATAAGATTCTATTCGAATTTCCAAATAAAATCTTATATGATCCTATTGGTATTTGCAGATAAGATTATATTCGCATTTCCAAATAAAATTTTATAATGATTCTATTGGTTTAAACCAATAGAATTCAATCTGCTGCCTTATATGAGTTCTATTGGTATTTCCAGATAAGATTCTATATGTTTTCTATTTGGAATGTCCGGTTTCACTAACCTAATACAGAACATATAAAAACATATAGGATTTCTATATGTTTTTTTTTATATGTTTCTACCGGGTGTTGACTCGAATAGCCGAACATAGGGAATTAACACGTAAAAACTTATTTATGCAAATTCCTGCTTCCCAAATTATTTTAGAGAAAAAATGAAAGACACAAAAAGAATGCAGAAATATAAACTACGTATGATAAAAGCATTAGATTTCATGTAATCTTTACTTATAGGGTCAAAAAATGCTTTTAAAATTGTTAAAATTTTCATTTATCAGACTGGCCATGTAAGTTTCCAAGGTAGTTATTTCGAAATTAAATTGAATTTATTTCATGACCAGTCTGACAAATGAAAATTTTAACAATTCTAAACGAATTTTGGACTTTTATCTTCGAATTTCATCTAGTTTCTACTAAAAGGGTCCAAAATTCTTTTAGAATTGTTAAAATTTTCATTTTTCAGACTGGTCATGAAATTAATTCAATTTAATTTCGAAATAATTACCTTGGAAACTTGCAAGGCTAGTCTGATAAATGAAAATTTTAACAATTTTAAAAGCATTTTTTGACCCTATAAATAAAGATTACATGAAATCTAATGCTTTTATCATACGTAGTTTATATTTCTGCATTCTTTTTGTGTCCTTCATTTTTTCTCTAAAATAATTTGGGAAGCAGGAATTTGCATAAATAAGTTTTTACGTGTTAATTCCCTATGTTCGGCTATTCGAGTCAACACCCGGTATATGTTATTTCCACAAAAAATCTTTAAAATTTAAAAAGTAAAACTAACATTTATTTTTTACATTGCATATTTTTTCAATACTTGTATTGGTAATGTACCTAGTAAATCAATTCAAATTTTAATTTTGCAGATCTTTTTATATAATTAATCTGTAAATCTTTTTATTTTAATAAATTAATTTATTGGTAGATATCTATTGTTTATTTTGATTGCAATTTAAAAAATAATATTTTCATTTAGAAAATCCAACATTTATCAATTTTTCTCCATAGATATGTAAAACTAGTATATAATATGTTATAAATAATATTAAAATTAAAATTGTGCGAATTTTTTATTGGAAAAATATCTAATGTGAGGAATAAAAAATGTTTGTGTAGTTTGGCGGTAAATATAAAATAAAAAAAAATAAATAAAGCAGATAAAATGCTTTAAAAGAGAGAAATCCTAAGAATGCTCATTTTAACATTAAATAATTAGATATACTAATAGTAATTTCCAACGGCGACGGCAAAGTGTCCTAGACAGGTTGTGTACCTATGTTTTAAGTATCGTCAAACGGGGTGAATAGGGACACTTTATAGTGTAAATGTGTACCTGGGGCTCACATATTTGGTAAAAAATGGTTACTTTTTTTTAATAAGTTGTTGCCCTATGAGATTTATACCTTCCCCAAAAATTTAGACGATCTAAAAAAATTAAGTATTTAATTTTTTTCGTTTCCGTTCTGTCCCCATTTATCCTCCAGTGGGGTGAATAGGGACACTGCTTGATATTAAGCGGTTTTTAATGCTTTTACGCAGTGTCCGCATGTAATAAACTGGAGGGTGAATGAAGTCCCTGCCTGGGTTTGAAAAGAAAATTAGACTCAAATCGTCAAAAAAACAATTTTTATTGAACAAAAACACATAAATTAAGTATAAAAATCACAGCATTTAATTTAAAGCACTGGTAAATCAATTAAGTCATTGAAATACTCAGAGACTTTAAATTTTGAAAAAATGTATAAAAACTATGGGCCCCAAAAGGTCATTAGAAGAGAGAAAATTTTAAATGAAGCAAATCAGTATACCCTCATTCACACTTTATTATCTGAACACTCATTTTTTTTCAGGAAATCTTAATAAAATCTCTAAATATGGTTGTAATTTTGTCCTTTTCATGGTAAATTGGTAAATACAGATGGTAAATTCAAAATTAACTTATCTTAAGTATGAAAGCTACGTCTGTACGTCGTGATCAGCGCCTGTTTTGCGTTTATAATGTTATTGGCCCAACAGGAAAAAAGTTATGCTAAAAATTCAAAATAGTACCCGGCTATTAAGTAATGGCCCCATAAGGGTTTGGTTGGTACAGGTTTTGAGGTTTTGTTGATTTTGTCGGTTTACACGAAAGACACTGATCACATCGATGTCTTATGGAGGTTGCCAAACTGCATTTTCGAAAAAAAAATCAGTAGGTGCAAAACTTAACAAGTTGTTACTCAAAAACCGAAAAAATCGTAAATTGTCCCCATTCACTTCACCTGTCCCCTTTCACCCCGTTTGACGGTAAAAGTAAAAGTAATACAATATAAAATTTTAATAGAATGGGACAATTATTTATTCTCTAATTTAATTCTCTCGGTTTTTTTATTCATCTATGGTAAAAATTGATCATGTTATGGCTATTTGTTGTTAAAATAGTACATTTTTTATGAAAATCGATATTGTTAATTTGGTTATATAAATTGCATTAATATAGCAAAAAAAAGTTCAGCAACCAGTTTTTATATTTTTGAACAAGATAAATCATTTTTATCATTCTCTGTTAAATTAATGAGCGTTTAGTAGACATTTGAGCTAATTTTTAATTTTAAATATGTTTGGCTGGGGTTTCACCAAATGTTACTTACATATTATATTAATGCGACTTACGCTGTTATTTGTTATCAAAAATTAATGAAGCCGTCGGATGAGGACTCGGTAGTTTTAGTATATTGTTCAGAAATATTATAGATACACTTGAGCCGATTTTCTACACATAATTTTTTTCTAGGTCAAATCCTAAAAGTTCTGGGCTATTCTATTTGAAATTTAAAATTCAAATTATAGACAACAATAACTATTAGATCTATTTGTTATTTGTTATTAGCTAATATTATTTGTGCAAATATTGACCCTTATCAGAACTTAAATTTTCGTATTATTTTGAACGAAATTTAATCTCCAAGTTAGTATTACTTTCATTTATACAACGATAATGGCTTAAAATAAACAAAGTAGTATATTAAAGTTACATTTAATTATTGATCTTATTTGTTACTCTTATTGGGTCTGTATTTATTCATTCGGAAGAAAACATTACATGAATACCACGTAAGTACTAAGTCGAAGTAATCGAACTATTGATCTATACTACATTCTAAAACGTAGTCTTATACGATTGAATAGAAACTTTGTTTTTATAAATCAATCATCCATAGAAGATGATATAATAATACTCGGTTGCGCTTCCATAACCATTAGCTCTTGAGGTTTAATTTAATCTAACAGTGAGGTAATGATGATTTCATGTGTGCATTATGTATCTATTGTATGGTGTTAATTTCCAACAAATAATTATCAAATTTACTTTGGATTATACGTACTAAGTTCAACAACAGCACGTAAGTAAGGTAATAATAATAATTATAGAGCTTGGTCGATTTATTTAAAATACTTTTAAGTATACTGTTATTATAGTTTTTTAAACTTTATTGTTGTAATAATACAAAGAAAACGATACATGTTAAATTTTAACATCTTGACGAAACGACATAGGATAAGCATATAAATAGTGCGACTTATATAGATTTGTAAGAAGACTTACAGAAGATTTATATCGCGATTTCTCTCGCACCCACGGGACACCGTATAAGCAATGGAACGCACTCTTTCATTGAAACTTTAGCAAAAACTATAGCGCTTTTTAACTGTTTTTTCATATTTTATGAACTGCTTACTTTCGGTGCTGATGTAAAACAAATTTCAAGCCGACCGATCAAATTATTTTTAAAACGACCAAAACTTGAATATTAGTGAAAAATTTTAGATAAATGTTTTGATAAAGATTCAACGAAAAACTACGACGTGTAGTCAAAATGATTAATGAATTTTTCATCAATCATTTGTCAGATTATTTTTTTCAGAATGCAATAATTCAAGTAACTCAGTTGATTGATAATTTCGATCTTCGCAAAAACGCACTTTTTTAACAACAAATAACCATAACATAGGAAATTTTACCATACAGAACTAAAGAAAACATCAAATTATAGAGAATTAAATTATATTTCAAATAGTTATTTACCTTTCTTTATCGTACGACTCTTTACCTTTCAAGAAAATCCCAAAAACTGTTCGTTGAACTTAGTTTTTTACAATAAAAGACGAAAAATAAGGTCACTTTTTAAAAAAATCATAAGGTACCTCGATCAATTTTTGACCAAATTACACAAATTCTATTAAAATTTTTGATGTGGTATTTGAGTTAATTTTCAAATTATTATTTAAAAAATAATTTCAAAATTGAGGGAATCGCGGAGCGACAATTTCAAATTTTGTCATGTTTTGAAAAAAATTTCAAGATTTGAAAATCGCGTTTCTACAAATAATATCTACCTAAGATTTTCCTTAAGTTTTGCTTTTTTGTTCACCATAATATAGAGAACCCACTAAGGAATTCCAATTTTTGGGTGTCTAGTAACATGCACCTCAATGTGCACAATTATTGGTATACGTAAGTTCTCGTGGCATGGATATCAATCAACCAATAAATTATATTTAACTTCCAGATGGCGCACTGCCAATTTTCAGGTTGAGCAATAAATGTTTCCATTGCAGAAGTTTTGGCGACCTCAATCTTCTTCCTATGTTGTTTTTTATACCTATCCGGCATATAGTCTTAACATTGTTCTCATATCGATCTAGTAATAAATTTGGTTTTCTGAACCTTATCTTACGCATATAATAAAACTATTCGTTATTGATCTTAATAGCATAAAGACCTGTAACCTATTTCTGCAACATTGCAGAAATAATTACAAGCTTATAATATGAATATGTAATAATATATTACAGTATATCATTTTTGACGTTCTTTAGGCATGCTTTAGGCCCTACGATATATCAGCTAAATTAACTTTAATTATGCATTATAGATAGTACTAATATTTTTTAATAAAAAAATGGCAATTTATTTCCTTTCGAGTAGCTGGCGCTCATGTTTTCGAATGCTCGAGATCCTGGCAATTATCCAATTGACAGGATTTTAACAAAAAATACATACAGCATATCAGTACTGCATTTAATAAATTTAAATTTTCTTTCGGAATAAAAATGTTTGTAACGTACGGTATAGTGTTAGAGTTACCTCATTAGTGTGTTATTTGGTTTTCATCTGATTTTGATGTTTTTTGTAGTTTTGAAATATAACTGAAATACAGCGTTGTTAAATTAAATTTTTGAATATAGAAAAGATAGCCTTTTCTATACTATGTATTGATGAAAAATTTCAAGCGTTGGAAAAATGTCACATTTCTTTACTGAATAGTTGTATATAAATAGTCAATTTCTGCATCTTTGCATCGATCTAAACAGTACAAGTAGTAATATATAAGTATTATAGTATATAGTATAACACTTATTTGTACAATTGGGAATATTTAATAGGAATTAAAGGAAATAATTTTTAATATAGGTAAAAGTCGACAATCAAGCCTCCTTTCGAAAATTTCAACAATGGGTATTGTTATTGGTTCCGTCAAGTTGGCCCCTGCATTTTGGAATTTGAAAAAAAAAATTTATACTTAATTTTTTTGTATTTGAAAGGGTTCTGCGTAGTGCTGTAAATTATTTCAAAAATGCTAGGTTCGTTATTTTTTTATTAACAAATAACAAATTTTAACCGAAGGGGCAAAATTAGCGTCTACTCTTGCACTTTAGAATTTTTTACTTTTTAAAATTTATTCGAAAGGGTACTGGTGAAATGCTGTAATTTATTTTGAAAGTGCTGGGTCTCTTGGGCTAACATTCATTACTTGTTAATAAAAAATGTGATGTGGCCATGCACACATGACTTATTATCATACTTTCTGAGGAAGTAAACGAAAGTCTTTGAAATCTTAAAAAAATTAGTTAGTTTTAATATTTTTATCATAATTTGCTCGATTTTAATTTATTCACTCATAATATATTATTTCACAAGTTAATATTTTTTATTTTATTTAATTTTTATTTAAAATTTTAAAAAGTAAGATATTTACACTATTACTGCTTAATACTTTTCTATTGTAATTATAGAGTAGAATATTATAAAAAAATAAAATTTTAAAAATATAGAAAAAAATTTTTTTTTTTATTTAAATAATTTTTTTTTTCAAGTTTCCGTGTACCGATTTTAACCAAAATCTAATCAGCACTAAGTCTCATTGGTAAATTACTAAATACTAAATTTGGTTAAAAAATTCCTATTACTTTTTGCTGTAGAGCGCACACAAAATTTGACCACACACACACACACAGACATTTTTGGAAATGACGATTTTCGGCTTCTGGTATCCCAAAACGTCTAAATCCGCAAAAATCTCAACTTCTTTTTTCTGCACGATTACAATACTTTTTCATATATTTCATATGATAAAGTAAAAATTAAGGTACTCGGCATTTTTTAAATAATTTACAATACTCGCCAGCACTTCGAGGGCCTTTCGTATGTGAACTTATAGAAGAATGGGGCCATTTAACCTAATATAAAATAAACAATTTGAATAATGTAAACCAATTCCAACCTAACCACATAAATATTCTTTGTTTATTGTTAAAACTTTGGATTTTTGAAGAAACAATCTCATGCTTTATTCGGACTAAAATTTAACTCGTTGTTTTGGTGCACAGGTTTTCCATCCACTCGGTTTCGCCTCGCAAATGTAAAATTAGCCTACCAAGAAAAGTTTAATTTTCAGTCCTAATAAAACGGTATTATATTATCGGACCTCGTTATGATACAGAATATTTAGTGCAGATAACACCGCAACCCAAAGTTATAAATTGAAGTTTAAAGATTTAGTTCATTTGATTCCCAGTAGGTAAAAATAATCAAGTAGTGTAAATGTTTTTGTTACCGTTAATTTATTTGAAGTTTAAAATTATATCGTTGATTTGCCTTAATTGCTGTTATTAAAGTTTATTCATTAGTTATTGTTGTGATACGTACAATTTTATAGCAAGGTTTTTGCTTTTTTCAAGGATGTCGTACGATAGCAAAAAAATAACCGAATTGTTAGAAATACATAAAAAGCTTCTGGAAGGTACGAAGAAGAGACTTAACGTCGACGAAAATTCACATAAAAATCAAGAGAAAAAGGTAATTAAAATATAACGTTAAAATCCACATTTAGAACCTTGATTAATATAATGTTAACGACGCGACTTTCTAAATGTGAGGTTATCGTTGAACAGCTTTCAAAAGTTTAATTTCTTTTATAATTAGTTTAACACAAGCACAAATACTAAATTGTTTATCTAACTTTATCACTCAAAAATTATAATTTATAGTTGTAAAGTAATTCACATCGAGTACGTCTTGGTCGATAAATCTTAATTTTTCATTACCGAGACTGATTTTTAAGAAAATTTCTATTGTTACAGCGAGGTAGAAGAATACATTACACTTTGTATTTTTAAAGTGGCAAGAAGTGCCACTTTGAATATCATTTAACAATACCCGTTACTTGGCATGCTAATGAGACCATTATTACGATCACAGCAACTGCGATATCTTAATTAATTTAAAATTCTTAATAAATTGCTAAGTAAAATTATTATAAAATGTAATAATAATAATAAGATACCAAATTTATAATTTTCATAATATTTCTAATAATGTGAAGGTATAATTCAATATTCACCCATTTCACCGTGAGTAATTATTAAAAATGAAAATTTTGAAATTCAAGTTTTTATTGCCACTAAAAAAGTTTTTTTTATGTCAATTAGGTTTATGATCACGTTTATCCATATAAAAAGAAGTCATAAAATATTATAAAACGACAGCAATATTTACTTACATTATAATTTGTTTACTAGTTATTCCTATTATTAAAATTTGTGATTAGAAGAGTATTGTCAGTATTGGATTAAATTAGTTGACACGTTTGTCTATACAAAATTATTTGAGTTGAGAAATGCTAGAGGCAGTGTTTTCATTGACCTTGTTATATATTGATTTTCTCCCTTTTAGTCAACATCATGAAAGGGTGAAATTTGATGTGTTCTGTTGTTAGATCCTCAGATCCCTGCAATGTGTTCGTCCTCAGCACACCCCACTTGATTTAAAATTTAATCAACAACAATAATGATGCCCTTTAGTAAATTAAATTAAAGTTTATTCAAGTACAAAATATAAATTTCATATTAGGCGTGTTTGGTGTCACATTATTGAGTAATTCGATGTGCTTTATTTAGGATAGTGAAATTGAACATGCGAATTCCAGTGATTTTCATTTTCAAAACGTTGAATTTATTTCAAAAAATAGCAAAAAACCAGACGTATTCCATTTACCTTTAAACTCGAACAACGATGAAGAAGTCCAAGTAAGTCCATTGTAAATTTATATATTTGTTTTTGCAATTTTTAACATTGTGAAAGTTTTGGTTATGCGTGTAGATTTTTGAATCTTAATTACTGTCTTGTGAAATTTTTATAATACATAAGCAAATTGATAAATTATTAGCAGTATTTTTTTAGTAAAATTACAAATTTTTACCTAAAGAGATTTTCATATAATACATTTTGATTTTTTTATTACTAATCTACGTATTATTCTTTCCTAGATTGTAAATTCGTATCTAAAATGTAATAAACCGTCCAAATTGAATTTTTTTTAAAATTTGTGTTAAAGTTATTATCGTTTTAATGTCAGCATTTCACGTGAAAATCATTATAACAAAGTGAAAGGTAATGGGCCCTTTGAAGTAAAACAACGGAAAATAATGTAAAACGTGAGAATAACTGTAACTGAAAGAGATCACTTAAAAAAATTAGACGGTTTCTTTTATCCGCCAGGTGGTTTTTTATTTTTTATTTCTAGGTTTTTCGATTTTATATCAAATATTTTTTGAATTATTGCAATTCAAATAGAAAACTGATTTCGTTTCAAAAATTAAACATGAAAACCAACAATTATTATTGTTAAAATATCTACAAAAGTCGTGGGCGTCAAAAAAGCAATTTAATGTTGAGAAATGTAAAAATGTCAGAAAAAAAAGTTGTATTAAGCTGTAACTTTTCTAAATTGAAAATGACAATTTTTTTTAGTAGTTATGTGGTCTTGTTCGACTTTATTATTTGTTTTATTTTTGTTTTAAAAAATGGACTCACATTTTTATAAGTATTTTTTACAGCTTAAAATTACATTGTAATATTTTTGTATTCTTATTTTATGCACGACCAAAGTAAACTCCCATGGGCGTTTGTAAGGACATTGCTCTTTGGCTTTTGACATTTTTTTTAAAGGTAACCTCTGATTTCATAAAGTTTCTGGTAGTGTTCACGTTTACAAACTAGGTGTAAAATTTAAGATCTTCATAATTTTTTTTTAATTTTGATTTTCCTTTTTTAGTCCATTCAATACGTAGATTTGCGTAGAGATAACTCGGGAATGAATTTTTTTGCTTAAACTCTATACTTTAGTATCAGAAATAAGGCCTTACGTTTTCTGCATCAGATTCAAACCGGAACAGGAACTTTGTCATGAAATGTCCAAACAATCACAAAATCTTAAATTGGCCTTTTCTTGCACATCCTATTAGTCCAGTCAAATAAGCATCCAACCTCGGAATGAAACGGAATAAGCTGTAAATTGGTATAAACCTTTGTTTTGGTATTCTAAATACTGGTACAAAAGTCTCATATAATCTCGTGTCCGCGTCCCAAGATATTGAAGGTCAAAGGTCACAAAAATCGTTTCTTTGCAATTATCTCGTTTCCTAGGTGAAATACGTTATTTAAGTTCATTATATAACTTGGAGAAAATGAAATTATCTACAAGTTTCATACCAAGCATTTTTTTTGTATCATTAGCCTTTCTCGAGATACAGCGCGGAGAGTAGCAAGCGCGCATCCGTTAGAATTAAAATATGCAGAGAAGAACCCGTGCTTCTGAGGATCATTTTTAACTTTTCTAGTAATACAGGCCGATAGCCCCGCCCCTTCAACATAAGTTCACATAATTATAGTTTTTTTAAATCATCAAACGTAATAATAACAAATGTCAACAAAAGTGGTAACATATCCCTTAAGAAATACATGGGGAAAATCGCAAATGACCAATAAGTTACTTTTCATAGACTCTTATAAAACCACAGACCGACTGGTTAAAATTTGTCTAAAGAAACTTTACACTCAAATTAATAATCTCTTCATTATTAATTTTCTATTATTTTAATTGAGAAAATTTATGGAGTGAATATGTGATTGTGAGAAAGGGATTTGTTCCATATAAATAATATATTTGCATTATAACCATAATTATTATTTATAAATTAATTAAAAATATATTATGTATTTATTATAAGTGAAGAATATTATGTGAAAACGTTAAATAGAGTGTCCCCATGTAGCACAAATATTGGCGCAATATTGGTCAAATATTGAAAATCAATATCGGTCCAATATTCAAATGTGAACATTTTGCAATATTGGCGCAATATTTAAAAATAATATTGGTCCAATATTGAAAATCAATATCGGTCCAATATTCAAATGTGAACATTTTGCAATATTGGCTCAATATTTAAAAACAATATTGTTCCAATATTAAAATACAATATCGGTCCAATATTGAAAATCAATATTGGACCAATATTCAAATGCGAACATTTTGCAATATTGGCGAAATATTTAAAAATAATATTGGTCCAATATTGAAAAGCAATATCTGACCAATATTCAAAAATTTCTTTTTCATTTTTGCGTAGTTTTTCAATTTTTGTTTGGTTTTTGTAGGAATTTAGGTGTTGTTTGTTACTTATTATGTAATTATTGTTTCTAAATGTTTCTATATTGGTATATCGTTATATATTACATAATTATTTCCTTAAATAGTCCTCCTATTAAGTGGTTAAATTATTTTAACTGAACTTTTTACAGCGTCTTTTTTATGTACTGTGTAGCACTAAACATCATGTAAATCTGGAAATTAAGTTTAAACATTTTTTTTTTACTTACCGCATCCACCGGGATTCGAACCCACGACCGATCCTTTGAATATTACGAAATCGTCCACCTAAGCCTTATACCTACGAAGGTTACTTATTTAATTTTGGTTCTTTATGGTATCTTTATGGTATAAGATGCTATAAAAAATATGCCATTCTAAAAGTGACGTATTCGTATTTTAATTTTTTTATTTAAACAGAATAAACGAACAATAATTAAAATTTTAAATACACGTGTTAGAACTGGTGAAGTAGCTCAACTGCTACAAAGTAATCTTCAAATGTAGTCACCAACATTTTGATTTGATTTCTTTTGCTGATATTGTGTAGTATTCGTACTGGCCAAAATTTGAAACTCGATAAAATCCAACTTCCGTCGATGGAAGCGATGTCTTATAAAAATGTGTAATATTATTGAAAATTTGAATAATTATAGAGGATTGATCTAAAATTTTAATAACTTTGCCCACATCACCATCTTCGGTAATTACGCAACAATTTTTTTCGTCTAATTTAATCTTATTGATACAAAATTCTTGAATAGGAGTACAACTAAAGTTAGCTTGTTCTCGTTCATGGATTCTGCGTATCATATGCGTAAGATTCTGGCAACCTCCCCCCCTCCCCCACTAAGTTGTTCACTAATTCTAAAACATAAAACTAATAACAATCACTAAATAAGAACCCCTGTATTCATAAAAATATTTAAAGAGTGTTTTAAACCTATTTTAGTTAAAACGCTTATTAAAGTTCAACAATCAATGAAAACTCTACAATATTGACCAATAAACGTTCGTGATTGGTGTTTTATGACACATTCAGTTTAAAGGGTTTGTAAACCTATTTTAACTTTCTAAAACTAAAAAAACTTATTTAAACCGAGTCACAATATTTATATAAGTCCACGAATTTATATTTAACACGAGTTTCGAGAATATTCGAAGAACCTTCTAGAATATTCGAAGAACCTTCTAGAATATTCGAAGAACATTCTAGAATATTACAACACTACAATATCTCCGCTTATCTCGTATGACTCACTCGGCTACTGTTCAACATTCTCGAACGTCTACCGAACATTCTCGAACGTTGACGTAGTTTTGTTTGTATAATAAGATACTTACGTAAGGAATACGTCGGACCCCCCCCCTTACTAAGGGTCCGTAAGATTTCTGATATCCCTCCCCTCTCCCTAAACCCTTTCGTAATTAATGGATGGCCCCTTAGGACTGAGAGTTAGTTTTCAGTGGTTTGTTAAATTTAACGACCGGGATGACGTTGAGTACTGGGACACCCTGTATAAAAATCAATAATTTGTGAAACAAATTTCAAACAATTGAAACATGTGAATAAGTCATTGGGGGTCCCCTTTTGTTGTTTTCCTTGATAAAATGTCATGGATCCTCCTAAAACTAGGTGTAGTTTTTCAAAATGGGTTTTCATTATTTGGCCCCCTACAGCTGGGGTGGCCAACCGGTTGATTTTTGGTCGATCACCACGCCAATCTATCGCAAGAATTCTTTTTCCGTTTACCCAACAAAAAATGACCAAATATAGTTTCTTTGCAATTATATAGAATATACCAACTTAGAACTTAGGATTTTAATTTTCAACATTTTCGAAAGCATTCTGCCACGCCAATAGTTGGATAATTAATATAATTATCTTAATAATCAAAATTATCTCGACAAATGTGTTTTATGACATATCAGGGCGTCCCACATAATTGATCTATTTCAAACTTCACAATGTAAACATAAACAAAACTAGTAAATATTTTATATTCAGAACAAATCAGAGTAAGCCAAATCTGAACCGTTACAATTCTAAGTGCACCTCTCTTTAAAATATTGGAACAATATCAATTTTCAATATCGGCGCAATATTGACTGAACATCTGAAGGCAATATTGATCATCCATATTATCGCAATATTGCACCGACCTATTCCCAATATTGGTGCAATATTGATTTAATATATCGGCGCAATATTGGAAAACATTATTGGACCTATATTGGCTGAACATCGGCATCTAATATTGGTCATCAATAATGACGCAATATTGCAATCAACCTACTCCCAATATTGGTGCAATATTGATTTTAAATATCGGTGATATATTGGAAAACAATATTGGACCTGTATTGGCTGTACATCTGAAGGCAATATTGATCATCCATATTGGCGCAATATTGCACCAACCCTATTCCCAATATTGGTGCAATATTGATTTTATATATCGGCGCAATATTGGAAAACATTATTGGACCTGTATTGGCTGAACATCGGCAGCTAATATTGGTCATCAATAATGGAGCAATATTGCAATCAACCTACTCCCAATATTGGTGCAATATTGATTTTCAATATCGGTGATATATTGGAAAACAATATTGGACCTATATTGGCTGAACATCTGAAGGCAATATTGATCATCCATATTGATGCAATATTGCAATTAACCTACTCCCAATATTGGTGCAATATTGATTTTCAATATCAGCGCAATATTGAAAAATAATATTGGACCTATATTGTCTGAACATCTGAAGGCAATATTGATTATCCATATTGGGGCAATATTGCACCAACCTATTCCCAATATTGGCGCAATATTGATTTTATATATCGGCGCAATATTGGAAAACAATATTGGACCTATATTGGCTGAATCTTGCAATATTGTGCCAACATTCAATATTGGCGCAATATTCCGCCAATATTGCGCCGACATTTTGTGCTACATGGGTCACAATAGTAAATTTTTTTCATTCTTTTATGATGAATCGCAAATGTAAATGATGAAGCCCAAGTTACAAAATACTAGTATATTACTCAAGATTCCTCTAGTTCGTCGTCGTTTTCTTCGTCCGGCTGCTCAAAGTTAATTTCTATGAAAAGTAACTTCTTGGTCATTTACTATTTTCCCCATGTATTTCTTAAGGGATATGTTACCACTTTTGTTGACATTTGTTATTAATACGTTTGAAGATTTAAAAAACCTATAATTATGTGAACTTATGTTGAAGGGGCGGGGCTATCAGCCTGCATTACTAGAAAAGTTAAAAATGATCCTCAGAAGCACGGGTTCTTCTCGGCATTTTTTAATTCTAACGGATGCGCGCTTGCTACTCTCCGCGCTATATCTCGAGAAAGGCTGATGATACAAAAAAATGCTTGGTATGAAACTTGTAGATAATTTTATTATCTGCAACTTATATAATGAACTTAAATAACGTATTTCACCTAAGAAACTATATAATTGCAAAAAACAGATTTTCGTGACCTTTGACCTTCAATATCTTGGGACGCGAACACGAGATTAAATGAGACTTTTCTACCAGTATTTATAATGCCAAAACAAAGGTTTATACCAATTATTTACAGCTTATTCCCTCTCATTCCGAGGTTAGCACTTTATTTTGCCTTATTTGACTGGACTATATATCGAAAATAAGTCACATCAAAATTAAAGTAGATAAAATTCTGGATAAAAATTGTAAAAAAATTATTGTTCTATTTTATTTCGTTTCCGAGCTATATAGCCCTTCATAGAACCCCAATTTTTATCGATTTTTGCCCAAAAAAGCGTTGTTTTCAGTTTTTGATGTTTATCTGAGGAAAAAGTGGTCTACAGATAAATGGAACTAGACTCAATTAAGTTCAGTCTTCTCCTTCTCGCTTCTTGAGCGTGTTTTGATTACATTTCCGATAATACTTTTCGAGGTGTATTCGGTTAGAGAAGAAGCTTTTATTATTATAACCCCCCCCCCCTCGTTCCAGTTAATTTTGGTTTTCATTTCGGAATAAAACGCTATTTTGATATGCAGTTTCATTTTGACAACACAATAGACCATAGCATAGCACAAATACATAGATGATGCGGATGCTAACAAATTGATTTGAGATGTTTTGTTTTATTTATAAAATCCGCATGTGATTTGTTCCGGTAAATATGGGAAGCAGGGACGGACCCAAGTAAAATTATTCGGAGGGGGAAGTAATCCTCGGTTTGTCAACATTTTTTTTGCTTCTCCCCTGCGTTCTTTTTAAATGTCTCCCCACGATGCGCGGAGCAAATAAACTTTTTGTTTGCTTTTCCACTTCATTTTTTAAGGAATACCAAGGATTTATTAGAAATGACGGTTTTTCCAACTTTTCGGTGCCTTTGCCAACTGTCTAAAATATTGGGAGGGTGGGAGTCTCCTCCCTCATCCTTATCATGGGTCCGTGCGTCGGTTAAAAAACACCAAAAAGTGTCGCTAAGAGTCAATTTAAATCAAATTGTGCGCTTGATATGGAACCACGTGTATACGATATGGTATCAAATTGTGTGCAAGTTATTAAAGACCAGGAAAATTTTACAACTAAGTTGGAAGAAGAAGGTCTACGTTTGAGTTCCTTTTGTCCTTTTGAAATAACTGTACACTTGCGTAATTTTGAAAGTCCATTAACTGAATAATTTGGCCAAATGGTGCATTGCATGTGAAAGGAAACTCTAAGCAAGATTTTCGGGACGAGCTGAGGACTGTGACGTAGTGGTAGTAGTAGAGCTTCGGATAAGCGTTCGAAGCGCCATCTTCGCCATTTTATTAACCGTTTTGATGTGACGCGGTTGGGGCATCTCAAATAATACTTAAACGATTCATTTTGATTCAATGCAGAAAGAAAGATTTCGCGGCGGTCAGTAGTTTGAAGTTTATTACATCACGATGAAAATATTTTCTAATATTTATAATAGCTCCAGGGCGGAAGTAAAAATTAGAGCCGCAGTAAACCGACTTTCTTCCGACATAATTAAGAAATTATTCACGTTCTTTAAAAATACATCCCGCTGTTCTATTTATGTAGATTCTGGAAAATTTTAATTTCCACATCATTAAAAATTTGGCTATCTAGATATTATATTTTTCAATGTAAGAAAAGACGAAATATGGAATGTCTGGAAGATTTTAATGAAAACATCGAGGTCAGACGCATGGAAAATAAATCGCTTTATACTTTATAAAGCTGTCGTCATTAACTACAAATGAGATTCCATCGACCACCACGTATCCATCTCCACAGAACGCTACTTTTCGAGTCGATAGTAATTTGTTATTAATAAATTCTACCGCCAATGTATGAAAAATATACTGCACTCATTTGTAAGTTTCTATGCGGATAGTGTGTACCTTGAGGTCGCTATTTTACTGTTTTGTCTCGCGAATTTTGGCGAACTTTTCCCTCGAGTATGTGTACGTGATATACTTTTGATATTTATGCGGTTGAACCATACTAGTTCTGTGAACGTTGCCGGTTCGATGAAAAAAAATAGTGTAATCTCTGCTTGTCCAAGATGCGTCAGTCTGTGAGCAACTGTTTAAAAGTGATTAGTCCAAAAATTCTTATTAGTTTGGCCAGAATTGTATTCTTCTTATGTGATGCAAACTTATAATGATTTACGTAATGACTTTTCTTTATTCATAATTTCTGCAATATTTGTTATACCTTGTGCTTGAATTGCACTTTAAACTGTATAACATGAACAAGAATACTAATGGTCGCTGAACAAAATATGTTTACTCTTATCATGAATATTGTTCTGGTGCAAACTCTTTTTAGTCCATGTTAACTAATTTTTCAACTTCTTGGAGAGCTGAAATTTGGTACACAGCTTTTAAGGGGTTATACGCAGTCTGGAGGCCGAAAAAAAGCGATTTTTCAAGAATTTTTTCTGGAAAGACATATCAATTTATTTACGTAAAAATTTATATACATGTTAGCATTAGTAATCAAGAACAGACTCTATTGGTCTGTTCATAGACCAATAGGAAGAGACGTTACCCAAGTACAGATTTGTTGAATGGACTAATACAATATTTGAACTACCCGGTATGTGATTAGCAATAGTAATCACGGAAGACATCCTATATGAACAGACCAATAGAAAGAGACGTTACCCAATTATATTTTAAGTTGGTAATAATACGAAAACTACTATTTAAAGACAAGTTTTGAAGGAAGGGCACAAGTAGTTGGATAGGAAGATTGGAAGAATACAAACGCCCATAAATTGTAGTCGATATTTTTAAATAAAATACTAGTCGATCTAACATACATATTGTGGTAACTTTTAACTTAATTGTGATAAGATATGTTTTATTTGTAAAAATAATGATTATTAAAGCCACTATAGCCGATCTCCGAGAGCTCTCCTAAAAAGAGGCGTCTTGCGGTGAGCAAGATATCTCTGGATTGGATCATCCAAAATGAGAAATCAAAAAAGTTTTCGTTAAAATCAAGTTTTATCTAGAGGTTAATCAAAGGAATAAGCGATACATTAATATTTAACAGAATGGCGGCGTTTAAAAAAAAATTGATTTTTGATAAAATTTTGGCCTTAAATTGTTAATAAAATGGAAATTATTTATCTGCGAGAAATATCCTTCGATCAACCTCAAAAAAATATATTTATTGGGCTTGTGTACAAATTTTAGATTGATCGGTTCAGCTGTTTCCGAGAAATCTTGCTCACCGACTTGAAAATTTAGTTTTGAGTAAAACGGTTTCAAAGATTTAGAATTTAAGTATAATTAAATTTAAATAAAACAAGTTAAACAAACGGTAAAAGATTAATTATATTTCTGATGAAGACACAATCAGTGTCGAAATATTAAAGATCTTATAATTTAATCTTTTACCGTTCACGACATCTACGCTGTCCCAATCTTACTAATCACATATTACATCACGTTACAGAGGTGAGAATTAATTTTTTACAATTGTATTCTGCTGTTGTTGCCGATGTTCTAATTTGTTGTTTTTTCTTCAGTCCTGAAGATGAAGTGCATAATATAGCCTTCGAAACGTCGACAACGTAACCTTTGTTTTATTTCTGAGAGTCCGCTACCCCAACATCCCGCTTTTTCAAATTTCAAATTTTACCGTTTGTTTAACTCGTTTTATTTTAATTTAATTATACTTATATTTTCACGAGTTAATAATATTAATTGATTTAGAATTTATTGCATTTACAATTGCAAAAGTGCGTGTATCTTCGAGAATAGTTTTCAGATTAACATGAAATTTTCTGTGCAAATACTTAAATATACTATGTTACATTACGAAAATGAAATAAAAAACAAAATTCAATTTTTGAAAACCCTGGCTGCGTATAACCCCTTAATATATTAATTTTTTTTAATTTTTAGGTATATGATGTACCTACTAGCTATATTGTTAAGAGCAAAATAAAAACTTTTAGAGAAAAAGTTACTGCGTTAGCTTACACCCAAGACACAGCACAAACTATAACAACTACTATTACGTCAAAATTGTATAGAACATTTTTTTGAAATTAAACTTCTTACAAAAATTTACGTTAAAAGATACACTTCTCATCAACAGTTGTTTGATTTGGAAGATGTTCAAAGAAGCTGTAAATAAATTTAAAAAAATATAATATGCTGCTTGAAAGTTTTTTCGCACCTAAACTGTTGAAGGAAAGTTAGTTCTTCGTGGCAGCGGATCGCCGATTTTTTTGTGAATTAGTTTTGATTTGTGAAAATTTTTACATAATCAATTATTAATTTATTTAATTTTTTTTTTAATTTAATTTATAACTAATATTATATTAGTTTGTTTGGTGTTTTGGGTGTAAACCCTATACGTTTTTTATTTTGTGTTTAACAAAATACACGATATATTATTATCAATATTATTAAAATCTCGCACTATTCGAAATATTTTCCTGCATAATTTTTTTTGTGCAAATACCAACCCCATTGGCAAACTTTAAAATTTACAATAATCTATAGATACGTGGTTTAGGGAGTTCGTGAAATGTGATATTAAGCATGTCTGTATTTTAGAAAAACAAAAAAATGCACTCACTTTTTTATAGCTGAAATGTACAAAGTTTTCACAAATAAAATACGCATTTAACATCATTAGACGATGTACTACTGAGTATGGTGAAAAGTGGGAGTGTAGTTTTGAATTTTAAAGCCAAATACTATAGTTAAAGCTTAAAGGTTGCATTTTTAAGAAAGCAACCGTTTTACTTAACTAGCGGCGATTGCTTAGTGCTGCTCGTTATTGCCAGTAAAAGTAATGTTAATTTAATATAATAATATTATTTTTTACGTTTTAAGAAAAATAGTATGTTTTATTCGGAGCAAAAATACTCTTTGAGACTCGTCGGTAATTTCTTCACTTGTTCGTCAACCGTGCGGATTTGCCATGATAAGTCCTACTTGACTTCTAATAAAACAATATATTATTGTATTAATTTAAAGTAAAAAATGGTGGAAGAAGAAAATTAAGCAATACCTGTGTGTTGATAAAGTTAGCGATTGATATAATATTACGGATTTATGCATCACATACGATTTCGTTTTGCAATAATTCTTCTGTGAAAATTACAAAGAGCTTTCAAGGCTCGTGCTTATGCATCCTACGGTTAATTTTGCTTTGAACTTCTCGCTATTTATTTAAATAATTAATTTATCAATTTGCTTGTAAATTTTTTTTTGTATGTATTGGCAAGTTGCAATTGGATGTAGCTAGAGCTTTTAATATTTAATTTTACTAATTGTCACAGGTCTACAAGCGTAAATTTAAAAATTTGTATATGAAATTTTTACTATATAAATTTTAAACCTACGAATTAAATTAATTCAAAATCTAACTTGAAAAGTAGATAATATTTTGTAAATGCCACAAGCAACTCTGTAGACCTGTGCCATGCCATGTTGGAACGAATACAGCAATCAAAAAAACTGCATTGAAATTTCTAATCTATTTACACAAATAAAAGGATTTTATACGTTGTCTTTGGAATTATTTTAATAATTTTACGGCATATTAAGCTATTGATTGGAACTAAACTCGTGTAATCTATTGATTAATAATTTATTAGGCAGTAGCATTTTCTGATGCCAAATTATTTTTACTGCAAATATTATTTTGTGCTGTATTGACGCTTTTATAACTGAAAATATTTATCCTTTTTTGAAATTCAACTTGGATGAATGCATTTTTAGTACAGTGTTGATGTATCGACTAATTATCACTGGCTTATTTTTGCTGGTTATACGTAAATTAATTTTCTAGAATTTTCCATTAGTGGAACGGCTTGATTTAAGTAGTTGCAATGGTTCATTTGACAAGGATAAGCAAGCTTTTATTGATAAGCTAGAAAACTCAGAAAATCCATTATCTTTTCGATCGGTAAGCATGCTTTCTAATTTTTGGCGTCAATGTTTTTATTTCTTGTTATCTACCTATTTATAGTTTTTAAAAAATTATTGAGAACTATTGACATGCGTGGACGTTTTTTTAAAATTTATTTTTGTGTTAATAATAGGATGACGAAGGTGGGGGCACGATGCTTCGTTATGGAGAATATAGCCCCAACAATCCTCAATTAAGGGTCACCGCTGCTCCTTACCTTGGACTTGGAGAGTACGAACAGAGACGACAGTTAATATTTAAGCAACGTCAAGCTGATTATAGGGAACACATTTTGAGGGTAAATTGGAATTTAATTATTCAAGTTGTAGTTGATACTGGTCATTCGTTGACCTTTTCTTTGTAAAGTAGGTACAAGTAGTAGTAAAAACAAACAAGTATAGTATTACTTATTTCAAATATTAATTAAAGGTAAACGAACTACCTATATAAAGTAACACCTTTTATTGTGTATGTGAAGAATGCTTTTGAATGGCAACCGTTAAAAGGTTAGCAATTTAATTTTTGTTGAAAATAGCTTTTTGTGATGACAAAAAAGAAACTCTTGGACCACTTTTATCATCGTTATTGTCTTAATATCGTCGATAATAAAGGTTGGTTTAAGTGTCTTTATTCTTGATTGATCTATGTACTTTCAAGTGATTGATGTACCTACTCGATTCTCAAAGTGCTTCTACAAGCACGTTTTACTTTCATCTAACTTGTTTGTCTTAATAATAATTTTTATTTTTATTTGTTATAAAAATGTAGTACCTACTTACCTAACTTTCTTGTTTCAATTTTTGCAGAAAAACAATTTGATAAAAGATAAGGTGGACGATTATTTAGATCGAAATACAAATCAAAATAAAGTTTCAAGACATAGTAAATCTGTCCAAACGGATATTCAAAACATACATAATAAACTTGTAAGTTACAGGTAATGCATTTTAACAAAATTTGAATTTAAGTAAACATTGTTTAGGTGCAATATGAATTACATTCACAGAATCCTCCTGAGAAAGAATTGAGTCCCCAACCTGCTATTTTTCAAGATAGTAAAATGCATAGTGGTCGAGCAAATAAATTGGAATCGAGATATACAAGTACACAATCAAACACTTTAAGACCTGAGAGTAGTAAGCCAAAAAGTATTTTGTCTTCGAGAAGAACTGATTTGCATAGAGATGTGCATCATTCATATGTGCCAAGTATATTAGATCGTTTTAGTTATCAAGATAGGGAAGAATATCTCGACAAAGAACGTTTGAAGCGTGAAACGTATCAAGCTGAATTGCAACAACAAATTGATGAAAAGAAAAGATTAATAGCCTTAAGAGACGCGCAAGAGAGAAGAGATCAAGAGTTGGAAAATCGTAGATTCGAACAACAACTTTTGAAAATGGAAGACGAACAGTATAAAGACGAACAGTATCAAAAACAAAAAAGTAATTTGGTAATTTTGTTTTATTGTGGAATGTTTGAGTATTCTAATTTTGTTTATTTTTTTGTTGCAGTATCGACGAACAAGCGAAGATTTTAAGGGTTATAGGGACGAGTTGTACGAGTCTTCACTTAGAAAGCAATTTGATTCTGATAATAGCCTTCGTAACACCAAAGTGGCCTCGAAACAGTTATCGCATTATTCTCCACCAATTTCCCGACGTGTTCCATACTCTTTTAATATACCATCCACTTCCGTCTTTTCCAATCCTGCAAATAGGTATAATCCTCCTTATTTTGACGTTTATAATAAAAAAGACAACTTTATGAGAAGAAATTGTTTTAGTAGATCAGAATCTGTTAATCGTGACGAACCTCGAAGTAGATCTAACTCTTTTAATCGACATGAACACGTTCTCAATCGTCACGAGTCGTTAAGTAGAATAGATTCCTTGCAAAGACAAGATTCGTTAAGTAGATTTGAAACTTTGAGTATCAGAGATGGCGTAAGTGGTGGAATTCCACGTAGGCACAGCGCAACGCAACAAGAACTTAATTTAATGAGAAGCCCTAAACCCCATAGATACGATAGAGGTAGTTGTAGTAAATTGGACGATACACTTCCAATTCCCATTTTAAAAGCACATTCGCCAGTTGCCAAAGATCTAAAAAACTCCATAGCTGTTGATTCCAGTAAACATAGTTCAGAAGCTCTCAGGAAATTAGAAGATCGATGGCAGGTGAATAGGGTGTACATAATCATATAGTTAATCGATTTTCATTATTCACTTACTTTTAGATACCCGCAGTTCAAAGGAATATTATAAGACATGGTGATCCCCATTCGGATGGACACGGTCACAGTACTTTAACTCAAATAGGTGCGATACGCATGCAGTTACAAAAGGAACAGTTAAGAATGAACGAATCGTTTAGAAAACGTATCAGTTCTCAACCTAAGGCTGTTTAACAATATTTTTATTTATCAAATTTTCATGACATCGAGTTTTTAATAGTAATTTATACGTCATTTATTATTACCTTGTTAGAATTCATATTTATACAATAGGTTGTACAATAATGCAAGTTGATATTGAAATATTTTATGTATATTAAATAGTTAAAAAATAAAAGTTTTCAATAATTATTAGTTTTGTTAAATGTTGTTTAACAATATAAAATTAAAGTGAGCAAAGAAAATGGTCTTTTGTATAACGAAGAGGTGTGAACACAGTTGGTAAATTTTGGACTGCTTTCACCCCCCCCCCTCTCAAAGTTTTGCTTCGGTCCGTCTCTGATCGGCACAATAACAATGTAAACCAAACTACATAATAACAATGTAAGCCAAACAATTTAAAAAAGATGGTTTTCTTTGGTTGAAACAAGTAGGCGTGGTACAAGATAGATGAATTTTCGATGCAAACCTCGTTCAAAAGCGATCGAGTCAGATGAGAAGTGCTGTTTTTACTCCTCCGAAGAGATATCCTTGCAATTAAAAAACGTCAAATTGGGAATTCTTTCCTACGTAACAACTTAAAACTTCAAAAGATTTAGAACCGTTGCGATACCCGTTTTATCAGCAAAACTTACGCTATATCTGAATTACTTTAAATGAACCCAATCAATATTACATTTTTCTTAACCCTCCAGTACTAACAATCGGTCTCACAGACCGACGATTTCTATTTTTAACTGTAAATTTAATACGATAACAGCTGAAGGACGGGGGGTTGTTAGTACCTTCAAATTAACTAAATTAGTACATCTCGTGACATTCGGCAAGTGAAAGCGTTCTTTTGTTCTTTATTTATAGGCAATATCGGTCTCACAGACCGACGTTAGTACTAACGTTTCAGAAATATTTAAATTTTTAATAGGTAATTGTTTGCAATTGGAAAATTTACCCGATTACTATATGTATATTTGTGTAAATAAACTATTTTTACCTCAAAATTAAACCGGAAAACAGGTATTTTTGCAATAAATACCTCTGTTTAGAACATGCGGTGATAATTTGCAATGACTGTAATGTGTAAATAACGGTGTAAATTGTACGCGAAATATTTCGGTTATTCTTGGTGCGAAATTAGAACAATTCTTTTTTTTTTAATAACAAAATTATCTTTACCCATAATAATATCAGTTGTCGTCAAATTTTAAATTCTTCTCCTAAAATTTTACTTTTAATTTGTTGGTGTTTATAATTTTTAATATTTTTACAGCAATAATATTTTGTTAAATAAAATGACTTTTTCCTTCTAGAATTAACATTATTATAAAGAAAAATACCTAGACATTTGATATTATTTCATTTGTGGTAAAAAAAATGTAAACACTGCGTTAAAAAAATTAAAAACTAGAATCGGTCTCACGGACCGACGTTAGTACTCGTGTTATAAAATGATATGTTAGTACTGAAGGGTTAAAGTTACTACACGTCCTTGGGCATGGAGCAGATCTTTGCTGTTTGATGCAGAAATTGAAGCAAAACTTCCGTGGTGTTTATTTTTGCACAAATATTTTCTGGAAATTTCGCTGCTATTGACCGATCTGAATAAAAATCGTCATACATGTAACCACAACCCTGCGTCAAGTCGTGACAAAAACCAAATTTTGAAATTCCACATGGAACATACACAGACGGTTATCACGCGAAATCATTGCATAAGCAGTATACTTTTACAGAGTTCCCACTTATTTTTTTAAATAAATTCTCTGACATTTCCAGGGTTTCCCTTATTAAAATTCAAGATTTTCCCTGACTTAGAACTTTGATCACTTTCAAAAGTTATGAACTTTAAAAATTTATGTAATTCAAAATCGTAATTTTTACAATTTATTTTGTCTCAATATTGAAAAAATATTCCCTCATCGCCAAAAGTTTTAATTTCCCTGAATGTTGCTTAAAAATCAAAAATTCACCGACTTTCCCTGACAAAATTTGTACAATTTTAAACTCCTTGACATTTCCAGGTATTCCAAGTTTTCCAGACGAGTGGGAACCCTATTTTAATGTTGATTTTCACCACGCCAGCAACATCAATCGCTTTTCGCTTGGCTTAACCACTAACAATTTGCCGCGTTACTTTTTGCTTATCTATTTCATGATTAGTATGTTTCAAATTTTTTTTTATTACTATCTTATCTTCTGATCATTTTTTCCACGATGTACAGATTATCTGAACATTTTCTGATAATATTTACACCCGCGGGGCACTAACAATGTTTTTCCGCGCTCACCAAACATTTCTTGAATCATTTCCATTTCTAATAATGTGTTTTTGAGTCTCCCTAAACTTTTTTCATTTACATATAGAAATTGTAAAATACCAACTAACAAATTTTACAGAAAATCCAAAAAGACAGTATAGAATCTAAAAAAAAATCCGCAAGTGTGATATTCACATAATTTATTTAAAAAAAATTTGGATCAATAAAATAGTGAAAAATCGTAAAATTTGCAAAAAAATAAACAAAAATTTAGAAAGCAGAGATTTTTAGTGTCATCTAACAGTTTGTTGGATTAGAGTGGAGAGGATTCAAACGGCTTATTATTAAAAAAAATAAAGTAAAAAACAAGTTTTATAAAAAAAGCTTTATTGAATGAAGACAAATGAAAATTCTTTCTTCTATGTGTGCTCTTGCTTGGAACCGAATAGAGTATAAGTTTCTTGTAACATAATTTTCTTTTCAAACTTTAAAGCTTTGGTGGTGCTTCACATATTATACGATAACTTTCGCCGAAGTTGATATCTACTAGGTATACGTTTTTCTTCCTTATAGAAAAGTCTATGAAAGGCACCACCAAAGCTTTAAAGTTTGAAAAGAAAATTATGTTACAAGAAACTTATACTCTATTCGGTTCCAAGCAAGAGCACACATAGAAGAAAGAATTTTTATTTGTCTTCATTCAATAAAGCTTTTTTTATAAAACTTGTTTTTTACTTTATTTTTATTTTGTGGTTTTTAAGTTTTTATTACAATCATTAATTAAAATTATTAACTCGTGAAACTCAGCGCCGAAATATTAAAGATATATCTGACATTAACTTGACACTTGAACTAAGTCAATTAATTTTGACACATGCTTACTTGATTTCGCGGCAGATAGATTTGTGTCAAAATTTGTATAGAAAATGTGATAATTATGCGGTGGATGATCAGATCGGTTTCAAAATTTGATAGATTAAAATGTCTCGAGATTCAAGTCGGTGTTTCAAATTTCAGCTTGTTTGGATGACTAGAAGTGAATTAAAAAGCAGCCGAAAGATTTTTACCTCCTATATATATACCCGGGTAAGTTAATATAAAGCTTTTAAAAAGGTATTTTACTTGTTTTTTTCATTCATAAAAAATTGTTTACAAAATAATTATTAAGATTATGTCCTCTTTACTTAACCAATTTAATAAAAAAATTGCCTCTTTAATAAATTTTATTTAATATTTTGGTCGACATGGGGGTTACAAGTTAAAATTTCGCACCGCGTGTCAGCAGATCTTGCTACGCCTCTGCCCTAGATTGTGAAATCTTTTGACCATCGCATCGGCGCAGTCAGATGATAAAATTATTTTAAATTTAATTCTTTTTTACTTGAATTTGTCATCATTCTGATGATCGCGTCTGAAGTTCCAGGTAGGACTTAAGCTGCTGTCAGCTAAGCAATTGCTTAGGTAAGGCGACGTGATAATATTTTGGTGCAACCCGACTCAGGTTTCAAGTAGAGCTTCGACGCGATTAGACCTTAGCCAGGGGCATAAATGTTCGATAAATCTCCTAATGAACATACCTAAATATTTTTTATATATTCAAAATATCAAATAATAGGTATCAAGATAGAAATTTTAGGAGGTAGTAGTTGCGATAGTGTACTAAGAAAATATATCAACTTTTTTTTGTACTTGTAAAAAAAAATTTGAAAATTATATTTTCAAAAGATGTTTTATTAGACCTAATTTGGCAACCCAACTTTTACAGATTTTATTTTGTTTAAAGCCTTTGATCAACGCTCATTATTTCCATCCAAATTTTAATAGATTTAACGTCACACTGGAAACACCATAAAAATATGAAATACAGGTATATTATCCGAACCATCATGGAACCACCAAAGAAAAATCCTGCGTCATCAGTGGCGCCGGAAGAGTCAAATATAGAGGGGGGCAAAGTATTCAATTCTGTTGGCTTCATGATTCTTTAAAATTCTAATAGTTTACGAGCGCTAGCTATGTAGAAATAAAAAATTCAAGTTTCTAGGGGGGGACAAGTGCCCTGCTTTGCTAATCAAATCAAGGTCTTTGTGATTATATTATATTAAATAGAACGTCATTTTACCTAACTTCACCTCAACTTAGGTTAGATTATCTTAGATTTGATGTAAATAGAACGCAGCAATGGGGTAGTCCCATAAATTTTTTTTAATATTGAAATCGAATATTTAGGTATAAATAATCACCCCCTTCTTAAAAAAAAGTTTTTTTGATTAATTTTCAGTCATCATATTGAAAGTCAAAAAGAGAAATATTTTTAAAAGTTTAAAACGCGGTAAAATGTGACGTAGTAGTGTCTTAGCCAAAAACAAAAATGATAGCTTTTCGCCACTTCCCTTATTACAAATTTTGTTATTTGTAGGTTGGTAACTATTGTAAAATTTGTAAAATATAACCTTCAAAACACCTTTGTTAGCAAGTTTGACATTTCATAACAATAATAGCACAGTGATGTCAAATATGAAAATGTATTTGAATTTACATATTTATAACATACTAAAATACATGGCAATGGTAAACTTAAAAAATATAATTTTTGTGTTAATATAAAAGTGACAACATAGTACATGAAGTTTAAATGGTTTAATACGATTGGGCCCATCACTGCTACGTCACTAAATGGCAACTTTTCAAATGTATACTTTTAAAATTATCAATTTATATAATTAGTCCAATATTTTTAAATCATATCTTTGTAGCCCTTATAAGTATCTTACTGTAGGCAATCCATTTTCATAGGTAAAAACTAAATTTGCGCCTACACGGGACTACCCCATTGTTATGCCTGAGAACGTAAAGTTTTACCTTTCATTGACATTTTAAAATTCTTAAAAGAATTAATTTTAAAGTAAAAAATTAGTCAATTCATAGTTTTTGTCTGTAAGACAACTCATTATTTTGCATCTATCTATTGTCGTGGAACAAAATTTGAATTTTGTTTTTATAATTTAAATTTTGAGATTTCCGCGAGTTGGCAAACCTGACGCCAACTAGCGGAGAAGATAGGGCTTTTTGTTCAAGAGGTCGGAAGAGCCACACGTAATGCTTTTGTGAGTTTTAAAATTATTTGAGGATTTGTAATTATTTGAAATTAAAAGATAATTTTCGATAAAGTTGTTTGGTTTGGAAACAGGAAGTGAAGTTGTGGGTGAATGACGGAAAACAAAAATTAATTGATTCATGGTAGATATTTGTGGTTTTGAAAATTAAAGCAACGGCAAATCAATATAATGGATACGAGTGCAGATGGATACGCTTATCGAAAACATGAACGTTCCCGCTAGACAAGATTTTTATTGAAACGAATATTATTTTAAGGAAGAATTTTTGAAAATTAAAAATTTAAATTTTATAAAAAATAACACTTCACTATATTATTTTGCATTTCTATAAGTTCATAAAATAATGACCAGGGCCTTTTTTTGATGGTTCGAACATCAAACTAAATTTATTATTGTTTGTGATAGATATTTATGAATTTAGGGCCGGTGGATTCCAGTCTGACCGGTTGGATTTATTGTGGTCTCAAAGAACAATATTATACCAAAGGAATCCTTTTTATCATTATTTGTCTCAGGCCCGTGGCCAGGATTTCATTTTGGGGGGGGGGGCACTTGTAAAAAGTAAAATTTTTGGTAGCTTTCTTTCTGAGAATTTTTAATGTTGTAAGCAAAGAAAAAAAAATTATAAATAGGGTTGACCTATAAGCCGACAAGGTAAACAACAATAAAGTACGGCAAATATATAAGAAAAAAAAAACTTTTTCTAACTTTAAAATAGAATACCTACCTATTTTATTTTAGAAATTCAAAATTTTCACTTTCAAACATTTCTTTCCTGAACATTTCGGAGGTTGGGGACACGTGCCTCCAGGTGCCCCCCCCCCCTGGCTACGGCCCTGATTTGTCTTATTATTTCGTGAGGAATCACCACTAACATTATATTGTTCAAGTATTGTTCAAAAAAACAAATTTTAAGATTCCGCTCATGTACATAGCATGTTTAGTCTTCTATTAAAACGCCACTCTTTAAACATTGACTAGTTTTTGAGTTAGCACACTGGGCCCTTTTAATATAATTAATAGTTTTATTCTCAAAAATTGTTTTTTATATTGGGAACCATCGTTTTAGAGCTTTACATTACAGCTTTCCAAAAAAATTTACAAGAATTGTCAAATGTTAAAAAATAAACATAAAATTCTTACGCAGGGTACGTAAAATTGCAAATAAAAAAAATATTTACTAAAGCCGACCGGTCAGCTGACCGATGTTAGACATCCTCGATGTTAGACCGGTACAATAGACACTTCCGAAAGTTTGAAAATAAACGGTCGTACCCGCTTGATTATAATGGAATCAACGGTGTAAGTTGTATTATTGTTTTTTCCAGTGGGTTTTCAATAATAATTTACTAATAAATGTACAAAATTATATACTAAAATGGATTTAAAAAAGTGGAAAGACGTTGTTGTCGAATGGGTAGGTTTTTTCTTTTTACTTTAAATCAACCACTTTTTAAATTATAACAAACTTTTAGGTGAATTGTTTAAATTTAATAGACAATAAGATTGACAGTTTATCGAATTTAAAAGACGGAACGTTCTTTTTTGGTTTGGTTAAACTATTGTAAGTTAAATTTTTCATGTAAAAGAGTGGTTTTAAGTGTTCTCATTTTATTTTGTAGTAAACAAGAAACTCCCATCATCGAGTGTGACCTAAGCATTATAAAAAATATTTTGAAAGAACAGTATCCTAATTGTCATTTTGAAAGCCACAATGTTGAGTTAGTCGAGGAATTGTCAGAAAATGACTTGATTTTATTGGCTTCACTCTTATTACATTATTCGTGCATTGTTGACAGACGAGAAGTCCTCACTTCGCCTTTATGCCATACACTATCAGAAAATTCCCAAATTTGCATTCGTTCCTTTTTGGAACTCGTGAAAAATCGATTTTCAAGAGAGGAATTCTTTAATGTCATTAAGTTATGTATGGGAAAATTACCAAAAACCAAGTTCTTGCGTTGTTATGCATTACAGGCCGGAGATTCAGTTTTAACAAACCACAGTCCTTTACAAGAATTTCTGAAAACTCCATGTAAATCAAGTCGATTACAAGAAAAAGACCGCGAAATATCTAAATTATTGCACCATATTGATGTAGAGCGTTTCGAAAAAGATGAACTACAAGCCGAAGTTAATTTGCAAAAGCAAAGAAACAATAAATTAAGTAAGTGTTGGTGGTTTTGACTTAAAAAGCAGGTTTATATTTTGCTTTATTGTAGGTCAACAGATGGATGAAAAAACTGTTGAAATAATGAGGTTGCATAGTGAAATTGCTGATTTGGAAAATCAGTCTACGCCACATGAAAATCGGGAAGCACGCGAAATTCAACAAAGATTAAGAGGTGACATTAGTAGTTTGGAAAAGTACATACATCAATTAGAAGGAGAACAAGAAAAGCTCCATAACGAGAGAGATTCTATAAAAGACGACGTAAGAGAGCTGATTTAAATTTGTACCTATCTTAAATAACATTACTATTTTTAGTTAAAAAAAGTGGAAGTTCAATTGTCGTTATGGCATGAAAAGGCAATTTCTGCTGAAAATAATTTTGATAATCTTTTGGAAAATCAACAAGAATTGGAAATTGAGCTTGGCAATTACAAGTCGCAGTGTCTAGAATTAAATACCTTATTAAAGGAACTCCATTCACAGATGAATCTGAATGATAGTTCAATAGAGGTAGATGCCTCTGTATCTGAAATTGGTTTAAAAACCTTAAACGAAACTTCCCATGGTGAAACTACTTGTGCTGTCATAGAAGTACAGTTTAAAGAAGTTCAAAAAGAAAATTCAGAGTTGAAATGTTTACTAAAGCAATGCCAAGATAGTGCAAACGAGTTACACGAAGAACTAACTGCTACAAAAAAGATTTATACCAAACTTAGTCAAGATTTTGATGCCATAAAAGAAAATAATGGTGTATTGCTTAACAAGGTAGATTTGC
This sequence comes from Cantharis lateralis, assembly GCA_963170105.1. Lineage (NCBI taxonomy): Eukaryota > Metazoa > Arthropoda > Insecta > Coleoptera > Cantharidae > Cantharis > Cantharis lateralis. The sequence goes on along the minus strand of OY720624.1, from coordinate 55,932,696 downwards.
TATTATGATTTATATTTTATTTAAACTTCGATTGATGAGTACACCATAACAATAGTACATTTTTAAATTGCAATATATTCTAGATTTTTTGTATTTAAAAAAAAGCACTAGTCAAATTTTATTTTGATGTCATCTTAAACAAACTCCCTCTGTATAATACAGTACTCTTAAACATAGTTTTGCTTCTCGTAATTCATCAATTATAACAATCTTTTAACAACATTAAACATTCTTTAATAACCTAAGCCTAACTACAGTAATATATGGATAATCCAAACCTCCTATAATTCTTACCACTCTATAATTTGAACATTCAAATTGTGTAAAATGATATAATTTCTATAATCAGAAAATATAGAATAATCATAATTAATTATACAATTTTATAAAAACTTAACTTCCGTATTATGCAGAAGTTACCTGTATTTAAATTCAATTTATGGTTTTTAATTAAACTAAATATTTTTTTAACTAGATTTCAGTTTTGGACGAAGCACAGAAAAATTTGCAACAGCTGCAGATAGAATTCAAAGAATCTAAATTTGAAAATACTAAACTTTTGGCCGACAATTCTAATTTAGATAAAATTTGTTCGACATTACAACATGAGTTGATGGAAAAAGAAGCTTGCATTGTAAATTTAAACACATGCAATGAAAGTCTCCGTTCAGATTTAACCGATTTTAAGCAACGATTTCGGGATTGTGAAAGTAAATATGTTAAAAAGGCTAATAACTATATTGCACTTGAAAAACAAATGAATAAACTAACAGAAGATTTTAATAAATTAATGGAAGATTATTCCAACACAAATTTTAATCTTAAAAGTGTTACAAACAGTTTGGATCGACTTGATTCTGACATGGAAAAGAGTTTGCTTAAGTTGGAGAAAATTGTTTTTGGAAAAAATTCTTTAGACATGAAAAACAAGTTAGCCCTATTTACTCAAGCAATAAATCAACTTGAAAGAAACAACACCGAACAGCTAAATAAAAAAGAAATCCTAACCGACAATGTAAGAGATTTAGAAAAACTTGTTGAAAAATTGCAATCAAATCTAAGCGACCTTAATGATAAACAAAGTGTTAATTTAGTGGAACGGCAGAATTTAACCGATGATTTAAAATTCGCTAGTTGTAAAGTAGAAACTATGGAAAAGACAATACACGAACATTTTACTAAAATAAATGAATTGAATTTTACCATTGCAGAAATGAAAACAACTATTTCTGAACTTGAAAGATTAAAAGATGTTGTAAAAGAAAAAGAAGATGAGATTTCACAATTACATTTAGAAAATTTGTCTAAAAGTGAACAATTGAGCAAGTGCAATAGTTTACTCGAATCTAATTTATTGCAGCAAACAGATTTATCAAATCATTTACAAATTACTGAAGAAGTTAAAAAGAATCTTGAAATGAAACTGTTTATGTGTGAAGAACAATTGTCACAATGCAAAGAAGAGACAAAAATAGCCAACTGGGAAATTACTGCATTAAAGTCTTCGGTGAAGGTTTATGAACAACAAATTTCAGTTATTACTATGGAATTACAACAATATAAACAAAATGAAGCCAATTTAAAACAAACAATCATGGATTTGAAAGAAGTGGAGGTTCAACTTGGAGATTCTAACAATCAGATTTCAGAACTGAAAGATAGAGAAAGTAAATTAGAAGTAAATATATTTGATCTTTCGAGACAGCATCAGGAAGAAGTGAATTATTTAAACGATAAAATTGAAAATTATTCGATTAAAATTAACTCTTTAGAAACTGAATTGAATGATTCCAAGTTAACTTGTTCAAATATACAGAAAGATCTTAATTTAGTGGTCATGACAAAACAAAAATTGGAGGAAGAGATTCAATTTTGCAAGGACGATTTTAGTAAACGTTTTGACATAGTTAATATAACCTTGCATCAGGTTGAAGACGATTTAAGCAAAGCAAGAGAAAATGAAAAAAAACTTTGTGATGAACTTCAAACAAAATTGCAAGAATTTAAAGATTTAAAATGTAAGCAAAACTTGAAAGAGGCAGAGTGTGAGCAATTTGACCAAGAACTGAAAAAAGTCTTAAAAACTCTTAAAAGTTTGGAAGTGAAGTATTTCGATAGTCAAGATCAACTTTCGACGGTAAATCAAGATCTGTTGTTTTTGAAGTTGGAAATTGAAGGAAAGAATCAAGAAATGTCTACTTTGAAAGCTGATAATATACAAAATCAGTTAAAATATAAGGTGTTAGAAGAGTCAGTAGAAAGTTTGAATAATGAATTAGAACAATCAAGGCAAGAAATTGAAGAACTGAACGGAGAGAGTATGATTCTTGAAAATTTAAATTTAGTACTGCAAAAAAAGTGTCACCAATTGGAGATGAATAGTCAAAAGACAATTGTAAGTTTGTCAAAAAAGAATGATGAACTAAATTCTGAAATATTAAAACTTCTCGAGTTTCGACGAACCACCGAAGCTGAAATTTTACATCTTAAAAATAAGCTTGCAGAGAGCCAAACTGAAATAAGAGAATTGGAAGAAATTAAAGATACAACTGCTACCGAAACTCAACAGCAAATTAGTAGCCTGCAAGATATAATAACGAATCTGAACGAAGAAATGGAATCTTTAAAAGAACGTGAGATTGAGCAAGTAATTGAAATACGCAACACTCAAGAAGAATTAAGCGAAGCCGTTTTCAAATATACCGAATCTTTACAAATACGTCAAGAATTGGAAAGAGAAAATGAAAGTCAGGTCAACGGTTTAACCGAAAATTTGCACGAAGTTGTTGAAAAATACAATTGTGTCGATAAAATTTACATCGAAACTATTGCAGAATTAGAATCTGCTAGAGAAAAATTGCAAGTTTTGGAAAACGATAAAATTCGATTAGAAGTTGAGATGATGGAACAGAAAGAAAAGTACAAGGAAGATCACAGTAAGTGCATATCGGAATTAAATTTGCGTATAGTTGAATTAACAAATAGGGAATTGGAACTTAATACTCAAATATTAGAATATAAAGAAGCCTATAAGATATCTGAATCAAATTATGAAAATTTAAATAATTTGTATACAAATGTTGACATAGAATTGAGCACTCTAAAGACTGAAAAAGTCAATATTTATAAAAAATTACAGTCTTTACAAACTGAACATCAAAAATTTAAAGATGTAAACGAAATATTGAAGCAAGATTATGTTTCCTTTGTTGAGAGTCATTGCGAACAATTACAACAGTTAAGAACAGAATTGTTGAATTACCTTACCACTTTGTCTCTTGAAAACAAAGAATTGAAGACCACAATTAAAACGTTCAAGGAAGCTACAATGGAATATGAGAATAAAAAAAAAGAAATTACTGTGATACATACTGAAGAATTACAACAAAAAGAATTAATTATTAAAAAATTGGAAGTTGATGTTAGCACATTGGAAAATCATATTTCAAAGCTGAGTGACGAAAAATCCATGTTGGACACACACATAGCAATGCAAAAGGAGAATCTGTCTGTATATAAAAAGGAATGTGATGACATTGTATCTGAAAAAGATTGCAAGATTGAAGAATATCTTGGAAATATTGTACAATTGAAAAGCGCCTTTAAGATTTTAGACACCGGAAAACTAGCTCTAGAAAAAGAAATTTGTACTTTGATTGAAAAACTCAAGCAAGTAGAAGATGATAAGCTTAATGATGAAGACAAATATCAGAAAGAAATTGGTAGTTTGGAGAAGACGATCGATGAATTGAAATCAGAAACGAGTACGGTAAAAGCACAACTACTTGAAAATGTTGGCAAAAGTAATAAACTTGAATTGGAATTGAATACCACTACCGATTCCTTGAACTGTTTAAACACAAAACATTTGGAACTAAAGAAGGTGAGTTATTTTTACAATTACATATTATGTAGCTTTAATTATTGTTTTTATTTCTAAAATACATTCATATTATGATGAATAAAAATGCTACTACTTGATAAAACGAGGGAGTAACGCTTATTAAACATGTTATAAAAGGATGTGGGTAAAATCTGAGATTCTTGCATTCAGTTACATAAAATTTTAAGGTGTGTTAAATTTAATTAACCAGTAGAATGTCTGTTAAACAGAAAAATCAACATAATCGTTGGTTAGTTATCATCAGTTTGTTGAAAGTTTTATAAAATCATGAATAAACAATAAAAATATAAATATTTGCATAAGCTTTCAGCTTTCTTTTTATCATTTGCTATGCTATAACTCATAATTCTTTTTCCTAAAAAACATTTCAGAAATTTATCAATCCTGACTATTTTTATCATCTAATTGTGTATAAACTTCCTACTCAACATTTAAAAAGAACTTTTTTTAAGAAATTATTTGAATAAAAATGTAATTTTTAGTTTGTAACGGACAAGGAAAAGGAAGAAAAAGAAAATTTACATAAAGTTGAAACAAATTTAATTGCCAAACAAGCGCTGATTGAAAATTTTGAAATTAAAAACCAGGTACTAGTGCAAGAAATTTCTGAAACAAAAGCTGAAATAGAAAATCTAAAAGAAGTAATTAATAGTTCGTTAATAGAACGTCAGAGTTTAAATTTACAAATTGAAACTCTAAATGAACAATTGAATGAAAAAAATTTATTAATACGACAACATGAATCTGAAATATCTGAAGTAAATCTGAAGCTATTAGAAAATTTGTCTAAAATTTGCGAAATAGAAAAGGAAAAACGCATTTTGCAAGAAAATCTTGAAGAGGTGTCTTTAGAGCTGTACGAATCTAAAAAGAGTCGAGAAGAAATTTTAGATTCTCAAACAAAAATAATCAAAGAGACTGAAAACAAATTGATTAAAGCACATGAACAGGCTACCGAAGTCAAAGAAGATTTATTGCAGCGTATCAAAACTTTAGACGATGACAATGCGAATGAGACACAAATGCGATGTGATATTCAAAAATTATTGGAAATCGAAAAAGTGGCAAAACAAATACTTGAAATTAGGGTTCTAGAATTGATCAACGAAAAATCTAAATTTTCTCGCATATTTCTAAACCTAAAAAATTGCGTTGAACGAGTTACCAGTGCTTTAGATAAAAAGCCATTGACAGTTGTTGTAGATGACCAAGAAAAAGAATTGCAGCTTGAGGATTTAGACGACGTAAATGGTACTATACAAATGATGCAGGATAGAGTTTTAGAAATTATTATACAACATGAAAAGTGCTCAAAAGAAATTGAAGTGTTGGAAAATGAGAAGATAGAAATAATTGGAAAAATTGAGGAAGTTAACTTGGAAAAAAATTTACTTGAAGAAGAAAGAGAAAAATTGTTAAACGATTATAATGCGATTTATAATGAAAAAATGAAAATTAATCAGAAAATGAACGACTATGAAATTTTAAAAGCCGAACACAGTCAGTTGATGGAGTGTAATAAAAGTAACGAAATTTTAAATTCCGACAATCTTGAATTACGAGAAAAGATTGCTACTTTAGAGACGAAATTTGTTTTTGCGTTTAATACATGCAACAAGTATGCCAGTTTATCGACTAGTTGTAGTGCAGAAGTTGATAAATTGTTGTCTCAACGGAATATAGTTGAAGAACTCATAGCTAAACTTAAATTGAACCTTTCCACAATTCAAATGAAAATTTTGTATGTAAATGACATAAAAGAGCTTACAAAATTCAATGATAAAGTTGAATCATTCATCACCATTATTGAAGATATTTACAAACAATATTTAAGGTGTTGCAGAAAGATTCAAAATATTGTACTTACCGTTGTGCAATTTCCTTCAGAAATTTCTAATGCAGTCAGTTCTGAAAAGTTACATGGAACTGTGGATGTTGTAAACAAATTTGATTTTAGCGAGGAATTTGAGAAATTGATTGATTGTAAGGATCGAGCTTCCGACTTGTTACAAAGTATGACAGAGGTTCTTGATGTATTAACTAAGGTAGGTACCTAATTTAAAGTTTTACAGTAGAGCGTTGATAATCGGACCTCAGAAGTTCGGACCGTCGATAATCCGGATTCAATTCCGGTGGAAATTTTTTTTTTACATAGTATGCATTAAACTTTTATTAAAATACTACATTATAAGTTCATATTAATTAATAGTTTTATCTGCTCCAATTATTTAACCCCTAAGTGAATTATTAACGGTTTTAGCAAGCTTTCTTTTTGTTATGAACTCAAAACGACCATTTTTTGATTCTTTTTAAAAAGCCGGACATTTTGGTAATCCGGATAAGGTCCGGTCTCAATTGATTCGGATTATCGACGCTCTACTGTATTTTTAATTGCTGGTATGAAAATTAGTTATTAAAATTTAAAAATTAACCAAGTAACCACAATCAAATTTAAAGTGTCCCATAAGCTTTTCTTTTTTTTCAAGAAATGCTTGTAATATTTATCGATTTGCCATGATATCGTAAATAGCGTTCATATTTAATAAATACGAAAGATTGTTCTAGTTTTATCTTGTAATATTTGATCTCAAATAATTTTCAACTTATTTTGTAGGCACTCTAAGTGCCTCTCTAAGGTGTCTGGGCCTTGTGCGGTTGCACTTACCTAGTTACGGTACTGTTCATGTGTACTATAAATGGAAACAAGTTTAAGTTGAAAAAAAAGACTACTACAGTAGAACCCCTCTAGTCCCTTGGAGAATTCAAGGGACCAGCCTTCTTACTCGTTATAACAGATTTTCGCTATAAACAGTCATCGACAATAAAAGTTTGTGTAGATAGATAAATGTATTAAATTTATTAAAAAAGAAAGTTAAATGCATACTAACATAATGATTAACAAGTTATTAAAAAAAGTTTGTAATTTTGGTTTGATTGCGGTAATGAAGAATCTTAATTTTATCAATTGAACTTTCAAATGCTGTTTGGCACCGACCGACTGCCTCGAAAGTGAAAGAAACCTCTTTCGAACTAATCAATTAGTTGTTTATTTAACTTGGTTTTAGTTTTAAATACCATTATAACTAAAAACAGTTGGTAGAACAACCATCAATCGGCCGATTAATTGATGATTCTCCGATTTTTCAAAATACAATTCCTTTAAAATTCTATTATGTAAAATTAAGACCTGCAGGTCTTTTTCCAGAAACTCTTGTAATATCCGATCTACTTCTGAAATTTCTCGCTATTGCCGATCTGAGGCCAAACAAAAATCTCGTTATGAAATCACCTAATGCCATAAACGTACTCCTTATAGAGGGGAAATTTTACGTGGAGTAGTATACAAAACAGCAAGGGACCAAACGATTTACTCGTTCTAGGCGATTTTTTGTTATAACCAGGACTTGTTATAGAGGGGTTCTGCTCTACTATATTATATAAGAATAGAGCTAATCTGAAGTGCATTTTTGGAAGATCAAAAATTAATTACTCGTACAGCATTTTTATTTACAATGAATCAATAATAAGTATCACTTTTAAGACTTTTGCTTTAACTCTTTAACGTTCTCTTATAGAGCAATATAGAATTATAAAAGATCTCACAGATCATTGCAATACTGCAGGAGCAAGTTTGTGTGATCAAATATTCAGGACCAAAACATGAGGGGAAACATCCAACAATTAAAATATAAACACTAAAGTATAGATATTTTTATAGACCAAAGAAGTTTCCGATACCGCTCTCGCTTTTACACTATCGCGCTGGTCTGTGGAATTCTTTGGATTATATTAATTTATAAGTTTAAAAAATTCATATTAATAGTTGAGGTAGGATTGCGACCTGATCTAGTATTTATTCTCATATTACGCTAAAATATATCCAATAGTCAACATAATCCTAGATCAGATGCTATCTGAGCTTGATGAATTTGAAAATTCATTAATGTCATTTTAAAATTGAATTAAAAACCAAAATTTGGTGATTTTAAACTAAGATAAAGTAGTAAATCAATATTTTTTTCGTATTTGCGTTAACAGAACAATTTTCCATGATTGTTGGAAATTGGCGATTATTTAAATTTTTGTATAATTCTGCATGTAAATGACATAATTATTCAGTAACTATACAACGATTTTAATATTTTTATTTTTTTGCACCCAGAAAGTAACCAAATCCCAAAAAGAAAATATTTTGCAACCAATAAACAATGCAAACGTAGAAGTGAAAGTGATAGATGAAGAATTGAAAAGGAAAAACACAAATTTAAAACAGCGACTCACTCTTACTGAAAACACAAAAAATAATTTAGAAAAGAAAGTGAAACAGTTGCGCGAAGACATGAAGAATCTTCATTCTAGAACTGACACGACCCAGCAAGAAATTAGTTACAAAAAATTGTTACAGGAACACATTAAAACCAAGGAGGAGTTTGAAAATATAATAAAACGAAATGAAATTGAATATGAAAGACTCGCCAAGGAGTATGAGGAATACAAGTGTCAAACTCCTAAGGAAATTATAGACCTAAAAACAGGACCTGTCAGAAAATGGGAAATCGAAACGATTAAATTACAGGAAGCCTATGAAAATCTTATGAGTAATAATGCCAAGTTGTCTTTGGATAATTCTATGCTGCAAAAGCTATTAGAAGAACGTAACTTGGAATTGAGGGATAACAAATTTATTAAGGAAGCTTATAAAAAAATTTTAGAAGAAAACAATAAATTAAAATTAGAAATTGACACTGTCTTGTACAAAAAGATACGGGATCGTGAAGACTTGGAGGAATTGAGAAAGGAACGCACTTCAAGGCAACAGGCTTTACAGGAATTGAGAATTGAATACGAAGCAAAATTGGAAAAAATGAAGAAAAAAATGGTAAGCAAAAGTCAAACACTTTTAATTTTTTTTTACGAAGCCTCTTGTAGAAGACCAATTTAAAAAACTTTTTGTTTTAGATTGAATTGTATCGAGATGAATTTAATCAAGAAATTCAAAAACAAAAAGTGGAACAGCAAGAAAAGGTATTATTTGATTTTACTAACAAATTTTGCGATTTCACGTCTTAACTTTAGGTGGATTTACTAAACACCATTGAGAAACTTAAGCAAGCCTTGAAAGCCGTCAAGTTAGATAAAAGTAAGCAATTAAGTCAAATTGCTCTTGATAAGCATGGGTGCGAATTTTGCAATTCTCATGAGTCGATTTCATCTATAACAGATTCAATTCGATTTGGGCGAAGAGACACTTTATCTTTTAAAGCCCCAGACAAATTAATTATAGAATGGAATAATGGAGTTTCACACCAAATATCAAAAGACGATAGAAGAGCTTCTACTTTACCTAGAAGTATTACCGAAGATAATTCCAATTCTAAACGAAATACCATACAACCACACTTGGGTAAGCAAATTAAATTTTTTCACGCCATTTTGCATTTCGAAAAATTATATTTTACTAGGTCAAAATTTAGAAATGGAAGACGAAGAAGATGATCCTTTTAACAATAAATATCTTGCCGATTTAAAAGAAGGTCGTTGTATTTTACCGCCGGGGCGAGAATCTAACATTAGTCGAATATCAGAATTAAAGTGGAGAAATTCAATGTGTCCACCTCATCTCAAATCTTCTTATCCTGCTGAGACGCAATTTAGCAGTCCGAGACAATTTAAAGAAGACGATATTAAGGTTGGTGGATTTTCTTTGTATGAAATTTTATTTTAATATATTTCGATTTTAGAGTGGCATAATAGATTTTAACGATAGCATGAGTACTCGATTAATTCCTGGAGAAAAACCGCGCAAAAAAGATATCGGAACTACGTCTTATAAAAAACCAGGACCTCCTACTCCCAGCAAAAATGGCGGACGTATGTCGTTGCAAGGAAATGAAGTTCATGCACGAGAAGTATTACGTGAGCATAACGATTCTAAAACACCTAAACGCTCTACACCCAAATCTACCTTGAGAGCCCTATTTATGGGACGAAATTCTAGTGTTCGCGACGCTAACGAGGTACAATTTTTATACTTTCAACCAAATATTGATTCTTCTTCTTCCAACACTTCTTTAAATTCTTGTTCTACATGCATGGATGAACACAAACATTGCTATAATTGCGCTGTTTGTAAAGCACGTATAATCACTAACAGGTGTACACAGTTTTGTAGATTGAAACGATTTTACAAAAATAATCTTTCTGCATGTGCTTTGCTCTTATTTCTTATTATTACTATTATTTACTTTTCTTATTTCACTTGAAATAGGTTTATGATAATTTTATTAACGGGTTTACAAATAATAATTAAATGTACTGGGTTTTGTATTTTTATGTAAATATAAACTAATGTTTTGTAGTCGGGTATTAAATATATATTTTTCTATTTTATTTTTTATTTTTGGTTTTGGTATTCAAATTTTTTAAGTAGAATTATTGTTTTTATTATTAATTTCAGAATCAACCTGCAACGCCCAAAAGTAAACGACTAAGTATATTTCGTAAACAAAAATAATAAATTTGGCTTGAAATTGTGTATTTGTGATTTTTTATATATTTTAATTTGTGTCTAACAGAATCGTACTGTAGTACACCAAGTTGAAATGAATTATTAATTTATAATGTAATAAAATAAAGATTGAATACTTCAGACATGACGATTATTTATAAAATGTGTTATTTATTGTATATTTTGTTTCTGTCTCTTAAAGTTGTAGAAAATGTAATAAACCATAATTTACCATTAAGAATTAATAATTATTAAACTAATATTTTTAAACTCGATGCCTTTAGCATATTTTTAAAAATGTTTTACTTAAATTTTTACTAAAAATAAATATATCTACATATTATAATAAATGTATTCTGCCCTGCTTAGCGAGAGTGCCGTATGTGCAAAAATAGCCAAAATGAGTTATTGATATATTTGTACACTACGAGCAGTCTGCTACCTCTTTACCAAACAAAAACGACGTATTTCCCACAACTAGTGGAATTATTCGTATATGGTGTTTGCCGTATATACAAAATTTGGTATAAATACTAAATAAAAACGCAGTATCTACAGTATACTATGCAAAAGTGCAGCATATGTTTTGTATATACTGCATTCTTCGTTAGCACTTGTCAGTATGTGCGTGCACATACGACATTTTATTCTCGTAATTGCAATACAATTGCTGCAGTATACCAATATAATGGATTTTCTAGCAGAAAACATTGTTATGTATGAAATTTGACCATTGTAGAAAATTCAAAATATTAAAGTTACTTAAGAAATACGTGTTTCACTACGCCATTGGCCCTACGGTTTCTTGGCCAAAGTTAAATCTAAGAAGTCGAATATCTCAATATGGCTGTTTTGTACATACGGCACTTTCGTTAAGCAGGGCAGTATTGCTGTGCAAATTTTATTAAAATTATGCATTTCCCACATTGGCTAGTGTGATGATGCAATCGAGATTACTTTTAACCCACTCCCAAACATCCAATTTGGCTGAAATTTTGCAGTTCAAGACAATTTAATTCATAAAATTTTTGGGTTGAATCAAGAAAGAAACGAGGGAATCTTTTGAAAAATTTGCTAGGCGTCACCTAGTAACTGTATTCATGCAACTGTTTATACTTGACTAGGGTTACCCAGGCGATTTTTGCCTTTTTCTGTAAAAATAATATAACTCCAATGGCATTCGAAAATGTTATTTTTCAAGTTTTTTTAATATATAGCTAACCAAACCAACCAAATGTACTTTTTAAAGTACGAGCGGTGGAAAAACATTTGAAAATGTTTGCCAAACTGACATTATTAAGTAATTCTGCAATGTTTATTTTCGATTTGAATATTTTAACGGAGGTATAGTTTGACAATTAGGTAAAGAAAATATTTCCCTCAAGTTGATTACTTAGTTTATTACGTAAACAAGTTTCGGCCCTAGGTCTTCTTCAATATGCTCCGCTAATAATTTATAGAAACGTATATTATAAATATGTACATATTATTGTAATTTGATGGGTATAAATAAAAACAAAATTTTTAGTGTTTGGAAATATTATATGCGATAGATTTGCTTTCTTACCTGTCTACAATTCATATTTGGTGTCTTTTCTGTTTAATACGTATACCCAGTGGCGGATTTAGGGGAGGGGGGGCTTTATCCCAGAGCGGCAAATTTTTTTAATACATACTTTAAAGGAGTGAAAGCGTGGTTTTGAGAAAAATTATTAGCAGGGTATTTAATTAATGAGCGGCAAGTTGACAGTTGTAGCCCTTAGGCGGCTGAAATATAAGTCCGCCTCTGCGTATACCGGAGTATTGGCAGCAATTCTTAATTGGAATCAAAATGTAGCGGATTAATTTATTATAACGTAATTTATTAGTGTAAGGAAATGAAAAGATGAATCCATTAGGCTTGTAAGGCTATAGCTTGTAATAAGAGCTATTTAAAAGTAGTATACATAAAATAAAAGCACAAAGTTGTTGCGCCTGTGACTATTCAAATGGAACTACTATTATAAACCAAAAATTGTGCTTAGCAACTACAGCAAATGAAATAATTATTATAATTATCAACTTTTTAAATGGCTTTTACGTGCCATTCTTAGTTTCCTTATTGTTTCTTTGAAACCCGACTTCTAAAATTATATTCATGCAAAATACAGTGACTCGAAAAAGTTCTCGGACACTCCTATCTTACCAATGTAAATTGAACATTTTTAAGCTGTTTTTTGTCATATAAAAATCGATTTTACAGCAAAATTTCTAAGACATTTTTTGTTGCAAATTTCATTGCCTTTAATTTTACTCCTATACATTTTTCTATTTTGACGCGTCGTTTCTGACTGACAGCGACTTAAACAAGACTATAAAATTCAAAAAATATTTTCGTCTATATCTCAGAAACGGTGTGACAAAATAGAAAAATTTATATGAACAAAAATGTAGAGAATGAAATTTACAAAAAAAAATACCTATTAATTTTTTTATTTGGTTCCACCATTTTTGAGATATAGATGAAAATATTTTTTATATTTTACAGGTTCTTGTTTAAGTCGCTGTCAGTTCGAAACGGCGCGACAAACTAAAAAATTGTATATAAACAAAATTGAAGACAATGAAATTTGAAACAAAAATTGTCTACAAAGTTTTGCTGTAAAATCGATTTTAATATGACAAAAAACGGCTTGAAAACGTGCAATTTACATTGGTAACATAGGAGTGTCCGAGAACTTTTGCGAGTCACTGTATGTATCCAGAATGGAAACTCGGATTTTTAAAATGAGACGCAATTTATTTAAACAAATACAGCTTTCAAGATCGTCGTCAAACAACACTGACGATGCTTTTTTCTAACATCCTTATATGAGGAGCTTATTTTCAAAACGCAACATGTCCAAAAATTGAAATATTTAGATACAGAAATCATAGCATAGTCTAAGACCTTCTCTACAAGAAAATTTTAAAATCCTCTTAAGAAACTAAAACTAGAACAGGTCTACTTTTAGACTCTCATAACATACTCTAAAACTAACTTGTAGAGAATGTTTTAGACTATGTTATGATATCTGTATCTAAAGATTTTAATTTTTCACTTGTTGCGTTTTGAAAATAAGCTCCTCATATATAAAAACTGCACCGCATACTATGGTGCTTAAAAATTATACGAACTTAAAATATTAAAATATGGATTATCTAGGATATTCGTCTATAATATGTCTCTGACATTGAGACAAAGAACTAATTCTATCATTTACAATTCTAACTAAATGTTATTGATGGGATGTATAATTTGATATAATATGGTTGATGTGATCTAAGGTTTATCTTAAATGTTGGGATACGTAACTCGCGCTGTGTATAGCTGTCATAAAACCTAAACAATGACAAACTTTCCAAATTAGGTACATTTTCAATAACTTTTATACGGTGCTGTTCTTTCGATTTAGATTCCCCGATCGTTGTTGTATACCTCGCCATATGTTCCGACCAGCCTGGTGTATTGTACGGAAAGTCCCAAGACCATAAACCGCCCCGGTCAAATGGAATCATTGCAGCCGCCATGTGCTCCGACCAGCAGCCCTATGGTGCATTCTAAGAAGCACGGGAAATCCTAAAGTACCATAAACCGGCGAGATCAAATGAAACTATTGCAGGCTAGGTCAAAACATAATTGTGAATAGTCATCCCTTAATTTAACCGAGTAGTACCCCGCTGGGTTTTTGTACTCGTTTATTTCCTAGCTTAGTTCACTTTCTTTGATAAAGTAACCATAATTGAATTTTGAATAATAAACTCATAATTATTTGATAACTTGTAATTAGAAGAAATAGACGCAAATACATTGTAAACTCAATACCACAAAATTACCTGTACCTAATTGTATAATAATATTATGTTAATATAGAGCTTTTGATTGATCAAACGAGTAGTAGAGAGTTAACTGAATGCTCGAATTTTATTTGCATAAATATTAACAATCGACTTATAGGAATCTAAAGTCGCTTCATCTTTGAATAGAGAAAGTAGGTAATTTGAGCCTCCAATGTTAGTTTCGGCAAATGGCCCACACACGCCACTAAATATGCCACAAAATTAATTTTTCCATATCGGTTGCAACGTAGTTCGCTTCATAGTTTATTACGGTTTTGAAGTATAATAAATATAAATTATTTGTTTTTCTTACCACTACAGCTGGAAGTTCTTCATTTTGGTACACAAAGGCGAACTTGTTTTCCTTTGCTATATTATAACCGTTTTTAGTTGAAACGCCTTCATAAAATAAGCTATGTCTTAATTCTGGTTCATTAAGTTCATTTTTGATTATAGCGTCGCGCCGTCGCACCACTTTTTGTTTGTTTTCTTGAGTATTTTTATTGTCCCTTTTCCTTGTACTTTGAAAATTTTATCGTTACCTAACTTTACGGTAATATCCTCGTTGAACTCTTCGTAATCGAAAAAATGATCTTTTTTGTAGGTCCATGTATCATTTCCTTCTTGTTTTATTTCGGTTCATTTTCGCGTATTGGACTTTGGCTTGTGCTAACCTTCCTTCGTACTATACAGTTCCTTGCAAAATGTCCTTCCTTTTGACAATTAAAACATACAAGTATCGTTTTTGGTCCATTTGCAATCGATTTTTCTTGAGTGAGCTATAGACGCGTTGCCATTCTGTTCCATCGTTGTTAAACTGATTTCTTGATTTTTCAACGGTTTGTTGCTCTCGTCGACAGACAAACAAGCTTGTCTGAATTTTTCTGGTACTCCTAATAGAATTTTCGTCATTATCGTCATTATTGCGTCGTCTGAATTTCTTACTTCTTTAGCTAAGTTTTCAATTTTAGCTATATGTGGATTGCCATTGAATCATTTTTATCCATCTTATAACTACAGTATCGTTCTTGATTAATATGGTCATTTTAATAGTTTACGATTTCTGATAGTAAACGGTAAAGTTTTTCCAAAACCAACTTCCTTTGCTCTTAGGCAGTTTTCCACTAGAGTTATTAATGATAGACATGGGCGTCGCTTCCAAAATTTCCAGGGGGGGGCGATTCTTTTAAATGCTATTTAGAAAAACGATTAAGTAAAAAATTAAAAATCTGATGTGACATCACATGACTTTCCCATTTTCAAATTACTTTGGAGTTCAATGAAACGAAAAATGTCAAGTATTGATTATCATTACACGCACAAAGATCTTCTTTGCTTCAATTGAGACAAATTTTATTCCTATCTAAAATAATGGGTAGAAGAATCGGGCCTTAACAATTTTCATTCTTTGAAAAAATGGATTCAAGATGGGATTTCAAACAAAATCTAATCAGCTCTTTAGATTACCGTTATAAACCAGTACATAAAATTTCAATGAAATCGGTTCACGAGTTTCGAAAAAATCATGGACGAAAAAATCGCACACAACACATACACGCACATCCGGACATCATTTCAAAATTAATCTCAAATGATTTGTAGGATTCATAGAATATGAAAAAAATGTTAATATTATATTGCAATTGTTAAATTATTATATTTTTTGACAAAAGCCAGGGGGGGGCTCAAGCCCCCCCTTGCCCCCCCTTGGCGACGCCCATGATGATAGATCAATCGCAGAAGTTATTGTAAACATTGCTACAGCATCCTTTTTGTTTCAAGATTGTCTCAACTGAGTAATGAATTTGAAAATATTACTTCAACTTTCGTTTATAAAATTATATTTTTTAATAAGGGAGCGTCCATTAATTACGTAAGGATGATTTTTGTAATTTTTGACCCCCCTTCTCCTCCCCATACATTTATAAAATATTAATAATAAATTATAGGTAAACAGAAAAATTTAAATTAAATTTTACTTATGCAAAATAATCAATCGCGCAGATACATACGTGCAAGAAAGTTTAAATAATTAACAAAATTAAGGTAATCGAACTAATGAGTCAGAAGCACATATTATGGAGTGATGGCTAGGAAGTCGAGAAAACGGTACATGTGTCTATCGCTCTTTACCTTAATTTTGTTAATTATTTAAATTTTACTGACATATTAGTATATATCCTTAGATAAAAGTTAATGAAGATAGAAGTCAATTACAGGAAAAAGTTAATCCAAAAATTTGTAATTAAATAAAAATTAAAGGTCAGTTGTGTATGTGGGAGCTACAGTCATTTCGATATGGATTGTATGCACCACGGATTGTAAGGAATACGTCGGCCCCTTCTTCCACTCATAAGGGTCCGTAAGATTTCCGATACCCCCCTCCCGCAAAACCCTTCCTTACGTAATTAATGGACGGCCCCTGAACCAATGCAATAAATTATCATTTAATAATATCAACGGCACGCCACTGCCAAGTATGCTTTCTTATCTTTGGTAACATTCTAAATATAAAAAAAAGCATTTAGAAATAAGTAGTGGGGGATTCCCACAACTGGTTTATCATTTAACGTTGCGTTTTGCTGATGTGCAGTGATTAAAGTGAACTTGTACACTTTGTTGTTTGTAATATTATCTAGTTTCATTTTGTTTTCTTATCTGCTTGGTTTTGTGTGTTTCATTCTGGTTTCATACTTGGTATAAAACCGTAAATAAATTTCAATCGGTTTTTATAATAATAATAAGAACATAATAAAAAGCAGTAAATAAATTGAATATGGCAACATCACTCAACTATTGGCAAGAAGGGTGTTCACATTATAAAAGATACTGCAGGATTAGAGTATGTACTTTTAAAATTGCACATTATGTAATTACTAAACATTCTTTTTATTTAGGCTCCATGTTGTAATAACATTTATAGTTGTCGATTTTGTCATGATGATAATGAGAAACACGAGTTGAATCGTTACAAAGTTACAGAAGTGGTTTGTAATTATTGTTCTTTCATTCAGCCTATTTCACAAAAGTGTAAGAAATGTAACATGTTTTTTGGAAAGGTAAGTCCTTTAAATTCAGAAGTGTAAGGTATGAAAGTTTCTTTTCCTGTTGTAGTATTATTGCTCGATTTGTAAATTATTTGATAACGAAGACAAGCAACAATTTCACTGCAAATCGTGTGGTGTTTGTCGTGTTGGTGGCCAACAGAATTATTTTCACTGCGATTCGTGTGGTTTATGTTTAGCTCTGAGATTATGCGGAAATCATACGGTATATTTTTTATTTAAACGCTTTTATATTATATTACTAATAACAATGTTTTAGTGTGTAGAAAATGCATCACATACTACTTGTCCTTTATGTGTTGAGGATTTACATTCGTCGATTACTTTATTACACGTTCCTGCTTGTGGACATTTATTACATCAATCTTGTTACGATAAGTTGAAAGAAGATAATATTAACTCAGCTTGTCCAATTTGTCGAGTCAAATTTTAAATTTTTCATTTCATATATTATTACATCCAATTTTAATTTTTTTTAAAGAAAATATTATATTATTACTACAAGTTACCGTAGTAAGGTTTTTATTCAGTTTCACTGCAAAAGATTGCAGTCTTTGTATTCCTATCAACTAATGTAGTGCTAATTTTTTTTTTTTATGTTTACTGGATGTAAATTCTGCCAGGCATTTTATGCATGTGCATTATTTTAAGCACACATTAAATAATTATTTGTAGTTTGTCAATTTTATGGCTGAATGCATGTTTGAAATCTCTATTTTAGGTTTAATATTAATTTTATTTTTATGTTGTGTGCTCTCATACAATAACATGTATGCAAAAAGCACTTAGCAAAATCTGCTTTTATATTCCAATATTATAATGCTAATTTTCTTGCCAGCAATTTTTTATTTATTTCTTGAATTTATATATTAACAGCGTTACTGATAACGATTTTATGTTTCCATTTTGAATAATTATTATATTCTAATAAAATTTAGAAAACGCAAAGTCAGTTCTATAATTTATTAATAGTCCAGTCTTTCTCAGTCATACCTATGCTAACCATTCTTCAATATTTCGTGTTTCTCTACTATTTTTGCTTTATTATTAGTGTAATTAGAGTGAGAACAAACTATGTGTAGATTGGTAGGACAGCACTGACAAGTGCTGTTCCTAAATCCGAGTGCCCAATCTGACTAGAACGGGTGCTTGCATTATGCTACGTTGCGTCGCTTACAGTAGTCGTGCTGCTCTTTCTAGTATTTTTCAAAACGTCAGTTACAGCGCAAAATTGGCTAAATATTACCACAATTTTTTTTATAATGAAAAGAAGATAACGACATGATATCGTTTTTAACATGATTTGATTACATAATATAATATAGATTTTTTTAAATTTTGTTAACCTTTTCGGTCACTACTTTTTGTCTCATTTCTTCAGATCATATACATTACACATTTCATGTTCGTTTAAATGACCTGCGTAACCGAAAGGGTTAAAAGCTTTTTACATCAAAACCGCACAATTAATTAGAATTTCAAGTATATCCTCTGGTAGCTAAACTATCGATTTTTAATTATATCTGCATTAAAAATTTAAAAATAATTAGTATTGTAAGTGACGTTCTCTTTCAAGATAACTTAATAATTTTAAATTTTGCTTTTTATGCAGTATGTATTAGTATTATTATTGTAAACCAGAAACCAATCTTAACCCTATCTTCTGTGTAATAACAATAATCGTCATTTCGAGTCACAAAAATAAAAATGTGGGCTTAAAAAAAGTGGAGAACAGGACGATCAGGTGCTGTTGGTTTTCATCTCAATTCAGGCTCTTTGAAAAACTCGGCAATTTCCTATCAATCAATCAGAGGAAGGTTTTTGATTTCTTCAGGCAACAAGGTAACCGTGACTTGCTTTTAAATGTACAATCTTAGGATTTATCTTTATCATATTAGAAGAAAGCATAAAGTATGGTTTACGCGATATTTTTTTATAATTTTAAGAAAGAAAACACAGCGTAAACTGTGTTTTATGGTTTCTCCAATGATAAATCATAAGAGAAATCCTATAATGTAACCTGCACTTCAGGGTAGAATTAAATTTTTTCCTACATAACTGGACACTAAAAGTTTAATTTCTTGTCCAAATGGTAAATTATGACCGTAAATAAACGCAGTATTACATTAAAAAAAAAGTTTTGTTTTGTAAAATTATTATTAATTTACCAATCGGAAAATTGTAATTAAAAAGGATATCTAAAACCAATGAAGAAGTATGTAGACTGTTAGAGGAGATGTAAAATTGTAAAACCCTTTTATTACTAAAACTTTAAAATTGTTCGTAGCTGTATATAAATTTTCAAATAATGTGAAAACATAAACTCCAACTTCACCTCATATCAACAGCTGACACCTAGTGTCATTGCCAACTTCATTATTATCTAGTTAGAAAATGAAAAGATGTTGAAATCGTGATGTGAAGTTTTTCCAATTTATTTAATACAAAGAAAAATATGGCAGCTACTCCTAGAGCAGAAGGGCCTCCCGAAGAGGTAATAAAACCGATTGGATGTGCACATTATAAAAGAAAATCGAAATTTGTGGTAAGCAATATTTGATAGAAAAGTAGTTCACAAACCTCTAACATACTTTGACTTTATTTTACAAAAATAGCTTGGCACTTATTTTGAATTATGCTAATTCATTCTTGCCCAATTCCTTTTGTTCTTCTTTGTTTTCGCTTAGCAAATGTTTGTTCTGGTACGGCTCTTTGCTGGTTGTCGATTGATTTTAATGTTTTTGTTTTAGACTCCGTGCTGCAGTAAAGTTTACACTTGTCGATTTTGTCACGATGAGAAAGAAGATCACACTGTTAACCGAAAAGAAGTTACGGAACTTATATGTACCTTATGTGAAACTCGGCAACCCGTTCAAGCTGAATGTCAACAATGTGGAATAAGATTTGGAAAAGTAAGAAAGTGTATATTAATTTCAATATTACATACCTACGATTTTTATCCATAACATAAAAATGCTGAAACGTAAGGATAACAAAAAAAAAGATTTGGAAATTTTGAGAAGTTTATAATTCACAATATTTACTTGGGTAATAACTGGACAACTTTAATTAAATTTTTTATAGAAATCTAACTTTGATATTTTTGAAAATGTATTTATCTGGGTTGATGGTATCTCTTTCCATCATAATTATTTTTTCAAGGTGCATTATGTTTGTTACTTAATTATTTAATTAAGAGCAAACTGCATGTTTTAATTATTATTTAATTCATTGTCAAGGATAATGGCACACTTTTCTCAATTTTAAATTACAAATAAGTTGATTAGTTTAAAAAATAATATTTAAGCATTTTGCGTCGTTTCAAGATTGCTTTATTCAATGATTAATAATCACATCGTAGGCAGCTTAAGAATAGGAAATGTTTATTACACACGTTCATGATTTCTTAAAACTAATTTATAAGATTAAAGAAATTACTAAATATTTAATTACATAAATTAGTCGGGGAGGGAATCGGGAATCTAGATGAAATCAATCTATTAATAATTTTTATTGTCTTGTCTATAAAATTTTCAAATAATAAATAATGCTTTAGTACTTGATGATATTTGGTCATAAATATTACCTTGCTTAGAAAGTTTTATAATTTGAAATTATTGAACGTAGAATTGTTTTCAAAAGTTCAGTGTAATAATGGAGGTCAATATCAATCATCATATCTTAATTGATTTAAATTACAATATGAACAAAGTTTTGTGTACTTAATAATCAGACTAAACAAAAATGTTGATCATTAAAATTTCTATTTATGTTAGTATACTTGCTTGGAATGTAATCTATTTGATGATGAAGATAAAAACCAATATCACTGCACCGGTTGTGGGATTTGTCGTATAGGTGGTGCCGATAGATTCTTTCATTGTGAAAAGTGCAATATGTGTTTACCTATTCAGCTTAAAAATGGCCACAAGGTGAGAAATGTTTTTTTATTTAAATGAACAAATAATGTTAGATTTTGATGGTTTTAGTGTGTGGAAAATGTATCACGTGCCAATTGTCCTGTTTGTTTGGAAGATATTCATACGTCTCGCATTCCTTGCCACATACCAGACTGTGGTCACTTATTACATCGAACGTGTTTCGAGCAATTATTACATTCAGGCCATTATGCGTGTCCTATTTGCCAGACGTCACTTTTGGATATGAGTCAGTTATGGAAATATTTAGATAATGAAGTCGCACATACTCCAATGCCCACTGAATATAGTAATTATATGGCAGATATACTTTGCAAGGACTGCCACAAAGTAAGAATACTTCTTTGATTTTTAGCGATTATTTTGATTTCATATAATTTTTAGGAGAGCATGGTGAAGTTTCATGTTGTGGGATTGAAATGTACTCACTGTGGTTCTTATAATACCTGCCGTAATAAAGGTCCCCCGTGTCCTGTAGCAGGTAAATTTAAATAAAACATTTTTTTGCAATTTTTAACACATCAACATTTTAGTAGTAACGTTTTCATTCTATAATATTTGTAAAAAAATATAAATTGTTCTATTAGGATTAAAAGCTAATTCTTAGCAAAAAAAAAGCAAAGTCCTATTTGTTTATGGTCAGTTATTGTGTCCTAATTGTCGTATATTATTACTTTTAGGTCATAATTAAACTGATTAGCAGATAATTAACCAACAGATATTTTACTTTAATCGTTCTATCTAAATTTTCTTCAAATATTTAGTTTTTCATGTATATATGCAGCTTAATGCTAGTTCTAACTATATTGCAACGTTAGAACATTGTAACTGCTCTAGATATTCGTAAATTCAACTAAATATATTGTCCTATGAGCAAAATATAAAAGTATTGACATTTCTCACTTAGGACGATTTAACTAGCATATAACATTGAGGGCCAATTTCATAATGAATTTTATAGGAAGCGTTAAAATTAAAACCGCTTTGAAAGCCAAGTTGATCATTTTGATTGGTTTGTTTTGTCTTAAAAGCAGTTTTAAATATAACGCTGCTTTTAAAATTTATTATGAAATTGGCCCTTAATTTGATTTATTTGAGTACTTGTTTCACCACTGTTCAGTTAAAATAAAATTTGAAGTTAGAAGTGTCATAATTTAATATTTCATTTTTTGATTTTAATTAAAAATAGCAAGAAATATGTACTTACTCGTGAGAAAAACACTCACATTTTGCAACTTATTGTATAAAATACTATTTTTTTATTTTGATTAATTTGGTTTTTAGTAAATACGGGTACCAGCAATACTAACAGATTCAATGACGAAAATGGTGATGGTGGCAGTGACGATCCTCAATATGTTCAAGTACATCAGTCCAGAAATGCATAAATTATGCAATTTATCAATTATTTTGTTTATTTAATATTTTTATATAAGTAAATTTATTCGCATTATTAATAATATATTAACAATTTATTAATTATTGATGATTGGGGTCAAGTGTTTGTTGTTGAAATTGAAAAAATCCAAATTAAAATGTTTTGCATTGCCAGGAATTTAATTATGTGCCTGCTTATTTTTAAATAAAATATTTTAAGCTCATTTGCAATAATTTTAAAAATGATTTTGTTTTTGTTACTTAATTTTATTTAACTTTTTTTTTTAAAGAAAATCTGTTGTAGTATTACTTATTACGCTTGTTAGAGTAGTAGAATCTCAAAGATCGTGTTATGCCTGCTGTAGAACTTGGAACATTTGCAAAAACCGTTTTTATAAAAAATTTGTTGGTTAGTTTTGTCTCGGTTGAAAAGAATGTATTGTGTGAGCGAGTACTGGTGCACAACAAAGTTGATATACAATTATTATTAAAATGAGGTTTTTGTGTAAATTAAGTGAAAGTGTCAATAAATGTGCAACAAGATCTATACCAGTGGTCGCCAACCTTTTTAATGTGGTGAGCTACTTTGATAATTTTGAAATAAACAGTGAACTACCTAAATTTTTTATAAGCATTTCTTAAAGGGGTTTTGCTTTTATAATTTTTATTTTTATAAAATCATTACTTTGTATATTTACAATATCTTGTGCGAGCTACCACAATTGTCTTTGCTAGCTACTGGTAGCTTGCGATCGACGGGTTGGCGAACACTGATCTATACCATTAACCCTAAACCCATTGGTATTTATTATATAAGAGTTTTAGATATTGCATCGAATAAATCATGATATGATCATGAATTAGCTGTATTTTATATATTTTGATGTGATATCTAATTTGTGATTTTATTCCATCATTATTTTATGTAGCAAAATGAGTTTTATATATTTTTAAAGGTGTAATATTTACTAGATTTGAGTACGATTGTTGTATTTACTACATTGATGTATTATAAATGTTATATAACGTGAATTATAGGTACTGCGCATAAAAGTATTATGAATTGTATTTATAGTAAAATAAAACTTTTGGCTCGGTGTTGATTTAAAGATTGTGATGTTGATTTTTGTAAGATTGTAAATGAAATATTTTCTTAGTTTTTTAATTTTAAGTGCTAGATAATGAACAGAGGTGGATTTACCTATGTCGTGGGTTTAAATTTTATTTTGAGATATAGGTTCTATTTGTTAAACACTTGCATTGTTTGGTAATTTATGATTACTAGGATGAATAATTATTGTTACACAAGATTACAATAAATAAATGATCTAATTTTGCACAATTATGTTTCCTGGTATGCTTTTTGTATATTAACTATGTGTTTCTTGCTATAGACTTGGACCATTTAAGTCAGTGTCTGAAAATACTAGGAAATAGGATAAATTCATTTAATTATGAAATTTATTTTAGAATCACAATTTTTTCTATCAACAAAGGCCAAAATATGATGTCATATTGCTCATTGCTGTTGCAAATGTATAGCTTTAAGGAAATTATTTGGTGACCTTTATTATCAAGGACCAGTGATTGATACATCAAAGGTGATTTACATTATAATGTTCAAAGAAGGCGTAAAAACAATAATAACTTTAGGAGCCAGTAATAATAATTAATAAATTAGGAAGTTTGTGATTAAAATGTGAATTGTCGAGCTTGGTTTTAGTTAATTGTAAATAATTTTATTTAATATTTGTAAATCTTATTATTTCACCTTTGGTATTATGAAAACATTCTACATCATTTTAAGTATAAATAAATTATATAAAGACTTGATTTTTCTTTAAGTTTCATTTTGGGAAAGTGCTTGGTGGTAGAATTTGAATGAATTCAGATGAATAATTTAAATATGCAAGCAATTTACAAAACTGTTATATTCCTATGTACTAGTTTGACAACTGATTAGGCGCTCTGTATAAACGAAAGTTGTATAACATTTTGAATTATTTATTATTACGTACACGAGTGACCAAAATGTTTGTTAATAGGTAGTATTATAATTTGTTCTAACTTATACTTTACTTACTTTGAAATTTATGTTGCAGTCTCTTTCTCTATAGCATTTAAAAATGAAATACTGTAAGGTATTCTATGTTGAACGTACTCGAACATATTTGTAAACTTGCGCAAGATTTGCATGCATTAACCCTTTAACTACAGCTGTCGTTAATAGACAAAACGAAACTCTTGTGAGGTACGGCTGCATTCAATAAGCGATTTGATATATTAACTTGTCTTCGGGTATCGCTTATTGACAAATTTTTTATTATTATAAAGTATTTTTGCATTCCGACGAACGGTTTTGTGAATATATACCAGTAGTTAAAGGGTTAAACTAGTTGACAATTTTAGTTTGAAAACTTATTACATACCAAAGGGGCTTATTCCTAATCTTAATATCCAAATGAATTAGCAGCAAACCATTAGCGAAATGCAAAAAATTTCATACTTATATAAAAAAAATACCAAGTGTGATTAACATTAGTTTATTTTCACAAAACTTTTTCAATGTAAAAAAATACAGTAAGTAAAAATATTAAATTTAATGAAATTTAGTTACTTAAATGTAAAATTAATAAAAAAAAAATATATTTGAATATTCAGTCTCGTATTCTAGTGTTCCCCTAGTAAAATATCATTTGACATACATAGCTATAGGTACTTTTTCATAGGAACTTCAAATGCACTTTTATTGTTAAAAGTGGCTAATATTGATTTATTATTATAATTATCTTATAAACTAAACTCTTTTTTTTTTGTTTTACAAAAATTTTAAATACAAATTTTAAAAATCCAATTTTTCCTTTTCCTTCGAAAAATTTAAAAAAAAGTCACTCTTTGAGTGGTTTGTCACAATCACTTAAATTTAAAGACAAAGTTTTTAATCACGTAATTCAGTGTAAGAAATGTATATAGGTATTTTTATAAAATACAATAAATTTAAAAAAAATTAAAAGGTTAAAATTTTTAAAAGTTAAATTAAAAAATTATTTTGTTTTCAATTGCATTGAAATTTTAAACATTTGCAGTCAGCTTAAAATGCGTTTTAATTTTTCACTTTATCAAAAAATTAATTACTTTTGCATCTAATGTTGGAATAATCAAAATTGATAATTATGTAACTTATGAGTTAATATGAAAATCTTGAACTATATAATTATCTTAAATTGAATTTGACAAAAATGTAATTATAATCGACAATTTTAATTTATATAATCTTTTATTTTGAAAACGAAAGCATTAATCAAAACTTTTCATTTTTTAATAAAGTTTACTTTATGTTAGTTTCAAAATCAAAATTTTTAATGAAGCAAAATTGGGAATTATTAAATAATTAAATTTTTTTCAGTTTCATACCGAGATAATTACAGTTCAAGATTTGATTCCCCCATAGCTACATAGCAACATGCAATAAATCATTCAAAAAAAAAATTTTTTAATTGATTTTGATCATTAAAATATTGTTATTTAATATTAATATACAATTGCATATTTCCAGCGCTATCGGATAATGGTGTTATTTCAATTTTTAATAATAGCGCTTTTTTGACCGATGTAATTTCAGACTAATTTCCCACAAAAGTCAAAATAATTTCAAGATATCACTTTACAATAACGAGAAAATTGAAAATAAAATAAATTACCCACAATACTGCAAAAGGTCAACTACGTCAATTACAGTGTGCCCATAAAATTCCACTGTATTTCTGAGTTTCTAAAATTTTACAATAATTTAAAATTTTTATGGTTTTAATAAACTTTTTTTGAGTTATTATTTTGATTTAAGAGATTAAATTTTTAATGGGCAAGTTATACAAAACACCTATATCACATTATTAGTAATATTTACTAATATTATCACTAGTGAAATTCGAAAATTTTTTAAAAGTAGTTAAGATAAATAAGCCATTTCTTACACTGATTTAAAAAAAACTAAATCTAGTTACCCACTAAGTATAAAGAAGAAGTTAACCAATTAGGTATTGGTTAACACTTCAAGGGTAATTAATATTGCTGTATTTTTAAAGTATACCAAACTTAATATCTAGAGCACAAAAATTAACTTTAAAATAATAAATTGTATAAAATAAAGTAACTCCATACATTTAGGAAAGCATGGAACATTTATGAAAAAAAAATTTAAAAAACTTTTCAGTTTAAAAATAACATCAAACCGAAATAGTTATAAAATAGCAATAATTTAGTTAAAATTTTTCTTACGGTTTACATTAATACTAAACGGTTATTGCCAAGATCTGCAACTAAAATACGACCATCGGGTGTTAAGCAGATTCCATTGGCACGCTCCATTTCTCCGGCTCTAGTTCCTGATCGCCCAGCTGTAAATACATGTTGTCCAGTGTGACGGAAAGCTTTGATTTGATTTTCTCGCGAATCTGCGACTACAATGTTACCAAAGTCATCGCAGACAATGCCTTGTGGTCGAAGAAATTGTTTTTCAAGTTGTAATACCCGATATTTTTTTAAATCGTGGGTAATGGCAACAACACAAAGATTTTGAAAATCGGTTACCAATATGTCGCCAGTAGGAGTAAAGCAGACACTTCGAGGAGAAGGGTCACCCTTTGGCTTTCTTACAGAAAAAATACTGTCGAAACAAAATTTTCCTTTGAAATTTCCATGTAAATCAAATAATTGGATGCGCTTATTGCGGCTGTCAGTAACCACAAAATCTCCTTTCATATTAACTGCTACATCCCAAGGATAATGAAATTCACCATCGTTGCTACCGAAGTCAGGACCACCAATTGTAGTTATTGATTCGCCATTAGTTGTCAAAATTTGAATGCGATGGTTATCTTTATCGGCAACAATTAATCTACCCAATAAATCAATTGCTACTCCAGTTGGACGATTAAACTCAACCTGGTTAGTACCACATTTACCTATACCGCCAAGAAAGGTACCATCAGATTTAAATATAGCAATTCTGTTATTACTACGATCTCCAACGTAAATAGTACCATTCTGATCGCAACATACTCCCCACGGACGACACAGTATCCCTTGTCCAATAACGACGGGCCTGGATGGGTGTGATAGTCTTATCATGTAAGGTATTCCTAATATTGCACGTCCCTTTCTGCACAAATCCTGCGTTACCACTCGATTATTGGTATCGTTCATTTC
Source organism: Cantharis lateralis (assembly GCA_963170105.1). Taxonomy (NCBI): domain Eukaryota; kingdom Metazoa; phylum Arthropoda; class Insecta; order Coleoptera; family Cantharidae; genus Cantharis; species Cantharis lateralis. The sequence goes on along the minus strand of OY720624.1, from coordinate 55,904,838 downwards.
ATTTTTCAAAGATCCAAACGAAGCTATATTATGTTGCATACGAACATCTCCTTTCTGAAATGATACAACTGAAGGGTTAAATGGGGTAATACTGTTCATCTTATAGTTAAGGCTTCTTATTTCTTTGCGAACAGACTCATTAACTTTTTTTATCTCTTCCAAATTATTTGAGTTTTGAATGCCAATCAATGCATCATTTAATTGGGTAATTTTTAAATTATACTCATTAAAATCTTGTATTTTCATAGTCAGTACCTTTAATTGTTTATCTTTTTGCTCCTCTAAAGTCGTAATTATTTCTCTCTCACGCTTTTCTATAAATTCGATATTTCTATAAGCAAAAAAATTTGGATGAATTTTAGATATAACAACCTGTTGGTGGTCAATAAAAACAAAAAATAATATTATCAATATTAATTAATTAAGCAGGTGCTTTCCGCTCTCTAGCTTGCCGGTGTACACTTTAAGCTAAGCGCACGATCTAATATAAAATAACAATAAAAAATACTTACGCTTGAGAAGAGTTTTGAACATCTGTCTTCACATTTGAAAAGTTGAAATGTACATCTGCTTCTAAAGCAGAATATTTTTCGAGGTGATTGCAGACAGAGGATCTAACTCGAACCAAGTCTTTGATGAGCATTTCGCGGATTTTTCTTTCTTCGTTATTAATTGCGGATATCATTTGGGTAGCCAGCTGCTCATACGATCTATAATTTTCTAATGCGGTCGGATGCCTGGCCATAGATCCTGCCTATATTTACAATAATGATAAAATAATGGCAAATAAAATTTGGAAGGAGATAGAAATTGTACTAACTTGAGTGGATCCAACACATAAAGAATGTGGTACGTTACGTACATCTTTTGAAAATTTAATGATTCTGTGATCGCAAGTAATACGCAATCGCTGATGATCAACACATCTATCATAAAATGAATTATTGTAATCTTGACATTTAGATAAAGCAAATTCTCCATTATTATAAGTGTCACAAGCTTTACTCTATAAGTGATTCCGTAAAGGTTAATCGATATAGAATTATTAAATTGCTCCATTTAGAAGAGACTGAAGGTGGGAATAATAATTGTTACATAATTATTTGCAACTTACCTCATTCGAATTTAGAACAATTGGATTCTTTTTGCTAATTAATGATATATTATTTAACGATTCCACTTGCCGACTTGAAGAACTACCAATATTAGAATTATGTGGACCAAAAAAAGCGTTATTTGATGGACGGTTTGAGCCAGGAGCTAGGTTTGTATAGGCACGTCGTTCGTAATGGTGTATTGGAAAACTTGGGTCCGAATTAGGCATTGACCTTCCCGATGTATTTAGAGATGAATCATTTGGTGAACGTTGCATTGGATAAGGACGATTTGATCCAGGAGCTAAATTTAATTCACCATTATTGTTTCTTGTTCTTGGAACATTACAAATCAGATTGGATGATATTGGCATTACGAATAGATTATTTGAAGTTGCACTACGTCGTTCTGATCCAGGAGCACGATTCATACATTTATTATCATTTTGTAATTTACCATTAAAAACAACGTTGGATGACATGTTTTTTTTAACCTTTAATGGGAATTTAAGTTGGAACTGAAAGTAAAATATAATTTAAACACAGGAGGATTTAAGGTAAAATGAAATTTGACCAACTTATTTTTTATTTGCATAGATACTGAACATTTTAAAATAAAATTCGAAAAAAATTCTCTAAACTAATAATTAATTTTTTTTAATAATTTCAAAATAATGTGTCAAAAATGATCCATGGAAACTTGTTCTGTCAATCACCAATATTAATTTAAATTTTACGTTAGTAACATTATTTTTTATTAAACAGTTCAGTTATTAAATACTTTTTTTGCGCGGAAATAACTGGGGAGCAATCTCACCAAAAAGTTTTTAAATCAGAAAACGGCCGTAAAACTATAAAATGCTATGTTTCACCTACAGCTAGTAGTTTTGAATTTTACCCAAAAGTATCGGTCACTTTTTTTGGTGACGCCTTTTGATTTTTCTCAAAATTTTATATTATGCTTTTGAGATCGATGAAAAACGCGTTCTTCATTTTTTTCAATTTATGACTGATGACTATGTGCTTGTGAAAAATAATTTTATTTCAAATTTTTGAATTTGAATGCTTTTTCAATGAAAAAATATGATTTTGATACAAATTATTGCGTTCATCGTTTATTTTTAATTTAATGGAAAAAAAGTTGTTTTTCGAACTGTATATATGCGTCTGATATTTTTGAAAAAATTTTCAAAATAACTTCGATAAATATAAAAATTTTTAAATCTGGTCTGATTATGGGTAAACATTTAATTCTATTTTTTTTTCTAATTCGAAAATTTAAATTTTTCTAAATCGTATGTTCTGTGACTCAATGATTTGGAAAAATTTAAATTTTCGAACGTTTCGAACCAAGAGAAAATAGAAATAAATGTTTACCCACGATCAGACTAGATTAAAATTTTGAGAATATTTTCAAAAAAATCGAGAGGGCATACATCTCGATAAACAACATTTTTTGCATTGAGAGCAGGTTCTCACCGACAAAGATGGATATAATATTTCAATGCAATAGAAAGAGACCGAAATATATTAGAATATCTCGATTCTAACAAAAAGTATTGTACATTCATGAATAACTAATATATAAATATATTATTATAATACTTTTTGTTACAATCAAGAAATTGTAATGAACGCAATAATTTGAATCAAAATCATATCTTTTCATTGAATGAGCATTCAAAATCATAAATTTTCAAAGAAACCCAATCCGATTTGTGAATCTTTTGCAAAGTTATGACTTTTGAACATTTGAAAAAAATCACTTTTCAAAAGCGGATGGTCAAATCTTAAAAACAAATAAAATTTTGAGAAAAATCGATAAGGGTCACCCAAAAAGGTGGCCGATTTGACGTGGAATGCCCCACATACTCATTATTTTTAATTTATAAAGTCATATAAAAAAGTATGTGTGACTTGGATCAAAAAGAGCTGATGTCCAAAATGGTAGTTTTGCTTTTTCAAAAGCTTATCATATCATTTTTGCCTGTAATGATTTGATTTGGGACATTGGCCTACTTTCCCATTTATGTAGTAAAGAAAAGTATTGTAATCGAATAAAAAAAAATTTGAGTTAGCATTTTTTCCATAGTCTATGAGTCCATACAAATCGTTTGAAACTAATTTTGGAATGATGTCCGGATGTGTGTGTGCGTGTGTTTTGTGCGATTTTTTCGTTCACGATTTTTCCGAAGCGCGTGAACCGATTTCATTGAAATTTTATATACAGGTTTATAGCAATAATCTATATTTGAATTTGCTTGAAATCCCTCCATATTGACTCCATTTTTTCAAAGAATGAAAATTGTTAAAGCCCGGTTCTCCTTCCCATTATAATAGATAGTAATGAAATTAGTCTCAATCGAAAGAAAACTTCTTTGCGCGTCTAATGATAACCAATACTTGCCATATTTCTTCTCAATTACTATTGAAAAAAATTTATTGATTTCCAAAGTATTTTGAAAATGGGAAAGTAATGTGATGTCACATCAGATTTTCTTTTTCTTGTCGTAATAATAAAAGGCACTCAAAAGAATACATTGGCGATTGCATCAAAAAATCAAAATAATGGCTCTTTTTGATCTAACAAATCCACAGAAATCGCTTTGAAATTGAGGGGTAATGTTTTTGAAGTTATTTGAGAAAATATCGCTATTTTAGAAAAAAATATTATTCTAATTAAAAAGGAAAACATTGATTTAATAAAAAATGGAAGTTAATTTATCAATAATTGAAGGCCTTTATTTAAAAATCAATGCAAGCGGAATTATTAAAAATGTATCCAAATATTATGTTAATATTTGGTATTTTCTTAGTGATTTTGATAACATTTTCTGAGACTTCAAAATTTGATAGAATTGCAAAATAACTTGAAAATAAAATTTCAAAACTTTTAAAAAACAATAGGTACATTTCCGAATACATTATCAAAAAATAATACTACTGCTAAATAATATTAAAGTGATATTATCTTCATCAGATGTTTCTCGTACCTATGATTACGAAAAATTACAATTTAACATTTTTCTTTTTGTTTTAAAGTCATCCAGAAATATTTTGAAACTTACTTTGGGATGTGGTAGTAGTATTTTTGAAATTTTTTTAAAATTCCAATTTTTCAAGTGCAAGGTACTATGTGGTACTATATTATTAATTTACAGAAAATGAGGGAAATATCCTTTAACGTATTATTATCCAACGTGAAAGTATTTTCTATTCACTTAATCATAACGATTGGAACTATGTAGATCACTATTAAAATTTCGATTTTTAAAATTCAAATTTGAAATTACTCGAAAAAAGTTTCCTTTGCATAGTAATTATGTTTAGATGATACATATCTACGCTATAATATATTCTGTATACCGGCTGATCACTGATCAACCTTACACCCAATAATAGGGAAATAATTTTTTTTTTTAATTCCTGTTTCCCATTATAACGAATAAGATTGAAAAATATATTAATTTAAAGAGATATTTTTTCCGCTTCGAAAGATACCCAACATTTGATATGTTCTTTAATTATTATATTAAAAACTCAAGTGTCCCCCGGTATATATGTACAAATGAGTGAAAATATATTAAAATTATATCAGTTTATTCTAACTTTTTTTAATAAACAGAAATGCAGAAAAATATTATCCACAAAGATATTTATATATAAAATAATAAAATGAGTTTCGAAAAGACCAACATTTCTTTTGCAAATTTCTATTATCAGATCACTAATGGTCGTTCAAATTTCTTTACAATTTAAAAAAAAATTTATAATGCTAAATTATTTCAAGACCTTTTCAAATTCTAAAGAACAGGTAACCTACCTGTAGATTACCTGCAAGTAAAAATACCTGCCCTTGGTTTTGTAAGAAATTTTAGTTTATTTCACCCTTGTCAAGCAAAAATTTACCAAGGACGCCATTTTCATTTTAGCTATCTTTTGTAGATGCCCAAGAGAAGGATTAATACAAATAGACAGTTCTGAAATTCATGTTTCTAAATAAAAGGCGAAAATCAAATTTTGATTTTAATTTAAATTTGAAATGTCAAAGTTGAATTTATTTTATCAGTATTTGCTCACAAGATAATTTTTCTTTATTTTCAAATCTGTAAGCAATACTTTCTAAACTAAAAATCAATAAGTGCTTTGAAATTCCACAAAAGGGACCCTATTTCCAAGAATTGAGATAATCTACGCAGTAAGTTACCAAGCATGCGCCCTTTGTGATTTTATGGTTGTTGCGGATGTGCGGGCCATGATGCTAGGGCATGAATAAACACAAAAATACCCCTACCAGCACATGCCGATCTTAATGTTTGTTATATTTGGGTAGGTCAGGATTTTATGTTGCCGTTATCTGAATATGTGGACCAAATCATTATTGATCATTATTTTATTACAGTTTTAGTTCTATCTATAAAAATACATAAAATTGTGTAAACAAAAATAGAAAATAATTATTTGCATTGTGATAAATTTACCATTTACCTTACGATGATACTTTAATTGTGCAGAAGTAGAAATATAATGGCCTAAAATAATTATTAGAATTTTAAAATTTATATTAATTTGTTGTCCCCAAATAATTTTTTTTATAAAAATAAGTATATTGAAACAAAAGCAATTTAGAACTTACAAAACTACGAAAGGGAAAAATTCGGTGCTATAATTAATTCCAAGTTCCAATTCCATTCCAAAACCAACCCAATTAATATTGTAAAAATATTTCTTGTAGCGAATATTGTCCTAGCACCATACTGAACACGCCAGCCCCAAAAAATGCATTGTGAAATGTATCCATTAATTTTGAAATTTTTCAATTGAATGTTTCTAAATTAAATTAAAATCCTAAAAATGCTGAAATATTAAGAAAACCACAACCCAGGTACATAATATTATATAATAATTATTTTTCTGTCTATAAAATATTTTCGAATTTTCAAAACACAATATTTATATTCATAAAGGCATATCGAGTACGAATCGATCAATATTAATGTTTCAATTTGAACCCTACAAATTAATATTATAATATCTCAAAATTGATAAATAGTTTCTTTTTCTAATGTGTATAAGAATACACAAAACGTAAAATGGCAAAATGTTAACTAACCAAAAATAAATTTATGTGTCTTAAATTATGATAAAAAATTATATCTACTAAATAAAAATAATTAAAATTACTTACATTTTTGAGCTAATAATTTCTGCTAAGGCGGTCTTGGTCCTAATTACATTAGATTTCACCAAAGACTGACTAGTCTGTATAAAATTTCTGCCTCTATTGATATGTCCATATCCCCTCCCCCACACTTATGAAGGGTACTACTACCCTTACCCAACAAGGGTACATTTAACATCTTTTCTCCTTTGCAAAAATTCATCTATCTCACATTAAGTAAGCTTCAGCGAGACGAAGAAAAAATTATTTCGTACTATGAAATCTATAATGTTTGGAAATATTTTGGGAATAGGTAACTTACCTAAATAATTTCAAAAGACGTTTTAAAAAAGTTATTTTTCACATAAAAAATTGCATCAAATTATTAATTTAGATCATTATTGCGATTTAGATATAATAAGATATTATAATACAGAGACAATAACACAAGACCTTATAGGTTTCTCAATTGTCAATGGTTTCTCGAAACATGGATTTCAGATTATCAGATTTTATTGTTTCTTGTACAAGAACAGTTTGTTTCTTTATTTTCCAGTGAAAATGAGTTGGTCGCAGGGGCGGACTGGCTTCTCAAATGTTAGGGTAATTTCTAGAAAAATGGCACCCTTCAAATAAAATTGAAGTTGTTTAGTTTTCTATGATATCGGGTAATAAGGTATTATACAGCAAGAAGTTTTACGATTAGAATTATTATATATAGTTCAATTTTTATGTAATCGAACTTTTAATGATATTCCCCCCTCCCAGTATAAGCAAAATTAAGAAAATCACGACCCCCCCCCCCCCGACCAAATGATTAGATGATAGAATTTTTTCAAAACGTTTAGTCAAAATTAATATTTAAAAATACTTATATGCTACTTAAATAGTAGTGGTAGTAGTACGTCAATTCTCGGAACACTCATTTATTTCAAATAATAATTATGAAAAAAATTCGGTATAACCAAAATAAAAAATAGTATTATTATTTATTAATTTAAATTATAAATATTATTTTGAAAATATTTTCATTGTTTTCTAATTTTTTTATCTTACGTAAGATTTATAATATCCCCCCCTCCCTTTGTCGGTAAAAATGAGAAATTGATGTAATAATTTATTATATTATCATCATCATCTACACATAGACCAGCGTAGCGGTCCGTTACATCACTCAAACTGATCTCGCCACCTCCTTCTGGGGCCGCCTACAGATTTTTATATTATATTATTTTATATTTGTAACGACTTATGCCCGGTTTATTTTTTTGTTATTTTATAGACAACTATATAAAATTTTGATTTCTTCAATTAAAAAAAAAAACGTTTAATTTTAATTATTATATAATATATTATGTAATATTAAAAAAATGTAGTTTAATTAGTAAATCGCGTTTCTAATGTTTTGAAAAAATTCTGTAAGTAACTAACTATGACTAATTCTACAAATTTTAGCCTAGCTTTGAAAATAATATTCTATTCAATGTGACTATAATAATATTGTGTTGTACAGCAATTAATTTTATAAAACAAATGTAGGTACTATGAGACTAAAGTTTATGGCGGGGGGTGGAGGTAATTAAATATTTTTCGATAAAAGTGATGGTATACCTACTATTTTTTTTTAATTTGACCTTATTTTTAAATCTTTTAAAAATCATGGAGGCATAGATGTCCCCTTGTATCCGCCCTCTAATGAATGACATTTGACTACAAATGTTCCACTAATACCATAAATATCGACAGAAGACGGTTACCCCCAAGTTAAGAAAAACTTTATATTGATCGTTTTTAAAATTAAGTGTATTAATTTTTTCGTGGTTCGGTTGGTTCCACAAATTGGAAAAATTTGTGTACGATGGCCTGTTACGAACTGCCAAGCGAGTGCTCATAGTTTACGAGTTCAGTAAACGAGTGGCTTAGAACCTTTTAACTTATTGAAATTTATGTCCTATTAAAAACTATATAATTACGTATTAGGAATTAAATTCAAAATTTTAAATACTCTCGACTGTAAAAAAATTTCCAAAAATATAATTAGTAGTAATAAAAGCACTGTTTCCTTTAAACAGAAAAAATAATTTCTTATTCGCTCAACAACATAAACTCTCGAACACTTTGCTCGAAAAATTAACGTACCATCCCCCATAACAAATTTTAAATATTTATAAATATTACTATAAATAATAATAAGGGAAACTTAAAATTGTTCCACTCCCAAAATCTGTTTATACATTTCATATTAAAAATTCTCCATTTCCCTTACCTCAAAATAATTATTTAAAATTTGTTATGGCAGGGGGGGGGGTAGTTTTTCGAGTTAAGTGTTCGAGAGTTCGTGTTATTGGGTGAAGAAGAAATTTTTTTTACAACCAATTTTTTAAATATATTTTATTTTACTTTTAGAAGTGTACCTACTATATATATATATGTTTTGTCAAAATGTATAGGAGAAACGGAATATATTCGCTATCTAAGCTGCTAGTGAAAAGCAGGTTATTAATTATTATGGTCAGAAAATAAAGAAGGGAACTCCAGTAAAGTCATATTTGTTGAAAATAATTTAACCCCCCTCCCCAAATTGTTGAAATAAAACTTGAAATTTTTTAAAACCGAACTGTAAAATTTTATTTCAACCATAACTTTTTAAAAGTTGAAAACAAAACAGAATGCAACAGAAAAAATAGAATGTATAAAATTTCTTGGATGACTATTTTTCGAAAATAGTTTGCTTAGGTCCAGTTTTTCAGAACACATTTTAATGCAATAAATTTCAACTTTTATTATTCCTTATTGAAAAATATTACCACTTTTTATAATACAATTTTATAATAATTGAAATATTACTTATTCTAAATTTTTGGATAGTTCGATTCAGTTTGGAATCGCTCATGTTTTGAATATTATAATATTTCAGTTTCTGAATCGTGAACTTCGTCATCATCATCGTCGGTATTGTCGTCCGGGTCTATATTTGCACATAACTGTAAAAATTCTTCATATTCTATAAACTTGCACTTATTGTTTTCAAAACTGTATCTGCGAAATGTACCATTCAAACCTACAGCTAAAATACAATTAATTAATTTCAATTGTACTACTACAAGTTAGAAGTATGTTTTTTGTACTTACCAATAATCATTTTAGACTCAATAAATGCACATATGAACTTGCATTCGGAATTTGTTGCGAATGTGGCTATCGATCGACCAGCATCTACTAAATTCCTAATCGAAAGAAGAAAAAGTAAATTTAATAGATAACAAAATATAAATACAATTTATTTAGATGGTGCTTACATAGGAAAGATTTTGGAGTTGGTTGTAGAAAAAATATGTACTGTTCCTTTATCGCTGCAGCAAGCAATATATTGGGAATCTTGACTAAAGTTTAAGCTAAAACAATCCGTTGGATAAAATATGCTCAATTAAGAAATTAATTGTTACCTATAAATATTAGCAGGGTTTGTTCCTCTTCTAAATTCCATAATTTTGTTTTTCTTAGTGGTATCCCAAATTCTTATAATTGTTCCTTTTTCGGAAGTAGTTGCTAACATATTGCCTTGGAAATTTAAAACCATTGAGCTGATGTTAGCTTTGTGAGCTACAAATTGTTTGCCCGTGTATGAGGATGTCTTGCAATTTCTTAAATTCTGAAAAATATTAGTTAGTTGATAAGGTAATAAAGTAGGTTTACAGTTAACCATAATATAAACAGCTCCCTTGTCTACAAATGGAGAAACAATTAACTGTAGTGGAGAAGTATTACATGATGTTATATCGCATAAACCCTTATGATTATCGAAAGTAAGAAAATTAAATAACGGCGTTGGCTTAACAAACACACCACGCTGATAATTTAACTTGTAAACGTGTGTTTCTGATCGAAGAATAATGGCCATTCTAAAAATGATAATGTAAACAATTTATTATAACACAGTAAAATTTTAGGGATAGTTACATGTTTTGTCGAAATCGAATTCCGCAAATTCCCTGACTAAAAGTAATACGCATTTTAATTTTCTTTTTACAGTCATCGTAGAGTTGAAACGTATTTGGTTCATTTGTCGTCACTATTCCAATAACATTTGTCCGACGTAACATTTCGCAAAGAAATATAGAACCGAACATTCTGATATCTACAAATAATCAGTTTGTTAAAAAAATAATATACCAATAATAAATTATTTTTATTACATACCAATTTCGGAAATTTCCCGTAAAGGACTTGTGTTAAATATCCTGAGGTGATTCTTAGTATTGCAAATAAAACAGCCTAAAATATAAAGTTGTAATTTTTTTGAAAATAATTAAAAATTATACATAAGCATATTATGTTACCATAATTATCGTTAAATGAAATCCTTTTCACAATATTTTCATTTACCTGACGCGCTTTTGACGACATTTTAAATATAACAATTTTAAATATCTAATAGTCAGATATATTACAGTTTCTTGTACGTGGACTTCTTGACTAAAATAAACTTTGGCAATCCCTATGTCGACCAGATAAAAATATTTGTAAGGGTAGCTACCATTATATAGAACCTACTGGTTCGGTATTTTGGTATTTTTAATGCCTCTCCCAGGTCAGAACTTAGTCTGCTATTTACAAAATTTTTTAAAAGTTGCAAAAACGTGTTAGTTAGGATTTGTGTGTATTATTATTTTAATCCTTTTCAAATCTTTAAGTAACAGAAGGAGTAATCCTAATACTTAAAGTAAATATAATTTAATATCAGTTCTTTTTATTATAATTTTATATAGTACATAATATGTACTTAGTTGGAAAAATAAATTTTTAATGTATATGATGTGGCTGAAGTTAGATTCAGATTTGGATTTAGATTCAGATTTACTTTTTTACAGTGGACCGACTAAATCATTAATTTGAAAATAAAATTTTAAACTGTCTTTTAATTCAAATTTCTACATACGAAATAATCATTAAGGATAAATTACTAGCTAATAATAACAAACACCACATATTCTGTATACTAAGATGGAATAGCAATTTGTATTTTGATAAGCTTACAGCAATTAAAAATGACAAAGTACTACTATCTACTAATAACATTATTAAATTTTTTTATAATATTATAAATTATAATAACGGCCCTTTGTGCCGTGGTAAAAATTTCATACCCTCCAAATTCGTCCTTGGGGTGATTTGCAACTCAGATAATATTATTTACGAAATATCGCAGTGTGTTACATTCTTACCAATGCCTTTAATTAGACAATATTCAGCCCTACTTGGGAAAAATATTTGGATAATATCCAAATCTGAATCTAACTTCAGGCACATCATTGATGTAAGTAATTATTTAGCATAAAGATTATTTTTGCAAATTGTTATTATAAGTTTTTTTTACTGTATTTATTATGAACTAGCTTAAAAAAATCGGCATGCCGATTTTTCCGGGCTAGCTCTACGAGGCGCGGTGCCTGTGGCATCGCATTTTGTCGCTCTTCGGACTCCCGGGCGGCCTGCAGCCGCAAATGCGTCGTCGAAAACCGCGATCCTCGACTTGCTGGATAAAAGGTGCGATATCGAAGCTATCGTGCAAAATGTTTCGATTGATAATTGCTATGTGCGCCTTTTGCCTATAATAATCGTGCTATGCTATGGCGTTTAATTGATGATTTGGGAGTGTTACGTTCCAAGGAATTGTACCATATTACCACCATAATATTGAAAGTACCAGTTTTAAGTTGAAAATAGTTATTTTATTACTATTATTAGTATTGAATTTTTGTTTATATGGTGTTTTTCATTGAGTGGATAAACAGATAAAAAATAGCTAATCCACCAAATATATTCGTCGCCACAAAAATATAATTTTTAAATTGGTAATAAGTTGGCAAACAAGCGACCAATCAGAGGTGCGTTTTGGGATACACACATACATACGCATACAGCTCCACCAAGCTAAGGAAGGACGTGGCAAATATGCCAACTAATTTGATAAAAATTTGAATGAACCAATGAACGTTGAGTTATTTCTCAACTACATTCTGCTGTAAAAGTTACAAATCATTACGAGTGTTGACATTTGTCGTGGTTATTTGCTTTACTCAGTTTCATGTTATTTATATATGAGCTTTATTGTTAACAAAAACAGTATTCTTTTTAGAACAAATCGTCATAAATTGACTGCAATTTGATAAAATAATTTATGGATTTTAAATATTCGCGCCGAGAAACTTCTTCATCTGAGTGTACATTTTAAATTTTAGCCCCTTCAGGTCGGTTCTAACGTTGGTGAAGCTGTACACAGATTAGGCCTATTATTGTGTTTATGGGTGTGACATGAGAACTGTCTAAAGTAAAATATAAATGTTTTATTTTATATTGTATAATATAATATTATTTTTATATATAAAAACTATTACAACAAATTGCGTTCTTCTTTGTTGTCTATATCCCGATTAATAAACTGAAAATTATGCAAGAGACAAATTGGTTTTGGTTGTCATACAGGGACGGATTGCAATTATTTTCATTGCTGTCAGAATCTTAGCATTTTATCTTTTATCCTTTAATTTGGTGCTTCGGTCCTAATTATGTATTTACCAGGCATTTATGCCGGTCCGCCGCTACTTAGATGTTATTTTTAATCTTTCAAACTGTAAAATATACAGACTTTTAAAAGCATTTCAGGATTATGGTCAATACCAATACCTTAGTCAATACTTACAACTTATGTTGCCGAAGCAATCTCTTATTTTGAAGGAAATTTATAATTTATGACATGCAATAACGGTCGTATTTGTACATTTACATTTTCAAAAGAGAAATGAAATATTTTACAAGTTTGTTTTCCAGTTTACTACATTACCTGTTTTCTGAGGATAAAAGCAAAAATAAATTGAAGGTCGGTTTTGTACGACCGACACCGTCAAAATAATATTGCATAAAATTAAAATATCAAGAGAAACGACTTCACAGGAAAATGCAATATTCATTTAAAAAGTATAACAATAATTACTAATTAGTTAAATTTTTTATTACGTTATTATTAAATTTCCCACTTTTACCAAATTACGCGTTACGGAGCTAGTTCAAAAGCATAGGCGTCCACTGAAGTTTTTCCTGAGAAGAGCAAACCGAAATATTTTAAATATAATTTTAAGAATTATTATTTGGTTGAAAATATTTTTCAGTGTTTTTAGTATATTTTGCAAAAATAAAATTTTACAATGCCTTAATTTTATTTTTAATATACTTTGTAAAAATGAAGTATAAAATAAACAATAAGCTGTCAATAAACCAGTACATTTGAATATAGGTAAGTAGTACCCAGATTAGTAAATTCAATTATATTGAATTTTATACTATTTTAAGTTTTTTTTACCTGATTTATTACTTTTACTTATATTATATTGCACATACGAAATTGTTTCTAACAATTAAATTTTTTTATAATAATTAGAAACGACTATCCACAATAATTGTATAAAAATAAATATTCGGTATCTCAAAGAAAAAGCCAACATTATAAAAGTTGTTGTAAAATCGCGACATAATATGTAGCAGTAGAAAATCTTATTTAAAATGGACGCTCTGGAATAAAACGATAATACTCCAAATGGGCAAATGGCAACCGTAATGTAAGATGCTGCTCACATGTAGCTGCGACAACTTATTATCTTTCTTTAAAAAATCATAAAACCAGCAAAAATATTGATTACAATTTTTACTGTGATTAATGACGACAGCGATGTAGACCATAGTGTGAGTGTTATGATTTTATTTCAATTTCCGTATTAAAAAAATTGAAAAACCAAGTTATGAATTCATTTGTTTATAATTCTAGTAAGTGTACCGCATACCTCAAAATGTTATAATAAAATATATTAAACCGAGTTTATAATTATGCCCGGTTTCTGAAGCTCGAGTTATACAAAGGTTAAGCTTAACCGTAATATAACTGCAGGTTTTGAGTTTCTTGTTCTTGTTGACCGACGGAAAATCACGAGTTATAATATGTTGGTTAACTTTGTGAAACATGCGCAAAATATTGCCATAAGAAAATAATAAAATTACAAAATGATTGGTTAATTTGAAGTAACTACTGTATCCCCATCTACCGGCAATTCCATCAAGCGAGTTTACAAGAGGTTAGTTTCAGAAACCCATTTTACTTTAACCTAAGGTTAGCTTTAACCTTAGATTAGTTATATAGAGAATAACCAGAGATCTTCAGAAACCGTATAGATCAATGACTTTCCGTTTTTTAACTTATGGCGCCCTACCAAAAATTTTTAAAAAATTCTGAGACAAAGACTATAGCAAGGTGTTCTAACTGTGAAAAAATTAAAGTGGAGATTTTTTTACTTCAGTCGGACTTAAACATCTTTTTTAATTTTTTTAAGGTCCTAATTGTAGCATAAAAATTATGAAAAAATTCACAAAAACATATCATATTATTTATAACCTACATGAAAACCAAAAAAACTTTTATTGCTAAAAGTGTAGTTATACTATAAATTATTAAAATCATACTTTTTGCCGCTCTTTCGAATGCCGTTTCACACATTTCATGTGGTGTAAGGGCACTTTTCATCATCTTATCTTACCCTTTATGCGAAAACTCCAAGAAAATGGTATAAAAATGTTACGCACACTAAAATTTCATATTGGATTATTTTGGATTTTGCTTCGTTTGTTAATTTGGTTCGCAAACGAAGACTTCTTTTGTCTGAGTAAACAATGGCGGTGCTTGCATGAAGTCTTATGGGCAAGGCCTATGGTTCCCCCCTTATTTTTGGTATACTTATACTATAATTGGTCTTTTAGACTAATTATAGCGACCGTTCCCGGGTTAATAGTCCGGGAGCCAGCGTACATGTTAACTAAACCATAAGGTACAAAATTTTTGACCATACAGGCTGAAAGAACTTTGCAAATGAGTAATAAAACCGCTCGTCTGCTACTCGCAAGTGGCAGCGTTAACTCGGGAGCGGCGCGAGAAAAGGGGCATTTTAGGGTTCAACTAAACCATATGGTACATGGAAAAATTTTATATCAAAATATTCCTTATATTATATAGTTTTCGAATTTACTATGACAGACGGTTTTAAGTGCAGCTTTCTTTGCGGCAGACGCGTTTGAAAATACCGAGCGAGCGAGAGTAATGCGCGGAATAGCACAACAAACAAAGATAGACGTTCGACTTGCTTGCAAACGGGATTTGGTAGGTTTCAATCATTAATTTACTGTAAGTACTTATTTTCTTTATTACATAGGTCATGAATTAAAAACTCTTAACATTAAAAATTAAATTCTTGATGCATGTAAAATGTTTTTGTATGCTTGAGGACTATTGACTTGTATTAAACTGGAGTAATTCCCACCAGAATACCTGGAGGTGGAAGAACTGTAACTTAAGATTTGGAAATCGTACAGGAATTGTCATTTTTGACTTGTTTGCTTCAACTTATAATATCAGATAAGTATATTAAAAATTAACCGAAAATTTGCAGCTTTTATTTAAATAACTATAAGTTATACATTAAATGCTACAAAAAAAATTCCCACTCTGGTAATATATCGATTGCAAAAATTAATCTATTTTTTGTTGAAAATTTCATTCTCTTTATTTTTGTTTATGTAATATAGGGTGGACCAATAGTCCTTTAACATTTTAAATGGCCATAAAAAATAAACAAGCGGTGTTAATTAATAAATATTTATTGTATTTTAAAGTACACAAATGAGGGTTTTAATTTTTGAATATTACATCATGTAAATGTGTACCATGATTATTTTTCCACTCCTGTAACCTGAACCGGAAATTTTTCATGACCGCCCAGTAAGTGCGGTTGTTGAAATGTTTTGCATTTCATTGCATATGTTTTCTTTCAATTCTTCAATAGTGTCTAGATTGATGATACAAAGTTTACTTTAAAGGTATCCCCACATGAAAATGTCCATTGAGGTCCAATCCGGACTGCGGGATGGCCTGTTAATGTCACCTCTTTTGGATTTCAGTTTTTGGCCAAAAATTTTACGAACTGACGCTATAGAATAGTTGGAGGTGTGACATGTTGCCCCGTTTTGTTGAAACCAGGTTCTTTGATTGTAGCCTGAAAAGTTCTGGGCACATTTAAGGCACTAGACTGCTTTCGAGTGTTCAGGCCAGGTTGCTCTCGAACAGGCATTCGTACACGCTCAACGTTTTTCGGTTTCCACGATGTCCTGGGTCGGCCGGATCATGTTGAAACTGTCGTTTTGAACTTCTGCACCTAATTCTGAACCGTTTGAATTTTTGGAGCTTGATTTGCGTTCCGTATATTAAATGAGAACAAAATTTTCGTCTAAATTCGGTCACAGAATCGTTGTTTCGATAGAACTCGCGAACACAAAGCGCACTTTGTGCTCCGGTAAATGACGCTATGGCTCTAAATCCCTATTGCCCGCTCTCGCGTTTGATACCTCTACCCGCACGGATGCAGCGGGCTTTTCAAATGTTAAGAGACTATTGGTCCACCCATATAATTTATAAACCGTTTCTGAGCTACAATTACTTAAACAAGTCTCGGTAAAAATTTTAATAGAATTCCCATAATATTTTATTAAAAATTATACAGAGTCTATTTTAAATCACTGCAGCTCAGAAACGGTGCTATGAAATAGAAAAGTGTAAATAAACAAAAATAAAGACAATGAAGTTTGCAACAAAAAATGTCAAACAAGTATTGATGTAAAAGCGATTTTTATATGACAAAAAAGGTTTTCAAAAAGTACAATTTACATTGCTAAAATAGGAGTGTTCTAATAATTTCTGGAGTAACATAAATTGTGTAGTGATTAATACAATAAAATATATAAAATAAATAATTCCAAAGTCAATAAAGCTTATCTATTTTCGGTAACTTGGACAAGTACTATAAATAAAATGCTTGATAAAAGCATCTTCAGAACAAATTAGAATGTTATGGAATCAGAATCATCATTGGTCCTGTCATATAACCTCTCCAAGTTATAGAAAATTGAATTTGTTATATGTAACGTATCTATTTGAATTCTTTCAGTCACTATTTTCTGAATCAAAATATTAAAGAATTATCTTGTGGTTTCAATAATGCTAATCCAAGGCCATGATAATCCCAATTGCAATTGAAGAGTACACGGGAATAACGATCAGAGTCCATTTTTCTCAAAAAAAAACTGTTGCGGCCATCTTTTAGCTTGAAATCAAAGCTATCATTTAGTAGAAAAAAAATTAAAAAAAGTTTTAACAGTCCAGCGTAAAAGCGTTTTTAAAATACTTATGTTGGTAAGGATGTGTGTGTTTGTAAAACTTAAAACTCAATTTACGCAAAACTTGACTTTTGTGACTCTGATCGTTATTCCCGTGTACTCTTCAATTGGAAACAACCGGATTATTTTTTCAGAATGCAAAAAGCAGCAGTAGGTTCATCTCTTTGGTTCCAACATTAAGCATATAGCTTGTAATTGTCTTTGATTTACTGATATTAATAAAAAAAAATTGGTATTGGTATTTATGGAAAAAATTATTCCAAATGAAAAATGAAGATTCAAATAGAATTTGTAATGTATTTTAAGTCTCTTTTAATAGCTGTTTATATCCTTTTAAAATTTTAATTTCGCGTAATGTAATAATATAGAATATAGAGTATTACTTAACAAAATAAGTAATTTTTATTTTTAAAATGCTCCTTTTCCAAAATTTAATTTTTATTGTAAACATTTTTTAATTCATTACCTATGTAATAAAGAAAATAAATACTTACAGTAAATTAATGATTGAAACCTACCAAATCCCGTTTGCAAGCAAGTCGAACGTCTATCTCTGTTTGTTGTGCTATTCCGCGCATTACTCTCGCTCGCTCGATATTTTCAAACGCGTCTGCCGCAAAGAAAGCTGCACTTAAAACCGTCTGTCATAGTAAATTCGAGAACTATATAATATAAGGAATATTTTGATATAAATTTTTTCCATGTACCATATGGTTTAGTTGAACCCTAAAAATGCCCCTTTTCTCGCGCCGCTCCCGAGTTAACGCTGCCACTTGCGAGTGGCAGACGAGCGGTTTTATTACTCATTTGCAAAGTTCTTTCAGCCTGCATGGTCAAAAATTTTGTACCTTATGGTTTAGTTAACATGTACGCTGGCTCCCGGACTATAAGAAGAATGTGTTTTTGAAACATTTTTTGTTTTTCTCTCCATGGAATTTTAATAAACATTTTCTTTGCTTGCTTTCCTGAACAGGTGTTCTTGTTTTTTTTGTTCTTTTTTATTGGGAACTTTTTTATTTGGTATAGTTTCGCTGAACTAAGTACCGGTTCGTACTTTGTAAATACGCAACACAAAAAAAATTGCAGCAAACCTCAGGGCGAGTGGGATTTTGCAACCAGAAGAAAAAATCGGGTACAAAAACTTCCAGGGCTAGCTCAGATGCTCTCTCGATTATAAAGATGTTGGTTCTATAATAATAGGTAATTAGTAATTACTAACCAAAATAATGAGGTATGTTTGAAAATTGAAAATATCATAATCCATACGTGATCTTATGGTACTAATTAATATATCTTTACGCAAAATTTTAAAATAACTAAACTTAATAGCTAAAATAATAATTAGCAAAATAATAATTGATCGGAAAATGTGTCGCACCTACCATTGAGAATTATTGCAATTCTTTATGATTAGGGAAATTAACACCTCGGCTGGGTGTGAAGTGATTACACGAGTCCACGGGTGAAGCCTGTCAGGCTTAATGTTGTAGATGTAGTTAAAACGTAATAAGGTCACAATTATTTAACATGTGCTTTAATTTGTTGGAAAACCTATCTGATTCTTTATTATTTTACATAAAAACTAAGGCAGAAATATACTGTTTAGTTATTGTTTTTTGATTTTGAAATTTTTTCAATTTTTTTGACATTTCTTTGAAAAAACTGTTTTTAAGGACGTAAAATAATAAATAAAGCTCGTAAATGGTAATATATATTTAATACAATAATAAAATATGCGTAAACGAACAAAATTTTTTTTTTTAAACTCAATATACAAACTGCGCGCAAGTAAACTTCACTCTTATAAATACATGGTGCATTTTTTTTGTCGTATTAAAATCGATTTTACAGCAAAACTTTTTAGACATTTTTTGTTGAAAATTTTATTGACTTCAATTTTGTTTACATAATATGACAACGGGGAAAATGAGTCTTTGTGAAGTCTCTGAAGTCTTTGTGAAATCTTATAAAGTCTCTGAAGTCTTTGTGCAGTCTCGTGAAGTCTTTTGAAGTTTCATGAAGTCTTTATGCAGTCTCATGAAGTCTTTATGCAGTCTCATGAAGTCTTTATGAAGTCTTATGCAATCTTTATGAAATCTCTGAAGTCTTTATGAAATCTGCGAAGTCTTTATGAAATCTCTGAAGTCTTTATGAAATCTCTGAAGTCTTTATGAAATCTCATGTAGTCTTTATGCAATCTCTGAAGTCTTTGTGAAGTTTTCAGAAATTTTTGTAAAATATCAGGAAATCTTTGTGAAGCTATATCTTTAGATAGTTTTGTTGAAACGTTATAATGTGGCATTAGTGTCACTTTAATAACGAAATTTTTATATCTATACTAATGTCATGTATTTAAAATCTAGACTACGATCAACGAAAAATTAACGCGATTCGAAAACAAAAAAAAACACTAATAAGTTCAAAATAAAATTCACTTGAGAAGAGGGTCAAGTGTGAAATTTTATTTGAGTTAGAATCTGGTACAAACAATTCTTATTTTTTAAATCTTTGTATTATTTACATGTAAAATTGATCAAAAAGTGCGTTGACTTTTTTGCAGGAAATTTAATTTTATACAAATTGTTAATATAAAATATAACATACTACGCATTGCAGTCGTTTGAAGAACTGCTAGTTTTTCAAAGCCATTATCTACTAAAAGAATTACTGCTTATGAATGCTGAAATGACATTTATTAGGACAGCCAGGATATTTTTTAATTGAATGCAGAACGTAAAAATAAACAAAAACAAATCTGAACTCGAAATTGTTAAGTAAGTAAATATTTTGTCGTGATGTCATATAGGAAACCAAATCTAATTTTTAATTGAGAAGATTCAAAACAGTAAACAAGGTGAATCTTGCTGTAAAATAAGTTAAATAACTGTCATAAATCATAATAAAATATCTTAAAAACTTATGGCAAACTTTCGACTTCGAATATTTCATGTATGAAAAATATCAACGAAATTCGGGAAAGCAAAATGGTCAAAATTAGTTTTGATTTAACCCTTAATCGCTATCGTGCGGTCTCCCAAACCGCATCAAGTTTGAATTAAAGGTGTTTTTATATGCCGATAATTCTTTTTGTGTTATTAAAAGTTAATAAAATCTTAAAATTAATTAGTTTTTAATTTTCTCTGGCTTACTAGAATACCATTTATTCACATTTATTCACAATCAGTTAGTAATCGACACATTCCTGACTTTTAGGCTTCTATACAACACGTATAGGAAGAAGCCTTATGATCTAGCTCCGTGTCCGTCTGTCTGTCCGCATAATTCAAAATAATAATTCAACGCACGTTCTTAAAACAATTTTACTTTTATATAGAATATTTTTAGATTGGTATTAATTATTCAGATTATCTACATATATATTTTTTAATCCGATATTCTTATTTTGTATTTTTAGAGTAGGTATTTTACGTGTTTTATAAATATTTCATTACGAATTGTGTTTTATTTGTGGTTTGTAAATTGCAAATATTTACCTATAATGGTCGAAATTAAAAAAATATATATTACAATTTCAGACGTTAGCGTTTTCCTTATATAGTAAAAAAAATCTACCTAATTAAAAGATTAAGGCATTAAAAATTGGAATAAAATAAAGCCCAAATAATTTAACCTACCGAAAAAGTAGATGTATAGAAGCCTAAGAACTGTCGCAAAAGCGAGTTCCACCTTGTTAATAAGTTGGGAAGCAGTATATTATTTACTTTTACTTCTAACCAATCAGGAAGCTTGTTTGTTTTACTTCCCAACCTTAGGTCGGGAAGTGATCACTTCCCGCCCTGCAATGTCGCATTGTCGGTGGCTCAAAAAGGAACCAACAAAATATGTGTGTCAAACTAGTTAAGGTTATGTCAAGTGTCAAGAAAATTCTTAGCTTTCATCATAATTATAATATAATCTACTTATTATTATCAAAAATTACTTAAGCACAAATATAAAGAAATGGAAACAAATTTGTAAATGCTTTGCCAATAATATAATTATTGCCAGTTTAATACAAAGCAAATTTTTTGTTTGACATAAATAGCAATTTGTTTATATTTTATACCAACTAGATAAACTGTTTTTTATTTAAATAAATGAAATTGAATTGGATTTCAACAAGGAAAGCTAATAATTTGTTATTTGCAAACTGATTGTGAATAAAATAGTATACATACCTCGGTGTCAGGCTTCATTCCAGCGTCGCGCTTACAGTTGACTTCGGCGCTTCGCACCTCAGTCAACTAACTTAGCGCTCCGCAGTAATGAAGCATTTTCCACCTCGGCACGTAATATACTATTACTCGCAATCTTAGTGCGATGCTTTCATTTGGTTTGAAATGCAAACATATAATACTAAATAGTAAATTATGCCTTGTTTAGATTTTTTTACCCTCGAGCAGCCGGGTATGGTTTCAATGCTTTCGATAGAAAAAGATAGCTACAATAGTTCTTCGCGTGCATAGTAATTATAATGAAAGTAGTTTTTATAGTGACTAATCTGTAATTGTGACAACTGACAACAAGTTAGCTAGTTAGCTTATATTTTGTAATAATATACAAGTATAACCAACAATTCAAATACAAATTATATTAAAAAATATAAAATATAGAAAATATAACCAACTTGTCACAATTACAGAATCAGACATCAGTCAAAATTCGTGATGGCGTGAGCTAATCAAATGGAGGATACTTAGAAAGTATTTTTATTTTCTTTGCTCATAGGCAACAATACCTCATACGGTTTCCCCCACTAGCATGTAATTTTCTTCGTTAGAATGAAATTCTAAGAACTTCATCTTCATCTCTCAAGGAGTGTTTATAACACAATGAGAGATTTGGCTTTGGTATAACTCAAGCGATGCACTGGTTTCCACTCAAATTTATTGCCCTTTTTTTAATTACTTGGCACACGTGTTTCATTTCAGCAAACAGGAAAAATCATAAATTCTTTCTTGAGTCGAATCTGTCAAGATCATCGGTATTTTTTTGAAAGAGATGCGAATAAGTTGCTTCCAATCGTATGGTGCTCAATTTTCGCGTTTGACATATTGACTACGATCCACATTCTTTTAAACCGGAATTGCTTCCTCTGTCCAAATTGCACAAAACGGAAAAACGATACGAAGTAGATGAATTAATTAGGGAACATGGGTCATGAAGTGTTAAGACCACCACCTTAACCCCTGCAAATTTAATGTTATAACCTAATAAGTCGCTCAAGAAAACTCTTACGAATTATCAGGTCAACTCAATGCCGGCCGGTAGCTCCGCTGGTTTGTGGGAGAGCGAGTCGCAGGTTCTTGAAGAATTCAAGTAGGGTGAAAAAATTTTTGCTTAGGAAATTTATATACCCAGGCGCCACTGACTTGACTAAGCAATCAACTATTTCTATAATTATGTAGGATAATTCAATAAACCTTAAGTCAGAAAGGCATTTGACTTTTAATATAACAAAAAAAGATTAAATAAGTTTTGCACAGCAGAAACTGAATCTGTGACCTTAAAATTTGTACAAGTAATTGATTACCACACGCGTTGCTAGCTAATAACCTGTGGGTTTCCAAAAATAATTTTACAATGTAATAAAATTCTCTACTAATTTCTTCCGCGATAACAAATCCAATCTCGATGCTCTTATTCTTCGTAATTAAGTTGTTACGTGATTTTCCCCAGAGATTCAACACTTCAAAATGCGTGCCCACATCGAGATTCTTAACGAACCAATCAAAAGTTAACATAAATATACGACCTGGTGTTGTTCCAAAGGTTTGCATCTATTCCTAACTACGCTCAACAAATTAATTCCTAGTTTGGTCAGCTCTGAAGACGATGAGGAAATTTGAACCTTGCTCGTGGATTTGGCTGCAGATTTACCAGGACAAAGTTGGTATAAATTACGGTCTTGTAAGCCAACGAAAAATATGTGTATCCTATCCACCTTAGATTATTCTCCAAAAACAATAAAATCGAGTCTCAAAGAAAACCTGTTGTTCGAAATTACAAATAAATAACTCAAAGCTCGAAATAGTATTATGTATAAGTTTTACCTGTTGTTCGGTTTTGAGGAAATTAAGAATTATGTTATAAGTTAACTCATCAGAAAAATGACTGATAGTGAAGTCTGCTTCTTGACAGTCTACGCAAAATCGTAGCGCTTATCCACATTTGGAAGGGGGAAACAAATTTGATTTATGTTTAAATTATTTTATACTGGATGGTACAAAAATAATTGCTACAATGTAATCGAATTACTGTGCGTTCATTGCAAAGGTTATTACAATAAGCATATAGGTTGGGACAGTTACGGGAATGAATGACAAAGTAATAAAAAAGTGGAAAGAGCAGACAGTGGAGGAATGTTCACAAGAAGTCTGGAGTGATAGTGTTTGTGATACCAAAAAAGTTAATTGAATGATTAAAGCGATTCTGACACTGACGTAGAAAGTGATTAAAAAGCAAAACTGGGCGGGAAAGTTATGCGATGTCTACATAACCGATTTTTTTGTCTCCAAAGTTGGTAAAATCTACTATGAGTTAGCAAATTCACATGAGTTGGCAAAATCAAACAAAAACATTTGTTAAAAATGAAAGCGTAAAAGCAAAAAAAGTCATTGGTATACTGAACAAGGGTGAGAACCAAAAAATAAACATCGATAGTTGACAAATTGCGGATTGCTTCCCCCGAAAAATTTATCTTGGAACCGCCCCTGGTTTTAATATGTGAAATTAATAAGAAATTTTAATATTGCACGATGCTTGAAAGATCTTATGAATTATAATATGTTGATTTTCGATTGTTACATCCCGAAGACGAGGCAGCAGTTGCGGCACGTGAATACTGAGGTAGCTGACCGAGTCTCCGGGATGTAACGTCAATAATTTTGGATCGTGTATCGAACTTGCAAATAGTTAATTTTCAAGAATTTTTTTCACAGGATTACTTAACTAATTATTAAACATCGTATTGTTGTTATTTAATTAAGTATATTATATTAAGTTTATTTTATATAAATTTTCATAAAAAAATTTCAAAGATTTACCATAAGTTATGAGCCTTTACTTAAATTTAAAAAAAAAATTCTCCTTCCGTTGTCCTAATGGTTGCGTAGTTTAGAATTGTCTGAAAAAACAAAACAATTTTTTTTTAAATTAGTCAATATTGTAAGGTTTCCATTGGTTGTTGAACTTTAATGAGCGTTTTAACTAAAATAGGTTTAAAACACTCTTTAAATATTTTTATGAATTCATATAATATTTATTTCTCGGAAACTAATTGAGTCAGAAACAGAACAGAAAAGCTACTCATTTTAGCATTTTTATAAATTATAATTTATAACTGTAGAATATTATGAATTTAAAAGCTGCAATTTTTTTTTTTTTTTTTTTTTTTCGTCGTGGTGTGAGACACTTCCAAGTCTTCAGTATTTACCAAATTTAAAATTGCAAATTAAAGCAAATTGTTGAGTAATTTAATATTAGCATTGCTATATACCGATTAATAATCGTTTTGCTGGCTGGGATATAGTCGTCAGTTACAATGTTGATGTGCGGAGTATGCAGAAGGACGACAACAAGATACGAGGACTGCATTCAGTGTAAGATGAAAGAATGTAAAGCGATTTACCACATAGAGTGCATAGGGATGCCCATAGATCACTTAAATGTCTTAAACAAAAGTGGAAAAATGGACAAATGGATTTGTCTTAAATGTGAGGGCACCGACATAACCTCAAACAGAATCACCTCACCGGTTACTACTACTATCGATCAACGGAAGGAAATGCCACAATTCCTAACACAACCATCAACGATCTCTGAGATCGGACAACAAACATCTGAACAAAACTACATTGCTCCTACCATGTTTACAGAGGAAAATGTTGAAATGCAAAAAGAAATCAAAGTAAGCATTCAAAATCTGGCTGAAGAACTTGCTCAAGAAATTATTAATAAATACAAAGAAGAAAACGAATGGAAAACAGTTACAAATTCGCGCAAAAGTAAACGTAACTCCCCAGATCCACCCAGAAATGTTAGGCAAAGGACAATGAAGGAGTACGCAAAGGCAGTCAATCCAATAAACAAATTCCAAATACTAGAAACCCTAGACGAACCCGAGGATGAACTACAAGTGAATAAGATAAATATAAATACAAACACAAATGAACCTAAAACAATAAAACCACCCCCTATTTTTTTAGCAGAAATTAAAGATATAGAAGGACTGATCGAATTACTGCAATCAAAAGACGAAATTAAAGATAAATACAAGTTTAAAATGCTGCCACAAGGTGAAATCAAGGTGATGACCGACGATGAAGCCTCCTATAAGGCAACATTAGCAGCCCTAGTAGAAAAAGATGTTAAATACCACTCATACCTAATCAAAAATAAAAGAAATTTTAGAGTTGTCATTAAAGGACTCCACTACTCTACAAATGTTGTAAAACTAAGTAATGAAATAACTACTATTGGACATGAAGTCAAAAATATCTATAATATTAAAAGCAGAAAAGATCAACAACCGTTACCCATTTTCTTTGTCGACTTGGAACCTAAAGCAAACAATCAAGATATATACAAAATACGAAATCTACAGCGTAGTAATGTAACTGTTGAACCTGTACGTCAAACTAGACAAATTCCTCAATGTGCCAAATGCCAGAGGCTGGGGCACACTAAAAACTACTGCGCGCGCCAACCAAGATGCGTAAAATGCAGTGGATTGCATGATACTAAAATATGCAGAGTGTCAGAACGTAAAGATCTGAAATGTGCACTATGTAGCGAAAACCATCCTGCTAACTACAAGGGTTGCAAAGTTTATAAAGAACTCCAACAAAAACAGTATCCAAAATTACGAACAAATATCTACCAACAACGAGACTTAAAATATTTAACTTCTACGAGGAGTGCCACTGAAAATGTGTCATATGCCACAGTAACCCAAGGGAGGGAAGCCAATGAAAATAATCCTAAAACCAACACCTCAAATTTACCAACCACTGTACCAGAAGATAGAATCTCTCGATTAGAAAAGTTAGTAGAAGATTTGGCTAAACGAATGGATACGATGATGAATATCGTATCAAAATTACTCGACAAACTAAATTAATGAATCCACAACTAAAAATAGCTGTGTGGAACGCAAATGGTCTAGTTAATCATGGACCAGAACTAAAATCTTTTTTGGGAGAACATGATATTGACATCATGCTAATCTCGGAAACACACTTTACAAACCGCAGCTATCTGAGGATTCATAACTACACCATATATAATACAAAACACCCAAATAACGCCGGCTGGGGTGGAAGCGCCCTCATAATTAAAAACAAATTAAAACACCACGAAATGCCTGAATATCATACAGAACACATACAGGCAACAACCATATTAGTCGAAGACATGAGAGGACCATTAGCCATCTCAGCAATATACAGTCCCCCAAAACATGCTATCAAAGAGGAACAATATAAAGAATACTTTGCTACACTGGGTAATAGATTTCTAGCTGGTGGAGACTACAATGCTAAGCACTCAAGATGGGGTTCTCGTCTCACAACAACTAAGGGGCGAGAACTGGTAAAAGTGATGGATAAACAAAACCTAGGAGTTCTATCCACTGGAAAACCTACCTACTGGCCTAGCGATACAGAGAAAATTCCCGATGTTATAGACTTTTGCGTGACAAAAGGAATTCCATCAGATCACCTCCAGGCAGAACAAAGTTTCGACCTATCTTCGGATCACTCACCGATTTTGATATTACTGAGCTCTACGGTAATAAATAAACAAAAACCAGCGTCCCTCACTAACAAGTGGACAGACTGGGAGCTTTTTAAGTCAACGCTTCAAGAAAAGATTGACATAAACGTCAAGCTCAAAACCCCACAGGAAATTGATACTGCAGTGGAAGAATTAATAAAAGCAATTCAACAAGCATCCTGGGTCGCCACTCCTGAAGTAAGCGCTAATGTAAAAATTCAGAACCAGTCAAATCTAGTCAAAGAAGCTATCCAAAACAAGAGAAGATTAAGAAGAATATGGATGACGACAAGAGCCCCTCAACATAAAGAGAAACTGAACAGGGCAGAGAAAAATCTTAAAAAACTCTTAAAAGACGAACAAAACAGGGTTCTCCAAGAATACCTCGAAGGTTTAACTCCAACCGAAGCAACGGAATATTCACTGTGGAAGGCAACGGCAAAATTAAATAAAGCCAAAACTAATATTCCACCAATTAAAAATTCTGATGGTTCATGGGCAAGAACAGATAAAGAAAAGGCTGCGGCGTTTGCCAAACATCTGGAAAATGTCTTTAGACCCTTCCCAGCTATGATTTCCCAAGAAGAAGACATCAAAATAATCGAGTTTTTGCAAGCACCTTACCAAATGGCACCCCCCATCCAAGCCATAAAACTCCAAGAAATCAAAACCTTAATTAAAAACATAAATTCAAAAAAGGCCCCAGGATATGACCTTATAACCGGCTCAGTCATCAAACAGTTACCGGACAAAGCATTAACTGCATTAAACCAAATCTATAACTCGATACTAAGAACCGGCCACTACCCATCTCAGTGGAAGGTGGGACAAATAATATTAATCCCAAAGGCAGGAAAACCCCCAGAGGAAGTGACGTCATACAGGCCAATAAGTCTCCTGCCAATACTATCGAAACTATTTGAAAAACTGTTCTTGAAGAGGTTAAAACCAGAGGTTGACAAACTCAAGATCATTCCAGAACACCAGTTTGGATTCCGTGAACAGCACGCAACAATCGAACAAGTGCATAGAGTGGTAGAAGTTATAAACAATGCTTTTGAGCGCAAGAAGTATTGCTCGGCTGCATTCTTAGACGTTACCCAGGCATTCGATAAAGTATGGCACCAGGGGTTGCTGTATAAAATAAAAACAAAATTGCCTACACCCTATAATCAAGTACTGAAGTCGTACCTAACAGATAGATACTTCATGATAAAACACCAGGAAGAAACAACTGAACTTCATAAAATACAAGCAGGTGTACCTCAGGGGAGTGTCCTGGGGCCGTTTCTTTATCTAATCTATACTGCAGATATACCTACTACTCCTAATACAATAACAGCCACGTTCGCGGATGACACTGCTATTCTTGCTACTAGTGAGATACCGGCCTACGCCTCAGAAAAACTTCAAGAGGCACTCGACCAAATCCAGGAATGTCCTGTGTCCTAGTGTCACTCTAAATGGAGAACAACTTCCACACGCGGACAATGCTAAATATCTTGGTATGCACCTGGACCGCAGACTCAACTGGAAAAAACACATTTTTACAAAGCGCAAACAACTTGGGTTGAAATTATCAAAACTCTATTGGTTGATTGGTAGAAAATCAAAACTTTCACTGGAAAGCAAGCTGACAGTGTACAAGGTTATTATTAAACCAGTATGGACATACGGAATACAACTGTGGGGCACCGCCAGTGCTTCTAATATGGAAATTCTTCAACGATTCCAATCCAAAACTCTACGCACAATTACAAACGCCCCATGGTTTGTAACCAATAAATCCCTACATCACGACCTAAATATTCCTTTAGTGCGCCAAGAAGCTAAGTGCGCGAGTGAGAGGTACCTATCTCGGCTTGTGCTACATCCCAACTCACTGGCAGGGGACCTACTAACTAATAAAGATATTGTGAAACGCCTGAAAAGACTAAATCCACTTAACATAAGTCACAGATAGCAATATGTTGTTTGTATTCCTTTGTATATGTTGGTTGCATTCATGATTAGCAACGAGATATATTAGATCTTTAATGTAAGATACTAATCACTGATGATATTTGTTAATGTAGTAACTTAAATGTATAAACTAACCGATTATTGCTCACGAGCAGATTTCGGGATAATGTATGAATTAAAAAAAAAAAAAAAAAAAAAAAAAAAATTAAGTATATTATATTAAGTTTATTTTATATAAATTTTCATAAAAAAATTTCAAAGATTTACCATAAGTTATGAGCCTTTACTTAAATTTAAAAAAAAAATTCTCCTTCCGTTGTCCTAATGGTTGCGTAGTTTAGAATTGTCTGAAAAAACAAAACAATTTTTTTTTAAATTAGTCAATATTGTAAGGTTTCCATTGGTTGTTGAACTTTAATGAGCGTTTTAACTAAAATAGGTTTAAAACACTCTTTAAATATTTTTATGAATTCATATAATATTTATTTCTCGGAAACTAATTGAGTCAGAAACAGAACAGAAAAGCTACTCATTTTAGCATTTTTATAAATTATAATTTATAACTGTAGAATATTATGAATTTAAAAGCTGCAAATTAAAGAAGAAATTTATAAGTTTCATTCAACTGCAATCAAACAGATGGCGTAATAAACTAAATTTTTTGAATGCTGGTAATTTTCAAATAGCAAAGGGGCTTTATAAATAAATAATACAATTTTATTTTCTTGATCAATTACACTAAAATCAAGAATAAATTGTAAAAAAATACTAAATTTAGGTTTTTAAATTGTGTCAAACGTTCAAAGGTTACCAGTATGTGGTAGTAGTAAAACCAACTGTAGACCTCAAATTGATTGAATTACAAAAAACATTTCAATTGCATATTTTTGCAAGTATAGCAGGCTTGACCAACCAGTCAATTGCAGTGTATTTTAAGTAGATCTTGCAGCCTTTGAGGGCTTACGAATAATCTTCATAAATTTTTTTTTGTTATTTTGTCTCGTCTATTAGGTTATTTTTACATAAAGACAGTTTTAAATTCGCAATATCTAATGCATTTTTTCAAAATATATAAAAAAAACTAGATCCCAAATACAAAAAGGTTCAACAATGTATAGCAATTTGCAGCTCGGTAAAATGCAACTTTTAATAATTATTCATTGTATTACAGTGTAGTCTTTTTTATTAGAAACTTATCTTACATATTATTGTATTAAAATTAAATTTTTCTTTTTTGAGTACTAATATACAGAACGTTGTTACCCCTGATGAATGCATCTCCAAATTTATTTTTCAATTGACCGTTGACGTATTCCTCTGTTTGTTCCAATGCAATATTCATATATCCATCAAGGCATGCCAAAACACCTAAAATAAACGTATTAAAAATTAGTAAAATGGAATATTAATCAACAATAATTGAATAGTTTCACAAAAAGGTTAAAAATTTAACTACAACTAACCTCTGTAATCGACGCCGCTATTCAATTTAACCACAACTGGACGTTGATGGATTTGTTGAATAAAGGATGAAAGCGCTTCTTTACGACTCATGTTAATAACGTATTTATATTTCAATTAATTTAATAGAATAACCAGAAAATTATTTTCCAACAGATGAAATAAAATGTTAGGTTAACAATTATTTATATACTTAATGCGCAGACGCGCAAAATGACATTGGTAATTTAAAAAGTGACGGGCTTGCACAATAGTATATTATACAACATGGGTGTTAGTTGGAATTCAACTAACATCACCAGCAACTAATAGTTAAGTAAAACCGTTTGAAAAAGAAGTAAATATTAGTAAGAAAAAATGCATCGAACTCAAAAACATCAAAATAAAAAATTTAAATGATTAATGTATTTTATATGAATAAAAAACTGTTTCCCCCACAAAGTCATAATAGAACTTATGAATTTAAAAAAATGCTCGAATTATTTTTCATTCACACTAGAATTTATTTTCGTATCAGATTGTTGCGAAGAAACTACCTTAAGTTTCATTGAACTGAATGTAACCAAAATATAATTAGCACTAAGTCACAGTATTAACATACACACTAACTTTTTTTGGAAATGATGATTTTAAGCTTCTGGGACCACAAAACATAATTCAGCAAAATCTTAACTTTCTTTCTACATGATTAATACTTTTTCACATTACGTATGATAAAATAAAAATTAATTTTTCTAAATGTAGAATAGAGGTCTGCATTTGCCACTGGGTGCAGGAGTAAGGTAGGGACATTTGAACCAAGTAAAGTTAATATAAATTATTATTTAGTAAAATTAGTTCAAATTTTGGTAGTAATAAAAAATTTCCTGTATGTAATCAAATATAAAAATTACCATTTATTTAAATAAATAATATAAACTAAATATAAGTGTTTTGATAAATATTGTAATCATAATCAGTTATTTCGGGTTCAGTTTTCTCAAAAGCAGTCAAGGTTTTAAGAATTTTATGAGACGATTTATTGGTATCATCTGCATCATTTAAATAAGGATCAACTGTTGCACTTTTAATATTTGAAGAGTCAATTTCAACATCTTTAGTGTTATCAGCATGATTAGAATTTTCAGAATTTTTTATATTTTCGTTACCGTTATCAACTTCCATGTTATCGTCATCAACCAAACATAATTCATCTTTTTCGGGTTCATGTTTACCAAACAAATCAAATCTCGTGAAATTTCCAGATTGTAAAATACTTTTGGTATCGTCCACTTCAACTGATCTTCTGTTGGCCTCATCGCCGTCGATTTTAGTATGTAACCTACAAAAATTTAATATTAATTTATGCAAAATTTAGATGAGAGAACCAACCAATCACTAAAACGCTCGTACGTGTAAGATGAACCCTTTTCTTCATATTGTTCTTTAGTTACAAGTAAAGATTTAAACTTAGGATCTTCGGCTAATGATTTGCCGCCTTTCCAAGAAAATGTGACAGGACTAAAACGTTAAATAAGGGGTTTATCAAATTTTTAATGAAATTATATCTTACTTTTCTGGTTTATAAACATCAACACTCCAATGGTCAGGTAAATGTGATCTCACCTCATTTAAAATTCTCTCTTTAAATCCAGGAAAGTTAACATTTCCACCAATTATTACAATATTTTTTGCCAACACTGGTTGATCTTTAATTGGACATAACAAAATGCTATGAACTAATGCTTCTGCAATCCCCATACTTTCCATTCCAATATTGGAAGGATGAAAAAGGATTTCGGGCACAGTAAAACGTTCATTATTTAAGCGAAGTATTTGACAATTATCTATACTGTCTTTAGAGTCCTGAATAAATCCTCGTCGAATACTATTAAAATCTGGCAAAACATAATTTTTCACTATTGTGTTTTCATCACCATGTAACTTAGCAGTTTTCATATCTTGATTAAAATTTAATGATACGTAGCAAGTATCTTCCTTTACTTGATTAATAACAAAAGTTTCGTCCATCACGTGCAACTGTCGATATGATATAATTTCTTTCAAATAATTTGTTAACAACTAAAAGATATAAATTACTACTTTTTGGTATCAATTTAAAACTGTTACTTACTTTTCCACCAACTGTAATCCTGCGAACTGCTTTGTAGTATTTTTTGCCACCAATATATGGGACAATATTAGTGTAACTATATCCACAATCAACAACAATACAAGGGATGTCTTTACCTTAGAAATAGAAAATTAAGTTTATTCACAATAAATACAAATTTAATTAGACATTTTACCTGCAATACTATTGACATACTGATATCTAGCCAAATCTGTAGGATTAACTTTGAACAATGATTTAATTTCATATTCTTCAAAAAAAATTTCGTCTGTAATTTCTTGTATTGATTTAAAGTTGAACATTGGTTGAGTGATAATAACAGGCCTGTCTTCGACAGAATAAACATTATTGAAAAAGTAATCCCACACTGGTTTTTGGACAGTCCATTTCATTGTGTAACCCTTTTCACAAGGTAAAAGGTAATACAATCCAGATAAATCTCGGCATTCGTCAATTTGATTACCAATAAAAAACCGTTTCCTTTCCGATTTAACCTTCATGATACAATTGGGAATTACTCTAAAATGTTACATTTTAAACAGTTGGAAATATTTTAAATTATTTTATTCACGTACTTAGCATTTTCATCAGTTGACATACCAATTTTAGCAGTGTATGCACCATTATCGAGAATCAAAACAGGAGGGCCCGATACCTTTTCTAAAATTTTAAACGCGTAAATCAAGTAGTTATAATATTATTATTATGTAAATTTGTAAGCATTATTACCTCCTTTTGCTGGACTATTTCCAACAGGGGTGTTATGTTTTCTAGAACGATGCCTATCATTCTTTCTGCTACTGTATGTTCTTGGCTCATTTTTTAGACGTTTCGGTTCCGAAGATAAGAAAATTGCGTTTTCTTGGTTTCTAAAAACAGACATTTGAAGATATTTAAAAACTTTAACTTTTATAACCTCAATTTATTGTTTATATGCAAAAAATAAAAATCTACTTTATCGATAGTTTAAGAACTACTGACAAAATCAATGGCGTAGACACTGGTTGTGCTTTCAGGTTGTAAATAAACTTTGAGGCAGGTGCGTACCTAGAACTTTCGCCCCCCTACTCCCCCCCAAAAAGGTCATTATAAATATAACTAAACAATGATAAATAAATTAAAAAAATTATCGCCAATCGCATGTTTATATATTGATTTTTCTTGCCTTCTTATTAGCTAGATCTCGAATAATGATGTCAAAATTTATATCATCCGTTAGTTTTTTTTTTCTATTGAAAGTATCTCTAGATTTCGCAAATCTTAAATCACTAATTGTGGAATGAAAATAGTTTTTAATTAAATTTAATTTGGAAAGGCTTCGTTCACAATTAGCAACATTGATAACTATTGTTAAAAAATGTACCTATCTGATGGATACATCTGATTTTGTTGGGCGGTAAAAAGTTACCAAAAAAATGACACGTAGTAGCTGCTGTAATCCGAGGCGTATTAAGCAAGTTTGACGCCACAAGCCTTTAATATTTTGCGCCCCTATCTCCCTATTTTCGGTTTTCCAGTTGACCCTTTTTTTAAATTAGAAAAATTTATAAAGAAAATGTAACTAATTTTTAATAATAATTAAGACGGTTAATGATTAGGTAATTGAGCATATTATGTAAAACAAATATATGCTTGACACGGTTTTTTTCGTGATGTCGCATTGGCGAAAACATTCAGGCTGTCGTCAAAATTTATGCTATTTAATTCATCACTCTCGATGCACATAAGAGCCAATGCGTTCAATTTTTTATTGGATAATGTAGACCTGTGGTAGTCCTTCACTCTTTTCAATGCTGAAAACGATTTCACCCCCGTACAGTTTGTCACTGCTTTGCAACAAACATCAGCAAATATATTGTAAATTTTCATGTCTTTTAATTGTTTTAGAAAATCTTACAATCCATTTGATGAAAGACCTATGTAGATCTTTGACTTGAATTATCTCGGCTCCTAATTGGTCATCGAGATCATCGTTGTACTTTTTAATCAAGGTTAACCCTTAATCGCTATCGTGAGGTCTCCCAGACCGCATCAAGTTTGAATTAAAGGTGTTTTATATGCCGATAATTCTTTTTGTGTTATTAAATGTTAATAAAATCTTAAAATTAATTACTTTTTAATTTTTTATGGCTTACTAGAATACTAATTAAGATTCGGTTGCAAAAAAAACAACCAAAAGTTAAGTTGTACGTGGGTTTACGAAATAAACAAAGCGCGGTCACTAAGACCGCATAGTAGTTATAGTGTGGCAATTATTTGACGTTAGCGATTAAGGGCTAAACAGATTTTCATTAAAAGTAATAAATCTATTACAATATAGATAGAATATGCAGGCTACCAGCTACAAAGCTTTTCTCGTAAAAGAAACTGCAAGCGGGAAAATAAAATAAAGCGCTGCAGATAAATAGCCGTCCACATAATGTAATAAAATTCTTTTATTTATAAAACACGATACCTACTTAAAATTTTAATTACGAAAATAAAAAGTAGTATATAATTTTTACAACTCCTGAAATTTAATTTTGCGTCTCCCGAAATTTTGTGCCTCTGAAATTTTGCGCCACAAGCCCGGGCTTCATGGGCCTGTGGGATAATACGGCACTGGCTGTAGTTGCAGCAGCAGCTTCCTGACTTTTTATATACAGTAAACTCGCGAACTAGTGTTACTCGAAATAGAAGCATCAGTACCACGTGACTACCACTATAGTAGCATGTAGAAATGTCTCGCTCCAGATTTATTATATAAACATAGTATCTTTTTCACTCGTAATCATAGTTATTTATCTAAGCGTTTATATTTCACTCGACGCCGAATCTGCAAGTTGCACATATTCTTGCATTTAATTTAAAAATTAATACGTTAAATTTAAAATTAAACTATAGGGTCCAAGAAAGTTGATTTTATGTAAAAGTTTTATTTGATTGATACATTATTGTAAATGTGGCGCTGCACGTTTAACATTTTATTAGTGGTTTTTCGTATTTTCGTGAATTTTTTGAGTATTTTTATGTTAATATAAAACTAAACTTTAAATGTGACATGAGTTTCTTGGTTTTTTTTTAATTACTATATAAAAATGTTGTATGATTACTATCAAGTTGTCGGCTTCTATTTTACATCCGTGGCTGCTTAGTTTATAAAACAGGCATATCTGTTACCTCTCGAAATAGAAGAAAACCGCGAAACAGTGTAATGTTTACATTCCCGACCGTGCTTCTACAACGAGAGTTTACTGTATTGTTGTGTATTTAGTATTTTTCCAAACTCAGTTTTTGTTATGAATTTTGAGGCCCTATGCGTAAAGGGCCAATATGAATAAAATATAAATTTTTGGAGAGTTGGTAATTTTTAAAGGACATTTTGACAATTTGAAAAAGGAAAGGGGTTCTTGCTCCAAAATGGAGGAGGGGCAAGACTTTTAATTTTGTGAGTCTCGATTTGAGATATAAAAGTTTTGAATTATTGTGAAATAAAACTGGTTTTTTATGGTAAATTGCTTATTTTAGATTTAATTAAATAAAATTCATTGATTTTGTACCTGGTTTGTACCCGTTTGTACCTTTTTTATTTTCGTTTGTACTCATTTAGTTTTTCAGATATTTAAAAATATTTAAAATGGACATTTCTCCAGCCTCCCCCCCACGCAATTTCAAATTTTGAATCTAGAATAGTTTTGATGGTTTGTACTTCTTTTGTACCTCGTTCGTACCTTTTTAATTTTCATTTGTATTCATTTTGTTTCCTCGATATTTTAAAACTTTCTAAGGTGCGTTTGCCATACAGTCTAGCTAGACTATAGATCTAAACTGTTTGTACCTGTGTGTACCTTTCTTATTTTAGTTGTACCAAATTTTCTTTTGATACATATTAACTCGTAAAATGGATCAACGAGATTTCAATAAAACAATATTTATTAGTTTATCAGTAAAGTATAAAAGGTATAAAAAACTAAAAAGGATTTCAGGTTGAGTGGAAAAAATCAAACAATAAAGATCTGTCGTGTCGACGTTTCGAGGAATTTATTCGTTAACTGGGGTAAGACATAAAATCATTCCAACTATCCACATAGAGGGATCATTGTTTTTCCATTTCAGTCCTGAAGATGAGGGAATAAATTCCTCGAAACGTCGACACGACAGATCTTTGTTGTTAGATATTTTTCCACTCAACCTGAAATCCTTTTTTGTTATACTAAAAGTACTGGAAGAGAAGTGTTTTACTTAGTACTACTTGTTTAAATTATTTATTTTTGCGAATATCCAAAGAATGATCAATTTTTAAAAGGAAGTTAAAAGTTCGTTGTACAGGGCTCACCAAAATTTAAAGATTAAATAGTAGTAGCAGAAATTGTCCTTGGATAAAAAATTAAAATTTTGAAAAGTTGTCGTGAAACTTGAGGCAAAAGGTTTACTCCTCTACCGACCAGTAGTAACTTTGGTGCAAGATAAGGAGTTCAATGTTTTACAATGTTTTTTAACGATTTAAATTATTTTGAATCCAAAATTCGAAATGGGGGGAAGTGGCAAAAATACACATATTTGAGATGTATTAAAATATTTGAAAAACTAAGTGGGTACAAACGAAAATAACGAAGGTACAAACTGATACAAACGAGGTACAAACGATTTAAATTAATTTGAATCCAAAATTCAAAATGGGGGCGAAATATCCATTTTAAATATTTTAAAATATCCGAAAAACTAATTGAGTACAAACGAAAATAAAGGAGGTACAAATGGTACGAAGGTACGAAACAAACTAGGTACAAACGATTTAAACTATTTTGGATCCAAAATTCAAAATGGAGTGGCTGGGGAAATGCACCTCATTGTGAAATTAAAGTTAACTGGAAAATTTTTGAAGACTAATATGTTTTTCCAAAAATCATTGAGAAAATATTTTAAAGGAAAAATGCACGATCAAATAGATCAAATATTTTTATTTAACATAATATCTAAAATTGGGCAAAATCAATTACGCACAACTATATAATAACAAAAAACGATAGCCAAAATTTGTTTTCGGAGCTACAAGGTGCTCAGGTGCTATTATCCTTTATTCAATTCAATATAATATGTAGATACATATTATACTCGACATATTAGCAAAAATAATAAAATTTGGTTACTCAGTAATACGTATTTTTATTATTTCAATTTGATAACTTATTGGCTATATCTGACAATGAGATGACCTTTGACTAATTTGTACATAAAAATAAAATCTACGGAAATAAATGTATGGGTAAATAATTTTTGAAACAATGTTTTATTTAAACGCCAATTTATTTTTAATTTTTGTAATTATTTACTGTGTTCAAAATATTTCTTGTGAGGTGGGTACTACTTATGTTAAGATAAGGTATATTGGTGATACAGTTAACTTGGTGATACCTTTTTAAAATTTTTCCATGATCATATCTATTATAAAAATTACATGAAATTTTTTTTATATGAAACAATGAGCTTTCTGTCGCGTATAAAAAACAATTTTTTGTAATTTTTATAATTGATATGAAAAATAAATAATTTTTAGTTTATTTAACTTTGTTTAATTTGAATTTATTACAATTACAATATATTAAAAGTTACTAAGCTTACATTTATATAATAGATATGTTCATGGCAAATTTTTAAAAAAGTATTAGCAAATTAACCATATAACCAATGTTCCTTACCTTACCCTATTTAAGATTTCATTTAAATATTATACAGATTAAAATCGGTATTTCTTTGTCTCCTCTGTAAAAATACTAATATAATATTAATCACAATGTAGGTAGTAATAGTGCAAAAATTCAAAATTGAGATTTTCATAAAATGTATATTTAAATAATACAATACAATAGTAATACAGTAAAATGGGTTGGCGGAAACTTAATAAAAACTAGATGGACCACCTCAAAATTTTTATTATTTTTGTGTATTAATCGTTTTTAATTTTTTTTTAGGTAGAATTAAGTTTGTTTGAGGAGGAATGTATTATTTCAACATCGGTGAGTAGAGAAGTAGTAATTCAAGATAAGAAATTGGAACTGCACAATGGAGAACCACAAAATAATCAATCTTTAAATGATGCAAAATTTAATGATTATCTTGGATGCTATGCAAACAAATTAGCTGAAAATGGGCAGCTACATTTTACAAAAAGTTTGTGGGTTAAAATTCCAGGCTATAAGACAAAATACGAAATAAAATCTTTGCATTGCAACGAAGGCGATGAAAAAGTACCATTTCGTCCATGTGTACAAAGTTATTGAAAATTAAATAATATGTAGATAGATATTATTTGTTGATATTGTACTTACTTAGATAATAACTAAAATATTTTCCAATCAATTTCAGTCGAATTGCAGTCAAGAT
The DNA here is from genome assembly GCA_963170105.1 of Cantharis lateralis. Classification (NCBI taxonomy): domain Eukaryota; kingdom Metazoa; phylum Arthropoda; class Insecta; order Coleoptera; family Cantharidae; genus Cantharis; species Cantharis lateralis. Next base: position 55,865,639 of record OY720624.1, on the reverse strand, counting down.
GCCCACAGAAGTATACATATAGTATTTAATAATTTTTCTGTCAAGACGATGTTAGAAAATATTGTTTCGATTTAATTATTAAACACTTTAATTTTTATTGTATTTTATTAGATAAATAATTACAAATCTAGTATAAAATAAATAACAATTTGTCGCACATGCTTTATATAATCTTACATTATATCACTGATAATGTTGCAGTTCTGGAGTAACATATCTTTGCGAAATAAAAGCAGGCCTTCTTTGTTGTAACGATATGTTTACTTCTTCGGGAGATCTAAATACTTGTCCACCTGATGTATCAGCCCTGAGGGTGGGTGCATATGATGCCGGTGCAGGACGACGTTGAGCCGTAAGTAACTGCTGCTGTTGAGTTATTGGAGTATGTTGGAGAATTCTCACCTAAAATTTAATTTAATGTAAAAATTAAAGAAAACTTAACTCAAAGTGGTAACTTACGGGTGGTTTATTGTGACTAATTGGCTGTTGTGGTTCGTCTTCTTCATCATATTCGTATTCCTGGTAATGAAATTTATCTGGATAGTACCGCTCAGAATAACGTAAAGATATATTTGGTTTAGTTTGATGTTCTTCTAAATTTACAGGTTTGTATAAATATTCGTTAATAAAGTGGTATTGAGATGATTTTTCACAAATGTTATCATTTCCCGGTGGCATGCAGATGAGATGCACCTGTAGAATTTTAAATTTTGTTTTATATTGCATATTACTAATTTAAAAATTTACCTGATGGAACGTAAAACCTTCGGGACAAATCCAAGAGTGTTTAGAATTATCTTGGCAGTAGTGGAACACTTCACATCCTAACCCTTCGTCTGCGTAATAGCCTGTGTTTTTTCCATTACAATTAAATTTGGACTGAGGAAGAAGAATACTTAATCTATCCGGTTCTTCCAATTCCTTTTCATCTTCTAGTTTTCTTTTAGAATCTTCATCTAATAACTGTGGTCTAAATTGTTGTGGGGAAAGTTTTTTCAAAGAACTTGCTTTAAATTGCTGGGGTTGTTGAATTTGAGGTTTCGAGTAACCTTTTCCTTGGACCAGTTGCAAGGAATTTCTATAAGGGTAGTTGTCTGGCTCTTCGTAAACAGGTGCTCGCGATGCTCCAACAGATTGAGAAGACGCTGGTGAATTATCTTCGTCTTCGTATTCTTCTTCTTCGTAAGCGACTGTTGTTGGTCTAAAGGACGAAACGGTAGGACCAAATCCTCTTTCGTCTTGCAAACGTTTTATCTGTTCGGGGGTTAATTTGGTAACGTAGCGAGGTACGTTTTGCGTCACTTGTTGACCATTATGTTGTGGAGCACTGACCACGATCTTTAATATGCTCAGACTTAGTAATACAAACAATAAACGCATTCTGAAAATAGAAATAATTATTGTAATCGGGTATTTAGTTCACTCGGTTGCTAAATTAAAATTTGAAAAATGTTTAAAAAATTATATAATAATAATTAAATATTAAACGAAAATTAATTAAAAATTATATCATTGGAGTGTTATGTACCGTAAAACGGGGATATATGGAACGATAGGGATTATATGGAACGAACACACATGATTTGAATCTAAGCGCTAATTTGACGTACAGGGTGAACCCACCACAAAGACAAAAATTTCCAGTGTCACTTGATAAGTGCCAGTACAAAGATCCGGAACGATCGATGCGAAACATTGTATGTAATTTGAAAAAAAAAATAATGAAAATCATTGCTTCTTTAGCATTTTTCAAAACCTCAAGGTGTTTCATATGTAGCGAGGAAGCTGTTGTATTCAGAGCATTAGTTCTATGAGAAAAAAGTTCCATAATAACCTCAACAAATATATAACATTAGCGCCTTTTCGAAACAAGCACGGGTTTTTCCAAAATCACTGAAATATTGAAAATTATGATTTTCCAGGGTTATATGGAACAGAGATATGAACGTGTTTTTATGGGAGCGTTTGTCCCTTTATGGTTATTTTTTTAATTTTATAAGCGTTTTGTCAACTTTTTTTTTATATACTTTTGAAGCTGTTTTTATGGGAGTGTTTATCCCTTTCTTATGTTCGTCCTCTTTTTACGAATAAAAATAAATATTTTCCAATAATGAATTCTAATATGGAACTATATAAATACTTGTCGCAAATTAATTCCTGACGCCTTATTTATCATAAAAAATGCGCGGTAAAAGCGCCGTATTATTTTTTGATGTCCATTGGGCCATATAAACCCAAATTGCTGACAATCTAAACCGAATCTGCACTGCAGTGCACATTTAAAAAATCACCTACAATCGTTCCATATAACCCCGACCCTCCGGGTTATATGGAACAACAAAAAAAGAAAAAAAAAAGAAAACGGCCATTGATCAGATCATTATTGGTCATGAAATATGATGCTGAAGCTATCCCCTTTGATATTTATTTTTGCCGTTGTAGTAGCTCTGATAATACTTTCGCAATTCAACAAAACGTTGAAAAATCGTTCCATATATCCCCGTTTTACGGTATATCCAGTTCCGGAATTAAAGGGCGTGTACGATACAGTGATCCACTTTCATACAATATAAAAAAACCTCTGACTATCTACAATATTTATTTATTTTCCTGCACCTGTTTAAGAGTGAAAGTTGTTTATACAAAAAAATAAAAATATATTTTATGTTAGGTAGGTTGATGAGTGTGCTGTAACCGAAATTCCATTTAGGGATATGAAACTATAAATTATACGAAAACTTCACCCGATGTTTAAATTATGGATAAATTTACAAAAAATAAAAAATGAATTAAATTTTAACTGCCTATGGCCTACATACAGTATTACTTCAATTACACGCTGTGTTCTATATTGCTATTGTATGCAGATATTGCGTTATTGTACATACATTGTTGAATATATTAATAAACTTTTGTTGTATTATAAATTGGTCTTCATTATGATAATTTATCTCAACGATTAACTTTTACGATATTATCAAAATATGAATTTTAAAATATGTTAGTCGGTCATTAATTTAGTTTAAATGTTAATAAAATTTTTGCTGCTTTCCGATTTCAAGACATATGGTTAACGATTATTATTTGGTTTCTATTTTTAAGTACATCAGGGTTTTGCCCAATTATTATGTATGGAATAATATATAAATAATGATGTGTCTTAAAGTGTTTAAATGTTAATTTTAATTGTACACTTATATAACAATCCATTTGAAATTTGTGCTACTAATGATCGCATTGTATTGACATTTACGACTGTACTACATGCGAATAATTATGCTATACAAACTATTCAAACTCGAGGTGGGTCTTTTAATAACACTTATGCTACATACATAGGCACAAAAATTATATGGAATTTCAGAAAGTACTTTTGTATTTTTTTTAATTAAAAACATCGCATTATTTAAATTGCAAAATAATTTGAATTCCGAGTCAGAGAAACTCATCGTTCATCAGTTACCTTCAGAACGAACAATACAAGAAAGAAATTTAGGTCGCAGATTAACTTACTCTTTCAGTAACAAAAAAAAGTAAAATTTAACCTTGCACTTTATTAGAATATATAAACATTAGAAACTTGACCGACAAAATTAAGATACCTTGACTTTGAATAAATCATCAACGAAAATGAACTTAAAATGTAAAATTTGAGAAAGTGTTGGGCGTCAGTTGATGAAAACTTTTAATTAACGGAAAAAACTCAGAAAGTAAAATGTTTAATTTCAGACAAAACCTATTAAAAATTTTGATTGAAATTAACAAGAAAGTGTGGTAAAAGTTTCGATGCTTAAATACAATAATTTTTATACGATGGCGTTTTAAGTACTTGAAGTAAAAGTTAATAATTTCAATGTGTCATCGTAATTTTGGTTATTGATTGGGTCTGCTGATTCAAAACAATCGGTTGTAATTATTTAAACTGCAAAAAATGCATAAACTACTTTTAGCAAAATTAGATAATGAAGGGTCGATGCAAAACCCAAATCCAAAATTAAAGAGTAGTACCTCGTAGTTGACTTGAGGCAAAATAAGAAACACTGATTGAATGGAAATAATAGCTTCTGCAAGTAAAACAATAAATTTTGATAGAATTTTGAAAAATAAATCACTATTATTGCATATTTGGTTTTGCCTGTTTTTGATGGAATCTAAATTAAATTATTGGTTAACGCTAAAGTTATCACGAATAAAAAAACATTAATTTTAATAGAAAAATTTTGGGTTGCAATATTTTGTCACAAAAGGATTGAAATTAAATTTTTTGTGATATAAATATAAATATAAATAAACTACCGCTACAGGCCTTCTGTAAGAATGTTTGAGTTAGGGTTTTACTACTCCTATACATATAAGTCTATAACTGAGTTGTTTATACCTATTTTATAAAAGCTTATATAAGAACTTTACTTCTTAGTATAAATTATAATCAATATTTTAATTGTTTAACTTTAAAGAAAACTTTCGATTGTAATCGACATGGAAAACATGTAATTATAAAACTTGCGCACTGCTTACACGTTGCACCATGAGTTTATTAAATATTAAATAATAGTACAAACTTGTTTTCTGACGCAAAAGATTAAAAAAGACTAAACTTAATGCACTATCGAGATAGAAAAATATTTGTTTTATTTTAAAATTATTAATTTATTAAATTTGTTATTTTTTAATTTCTTTTACTTGTACTTTACTTTTATTTAGTTTTATTTATACGTTCTATCTTTCCTTCTCTTTATTTTTTTTTAATTATTTCGAACTGTATATCACGAAATCCAATAGGATCCCGTTTTCAACCTCTAATTAATTTTAATAATAATAATAAAAAAAAGTAATTATTTAGCTACATTTAATCTTTAAGAACAAATTGAAAGCAGTAATTTATTAATATCACTTAGAAAATCTATATAGTTAATTGAAATAATATTTATAAGTACTATTACTTTCACTGTAATATTATGTTATCTAAGAATTTGTTCGTTAATACTAATGTACTATAAAAACAAAAAATTAAACGACCGTTTTTATTTTACTACTGAAGACAATTGATTCGATTATCACTTTCACTTCTCAAAATACTCAATCTTTAATTTATAAAAATAGAGTTGCAAAACAAGTATTTATCAAAAATGTATTTTTCCTAGGCTATCTATATCTGCCATGTTCCATGTTTTCAAACAAAATTTGTAAAAAGTGCATTATAAATTTCGCTTTCAAAGAATGTAAATTACTTTCACTTAAAAACAGTTTCACTAAAAAAATAATGCACTTGATTTAAATTAAACAATGAATATGCAATTTAAATAAATTAATATTCATAGTATAACCTATACTTTTCACACCAATCGTGAAGTTAAATTGTAGACTTCCTGAGTTTCTGAATGTATATACCTATAATATAATTGAATGTTTGTATAATTATTACCATCATTCAATTAATCATAACACTACTTTCTTCCTGATAATCTCGATCGACTTAAAATTAATGCAGTTTAATCTTTAGTGCAAGATAAAAACTTATCATTGTCGAAGTTATCAACTTAGCAGGAATAACTTGTTCCCCAGATATTCCCCATAGCGGCCCCCTAAGTAAATATCTAGCAATACGTTTGCTTTTGTTTTCTTAAAGCCCGATTTTATAATAATATTTAATTTACCTTTAAAATTTAATGCCAGAATTTAGTCAAAATTAGTGATTTTCATCGGTTTGAATTATCCGGTAAATTTAAAGTTAAATTACTTTGATTATGAAATCGAGCCATAAAAAATAAGTATTAAATTATACCTAATAAAATAATTAATTTTCTAATTGACTAATTAAAACCAAATTAAAATAATTTTGTCAAAACAAAAATACTTATTTTTAATAAATAAAATAAGTGGAAATATTTAATATTTGATAAGTATGATTAATTAATATTATGTTAAATATTAATAATGTGAACAAAATTTTTAAGAATTTGTTTTTATTACTTTGTAATTATTATAAAAAAAAAGTGGTTGTAAACCAATAAATAAATTAAATTAATTATATTATCTATAATCACTTCCTACTTCATTGCCCATTGCCGGGTTATACTCAATTAAATTAGTCAAAAATACAAGTAGGTATCTTGCAATTAATATAAAAATTATATTGACCCAGTACAAACAGGTACATAATTGAAAGATATATAGATCTCTATCACGTCTGGAGAAAATACACAATGCATTGTTCTTGTAACAAATTGCTCTTTTTTAACATTTGTCTTATTATAAGAAGTTTTTGCAAAAGCTTCTTCTTCATTTATTTTATAAATATATCCTAAATTTGTTGAGAGTTAAAGAAAAACCTTAGATTACCATTAATAATAATTACGATGACTTTGGTTCGAAGGTAATATTATTTACGCATTAACACTTAATAATATTCTATAATAATTAAAATAATTAATAAATTTTAATAATTACCCATTATACCTATTATATAGTTTTTTAAATTCTTACGACGTAACTTGATGGGAACCGAACATGGGAATATTGTTTTTATTAGATCTATCGTTTTTTGAAACAAAGTTAAAAATATAATTAAACATACCTCTTACTTTTATAGCAACAAAAATTGGACACTAAAATATAATACTAATTTTAGCATCGGGGAGCGAAAGCTTTTTATTGAAATCTTTAATCCCTTCTATAAACGGTGGCTTCGTGCACGATTTCATTTCAAGTGGGGCACTCTACATAGATTTATTAATATGCAAATAAAAGTGTGAGAGTCCAAATTTAGATCAATATCGTATTGATCATCTTGTTAGATCTGGAAGAAAGCGTAAATTCTAAATAATTTATTGATTTTATGTTTCTTCCAAATTTATAAACACAAACAACAAATTCTTAATTTCATACCAATAAGATTTACTCTATTAATTTAGAAGCGCCACGTGTCTTTTGCAATAGTTAATTGCTTTCTTTAATTTAACTAGGTATAATGAAAATTTTCCAGAAAATAAAAATAATGAATAACTTTCATGAATTTAAAGATTTAATAATAAATTTTAATATTATATTAAACAATACGTGATGTATTTCCTACCGTTCCTATATAAATAATTTTAAGGGCTCTAACATAATTAGGAATATATTTTATAATAATAATAAAAATTTTGGTCAATATTGTTATGATTTTTATTTGTTTTGTAAACTGCTGATTACAGATTGCAATATACAGCATTATAATATGTAGTTGAGTTGCTGAATCGGACAATTAGGCGCGGTCGAAAGGGTGCGGCTGAGTAACTGCAAACAGAAACAGTTTGGTGCCATTTGGACGCAGACTCATATCTTCACTCATAAAAGTTTGCAAAAGGTACAATCTGCACATTGGGAACGGTCAGCTCTGAACATTTATAGTTTTATTGTGATGGAAATAAGGATATGTTATAATAAAATACTTTGAAACTTGAAATTCGTTGATCATAAGTAGTTGGTAGATATATAAAATAAAAATATTGTAATCGTTCTGAAAAATAAATTTGAGATTTTGGTGAGTTAGACGTTTTATGGTTCCAGAAGCTGAAAATGATCATTTTCAAAAAATATGTTAAATTTTGTATGCGCTCTACCTCAAAATCTCTTTGATATTTTAACCGGAAATTTTGTAATTAGGATTTCATTATTGAGACTAAGAACTTATTAGATTTGGGTTATACAATAAATTTAGTCTTCATATGACTGCCGATGTTTGGTTTTTTTATCCCCCCCCCCCCATGGGATCACGTTACTGCCATCATAATATAGTCAATGATCTACGCTAAATTTCTAATCTATTTAATAACAGAATTTTTGCGTTTAGAAATTTACTAACCCAGGTCCTGAGGTTTAAATTCACCTAAATGAATATGGCTTGGTTTAAATTTTTAAGATCCAGTTGTTCAGTTGCAAGTTAAACCAAAAAAATTGGGTTAACCAATGAAATACGTTGAAAAGCTGTTTTTTATGAAATATCATTGGTTAACCCAAATTTTTTGGTTTAACCCGCAACTGAACAACTGGGAGTAAGGCGGCTAATGGTACATAGCTGATAATGATGTGCATCTTAAAAATTCAATTTTTCAAAAATTTGATTTATTTCTTGAATTATACAATGTTAAAATTTTTAAGTTGATGGGCTTTCTTTTAAGAGGTCTATTTGTAGTCTTATTTCTCTAAATAACAAATTTGTTTCAATATATTTGGCGTTCTGAAAATTTCATTTCGTAAGTAATATATTATCTCTTTTTTATCCTTTTTCTTTGATAGCCTAATTTGTACACAATTTATTTAAATTATAAGGAATACTAAAAAATTTATTTGCTTTAAAAAAAAGAGCAGATTTTTAAGTTGCTATGTGCAATTATTTTTGTGTGATTGGATTCTTCCCTTAGTGTGGATTCACAATGAACATAAAAAATATAAATGAAAATTAAAGCTTAATAAAGTATCTACCTATTGATTAATGCTGAATTATGTGGCTTTGTTTCTTGTGAATATCAGAATGATTTTAACAATATGCAATTCTCGATTAAGCTTTTATTTTTTGTATTTGTATTTCTTATATCTTATGTATTCCTATTTAAATAAGCCAACCTCGTCCCAAAAATATTAACTTAAGATCCCCAAAGAAATTTAAACTTTTTGCACCCCCACAAAAAATTTACGAAGATATTTATGTTCATTGTGAATCCAAATTTGATCCAGACTTAAAATGCCTGAACTTTGACAACCGTCTCGTTGCCGTCTATGATTTTGTAAGATTAGGTGTAATAATACTTTGGGTCAATTGATATTTAGAACCAAAAAATTATATTTTAACCTTACTATATCAATATAATATATAACCTAGAAATATCTCATTTGAGTAAAAATAGTTTAAAATGTCTACAAATAGTACTTTATATCTTATTCCAAAGTTTATTAAAACACCTTCGCAGAACGGAGTTGGAAGATATGTATGTCAACTTCAACGAGTTGTCTTGAAGTTTTGTAAAAGCACCGGTTCGAGTCGCGGTGTGAGGTAAGTTTCACAATGAACTGTAACTGTTATTATATTAATGCAAATCATTTTTATAAAGGGATTTTATTGAACATGATTTACTCAAATTTACAAACGAAAACCCTGGAGTTGTGATGTACTTGAAACCAAGAAGACATCGAGGACCAGTTATTAAAGCAGAATATTGTACGACATTCTATTAGTATCTACAATAATATTATTCTCAAATCTTATTATTTTTAGTAAATGGAGAAGAACAAATAATTTTTTGTCATAATAATTCTCGTGAAGAAGTTCTAAAATGGTTGAATTTGGTGCGATCACAATCTGGAAATCATGACGGTACCAGACTTCGTAAACTTTGGCATACGGATCATCCTTCTATTCAAGGACCCTGGACACCATATACTTTCAGAGATCCTAAACTTAATTTGGCCACTTTCCCTAATTTAAATTTAGCTCAGCCTCTAATTAAGGAAAAAACTGCTACAGAACATTTACTTGAAGTATTTAAAAAACAACAGTCGCAGTGATGTAGTTTTGTGTTGTGTAGTTTAACGTATTATTTACCTTGCAATTTTTTAAAATAAAAATAGTAATTGGTCATATTGCTTATTTTTTTATTGTACCAAACAAGTTTATAAAGGTTTGTTTGTTTTAAAATACATAACAATATGGCAAAAATATGTACTGCAATTTTTGTTAACCTTTTGGGGCTAACATTTGGTCTGTGAAACAGCTGACTGTGAATTTAATCTTATAATACATAAGAAGGTTGGTTCAGGGAGGTTAATCCAGATTATATTTATTATTTATAAGATGATGATGAATTATATGATTTCTGTAGTCTGGTAAGCCCCATACATACTCATAAGTAATGTGTTACTTTTCATGCTTGTTATGTAATAATACTATTATAATTCTCGAATCAACAACTGCTAAAAAAGTATCATTATAAAAATTATTGATAAGATCAATACAGGGTCGATCATGTCTTATTTCTATAAAAAGAGGGGCATTTTTGGAAAGTAACCAAATAAATAAACAACAAGAAACGACATAGATTTAAAACGCTACAACAACTCCAAAGCATTAAAGTACTTAATCCAGTGTTTCGATTTTAATCGAAGAAAATCGAGAAATTTTTTAAATTACTATTGGTTAAAACCCGTATTTTAAAATTTAAAATAAATGATGTGTACGTAAAATCCATCTATATTTACTTTTATATCATTTTTATTTATAACAATAATTTTTATTATAAAACTTGAAACTAATAAAGCACACTTATTAATTAAATAAAAAAGATCAAATTGTTAATTAGAAAAAAAAAATAAAATATTTTTCTATATTATTTACCTATAATCGAGTGTAAGATTGGTCACCCATTATACTCTATTATAAAAATATAAATAATACAAAATGAATTGAAAATTTGTGTTTAAAAAAATAATTTATTTTAAATACGTAATTTAATATATTCTCATCCCTGGAGTTCTCTTTAATAAAATGTCAATTTTAAACGCAATTTAAAATTGATTAAATCCCGGGGTCAATAGCACCCTCGCACCTTGCCTTGTCCGCCACTGGCTGTTTGCCCCATTACTGTCCAGTTCTTCACACCTACCCACTAAATTATATTGTTAATATTTATAGTTTCTATAATTACCTTTAAATCACAGAATATACTTTAAATTAAAAGAAAAAATATAGCATGCAGTTTGGGCTGATTATTTGTTCAGAAGATTCGCATTTTAAACGAAAATTTGAATAGCTTATCCTATACCGCTAGAAGGTGGCGCTAGCTGTTTCCTTTAGTTCCTTTACATTCGTGTGGTACGTGCATGTACGTTCACCACGAGATTTCGATAGTAATTCGCAATCATCTGTGTGATTTTATTACATTTTTCTTAAATAATTAGAAAAACAGGTACATAAAATGCCACCAAAGTTCGATCCTACGGAAGTTAAATTCGGTAAGCTTAAATTTTACTCGAAATGTAATTTTTGTATCTAATCGGCATAACTCATCAACGTGTTATATATTTTTTAGTTTACTTAAGATGTGTCGGTGGCGAAGTTGGAGCTACGTCTTCATTGGCACCTAAAATTGGTCCTTTAGGTTTGGTGAGCATTTTTTTGTGATGTTATAAAAGAAGTTTTGAATCTTGAGGTTATGTTTATGGCGCCATGCTATTTTATTCTCTTATTTTAGTCTCCAAAAAAAATTGGTGACGATATTGCCAAAGCTACTGCCGATTGGAAGGGTTTAAAAATAACAGTCGAGTTGAAAATTCAAAACAGACAAGCTGCTATTACTGTCGTTCCATCTGCTGCGTCGTTAATCATTAAGGCTTTAAAAGAACCACCAAGAGATAGGAAGAAGCAAAAAAACAGTAAGTTTAAATTTTATTTTGCCGAGTAATACTAGAAATAATTAATAATTTCTAACTACACATACTTGCTGCTTAATATACATGTTATCAAATTTGAACTGTAACGACAGGTTTGTTTGCAGTGCATGAAGGAAAATGATTATAGATCTTTTTTCACTTCATAGTAGTTAGTTCAGCACATCATTTTTGCAAGACATAATTGTAAATTGGTTATGCCTATTTGTGATGGTGCAATATCAAATTTTTCATATTTGCAACCCGTGCTTACGAACTACTAAGCATGTTACTAGTCGGAAAATACATTTGGTTTTCTATATTTATTTGATTTATTTATTTGTTTCGTGAGGACAATTTTATAAATTAATTTTTTATTTGCAGTTAAACACAGTGGTAATATCTCATTTGATGATGTTTTAAGTATTGCAAGACAAATGAAACCACGTTCCATGGCTAAGAATTTAGCAGGCACAGTTAAAGAAATTTTGGGTACCTCTCAATCTGTTGGTTGTACTGTAGACAACAAAGCTCCACATGATTTAATTGATGAAATTAACGCTGGAAGTGTAGAAGTACCAGAGGAATAATTTATTGATTTGACTAATAAATTTCTTTTATAAGTTGACATTGCCTTTTTTTTATTTAGCAATAAAAAAACATCAGTTACTTGAAAGGTAGTACTACTTATAAGGTGATTTTTCGAAGATCTTGTTTATTTTAGTGTATCATAGATGTTCAATTACGTCGATACTTCGGTACTATTTAAGAGGATTTTGGGATATTTGGACAAAAAATACAAACCAAATTGTTCAATTTCTTGTTGACGTTCTGCTATTTGTCACAGCTTCTTTAGGATTTACTATTTACAATACTTGCATTATTCAAAAAACATTTGGAGCAATTTAATCGTCAACTCAAAAAGTTACATTCAAAACTGTTATTCCATTTTTTTAATTATAAACTGTTTTATCATGCGTCTTTTGTCTAAATATTCTGGTAAATACTAGCACATTATTTTTGCAAGACATAATTGTAAATTGGTTATGTCTTTTTATGATGGTGCAATATCAAATTTTTCATATTTGCAACCCTTGCTTACGAACTACTAAGCATGTTACTAGTTGAAAAATACATTAGTTTATTTGGCTGTGTAATATCACGTTCATAATTACATCTACCCTCAGTTATGATATGGCCTTATATATTTGGAAGGGATGTTTGTCTTTTTTTGTGAACGGAATAATTTTAGGTCTTATGTGGGAACAAAAAGTTTCAACAATCCCGCTTCTACGTTGATTCAAGATGGGGCACCATATCATACCGCAAAACCTGTCACAAAGTACCTGGCCGGAAAAAAACTCCTTTATTGTCTTGGTGCTTTAATTCTCCAAAGTTAAACCCCATTGAGAATAATTTTTGGGCTCTTCAAAATTAAAAGTTTATAAACTTTAAAATTATTAACTAGTGAGAAATCGATAAAATATTCAAAATTATATTTTATTAAAAGTTTATAATTTAAATAATATTACAGTAAACTCTCGAAACAGTGTTACTCGAAACAGTAGCATCCGTACCACGTGACCACCGTTATTGTAGCATGTAGAAATGTATCGCTCCAGACTTATTATATAAACAACGGTATCATTTACAATCTAGGCGTTTATATTTCAGTCGACGCCGAATCTGCAAGTTGCACAATAATATTCTTGCATTTAATTATATATCAGTGCGGCTGCTTATTTGCAGGCATATCTGTTACCTCTCGAAATAGAAGAAAACCGCGAAACAGTGTAATGTTTACATTCCCGTGCGTTCTTCTATATCGAGAGTTTACTGTAATTATTTTTCATTATAAATAATTGCAGAGTGAGTATGCTTCAAAGGGTAAAATATTGTATTCGCTTTTATGCAAAATTTTTTATTTTTCCATTCATTTCTTACCGAACCATTTCTAATTCGATCACCATGGACTGTACAGGGTTGGCCAATTTCGATAGTTCATATGGGAAACTTGGTAACTATAAGAGATATGAAAAAATGGATGGCGCATCCTCGATCTCTTTTCGAGAAAAGCTTAATGGCGAAAACCAGAATTCGCTATCTTTTTTTGTTTTGGAGTTATAGCCAAAAATTCGAATTTTCGACTTTTCGATAAATGTCAATATCTCGGTTGTTTTTCAAGTTATCAAAAAAATGTTAACAATTTCTTCGGGCACTTTTTTAAGATCAATAAAATGGGCTAAAGAAATTTTAAATATCTATCTCAGTTTCAGAGTTATAACATAAACTTGTGTTTTTTTAAATGGAAACCATAGTTGAAAATAATATTTTTAAATAGCGTTATCCTCTTTTCAACGATATATAACAACAAAAATATTATAGAAGACCGAAAATTTAAATATAATATTAACATTTTTAGTCAATCAAAATTTTAAATTCTAACAAAAATTAAAGTAAAGATCAAACCGTAGTCTATCGTTTTTAATACATAATTTGGTTAAAACAAAACACTACACAATTAAACCATTAGGTATATTGACATTTAAACCATTTACACCAATTGTTTTTCAGTAAGCGAATATTTGCTTAGTTGCTGTCATTAAATTTTACTATAGTAACTATAATTTATATTATTTCAATTTTTTTAAAAAACAATCTGTGTAAATGTTTTAAATTTCAATAATGGTTTTAGTAGTGATTTGTTTTAACCAAAGTAAGTATTAAAAACAATAGACTGCGGTGTGATCTTTACTTTAATTTTTGTTAGAATTTAAAATTTTGATTGTTTTTTACTAAAAATGTTATTTTTATATTTAAATTTTCGGTCTTCTATAATATTTTTGTTGTTGTTATATATCGTTGAAAAGAGGATAACGCTATTTAAAAATGTTATTTTCAACTATGGTTTCCATTTAAAAAAACACAAGTTTATGTTATAACTCTGAAACTGAGATAGATATTTAAAATTTCTTTAGCCCATTTTATTGATCTTAAAAAAGTGCCCAAAGAAAGTGTTAACATTTTTTTGATAACTTGAAAAACAACCGAGATATCGACATTTATCGAAAATTCGAATTTTTGGCTATAACTCCAAAACAAAAAAAGATAGCGAATTCTGGTTTTCGCCATTAAGCTTTTCTCGAAAAAAGAGATCGAGAATGCGCCATACATTTTTTCATAACTCTTATTGGGATTTTACACTACCGATGAGGGCGCCACCGTTTTGGCAAAATGGCTTCTTTAGGCGGTATAGCATGATTTGTTTTGTATTAGAAACATACAATGTTCATGATTATTTCTGTGTTTTTTTTGTAATTATCACAAAATTAACTACGAAACACCCGTGCAACTGTAAGAAACTTATGCAAGATATACTGAGGTATACCGCGAATCCTAGTTAATATTTTATACGTATGGTGGCGTTTAGTTAATGTAAATTCCCAATAGTTGCCGAGTTTCCCATAAGAACTATCGAAATTGGCCCACCCTGTACATAGGTACAGTTACTTGCAAAAGAACGAGGTACCTAATAAAATTGCACTAATTTCTATATAATATTTTAGTAATTGGCACTGCAAATACTAGTGGCAGAAGAACTTGGGCAATGCATAATATAATATTTTAGTTTTGGAAATTTAACACAAGGTTTAATATTTTGTGAGGTACTACCCTTTTCTTTTAAAACGTCACTCGATCTTTTGGGTATGTTAGAAATAATGTTTTTCAAAATGTAACTCATTGCTCATGCAATCTTGGAATCAACTTCAAATTTGTGGTTATTGGGGTGGTCTCTTATTCTACGGTTTATTTAATCCATAGATTTTCTATAGGGTTATGGTCGGCGGGGCGGATGTAAAATTTTGTAACATTTTATAATAGCTATTCTGCCCTGTTAAGAATAGAAGTCGTATCTACAATTTAGAATAAATTCTATTTATGATGTTTACAGCTTGAAAATGAGTATATCTACCTGGTTGTTAAAACTCAAAATCCTATAGGGTAAAGTGGGGTAAGTGTGTAAGCACGAAATAATTCTTATTCTAATAATATGCAGGTGCCTCTGTCTATGGTACATTAAATAACGGGCCATAAGAAACCATTGTAACCTACAATCGAAGTTAAGATACTTGCTATATTGGCGGGATAATATAATCTTTTATAACCTCTTGTTATATTATAGTATATAATATGTAAATAGTATAATACATATAACTTGAAAAGTTTAACAGTTAATAAAAAATTTCTTGCAGCAATGGAAGAATTAAATACCACAGTTCTACACACTTGCCTCAGACTTTGTCATTTCTTGATATGTGTAATAAATTTAGATCGTCTACACACTTTCCCAATTTTACGTGGGAAGTGTGTACTATGGACATAAAAAATGTATAATGTAGAAATAAATGCAAAAAGTTGTTCATAATAAAGTTTTGTTCTGAAGACTTGTAGGATATACCCATAATTATATTATGCTAAAATTTGAAATCTGCAACTTAAATGCTTTACTCAGAAATATGGTACTTATATGAACTATCAAAATATTGCTACACACTTACCCCACCTTACCATATATTCTTTTTGTGGTTCAAAATTAGCTCTGAAGTTTAGTGATATCTGAGAAACTACTATATTTGGTAGGTGCATTAATCGTATTTCAGAATATTCGAAAAATAAATATTTTTGTCAGTTACGACTTCTATTCTTAACAGGGCAGTATTCTTGAATTAAATAGGAATTGTGGTTGGGATCCTTGTACTTATAATATTTAAAATTGTTTTCAATGCCCATTGGGATACAGGGCCGGATTACGTTTATTCGGCGCCCTAGGCTAATATAAATTTGGCGCCTATTTAAGGGGTCTGACCACCCTGGAGTTTTTCGAAAATCGATTTTTTTAAATTGTTTCTTATAATTAACTTTTCAACCTTTACCTACAATTTAAACCGTCGCTAGTGTCAAAATTTTCTAAATTGCCGAAGTTACAGGTATTTCTAGACAAATACTAACAAGCCGCGCGGTTGGAGCTTCGCGAAACACGAAAATGGTCACCAAACTTGTACATCTTTTTTAAAATAGGCTCAAGATGCTAACACAGCTACAGAAGACAAAATATATGGATCAGAAATCGCTGATTGACGGTAGCCAAACAATGACCGCACTGTCGCTTAAATAACCGCACTCTTACTATATTTTGCATTTATCTCGAAACTACCATTTTTGGTGCAGTCAACGTGGTCAGACCCCATATTAAGGGGGCATACGCAGTTATGAGGGCGAAAAATAAGCTTTTTCTCGATTTTTTTTTAAGAAACGGTTGAATATATTTATATAAATATTGACAAATATTATTAATTGTAGAAGTTTTTAACTATTATTCCTCGAGTCCTAAAAACAAGTGATTTCCCGTGGACATGATAAGTCGAGACAGGATCATCAGAAATCAAAAAACGTAAAAGATTTTGTTAGTAAATTACTTTTATCTCGGGAGTGCACAAAAAATTTTGTAAAAAATTGAATTTTAAATTTTTTAGAGAACTTCAAAGGCATAAACACGATTTTTGTTAAAAAAAATCCACTGTTTTTTCTTTTAAACCAATTCCAATCATCGAAAAACAAAATCTTATCTTAAAGAAGTGTGTAAAATTGTAGAAAGATCGGTTTATTATTTTTTGGGATATCATGTCCACCAACTTTGAAAATGCAGTTTTGAGATAAACTCGTTGAAAGTTTTCAATAAGGATAAAAATCTTGATAAAATAATTTTATTTTAAACTTACTATCTCTTTAATAAAGCAAAATTTAAAAAAATCGATCATTTGAAAATGATGACTGCGTATGCCCCCTTAAAACATAAAATACGTGCTATACAAAGCAGAAAGAAAATAATTTTTTTGAAAATTTTCATGTGTTAATAATAAAAAAATAAAAATTAAACCCTTAAATTTAATAATGGGTTTGCCACTTGTAATTTTAGAGTCTAGCGCCTTTTCTGCAAAAGGCGCCTAAGGCTTTAGCCTAGTCAGCCTAGTGCATAATATGGGCCTGTTGGGATACCTAGCACTTGACAAAATTATTCTGCAGGAGCTCCTAATATTTGTATTTGTTCACAATTTCGTCTATCACAATTACATTTTCAACTCTCACTCGAAATAAACCTATTTTGTTGAACCGTTCTACATAAATTTTGCGAAACAAGCTCTGTATTCGGTTTTGCCACCCCATATTTCAACCATCAGAACCGAAAATGTTATATTTGCTTTTGTCTACAAATATAATGTATCACCACGATACGTCGTTATTTTGGAAGTTTTTAGCATAACGAATATATTATGTCATTATCTTATTGACTTGATTAATACAGGTTTTTTTTCCAGTATTTCCGTCATTAAACCTGCGGATTGTTTTGGAATGAACTTTATTTCACAGTTTGTGTAGCAGTTTAGTTTGTAATTTTAGTGCATCAATTTTATAATTTTTTTTGAGTTCTGATAAATAACTTTCTTCGACTACTTAAATTTACTTGGATGGCAAAATTAATTCTGTAATATATGTGTATATATTAGAACAGTGACGACGCTACGGGGGTGGCAGACGGGGCGATCGCCCCGGTTGAAAAAGTGTTCGCCCCGGTAAGAATTCACTAAACAAATTAGAGAATTTTCAAGCGCTCACGATAATAAATTAAATTTTTTAAATTGGAAAACCAATTCTTTATAGTATTTAAAAAAATTAACAGAATCGTCAAGATTCACTGGCTACTATTGCATATTATTTATTAGGTTACAATGTGGTATAAAGTATCCCGTTCATTAAAACTGAAATCTGCAAAATCTAAATTTTGCAACATGAGAACATGACTGCTAATGATATTGGACTTGCGATTCCCATTCCGTTTAGCAAACTTTTGAGTAGCGTTTAATCAGCATTTTAAAAAGATTATTTATACTCCGCCCCCGTACCAACTTGCTAATTTTACTTTGCCCCGGCATAGAACTAATGCTGGCGTCGTCACTGTATTAGAATTTAAATTATTACCGCTAAGGTTGGCTATGCTAGTGTGAACGCTACCAACCGTACCGTTTAACATGCCAGGTATCATGGAACAATCTGGACAGTAGTTGAAGTGTATCAGTGCCTCTTTTAGGCTAGATTGTGTTATTAGTTATTGTGCCTCTTTTAGGTTAATTATTGTAAAAGAAGTTCTTTAGTATTTAATAAAGTTAATGTATATAGTGAATTGTTGAGCAAATACATTACACTGGCGACGAGGTAAATTGAAAAAGCATGGTATAAGAAGTGGCGATATTTTTAAAAGCTTTATATTAACTTACCTGGGTATATATTGTCATGTTTCAATTAACAGACCCCGTATTTAAGATTTTACATTTAAAAAAACAAATAAAGTTTAAACTTTTAATTGAATTTTGCTTTGGAAACTCAGGATTACTTTTGATAGATTTTTATGATAATAATTTGTTTGATTTCACATATTGTTTGAGTTTTATTAATAACGGAAGGCACGGTTAATAGTTTGTTTTGCAATTTTTCTTCAGTATTTCAAAATTTAAAGGATGTTTTTGGTCCACGATCTTTGGATGAAAAGATAAACGCCAAATTTATCAAAGCGCCATGGTTTTATATTTTTTGTTAAATATTTTAATCAAAATTTAAACATAATTAGTGGGTTTTAAACAATAAGAGTGAGTACGTGTGATAATTTAAATAAGTGCGCAGCGCCGAATCTACTAGTCCCACCACTTCAAGCTCAAACATCGAAAATTTGCGAAACAATTAAATGGAGGGAGAATGGTTTTTAAAAATAACTCATTCTGGGCAAGGCCGTTGTTTCGATAAGTTCGAAATTTAAAGCCCAGAGTCACAGAGTTAAGATTGATAAATAATATTAAAAATTTAAATTAGTTAGATAAATTTATGATTATATTAATTTCTTACCTGAAGAATGAAAATTCAGAGTAAGAGTGTTTTTTTTTTGTGAAATTGATAAGCAGAAGAAGAATTAAATTTATTCACCACGACAGGTGAAAACACAATAAGAAGATTAAGAAACCAAGAAACTAAAGTAACAACAAGCAACATAATTTTAAGAAGACTTCGAGAACGTATAGGGTGAGAACAATTTTAAAAGCGCAAAACAATTAATTTTACGACCAGTGACCACGATAAAATTGATTATTTGAATTTTGTATTATTTTGCCATCTAATTTGAAAATTAAGCTAGAAAGTTGGAAAAGTTACTTATAAATACGTTTAATTTGCAAATTTGGTGATCTTTGTTTTATTTGGCGAACCGATGTTATGCGGTTTTTAGATCAAAAACATCACGATTTTTACATCAATTATAAACAACAACTTGATTAAACTGTGCCTTCGTTTGTAACATTTAAAATTTAGTATTGTGTGATTAAAAATACATTTTACATTTATAACTTGCTTAATTTTTTTCATCATAAAATTTATCTTAAGGATCGCAAGCTTTATTTACAGAGATGGGTGTTCCAAAAGTAACAATTTGAGTTTTCTTTGTATGAGTTTAGCTTTTACACTTTTGAGCATCGCAATATATAGGAGGTAAAAATCTTTCGGCTGCATTTTAATTCACTTCTAGTCATCCAAACAAGCTGAAATTTGAAACACCGACTTGTATCTCGAGACATTTTAATCTATCAAATTTTGAAACCGATCTGATCATCCTCCGCATAATTATCACATTTTCTATACAAATTTTGACACAAATCTATCTGCCGCGAAATCAAGTAAGCATGTGTCAAAATTAATTGACTTAGTTCAAGTGTCAAGTTAATGTCAGATATATCTTTAATATTTCGGCGCTGAGTTTCACGAGTTAATAATTTTAATTAATGATTGTAATAAAACTTAAAAACCACAAAATAAAAATAAAGTAAAAAACAAGTTTTATAAAAAAAGCTTTATTGAATGAAGACAAATGAAAATTCTTTCTTCTATGTGTGCTCTTGCTTGGAACCGAATAGAGTATAAGTTTCTTGTAACATAATTTTCTTTTCAAACTTTAAAGCTTTGGTGGTGCCTTTCATAGACTTTTCTATAAGGAAGAAAAACGTATACTTAGTAGATATCAACTTCGGCGAAAGTTATCGTATAATATGTGAAGCACCACCAAAGCTTTAAAGTTTGAAAAGAAAATTATGTTACAAGAAACTTATACTTAAACTTATAGTGAATTGTTGAGCAAATACATTACAAATTCTATTTTGGTCTTTGTAATATCATTTTATTTAAAGAAAAAAAAACCTGTGGCTAGAAGGGCGATAAGTTCAAAATTCCAATTTTTACATGAAGCATAAAAAACTGTCTTCTGAAATATCGGAAGTGCTGTTAGGGAAGAGTCGCTTGATTGAATGATCTCCCTAAAACGACAATGTTTGTAAAACAGAGAATAAAGTTCATAAAATTACCCGGTTGATTGGTACGACATAATCTAGGTAAAATGTATCATATTTCAGCTCATAAGGGCTTCCAAAAAGTTACAAGTTTTTCGCTAGGATGGTTGTCATATTTTTGTTTTCAGAAAAATATTTTTTAAAGGGTGTCCCACTATTCTGGCCAAGGCTGTACAGTGTACACATCTATATCATGTAGGTACGTAAAATAGTCAATATAATATTGAAATGTTTACGCCACACGCTTTTATTTTATTTATTTTCTATATTTTAGTCTTACAAAAGAATAAAGAGAACTTTTATTGCTGTGAAATGTCCAATTTAATCGATGAAACTATAATTTTATTTATAAAATATTCTTAATTTTACAACAAATTTTTCAAGCGATTCATTTCCTTTAAAGACTCTTGATTGCATGCAATGCATGGTTAATTTTGTGCAATGAAGTTCTTCAATTTGAACGCCATCAAATGATCGAACTCAACTTAGTGCGACATTATGCTTATCCTTGAGCAAATCATTTTGATCCCAATTCCCAAATATTTGGGAAATTTTGATCTTAGCATAATCTACAGTACTACCTTGGATTTCATAAACCGTAGAAGCTCATGAAAGGTAGCATTCTCCTTTCTGGAGTGCCAAATGCGAATCAGTTAGGCACTTTAATCTTCTTCATCTGGTGTTTGTATTTTGTGGCAATGGGCCAAGAAGGCATGTAAAAAATTGCTTTCGCTTCGGTGTAAACACCAATCTGGATGGTAATCTCCCCACTTAAAACTTGTAAATTTTCATCAAAATGTCGATTTTCAAAATTAAATTGTGGAGTAACCGTTGGGCCGATTTTATTTATTCTCACCTCATAAGAAAGCATAAATTTTGCTTTTTCAGAATATTCGAAGAAATCCTTTCCTACTTTTGAAGGAAAATCTCTTAAAAGATCGACAGTGACCGAAAAATACATTATTAAAAAGTAAGCAAAACTTTCTAGAGTTTTGAGTTATTTTCTGTTAGGGACTCCTGGGGGCCCTCAAACCGTCTGGGCCTCAGTGCGCCGCACCGAACTGCCCTATGATAGCTACGCTACTGGTGGTTTAACTGTCCCAAGGGGCCGTCCATTAATTACGTAAGGACGATTTTTGAAATTTTTGGCCCCCTCCCCCCCCCACGTAAGGGTACGTAAGATTTTGGCAACCCCCCTCCCCCCCTCCCTAATCTTACGTAAGATTATTAAACAAAAATAATGTTGACCCCCCCCCCAGATTCTTAAAATTAAATTAATTTCTAATAAAATATAAAGTTAAATTTTATTTATATAATTAAAAGTTAATGAAACTTCATAACAAAATTTTAAATTATGTAGTCCATGTGGGAGCAAGCCATTCTTCAATGGATTGTATATGCGGAAAGCAGAGAACATCGTCAGCGTCGGTTGAAAGATTTTTCTTATTTTCAAGCACTTTTAATTCTACTTCAGCTTCGTTTATCCCTTCAACATCTTCTGCTCCCGTTTTTTCGTCATGTGTCACGCATAAGAGTTCGTCTTCACGTCGAGTAAGAACAAGTTTAGCTTTTGCTTTAGCATATTTTAATGAATGTTTCAAAACTTTCATGTGTGCTGCTGCTGCTTTTTTTGAAGCAAAATACAAACCGCAGGTCAAACACATTCTATCTTTTACTTGTGCTTGTACTGAAGGGCAATACATATCATATGGCATTTCTTTAAATTTCTGATTATACGGTAGAGGGATATTTAAGCTGAGTCGATCGGAAAGCGAAAGAAAAATCGATTTATGTGGTTCTTCTCCAGGATTTGGCACAGTAATCCTTCCGTTGAAGTTATGCACTAGGTATGGTGGTGGAAGAAATCTGTCTGGTAACCTATAACGTATATCGCTTGTAAGGTTACCACAGCATTTAATATTGTTGCATTTTGTAATCTGCAATAAATACTGCGATTCTCTTACATGAATTGCGTACCAGTTTGGATCCACGTCTTCTGGTAATTCAGATTGTATACCATCAGGCTCTATATATTCGGCTGTAACAGGAAAATTATCAATGCATATGTCGCTCCATATCTCAGCCAAAAGGTTTCCTGCAGCAGAGAAATTTTTTCTTTCTAAATCGATATCAATGGTCTTCCCATTAGCATCCAGGTGACTTCCAAATACATCGTGTTTTAAAATCAATCCAGAAAGTTCTTTGCTGAGCGGCGCCATTCTTCTCTCAACACGATTAAATGCGCTACATCCAGGTGCGTTTGTAACAATAAAAAAAGCGTCTAAATTCAAATCCCGGAAATGCCGAATAGCAAACCCAATGGTTTTGGGATAACGTGGATTTTCATCTGGTCCGCCGTCCACAGAGATAATGAAAACCGGTTTGATTTCGTTTTTCATTTTAACGATTTCTTCAAAACACTCCAGTTCCAATAGCTTTTTAAAATCATTATAATGACTCGCTGCAGTTGACGATGAATGTTTGCCGCTTCTGATGGCAATGTAAGTTGGACCAGAATATGTAACTGCATCTGGAGATCCCCAACCATTTGGCTTAATCATTATTCCAGCATACACGGAAGGGATCAATTTGTGTTTTTCGGCTATAACCCAGTCATGATCGGGAAGTTGTATTCTATATTCCACGTGCATTAGTATTAGAGATTGCTTTTGCACAGCAGTAATACCAATCGGAACACGAGCTTTATCATCCTGTGATAAGAAGCACACTTGGTCTGGACCGAGAAAAGATGCCAAACTCTCCAAGTATCGTATGGACGATGTGCAAAACTGTCCATCGGGATGCCTTTTGTGACTATCTGTTTGACTTCGGCATAATTTCACTGGTACCGTCACAACATGTTTTCTTCCTTCCAAAGTATTTGATTTCCGCGGAAGAAGACGTAAATATGTTGCACTTCTAGATAAATTAAAACCCATTTCTAAAAGTTTTTCGTGCAAATCGTCAAGAGTCTTACAGGTCCTGATTTCTTCGGTGCGGCGACGATCTTGAGCTGAACCACCAAACGAACTGATAGCAATTATAGTGTTTAATAATTCCGTTTGATTTTCTTCGACACGAGGTCTGCCAGGAGTTCGTTTTAAGCTAAACGACGAATCTTCTAAATTATTTTCTCGTTCATCTAATTTTCTCTTTATAGAATTACGATGCTTTTTCTGATACTCTGCGTTTAGCTTCTTAGTTTTTAAAGCTTGTTTTAATTCCATCAGCTCCTTTTTAGTTTTATCAATATCTTTTTGACATATATCTCCAAGACCTGAATTTCTTGATTGCAATTGGCCGTTAAATTTAGATTCCATTGCTTGAATTTTCGCCAATAATTTTGTTTGAGCTGGAGTATCGTATGTTCTAGTTAAGACTTCGAGATCAACTGATTCGTCCAGGTTATCATGGACTTCATCTGAAATAGGGGGTTCCATTTTATTTTTATCTTTTTCTTGCGAACTTGAATTAGAACCATCACTTTGTTTAATTGTTTCGACCTTTGAGAAGTAGGATAAAAACGCTGCTTTTCTTCTTGTTTTTCGTAAGTTGTTTTCTTTTATCATATTTTCAATATTATTTACGAAATCGTTACCTTTATATGTATCCTTTGCTGCTTTCCAAGCATTGTTCGCCTTTTCTTGCAGCAATTTTCCCGATGTATCTGGCCAACCAATTTTATAGGACATGAAAAGCCGTTCGTAAAGATTGCCAAAGTTAGATGCCATTTTCTTAAATTCTCACTATTATGTCACTGTGTTTTATGATTTTAATTATAATATATTTTATTATTTATATACTTTTTATTTTATATTTTTATATTGGTATAATAGTTTTTTAACCTGGGAATTAAAGGATTACCAATCTTATATTGTAAAAAGAAAAAATATATTTGATTTTTAAATTTAATTTAAAAAAAGTATATTAAAAAAAATATTATATATTATGTAGGTATTTGAATTTTAAATTTAATTTAAAAAAAGCATTTTAAGAAACTTACGTAAGGAATACATCGGACCCCCTCCCCCCCCAACGTAAGGGTCCGTAAGATTTTCGATACCCCCCCCCCCTCCCCCCAAACCCTTACGTAATTAATGGACAGCCCCTTTACTGTTTCTTCCTTTTTTTTTTTTAACTTCATTGTGTTCAAACGCATTAAGAATAAAACATCTTTGATAATACGAGTATGACATTTTTGGTAATCCGACATTTTCGGTAATCCGACACTCTCTCGGTCCCTTAACTGTTGGATTATCGAGGGACAGCTGTATTTCCAAATTATCATGAGTGATTGGTCAGCCATATCGTTGAGACCATTTTAATTTTATACTGATTGTTTATTTTCACTTGTTGAACATTTTTGTTAAAATTCTAGAAAGTTTAACAGTGGTTGTTTTAATTTATTATATATTTATAGTGTTTATTTATAGTGTTATTTTTAGTAGTTAGCTAGTATTTATTCATAATTTATTTATAGTAATTAGTTATAGTATTTATTCATAGTTTATTTATTTATCAGTTATGTTTTACATTAACAATTAGTTGTGACTTTGTTAAGGCTAGTTATTGCCTCCGGGTTTTTTGCAGTTGTGTTTTCCATTGTAAATTGTACTACTTTACATCTTGTTATGGAGGTAAGATTGTTTTGGTTTGCTATTATACCGACGTCCATATTTTGTTATCTTCACAGCCCTGAAGATGAAGGACTATTATACCTTCGAAACGTCGGCAAAATAACTTTGTAGTTTTATTTGGAGTCCGCATACCCACTATCCTGTTCTTGAGTATCCCTCCATCGGACGAGAATTTGGATTTTAATTACATAATAGTATTATGCAAACTCTGAAATAGAAATTTCACAAAATATTGGCGTGGCGATAATTTATTATTAAAGCTAGTAAACTCATAAATATTAATTTAATATAAGTAAAAACAAGAAAAAAAGAAAATTCCATTAAAACGTCTCCTCATTATTAAGAACGTTTTTAAAAATTTCTATTTCTACAGATTCTTCTTTTTGACGTGAATACGTCTATAAAATCGGTAGCATGTTTTTTAATAATAATAATAATAATATTTATTTACGGAAATTATCCTTTCAACTATGATATACAAAAATACATATTACAAAATATACAAAAAACAGCAATTCCTAATGTGTAGACATCAGTCTTAGCTGCGATTTGAATCGCACCAAGGAGCTGGCAAAAAAGTCGGTATCACCCTGATTAGCAAGATTCTGCAATCTTGCAACTGGTGAATTTACTCCGTAGTCGGTTCTATGATAGTCCGTCAAGAATAAGTGCGGATTCCGAACTAAGTGACGATGGGCCCAAAAGTAAATTTTTGATAACAAAGCAGGGCAATCTATTATGCCGTTGCAAATTTTAAAAAGGAAGCATTGATCGAAATACTTTCTTCTGTTGTCCAAAGTTGATAGTCCAAGGTATTCCAGCAGATGATCGTAATAAAAATATGTAACGAAAAGTACGGTGTAACGCTGTTTGTGTGTGTCCATCAGATAAGGTCGGGTAACGTGAATATAGGCCTACGATATGTTGGTAGCACGTTCAAAAATTTTATAAATTTATGTAACGAAAAGTGTGTGTAACGCTGTTTGTGTGTGTGTCCATCGGATAACGTGAATATACGTCTATATAGTCCGGTCAAATTAGACCGAAAAATAGGGGTACCCTTGCATAAATTCCCAACAAGCTGAAAATTTACATGAACGTTAGGAATACCATTATAATGAAGTTGTGAAAAGTCCCCATCGATCCCATGTGTGCAAAAAATTTTATGCGAGGTCAAAGGTGGCAAAAATGAGTTTTTTGAATTTTTTACCGAAACGGTTAGTTTTATGATAAAAATAGATCAGACATAAATTGTAAATCATGCAATTATCTACAAAAATTGTTCTAAAACTTTTTTACCTGAGATTCACCATTTCTGAGAAAAAGCGATTCTAATATTTACTAAAGTTGTATTCTCCATAATAACCCGTGTTCAATATATTCGCATACGCTTGCGCTCATGACCAACTTGTATGAACATGATATTTTACAGTATGACATCGCAATGTTTAGGTAACAAATAAGGGTCATATCCTCTCACTTGTCATTACTTACAAAAATAATGAAGAAGTTTCGGAAGGTGATAATTGCAAAGTTTTTGAATGGTGAGCGTCCGGGTAACATTTTTAAAGACCTGAAAAACCTCGGGATCAAGTGCGATTTTGTTTACAAAACCATGAAACGATTCATTGAAACTTCCTCTTCGAAAGACAGGAAAAAATCTGGTAGGCCGCGGTCGGTGAAGATAGCACGAGTAGTGAAAATTGTGAGCGAGCGGATTCGACAAAAACACCATCGTTCAATACGAAAATTGGCAGCCGATCTGAATATGTCCAAGGGATATGCGCACAACATTTTGAAAATTGCTCTTGGGTGTCGCGCTTACAAAAAACAAAAGTTACACAGCGTTTCGAGAGCTTCTGAGGAAAAGAGGTTTGAAAGAGCAAAAGCGAAACTTTTCTGGCACGCAGGTGATGACTTTCTGTTTTCTAACGAAAAACTATTTGTTCTTGAACATCTGCACAATGTTAAAAATGATCGGTTGTGGGCAGAAAAGACACAGGATATTCCCGCTAACCAGAAAAACGTTCCTATATTTCAGAATCCGCCCTCAGTGGTGGTTTGGGGAGCAGTTTGTAAAACTTCCACTCGAATTCATCGACAAAGATGTTAAAATCAACTATTACAAAGCATTTTTGGAGACGATTATTACGTTTTCCAACAAGATGGAGTACCGTCGGAACCAAAAATGTTAAATTTGCTTTCATCAGCAAATATTACTCGTTCCACCACGATTCATCTTTGTTTTTAAAAGATTTTGCTACTTAATACGTTTTATTCTGTGCACTTCACAAATATACGTTTTTTTTCTAGCCATTCGGCCGTTATAGTAATTTCTTTTCAAAACTCTGGAAAAATAGTTTGAGGATTTACATTTTTTCATAGTTCGTTTAGCACTTCCGTTGGCAATTTTGAGGCACTAATTCGGAAATTTTTTTTAACTTTTCTTAGAATAATCGTTTCTTCTCGACAGTTGAGTTTATAGACCGGGAGATAGTGACAGATTTTGGGATACGATTTTACGCAGTATGCCTTTGAGATGACAATATTGTCCGTGTATTCTGATCATAATAAGCCATGATTAAAAAAATGCTCATGTGTCCTTCATATTAAAAAACGATTCGCCATTTGTTCGAAAATGAGGTGGTTTGGTACGATTTTACCCAGGCTGCCATGTGTTTTGCAATGAAATTCAATATAAAATTTACTCGGAAAACCATTGGCATACCGTTCGGGTGGGACCAAAGGGCTGAAATCGTCATGTCAATTTGTATTTAAATAAGGAAGAATTCCACGATTTTACCCAGGCTGCCATTGATAGGTATACAAGTTCGTGTTATAAAACAGCTGTAAAAAAAATGGCATATCGATCGCGTATGTCCAAGTACTGTTTATATTGCAAAATATTTGTACTGTTATGGAATAAAATGCTACGATTTTACGCAGTATGCCATTTTATTTTCATACAATTTATAGTAACTTATAATGTTCTTGAAATTGGCATACCGTTTGAGATTGTCCAAACTACAGGCATACGCAAAAAATATTGCAAATTTGATAAAAGAGAATTCCGCGTTTTTACCCAGTATGCCTTTCTGGTATTATTGTAATCATGGTATATCTAGGTGGAATAAAAAAAGGCATACAAGTTGAACGTGTTCTTCATATTAAAAAATCAAAATGAAGTTGCACAATAGATTGAAACAATTCTACGATTTTACCCAGTATGCCTTTCTGGTATTATTGTAATCAAGGTATATGTAGGTGGAATAAAAAATGGCATACAAGTTGTGCGTGTTCTTCATATTTAAAAATCAAAATAAAGTTGCAAAATAGATTAAAAACATTCTACGTTTTATAGTGTTACTCGAAATAGAAGCATCAGTACCACGTGACTACCACTATAATAGTAGCATGTAGCATGTATAAATGTCTCGCTACAGACTTATTATATAAACATAGTATCTTTTACACTCGTAATCATAGTTATTTATCTAAGCGTTTAAATTTCAGTCGACGCCGAATCTGCAAGTTGCACATATTCTTGCATTTAATTTAAAAATTAAGACGTTAAATTTAAAATGAAACTATAGGGTCCAAGAAAGTTGATTTTATATAAAAGTTTTATTTGATTGATACATTATTCTAAATGAGCCGCTGCGCTTCGTATTTTCGTGAATTTTTTGAGTATTTTTTTGTTAATATAAAACTAAACTTTAGTGTGACATGAGTTTCTTGGTTTTTATTATTACTATAAAAATGTTGTATGATTACTATCAAGTTATCGGCATATACCATAATTACAATTATACCAGAAAGGCATACTGGGTAAAAACGCAGATTTGTATGAATATATTTTGCAACTTCATTTTGATTTTTTAATATGAAGAACACGTTCAACTTGTATGCCTTTTTTTATTCCACCTGCATATACCATGATTTCAATAATACCAGAAAGGCATACTGGGTAAAAACGTGGAATTCTCTTTTATCAAATTTGCAACTTTATTTTAATTTTTTAATATGAAGAACACGTATAACTTGTATGCCATTTTAGATATAAGCAATTTAGGATACAAATTTAATATTACAACAAAATTTATACTGCGTAAAATCGTAGCATTTTATTCCATAACAGTACAAATATTTTGCAATATAAACAGTACTTGGACATACGCGATCGATATGCCATTTTTTTTACAACTGTTTTATAACACGAACTTGTGTACTTATCAATGGCAGCCTGGGTAAAATCGTGGAATTCTTCCTTATTTAAATACAAATTGACATGACGATTTCAGCCCTTTGGTCCCACCCGAACGGTATGCCAATGGTTTTCCGAGTAAATTTTATATTGAATTTCATTGCAAAACACATGGCAGCCTGGGTAAAATCGTACCAAACCACCTCATTTTCGAACAAATGGCGAATCGTTTTTTAATATGAAGGACACATGAGCATTTTTTTAATCATGGCTTATTATGATCAGAATACACGGACAATATTGTCATCTCAAAGGCATACTGCGTAAAATCGTATCCCAAAATCTGTCACTATCTCCCGGTCTATTACGTGGACGGCCAGTTTTGTCTATAAAATCGATTCGATCTTCCACTTTAAAGCGTTTAATTATATCAGCCACGGTACTTTTACTCATATTTAGTAATTTCACGTTGTGATTTTCCATTGCATTATGAAAAATCATAAGTTGCCTTAAATTGAAACTCTTATTTTTATAATTTTTCGCTTCATGGTCCTACAATTGCCGAATCACGACACAAACTGATAAAAATAATAATAATTATGACTGCAGAGAAGTGCAAGAACAGCTTCTTATCAAATTACAATAGTATTACATCATGTAACACTTTAATAAAACATTATAAAATGCAGTGCCCGACTTCTTTTGTGTCTATAATTTTCGAAATGCTTTCAGTAATTTTAATATTACTTTTAGTTAGAATTAAATTTCTTTCAATTAAAATTAAAGTAATATTGCTGTTTTGTGAGGTGCTCGAGTTCTTTTGTGAGTAACTGTACATAAAATTCACACTCGAAATGGTAACATGGTAAAAATGGTATCCTGAACTTCCGGGATCTATCAATAAAAATAATCGAATAGAAATTCTAGTATTATGTTATATTATGGAGAATGCAACTTGAGTAAATATTAGAATCGCTTTTTCTCAGAAATGGTGAATCTCAGGGAAAAAAGTTTTAGAACAATTTTTGTAGATAATTGTATGATTTACAATTTATGTCTGATCTATTTTTATCATAAAACTAACCGTTTCGCTAAAAAATTCAAAAAATTCATTTTTACAACCTTTCACCTCGCATAAAATTTTTTGCACACATGGGATCGATGGGGACTTTTCACAACTTCATTATAATGGTATTCCTAACGTTCATGCAAATTTTCAGCTTGTTGGGAATTTATGCAAGGGTAAATGTTTATTTTGACTGGACTATAATATAATATAGATGTATTCACGTCCGTGTTTGTTTCACTTTGGAACAAAGCACACTGTTTAACAAATAATATCTCTACGATACTTATATAATATTTAATGTTCTTTAAATTGTTCCTTTTTGTTATATTAAAATAAATTTTTTTTATATTTTCTTATGCTCAAATATTAGCTGTGTTAATTAAGTTTCTGGTGCTGTAATTACAATTTTTTCCATTAATTTTTTACACATTTATGACAGATTCTTCTTAGCAGGTACGATTTAAGAGGCAAGTTTACCCTATACATAATATATACAACAAAGTGATGATTATTACAGGGGGCGATTTCTTTTTCCACCGATGGTTAAAGGTTCCTCTAATCCTATATAACTTTTCCACAGCTGCCGTTAGCAGGTAGACTGGTCAAAATTTTTAATCTTTTAATTGTTGAGTCCTTAAGTCTATAAGTAGTACTTAACATAATATAAGATATAATTATACAGGGTGTCCGCGCAGAAAACCGACAGAAGAAATACATCATTTACAAAATTGTAATTTTGGAGTTTGAATCAGGAAAATTTTATAATTTAGGTTTTCCCTGCCCCTGACATTGGCTAATCTAGGATCCCAGCCTTCAAATTTCGTCATTTATTCGAGGCCCGTGCCCTACGGGGGATGTTTTTAATTATTTTAGTGCGTGTCAAAACGGCTCGGAGCGCTCGAAGCGAGGCGGAGCCGAGCGAGAGTTGGCGAACTACATTGCTTTGTACAATAAAAATCCAAAAATTGGATACATTCTCTAGATCAAGCATGTCAAACTCATTGGGGGCTGTCCATTAATTACGTAAGGGTTTGGGGGGAGGGGGGGGGGTATCGAAAATCTTACGGACCCTTACGTTGGGGGGGGAGGGGGTCCGATGTATTCCTTACGTAAGTTTCTTAAAATGCTTTTTTTAAATTAAATTTAAAATTCAAATACCTACATAATATATAATATTTTTTTTAATATACTTTTTTTAAATTAAATTTAAAAATCAAATATATTTTTTCTTTTTACAATATAAGATTGGTAATCCTTTAATTCCCAGGTTAAAAAACTATTATACCAATATAAAAATATAAAATAAAAAGTATATAAATAATAAAATATATTATAATTAAAATCATAAAACACAGTGACATAATAGTGAGAATTTAAGAAAATGGCATCTAACTTTGGCAATCTTTACGAACGGCTTTTCATGTCCTATAAAATTGGTTGGCCAGATACATCGGGAAAATTGCTGCAAGAAAAGGCGAACAATGCTTGGAAAGCAGCAAAGGATACATATAAAGGTAACGATTTCGTAAATAATATTGAAAATATGATAAAAGAAAACAACTTACGAAAAACAAGAAGAAAAGCAGCGTTTTTATCCTACTTCTCAAAGGTCGAAACAATTAAACAAAGTGATGGTTCTAATTCAAGTTCGCAAGAAAAAGATAAAAATAAAATGGAACCCCCTATTTCAGATGAAGTCCATGATAACCTGGACGAATCAGTTGATCTCGAAGTCTTAACTAGAACATACGATACTCCAGCTCAAACAAAATTATTGGCGAAAATTCAAGCAATGGAATCTAAATTTAACGGCCAATTGCAATCAAGAAATTCAGGTCTTGGAGATATATGTCAAAAAGATATTGATAAAACTAAAAAGGAGCTGATGGAATTAAAACAAGCTTTAAAAACTAAGAAGCTAAACGCAGAGTATCAGAAAAAGCATCGTAATTCTATAAAGAGAAAATTAGATGAACGAGAAAATAATTTAGAAGATTCGTCGTTTAGCTTAAAACGAACTCCTGGCAGACCTCGTGTCGAAGAAAATCAAACGGAATTATTAAACACTATAATTGCTATCAGTTCGTTTGGTGGTTCAGCTCAAGATCGTCGCCGCACCGAAGAAATCAGGACCTGTAAGACTCTTGACGATTTGCACGAAAAACTTTTAGAAATGGGTTTTAATTTATCTAGAAGTGCAACATATTTACGTCTTCTTCCGCGGAAATCAAATACTTTGGAAGGAAGAAAACATGTTGTGACGGTACCAGTGAAATTATGCCGAAGTCAAACAGATAGTCACAAAAGGCATCCCGATGGACAGTTTTGCACATCGTCCATACGATACTTGGAGAGTTTGGCATCTTTTCTCGGTCCAGACCAAGTGTGCTTCTTATCACAGGATGATAAAGCTCGTGTTCCGATTGGTATTACTGCTGTGCAAAAGCAATCTCCAATACTAATGCACGTGGAATATAGAATACAACTTCCCGATCATGACTGGGTTATAGCCGAAAAACACAAATTGATCCCTTCCGTGTATGCTGGAATAATGATTAAGCCAAATGGTTGGGGATCTCCAGATGCAGTTACATATTCTGGTCCAACTTACATTGCCATCAGAAGCGGCAAACATTCATCGTCAACTGCAGCGAGTCATTATAATGATTTTAAAAAGCTATTGGAACTGGAGTGTTTTGAAGAAATCGTTAAAATGAAAAACGAAATCAAACCGGTTTTCATTATCTCTGTGGACGGCGGACCAGATGAAAATCCACGTTATCCCAAAACCATTGGGTTTGCTATTCGGCATTTCCGGGATTTGAATTTAGACGCTTTTTTTATTGTTACAAACGCACCTGGACGTAGCGCATTTAATCGTGTTGAGAGAAGAATGGCGCCGCTCAGCAAAGAACTTTCTGGATTAATTTTAAAACACGATGTATTTGGAAGTCACCTGGATGCTAATGGGAAGACCATTGATATCGATTTAGAAAGAAAAAATTTCTCTGCTGCAGGAAACCTTTTGGCTGAGATATGGAGCGACATATGCATTGATAATTTTCCTGTTACAGCCGAATATATAGAGCCTGATGGTATACAATCTGAATTACCAGAAGACGTGGATCCAAACTGGTACGCAATTCATGTAAGAGAATCGCAGTATTTATTGCAGATTACAAAATGCAACAATATTAAATGCTGTGGTAACCTTACAAGCGCTATACGTTATAGGTTACCAGACAGATTTCTTCCACCACCATACCTAGTGCATAACTTCAACGGAAGGATTACTGTGCCAAATCCTGGAGAAGAACCACATAAATCGATTTTTCTTTCGCTTTCCGATCGACTCAGCTTAAATATCCCTCTACCGTATAATCAGAAATTTAAAGAAATGCCATATGATATGTATTGCCCTTCAGTACAAGCACAAGTAAAAGATAGAATGTGTTTGACCTGCGGTTTGTATTTTGCTTCAAAAAAAGCAGCAGCAGCACACATGAAAGTTTTGAAACATTCATTAAAATATGCTAAAGCAAAAGCTAAACTTGTTCTTACTCGACGTGAAGACGAACTCTTATGCGTGACACATGACGAAAAAACGGGAGCAGAAGATGTTGAATGGATAAACGAAGCTGAAGTAGAATTAAAAGTGCTTGAAAATAAGAAAAATCTTGCAACCGACGCTGACGATGTTCTCTGCTTTCCGCATATACAATCCATTGAAGAATGGCTTGCTCCCACATGGACTACATAATTTAAAATTTTGTTATGAAGTTTCATTAACTTTTAATTATATAAATAAAATTTAACTTTATATTTTATTAGAAATTAATTTAATTTTAAGAATCTGGGGGGGGGGGGGGTCAACATTATTTTTGTTTAATAATCTTACGTAAGATTAGGGAGGGGGGGAGGGGGGTTGCCAAAATCTTACGTACCCTTACGTGGGGGGGGGAGGGGGCCAAAAATTTCAAAAATCGTCCTTACGTAATTAATGGACGGCCCCAAAGGTACATGTAATTTATTAATACCAGGATATAAAATGACAGTACATGTAAGTTTTTAAAAGAAATACGGAAAGAAATTTAAGTAAAATATACAATATGTGGAGGGAGGGAGATGCATGTTGCTGCCGGCAGCGCGTCGGACTACCGAGTACGTCGGATTAAAAAGTGTCGGATTATCGAGGGACAGCTGTATTTGAAAAGGAAAAGTTTGCCGCTAAGAATAAAATACAAAGGTTAGATGTCAGAGCCATCTAACAACGACAACCCGGAACAGTCGTGATTCCATAACAAAAAAGGTAATTAGGAGGTATTTGTAAAAAATGTTAAAAACTAATAGGAAACCGTCAGAAAAATTATCCCACACCATGCCGTTGAAAATTAACTGCGAAAATTAGTGTGTTTGGCTTTGTCTGTAAAGCGTTTTAAAATTGTGCGATAACTTTCTCCAATTTGGAAAAAGTCAGTTTGTTTGTTTAAATTGTCCTCAACCGTCGATATATAAGCAGCCTCCAAGAAAATACGCTTACCATAGTTGACTTCAGTGGCTAAAACTTCTACATCTTCAGTTACAAAATTATGTGAGGTATTTATAATGTGCTCAGAAATTCCTGTCTTCTTAGAGTTATATTTAATGTCGTGGGTATGTTGTTTGAGCCTATTGCTTAATAATTGTTTGGTTTGCCCAATATATTTCTGACCACAACTACATTTGATGCTGTAAACCACATTCGCCTTATTTAATGTAGGTAACTTGTCCTTGGTTTTGGAATATAAGATCTTGTCCAAATTAAAGTTGTTGTAATCGTTCTAGACTATATTCCGAAATCGTATACTCTAGCCACTTTTGGTTCTGGTAAAACTCCACTTTATATGGAGACTCAGGAAGTACTTTGCATCAGGTTGGATTTTTAAAATTGGAGACACCGTTTCTATATCAGCTTTTATAGATGATTATCTGGGTTTTATTACATTAAGTGACACAGGATAAGAAACAAGCTCAGATAATAACGTGCAGGAATTGCTTATAGAAGAACCACGCTCGGGTTAAAATACCGGTACGAATTAGGAAAGCGTCCATAGTACGAAATAATAAGCGTAAGCTCAAATTGTGGATTGAACATGGCTATTTGATGGATATGAAATTCGACAGCGGGTTGAATCCATAATAAATAATATCGCAAAAAGGATATAATATTATGTAGTTTCATAACATACAATGCATTTTCATTTATGTTTTATAGAATTTGCATGAAGTCTTTATAAAATACGCAAACATTTTACTAACAAAAAAATAATACTTTCTATAAATAAAAACACATTAACTGCAGCAACCATGATCTTACCAATATGTAAACATCAGTATTAGTAGTAGGTAATCTGCACAAAAGTAGATAGCCCTATATGCATTATGGATCACGAAAAAATGGGATGGTACGAATTATGTACAAGTAAGATTTAGGCAAGTGTACCCTATGTATTGTCATGTGCTAAATTTTTTATGTTTTTTGCTTGCTCAAAGTCTTGGATTTGGCCCGATAGCAGAATTTCAATTTTGTTTTTGTTAAGAGAGATTTGTTCATGTCCCGCAAATCGATAGTTGGTTATTCAATTTTATGGCTGTCAGGTAAAAATTTTGTATCACTTCTAACACTACTTTAAACACAATTAATTTGATTAAAAGTAAATGGATGGTAGTGAGGGTATATAAGAATTGACAACGTGCCTGTATATGCGTCTGATACGAAATTTTTGGTTTTTAAAAGTTGGAAGGAAGTGGGGGATTCTCATGGCGGCGAACGGATGGAAGAAGGGTCGAAAATAGAAAGAGGAGCAAAAATTTGGATTTTTGGTGCGTGGCATTTTTTTTGGCTCATCGTTCTAGAACGATAAATGTGAATATTTTCTGGAAATCCGTCCATGCTGTTAAAAACGTGTGTTACCGCAAGTAAATGTGAATACTTTTGAAATCCGTCTATGCTACTGTTCAAAAACGTGTGTTACCACCTACAAGGAAGGGCATGTAAATACTTTTGAAATCCGTTCATGCTATTCAAAAACGTGTGTTAGCGCCTACGAGGATTAAACCTGGACGATAATCGCTACAGAAAGAAGGTCAGTTCAGCGCCATTAATTTCATTAAAAGTTAATTGAGTTATGGAATAAAAACATAATAGATATAATTATCATATTTTTGTAAAAAAATTTTGTTCACATTTTATTCATGCGGCAGATGAAATCGAATATAAGGTTTTTCGTTTCTTTTAGTAATTATAATTTCAATTTCTGACGCCTACATATCTACACCCTTGCAACTTGACAAATGCAAAATTTGTTGCATATAAAGCCAAAAATTGAATAAAAAAAATTTTATTAATAGGGTTTGATATTTTGAAGTCCTGCTATTGAACCGACTCATGAGATTTTCTTTTGCTTCTCTGACTATAGAGCTAGACGGGCATTCAAAAAGTTTGGTTTTTTGTCATAACAGTATATTAATTTAATTAATAATTTAAGAAATTTGTAATAATGTCATTACCATAAATATAACACATCCACTTGATTAGGAAATTCGGTGAAGGTTAAAAAATTATTAAAAGTGAAGCTGTTGATTTAAAAATATCAAATATCTAGATACTATACCTACTATTTAACTATTAAAAATCTTTTTTATTTTTTTTTATTTGATATCTATCTACTCTTGATTTTCTCTTGACGAGTTACTATAATGTCGAGTTACACACATACTGTAATGAATGGACACATATTTTAATAAATTATAGGTGTATAAAAATAGAAACTAATTAAATATTTTGCGATCGAGAGAAGATAGTAGACTAAATAATAATAATTTTTTTTTTATAAAAACAAATGTAAAAAAATTTAAATGTTAAATTAGTATGTATACCTACCTAAAGTTGCTGCCCAAAGTTTGAATTCAAGATTTTTTCGGTTTAAGATTCAAATGCATAGTATCAATGTCGTTTCGGTTTGGGCGTCTATATTTCTTTATGGAAAGGACATATCAAAATCTTGGGATCAATGAAGCTCATGTCCTCAAGTTTAACGCAAAACTTTCTATCCTTCATAAAAAATGATACCACTATTATAATTATTTTAGAGTGTATGGTGGCTTTCAGCATTTTATAAAGTAAACTATTAATTTGGAATAATCTGATTCTCAATTGTGACTTGGTCAAGTCCGTTTGCTATAATTATTTCTATAAATATGCCTACGCACGGAAGCTGCAGGCCATCGCTAGGTCTGATTTTGTATTT
This sequence comes from Cantharis lateralis, assembly GCA_963170105.1. Lineage (NCBI taxonomy): Eukaryota > Metazoa > Arthropoda > Insecta > Coleoptera > Cantharidae > Cantharis > Cantharis lateralis. The sequence goes on along the minus strand of OY720624.1, from coordinate 55,827,594 downwards.
TTCAAATTTTGGTTTGATTTCTAGTGAACAAGCACACCTACTTCGTACCTAACTTAAGAACTTGAAGAGAGATAAACTATTGGCAACATTTAACCTATGATAAAAATACCAATAAATTAGTAGGTATGTTTTATCTATATCGGTTTTAGTTGGTTGACTAAAGTCCTAAGGTATAGGATAGCACCTATTTATGTAATATATATGATCTTAATTCGGTAGAAAAACCAAAATTTAGAATTTTTTCTCAAAAAAATGTAAGTAACTATTAGTAATAGTACATTATGCACCAAGGGAATAAAGTGATCCTTTTTTGGCCTGAGGGTAAAGGTTTGTTTGCACGAGGCGTAGCCGAGGGCAAAAATTACCCTCAGACCAAAAAATTCACTTTATTCCCGAGGTGCATATACTGTTTTTTGCAATTGCGGGAGGTAAAGTACTTACTTCGACAATAATTACGAAATTTTAATTAAAATTTGTTCAATAAAGCACGTGGTTGATAGTACCAAAGTACATGAAGCATATTTGGTTATATTATTATTGCCAACTAGAATTTTTTCACTAAAGGTACTAGAATGGTTCAGTTACATTTGTGCCTTTGAAGGAATAAGACGTGTCAAAAGGCTAAAACGTTGAAGTCGTTGACCATGTGGTCGCAGTATTCTATGATCAAGGCGCTCACCAAATTGGAAAATAAGATTGACATCGGCAATTTCCACAAGTTATCCTCTTTTATGAAGCGGAAAAACGAAGGATATGTTCCGAAAAAATCGCGGGTCGTAACCTCTGACCACGTGGTAAAATTTTTAAAAGGGCGCCTCGTGAGAATTTTTTGGTAGCTAAAGTAAGTGCTTTTTATTTATTTACCAATTTATTTCACTGTAGGTTGCACTAATATTGGAATCACAAATTACGGTCAAGTAAACATAAATATAAATGTTACAAAAAAATGAGAATTAAATTGATAATAAAATCTGGTGACTTCTTTTTTGCCCGGCAGTAACTTCTTTTTTACCCGGCAGTAACTTCTTTATTGCCCTAGGGCAAAAAAGTACCACTTTACACCCGCAAATCGGGGTCTAAAGTGAGTACTTTAGCCCCGCAATTGCAAAAAAGTTTTTTTTTCCCAGAGCATTCTATATAATGTTGGATACATACGTTTCTGCTTAAGGCTGTTCGGTAGGTTTAGATTTTGTGCAAAAAAAATTGTAATACAGTGTATTTATTATAATATTCTTGTAGAACTACATATTTTAGATAATATTTGTTTATAAAAATAAATTCTAGAAAAATTAGTTTAGCCGCAATTTGTACTCAAAGTATGAATCTATTTACGGAATGCCTGTACGATCCTGACAAGATATCATAATGGAACTTGTACTAAACGCAAGAGTCTTTAATTTACTATGACAAGAAATAATTTTTATTTTGATTTTTACTTTAAATTACTTTGAAAATATGAATTTTTAAATACTTATTCAAAACGGAACGTTTATAAGAAAAGCATAAATTTTTTGTTCTACAAATTTTTAGTTTTTCAAAGTAAAAAATCAAAATAAAAATTATATCTTGTCATAGTACATTAAAGACTCTTGCGTTTAGTACAAGTTCCATTATGATATCTTATCAGGATCGTACAGGCATTCCGTAAATAGATTCATATTTTGGGTATAAATTGCGGCTAAACTAATTTTTTTAGAATTTATTTTTATAAACAAATATTATCTAAAATATGTAGTTCTGCAAGAATATTATAGAAAATACACTGTATTACAATATTTTTTGCACAAATGCTAAACCTACCGAACAGCCTTAAGATATTAAGAACTAAATATAATATAAAAAAATAATGCATAGGTTTATTAACATAGTAAATAAGAAAATTAATCTTTATTACTTCGTTTTTATTTACAGAACAATAAAATATGAGTTCTAGTGGTAATCACTTAACATGATGATAAAAATTTACAGATGCATATTATATAGTAAATGTGAAAGTTTTATTTATTTTCAAAAAAATTTTAAAATCAATATTGAATTATATTGATGTAGTTTTTATACTTACGTTGCAATTCCAATATAAATCTATGTGTGATATTTATACATTATAAAAATGTGTAAATAACATTAATATATTAATGGTAAACGTAAATATCTAAATATAATACTTGCATAAAATAGAAAATTTACTATAATTTATTGTGGAGTGAATCCGTTGTTATTTTGGTTAAGTCCACATAAAAAAAGTTTTGTCAAGATTCAAAAAATTAAATTAAAATTAAATTTTTTGTTCCTTAAAATTTTCTGAGGCATTTTTTAGCTTTATATTCTAATATAATAATCTTCCTCTTTTTCGTTGGAGAAATCCCTGTTTTGTATACAATAATAAATATAAAATATTTCTTAAGCATTTTTTTTTCAAAATAAATAGTGTTTAAAACTTATTCAAATATAACTTACGTTTTAAACACATTTAAAATATGTTTAAAACAAAACCGTTTTAAACAGCTCCTTGTGTTTTAAACAACCCCGTTCATTTACTGAATATGCCAAATAGATTTATATGTAAATCGATTAGTAATTTAATTTTAAAATAAATTAACGTGTTATTTATTATATCAATGTTTTTTAAATAATACCGAACGAAACCGAAAGTGTTAATGGTCGATTTATACTCAACATTTAACATTTATCATTTAACATTTAACACTTAACACTTAACATTTATCATTTACATTTAACATTTAAGAGTCCGGATACATGCTGAAGCTCATTTAACATTTAACAAGTTGACATCTTTTTGACATTTGACATAAATATTAGTGAATGATGTTGTTTGTGCGAATGTTAGTTTATTTTGTGTTATGGGAAAAATAAAAAATATTACTTTGGTAACAAATTACTACCATTTTCTACCATTATTTTGATAACACATTCAAAAAAAACCCAACAGAATAAACAATAATTTGCGCGCGCCGTTTAATCATGCGCAGTGTGAACAAAATTTCTTAAATGTTAAATGATAGATGAAAGTTGGCCATCTCTTAAGTGATAAGTGATAAATGTTAAATGTTAAATGAGGAGTATAAATGCTTATACACAATTCCTATTGTTCATCTTCTTACATGATAAATGTTAAGTGTTAAATGTTAAATGATAAATGTTAAATGTTGAGTATAAATCGACCATAAATTCCAATAATTGGAATATTTAAATTTTTCAATATTTATAACAATACTGTAATTTTTATAATTGGTAAATATTGTGAATATTCTTTTTGAGCTGAAGATTGAAATTATGGTCGCTTGGGAGAATTTCAGACTTTCTGTTTTATTTAGTTTTAAATAAAAATAAGTTCAATTGGTGTTTAATAAAACACGATTTCTTTTAAATTCTATACTAAAAGTCGTTATTACATATTGTTACCTGTACCAAACGCAACTGAGAGTCGTAACTTGATTACCTTCAAGAGATTTTATATATCGGTTAAGCTAGTGAAATTCCAAACAGTTTATACGACTATTCAATTTCATTTCTACCCTTGCTACGCAATCATGTATTTTTGCATCAAAAAAGTTTACAAGTAATATTTGTAGTGATAACCACTATAAGACTTTAATAATTTATAAATAATTTTAATACCATATTTAATTATGTCGTTTAATAAAATTGTGAGTGTTTTAACTTTAACATGCTTATTAAGAGTACAGGCAATTGTGACAGGTTTGTAATGCGATTTTAAAAGGATTTGTGAGAATTGCAAAATTGATTATATTTTGTAGACGAAGAATATGCGTCGGTACCTCCAGTATTTCATTTAGACGATTTTGATAATTGTTTGCGTTATGGAGAAAAAGCGTTGTATTGTTATGCTACAATTCAGTTATTTCCTATAAATCCAGGAAATACCTCTAATGTTTGGAACGTAATAAGTGTAAGTTTTTTATTTAGCTGAAATTTTGGATTCAAATAAGTATTTAAAATAATTTTTTTTTAAATGGTGTATCTATTGTTGTTACTGTTTCTCCTGATGTTGGATGACCCCTTTTTTTCTGCTTTTACATTGCAGGAAGAAATATGGCAATTTGTTTCTCAAAAAAGGGGAGTGATAACAAATTATTATAAAAAAATATTTTAAATTAATGTTTGGGGAAATGCACTTTCAAATAATATAGAAGGGCTTGTTATATAAATCACGTAGGTTATTATTGATATTTTTACTATATAAAGTATTATTTTTAATGATTGATAATTTCTGATTAAACCGGTATTGGTAGTGTATATGTAAATATTATAGTAATATATTAAGTATATTTTTAAATTTTATTTCAGGTTTGTTACAAATATCTTTTAATGACCTTAGAATCAAGTAATCCTTGGTTTATTTACCTACATATATTTTGTAAATTTTTTTTTATGAGTAAGTTACTCTTACCACTTTTCGTAAATATTCAAAAAACACTTTAACATTTCATCTGATGAATTAGTGTATTGTTTGCTTTTTTCTGAATAATTATGAAAGTGTAACTAGTAAAAATTTGAAGCTAAAATTTGTTGTATTTTTTAGATATTTTTTTACTATACCACACTTATAATATTATAATGTTACTTTTGCATAAGATTTGCAAAAATGGTGTAGGTAGTCTAAACCACTGACCTTTGGGAACGATACAAAACAAAGTAAATTAGGTACCTGTTAGTATTTTGACGTCAAACAATTTTTTCATGTTATATATCTTAAATGTACATAATATGACGTACAATTCTTGAAATAAAAAATTAAACGAGTTTACAATATAATTATTATTAACTTGACCGATCTCACTTTACCGGTCTACCAGAATAGCAAATAAAGGATCAGCAATCAACTGGGCTTTCTATGATGTTTCAAAGATGATGTTATTTGTTTTTTTTGCATTCTTTCCTTCGGGTAGTCAACATATTTTGAATTATTACATTTTTAATATTTAAATATATCAACTAATTCTTTGTTTGTCCGTTTGGTCTCTTTAAATTAGCTATAAATTGTGTAATTAATTCTCCAGTCTACACCCTTTTGAGAAACATTTCTTAAGGGGGGAATCTTTTTTTTAAACCTTTTTGGAGAATTTTTTATAAATATAAAATTTATAGCTTATAATATATAATTATATCAGATTAGGGGAGAGTGGTCTAAAATGATCCCCTAAGACAAGAATGGTTGTAAAATGGCAAATAAAGTTCATAAAAATTTGAAACATTGTTTATTTATGATACATATTTTATTAAAATGATTATACATTTGCATTTTAAAGCCACATTCAGATGTTTGGTCGCCTGGTATTAGAATGCATAATTTTATTTTAACTGTCAACACTTAATTCCGTTTTAACAAACTCTTGATAAAAACTTTTCAGAATTTTGATTGCTTTTTAGTGACAAATTCATCAGTTTATGTAGGTTTTCAATTTCAACTTGAAATTTTGTAGACATGCAAAAAAAATCAACACACGTTTTCGCTCTATTTATACGTCTCTTTGCAAAGGCACTTATTCAATATTAATAGTTATTTTTCATTCAAAGCAATAAAATTCCATTTTATGGAAAAATATTTAAATATTCGCAATTTTTTTTATTATTAAAATTCTTTGTCAAGGTGTGATCAAGTTATTTGGATGGCCACAACAATTTTTTTATAATATCATGTTGTATACTATAATTTTATCGAAGTGATTTTCGTATTTTAAACAATATATAGAAATGATCTTTGAAATAGTATTAAATAATTTTTCAATTTTGCTGAATTTTTTTATAGACAAATAAATGAAATTTTAGAAAATAATATATGTCACTGTCTGATCGTCGTTGTTGTGAAAGATTTAGGTTTTTACAAAAACTAAGGTGAACCAGTTCGAGAACTTGAAATTACACAAGATTATTTTAGTTCCCTGACAACATTTTTTATAATTGTTTCACAGTAATTGTATAATATTAAATAATTATTATAATGTACAAACATTATGAAAAATGTTGTCTGGGGTTGTTTCCATTATAAATCATGTCAGATTATATTCAGAAATGTTTCAAATAAAATTCAAGAGATTGAGATTTTTCATAAGATTGTTGACAAATCTATGCACATAATAATTATATTACCTTGCTCAGTTCTTCAGATTTAAAAATTATGTACCTACACAATTTTGCAAGAGTCAGCCAAATAGAGACATTTTTGCATATGAACGAAAGAAAACTTTCAAATTCAAATTTTGTATTGATTCAAATTGAGCTTTACCTATTTCAAAATCCTTTTAATATAAATGTAAGATTATAGTAACGTTTGATAATATAATTATTAGTTTATTTAACTTTATTCAATTTGAATTTATTATAATAACAAAATATTTTTAATTTATTGTATAATTTTTTCTCATCATTTGTACCTAATAAGTTAATAATTAAAAATGAAATATTAACTAGTGAAAATATATTAATAAGTATTATAAAAATATAGTACCAGTTAAATTAACAAATAAAACGATTATGTAGTTTTAATATTTCGTCGACTATTATAAATTAATAATTTATCTAAGAGAGTAGTCATATCATTTTAATTTTAAATTAGGTTTTTATTATTTTTGTTAAGTGTTAAATATTTACTTATTTATTAAGTATTTACATGTAATATGCTACAACTAAATCTAAATCATTGCCCAAAGAACAACTTATGACGCATGAAATTTATCGGAATATTATATGTACGTCAATAACGTAAAAAGTTATAATAATTGATACTTATTATAATAAATTGTGAAAAAAAAGTTTTGTATAAATTAATTTACATAAAATTCAGCTACATGACGATCCCGGCGTCAAATCATCTCCGCTGATAAAATGATATAATATATTAGAATACGAGTGATCTCAGCTGAAATTAATCAATTGTTAATAAGCTCGTAAAGATTGGAACCAATTTAATAAAAAAATTTACGAAGATTTTCGGAGAAAACTTTCAGGGGGTCAACCTTAATTTTTGAATTTTTACTTTTTTTTGTGTCGTTCTTGATGTGGAATTGCTAGAATACTGAAAAATAATTTCAAAATAACCTGAAATAAAATTCCATCTAAAATTTATTTTAAAATATTACAATTAATTAACAAATCGTAAGTAGAGGACATAGCTATAGGGATTGTAGCCTTGGCTGTCGATAATGAGGTTCGACCATCGATGTCCCAACTATAGGGCAAAATTATAACGTCATTTTAATAATATAGTTTTGATTTATTCAGAACAGAAATAGTATTTTCCTCCCAAAAAAGGTTTTTATTCAAAATTGCCGTATATAAAAACTCAATAATGCAGGAGGAACGCATCTCTTCGTTAAATCCCGTAGCAACATCAGAATGATAATTGTATATTATATGCTAATGTAAATTTTATTTACTATTTTAGGAACTAATAAGTCATCCAAACAATTATAGGCACGATAAACTCAGGCATGGCTATTGTATTAACATTGCTTGTCCTGAGCTTTTGGAAAATATAACTGTTTACCAAAAGAATGACGATCTTTTAAAAGGAGATCTCGCGGAATGCATGAATAGAAAATTTAGTGATCTAGGATTAAAAACGAAAATAAATGATAAATTAAGGTGCGAAACACTTCATCAGAGACCGCTAGATGTGTACGACTATGCAGGAGGGCAAGTATTTATTAATATAACATAATTTAACAAAATTAATTTTTGTTGTTAATTTTTTAGAATATTTCTGTTACTAATTATCGCAGTGGTGGTATGGGGTTCATTTTATGAAGGATTACCTCGTTATAAATCAGAAGAAGAATACAAAAGAATAACATCAACAAAATGTAAGGCTAAACATCTGATTTGTATTTTACTAATCCAGCGATAATTTCTTACTTGTATTTTACTAGTTGGAAAAATAATATCATGTTTTTCTATAATAAAAAATTGGGAACGACTTGGATCTGTAAATAGCAATCCTGATGGCAAATCGTTAAGGGTAGTTAATGGAGTGCGATTTTATAATATAGTAATGGTTATGATGGCACACGCATGTCTTGTAAGTTTTGCATCCCCATTATCAGATCCCGTTTTTGTTGAAAACGTAAGTATTTATTAAATTGCTCCTGATATTTTAATGAAGACATTATTGTATAGGTGGCGAAAAATATGGAGACCCTTATAGCAGCAAATGGATATTATGCCATACAATCATTTTTTGTAGTATCTGGTTGGCTTTTATGTTATCATTTCTTTTTAATGTGCGAAGAAAAGAAAGAAATAAAATTTAGTTATATCTTATTGGCTTTTGTTAATAGATACATTAGGTAAGAATAATGTTAAAACTTAATTATCTTCTAGATCCACTTTACGTATTTATCATAAAACATTTAAGTGCTTCTATGTCTGTATTCCATGTTTCCGAATATCTTCAGAAAGTTACCCAATGTTCTTCCCAGTGTTATCGATGAGGGACATCTTTGCATTTTCACGACAATTTTTATTTTATTGTACTGAAACTGTTGCTTACTATTTTGTACACAAAATAACGTATTATGAGGTAATAATGACGTTAAATTGTCACAGACCAAGAAGGTTATTCTATGTGTAAAAAACACATGATTTCGTAATGTTTAAAGAACGTCCTCTTTACTATTTTCTTACTACATGTAGGTCATTTAGAAATTTCCCTGATTGGTATTGCACTTTTTCCCTAAAGTTTAATGTATAATAGTGTTAAAAATAGCAAATTATAAAACATAAAATAAGTTACCAAATTCTACAATGGTTTTGTATTTTACAGATGATACTTTTAAACCAAATATTTCCATAAATGTGCTTATTAAGTTCTCACTGTTAATATGCTGTTTAATTATTATATTCATGCTATAAAACACAGAATTATTTATTTTTTAAAATTTTATATCAATGTTGCTTTCGTATGTTTTACAAACAATGTTATAATATAATATACTAGCTGGCGACCCGGCTTCGCTCGGGTTTCAATTTGATTGGTAATTAAACTTTTCCATTACTGCAATTTAATTGATGTACTTACTTGCCATTACTTGCAACCCTCACGCCATCTATCGATAACTTTTCGATAACCTATTGTTTTAACCTGTTAGCCTATAAGTCGACCCCGACGCGACCAATCTGGACCAAAAAATAGATATGAAATCTGCATAATATATCTAAGATATGGTGCAAATATGGCTTTGATACCTCTTGCGGTTTCCGAGTTTACCTAGGCCTAACAAACGCACAAAAGATTTTTATATAAATGATATAGAATAGATATTAAAACTTACCTATTAATGAAAGTGGGCGCTTGACAAGTTGAAACTGTAAGCACTATAATTTGCATTATAAAATAAATTTGTTATATATTGTAAAATTATATTTGGAGTCGATGGAAGTTTTTTTTCTTTAAATTTTTTTTAAAAACTATTGCAATTTAAACTGATAACTCTAAAAATGTTTCTACTGGTAGCAAATATGTAGTTTTATCGACTACGCCATTATAAGACACTTTTTCTAACTTGCTTGAACGTCAACGATTCCTTTAATTTAATCAAACAATTATTGGCAAAAGTTCAAAAGATTGAAATTTTCTATTGCTCTATTAGTAGACCTCTCTTATTCGTTTTGTTATTATTTGCAGTGTTTGTTGTAAAATGGTTTACCATTGAAAAAAATATATTGAATAAAAGAATTAAAAGTTTAATTTATATTCAAGAAATGAACTGTATTTTTAGATTAACACCGGCATACTTGGTAATGGTTGTATTCAACGCTACGTGGCTACAACATTTAAATCGCGGACCAGTGTGGCATAAAATAGTTGGATATGAAAACGATAATTGCAGGAAAAATTGGTGGGCTAACTTGTTATACATTAATAATTTTTACGATCCTGAGAATATGGTAAGAACTAACTACTAATTTAACCATTTCTTAAGTATCTAAATCTGCGGTTTTCTTGAAAATTATTTTACTAATTTTTAGTGTCTTCAACAATCTTGGTATTTAGCAACCGATACCCAACTATTTTTGGTTTCTTTATTTATTTTGACGATTATGTTGAAATACAAAAAGTTCATAAAACATATATTAGGAACGTGTTTAGCGATAAGTGTGATCGTTCCAGCATTAATGACATATATTGGTGATTATGATATTGTAGTTCGGCAATATCCAGAGTAAGTTATTACTAGTTAAACTACTATTTCCATTAGTTAAGACTCTGACCAAACAACTTCAATTGATTTAGATGCGTTTAATGCCTACCTGAAAGCATTATAGTTGGACATTTTCAATCAAAGTTTTAAATTTATGGCATCAAAGTTGTTGTTTTAGGACCTTAACAAAAGGAAAAGCTTCAACCTAGTAAAATATTCTTTATACTATTAACATTTTTCTTTTAGGAATTTCTACACGATATTTTTAGATGTGGCAGAATGGCATGTTATGTATGCATCACCATTTGTAAATTTCGGTGGTTACGTAATTGGAATGATATTTGGTTATCTGTTTTATAGATATCGCAATGAACTAGTATTTACTGAAAAGGTGACAATACTAAATGTTTATTAATTTTGACACAAGTACTAATGTTTATTGCAATCACTTTTAGTGGCATGTCGTATTATGGTGGATTTTAACTTTTGCGCTACCACTTGGCACCATATATCTAGGAATACCAATTTATCAAAATGACGAAAAGCCACATATTATCTTATGCGCATTATATGCGGGCCTTGCGAAAGTTACATTTGCATTGGGTATTGCTATAGGCATGTTTGGAGTAACTCAAAACATAGGATGTAAGTCAATAAATTAAAAAAAAATATTTCAACTAAAATTTTAATTTATATAGGGTTTATACGATATTGTACGATTTGGAGACCAATTCAAATCTTAGGAAGGCTTACTTATTGTGTATTTTTAGTCCACACATCGATTATACGGGTGAGAGGAGGAATTAAAAGAGCACCTGCATATGCTTCTGTTGCTACTATCGTAAGTAAGGAATAAAGAGTTTGTCATCAAGAGGTAGCCGCCAATGTTCAAACACGTTGGGACTTTAACAATAAATTGGTTTTCTATTTACATAAATTTGGTAAATTTGCAGTCTAACGGCAAGATAAAAAAATATTTTATTGAGATAATTCAAACCGGCTACATCTTGTTAAGATACCCTTTATGATTGATAAAATACAATTTATTTATATTATTTTGTTTTTCAGTTATAAAAAGTTTTTAATCGACAAATTATTTTTCTACAAATAGTAATAGCTATTTATGTGACCAGTTACGAAATGCTTCGTATTGTGTAATGAGTGGTAACATTGATAAACTAATGTTAATATAAATCTTTCGTGACTACAGTCGCGAAAAACTTGACATTTCATAAACAAGTTACAAAAAAAATTTAGTGCTTGTTCGCAATGAACGTAAGACGTAAGAAGTACACAAGACATAAGAAATATAAACGCAAATAAAAGCGTAATAAAGTATCGAATAATGTTGAAATTTTAAGCTGCACGATGTGGAATGTTTCTTGCGAATATCAAAATTTCTCCAGCATTATTCAATTCTCGATTAATTTTATTTGTATTTCTTATTTCTTATGTCCTACGCTCATTGTGAACAAGCACTTAGACTTTTAAAAACATTCGTTAATTCTGAAAAGCGACATTTACCTGTTAAAATTAGAATGAGTAGAAAAAATATTTTAAAATATACTTTCTTTTTCAGTTTTTCAACACGTTCGGAGATTACTCAACTGCGCTTATATTTGCAGTAATACTTTGTCTTGCAATAGAATTACCGATTTCGGCTTTACAAAAAGTTTATATACCACAACTGGAAAATAAAAGAGCCGGACACACTAATAAAAATGTACAGCAAGATGTAACAAATAGTGGTGTAGTTAATAATGAGGAAAAGCTAACAAAAGTGTAAAAAAATTATATATAAGATTAGAATAAATAGATAGATACTTTTTAAACCCAATTTTCATTGATAATACATATAAATATAACTACTTCTGTTGATATTCCATGCATGTGGAATCTTTTCAGTCAAAATCTTTCGGTACAAGACTACCTCAAGAAATAGTTTTGTGATAAAAGGTTTGGAGGTTCAAATATAAAACTGAGCACGGGTTCCCAAACTTTTAAACTTTACGAGAAACTTGACTACTATTTGGTTTCCCCATATTTTATTAATTTAATTTTATAAATATTAAAAATATCAAAATATTAATTCAAGATATTGTTGCGACTTACTAAAATATTGACTTGTGACCCACAGTTTGGGAAACCCTGATTTTGAGCAAAATTAAACAAAAAACACCAATTATTTTTGGCTAGAAAGTAGAGAGACAGTACCTTAGCTATTGTCTAGGACATTTCGCCGTCGGTTTAATATTTAATTATTTATTATTAAAATAAACATCCTCAGGATTTCTTAAGAGGTAATAAGTAAACTCTACATGTTTTAATATACGGTACACTATAATATATTACAATTTAAAAATTAACTGATTAATTAAACAACAAAATTTAAATTACTTTTATTGTTGCACCTGGATTAGGTATGAACATTATAAGTTCACTTATATTATAATTATGTTGTACAATCAATTTTTAAACCTCATATAAAGAATTTTATGTGATTTATTTTTTATAAGTATTTACCTCTGAACTAGAACCAATATTTATTCCTCACTTTAGATATTTTTTCGTAATTTTGCTTTAGTAATTCAATATTAATTTTAATATTATTTTTGCAGATTAAACATTTACTAGTTTCAGATATCTATGCAAAAAAATTAACAAAAGTTTAAACATCCTGCTTTAATTTTAATCTTGGCATTTTAAGCTTTATTTATTTTCTGAATGAAAATACATTTTTTTAATTTACAGATCTTAACAAATTGAAATAAACAATACCAATACTAAATTATAAATTAAAATTAAAAAATTTACAAGTTAATTATATAATTAAAATAATAAAATTTCCGAAATGAAAAGTAACATTGAATTACCAAATTAACATTACGAGATTTTGATTATAAAAATATAATAAAAAATAATAATATAATTATTTTTGCAAAAATGTACATATTAGTAAATAAAACAATTTATAAAAATATAGTTTGCTACCCACTTTTTGAAAAAATACTAAAAATGCGATATTTGCAATCAAATACAAATAATGCTTTGTATGAGGTAATATTAAATTTTCGTGACAAAAATTAGGTGGGGAGGCATATATTATTATTTTGGAGTATTTATAGCATAGAAAAAATTTAATTTCTGCAAATTTTTTTGTCAAACAGAATAATTATCATAAATCTTATTACTTATACTTAAGTTTGAATAAATTAACGTGATAGGTTTCCATTTTTTAGTAGGCTGTATCTATATATAAATTTTTTTCATATAATTACTTGTCAAAATGGAAAAGTAAAAAAATACCGTTTTTAGTTGATAACCATGTGGACAATAAAAAGGCCGCAGAGTTTCATTACGTACTTCATGAGTCAAAGTACATCTTCATCTGGTTCCTGAGGAAACCAAAATTTAATAATTGCACCTTTTGAATACAAAATGAACAATTCTCATTTGGATCACTCTCATTGACATCTTGGTCAAAAAGTAGTAAGTATTGGCCGTTTTGCGACCCTCGCACAGACACTCCCATAGACTTATGGTGAGAAATTAAGTCACTGGTATTTAAGCCAAGCCATACTTTTTGACCAAGATGTACAGTCCTTGGACAAAAATTCAAAACAAAATAAAAAAATTTGTAGGTTTCAAGCCGGTAATCTGATAGCAAGTAAAAAATTAAAAATAGTAGATGAAGTTATCCCGTTAACATCGATTAATAATAAATAAGTTAAAATAAACTTAAATGCTATAGAAAATGTGTGGTCAGTATACTTACAAGAGGTAAGTAAATCAGAAATTACCATAATAAAGTCATTCTAAAGACAGAATTATCTCTGTGTGGTAGAATAGTTCAAAAATTAAAGATATGATAAATGCCTGCATTGTATGCCAAGACCCGGGTAAAAAGGGTTAATAAAGCCTAGGGTGGAAACACTAAATATTAATTTTTATTTGAAAAAATACATTTTAAAAAGTTAAAGATCAAATAGTTTTATTAGTTTTATTGAAAAAGGCAAAATCAACAAATAATAGGCGATCAAATTTAAGATCGCAGCGCCAGTGCGGTAGGAATCGTAACTATTTTTAGAGACATTGGTTCTTTGCATTGGTTTGTTTATGTTGTTTTAAAGCGAATACATGGATGTTTTAACTAAAGTTTTGTGATTTAATGGAATAAAAACTTTTTTATGGAAAGCATGTTTCATAATTTGTGTAATAAAAACATAAAAAAATAAATACAAAATATAATTGATATAATATATATTTATTTAAATGGTTGAATATGTCAATTATTTTCTGCAGTTAAAAATCTAGATTCTGCTAATATAGGATGCGACAAGTTTGTAATTCCATCATAATTTCTTTAATTTTAGGAACTAAACTCCATTGCAACTTATCACTTAAAATTTTGAATAGTTTTATCCGTTGATTGGATCTTTCGATGTGCACCCTAGCTGCAGCTATTTTTTTATTACGAATAGCATCCTGTGCACTTAATTGCTTTTTATTTTCCAAAAAAGGTGGACTTATTAAATCTATTTTTAAGCGTTCGCACATATTTTATAATTAACCATTTTCGAGTAATGGATTAAAATATGTAAAAAAATCTAATGTAAGCATCTACATTCTACATGACTTCCGCCAAATCTCAATTTTTTTTCGCAATAAGTAAATTGTTGTAAAATGCAAAATTTGATTTTTTTGAAAACTCAGTATCATTTAAACAAAATAAAAAACACTTTAATTTTATTTATTTTATACTTGGTACTCCTACATAATTTTGAAGACCGTTGATTTTAGTCAATAATTTATATAATATTAAAATATACCAACATAATATTATATCAAAATTTTCAATTATTAATTTATAAAATTCTATAATAGTTATCCAGGAGCGGAATAGGATTTTTCCTCATTGGGCTCTCAAACGACCAACCTATTACGGTTATTAGTTATTACTTATTACTGTTGGTTGTTGGCCGGGCATCAGGCTTCAAATATGTACCAGCTTACCAGATTCTTAATTTAAAAAAATTCAATATCAACCAATTCTAATGATGTTCTTTCTCTGTCTTCATACCATGTAAGGGTTAAGGTCAGAAATAAAATGAAATCGGTGCGGTGTTTTCAATGTCGTTGACATTCAATTTGCGCAATCCTTTACGTCGTGTCGACTTGCACCATTATACTATTTAAATCAAAGATTAATACAACTTTTATAAACAAGAATGAATCATTAAAAGACGTAGTCAAAAATTTAATGGCATCATCCATTGTTAAGACCTTTGATCTTTTTATATCCATCATTTTGAGTTGACGTTTCAAGAATTCAAGCATCTTCTATACTTGGAATTGGCCCAAGTTTGTTAACTCGCTTTGTACTTTTAATTGTTAAATAAATTGTAAAAAAGATTAAAATATTAAAATCTTAAAACTAAAGCTGTAAATTTGGAATTATGGGGTGGATCTTTAATCTGCGGCTAATTGACTTTGATAAAAAACACTTCAAATTTTAATTTTGAATAGAATGTGTAATTTCTTTCAACGTTAACACGTTGATTTAATTTGAACCTTGGAAATATTAAGTAATCTAATTTATTGGTAATGTTAATAATTATTGTGTTACTAAAATACTTTATTAATGAAAGTTTTTACGTCGAGCGAAGTTATTTTTATTTATATTTATTTGTATCTACAACTTCATCGCAAATTATAAATTATATTTCTTTTTTCTTTATACTTTTTATTTTTTATACACAACATGTTTCGTACAATATTAGTATATTATCAGGACGTTACAGAAGATTGGTTAAATTATAAAATAATGTTAGATTTCAAAATTTTTTTTACATACCTTAAAATAATTAATTAAATTATTAAAAATGATTAATGTTAAATTAGAAGGTTAGTTAACAGTGTAATGACTGTCTACTAGTTTGATTTTTAATATGTTAGAAGATGTTTTAAAAATAAGTCAATGTATAGATGTCATTGGTAGTGTAATGAACGTGAAACAAGAAGTAGGTGAAGGTTAAAATTTAAAATATAGGAATTAGGTTGATATAATATTAAATAAAGGTGTTATAAAGTGGAGGAAAGCTCACTTGTTCATGTTTGTTTAATAATAGTTCGTTTTTTTTAGTATAGCCCTTGAATTTGGTCTACGAGTGAGTGCTTTCATGTTCAGCTATTCTAGTTTCTAAACGTCTTCCTGTAGCTAAAAATTTAAAAATTGACGCCGAAAGTAGCAATGACAACAAAAACATCGCCAGAGGGTGGGCAGGGTAGGTCTGAGTCACCCTGCAGTTTACCCTGGAAACAGAAGTATAATATATCAGGAAAGATATATCTAAATAACAGTTAATTTACATTAGAAATCGGGCTCACCTAAACCAGAAAGTCTAACGACGCCGCTGCTCTTTTTTTACAATCTTTGTAGGAAATATTATATAGATATTTGATCCGAGTAAATGTTTTCTAATGTAAATATATTTTTAACTCTAAATTTGCTCAACTCGACCTTTTTTTACGGGATTTTCGAGTTAATACTTAGGGTAATGAAAAACTAGGAAATTACTTTATTAATATTATTTTTATTAAATAAATAAAACCTTGGCATTATTATTGTATACGAAATATAAATTGAAGATTTCTATTACTTAAGGAACAACAGGTTTATATTTTATTATAGTGCATAATTAAAGAACGCAATAAAATATATTCAATAATATACCTACTTCTCTTATGTAAATATTAATTAGATATTTTTATGGTGTGTAAATATTGCAAACAGATTTAGATTGGAATTGAAACTTGTATTTCTATACGTAGAAATTATAATACAGCAATGTAAATCAATATTGATTTTAACATTATTGTTTTAAAATAAATAAAATTTTAAATCTACTATTAAGCGTCTCTAAATTTATCATCAGGGTTTTGAGTTTGTTGCTTTTAATAATGCAGTAAAAAATTTAATTGTATTTATTTTGTTTATTGTATTAATGAACGTTTGAATAATTATCTTTTCTTTATTTTCATAGAGCCGTGTACATTTAAAAATGATATTGGTACTACGATATAAAATGATATTCGCTGCGGAAATTTGGTGTAAAAGTGAAGAAAAATCTGAGTAAATTAAGGAAATCCGTGGAAATCATATAATAAAACATATTGTTGTTCCTATCAAAATTATAATCCAAAATAAATATATCATAAGAATTAATTTTTAAAGTTAGTGCTTAATTCTACTGAACATGGATTAAAATGTTAAAGAAAAGAATTATAGTTTACTGAAATTTATATTAGTATACTCTAAGTATAAAAATAACAATCAATATAATAAACAATTAGTTTAACTTAAGCTCGTTTAGTTTTTTTCTGGTGAAACTAGCCCTTGGATTTGCAACATTTTAATACCAAAATAAACATTATGAACACGGATCTATGGATGACGTCAGTAATTTTACAGTATTTTTATTATTTTGTATTACAGTATAAAAAATATCTTATGACAAATCTAAGTTTTAGTTGACCGTTTATAAAGGCAAAACATTGGGAAACTGGCCCATAATGAAACACTTGTGTAAAAACATCTAACTCTTTTTTGAATTTGGCATTTTGTACAGACCTCAGCTGACGGCAATTAGACTTTGTGTTAGTATCACGTTGGTGTTCTGTATAAACCAATCAAATATTATCAACAAAACATGTCAGGAGATTAGGTATAGTTTATGGCACGATGTATTAGAACCTCTGTTGAAGCACTTTTCCTTTAGGATTTTTTCGGTAATAAAAGCGATTATAAGTTGACACTATTTATTCACATTTATAACACTCACAACAACTCTCGTGCATATCCAGTAGAAGATCAAAATAAGAACTGAACCCGCGTTTACTACTTGTATCTTTTATATTATATCCTAATCATTCCTATGTTTAAAGTAGAAAGTGATTAGGATACAATTACCGTATCATGGAAAACATTGACCGGGGTTGATTAAGTGAAAGTATAGATAATGCAAAATGATGAAGATAACCATAAGAGTTGACCTGTGGTGAAAGCAATTTGATATGATAATATAATGGTAAGGGTAGGTATACAACACACCTCCCCCCTTTAAGATTAATCAAGTATAGAACATTAACTTGATTAATGAATTAGTAAATTATACATAGAATTAATTTTGACTATAAAAAGAGATAAAAAAAATTGTCCATAAAAAATATAAAATAAATATAAAAAACAGAATTTTTCATGTTGATATGACATAGGTACTGAATTTTTTGTACAAAAGTGAATCTTCAGTTCATTTGTACGGGTATTACCCTGAAACCATAAGGTTGTTGGGATGATTAGAAGATGTTGTTTCCTCCACTTGTGCTGCACTATGAAATTTGTTACTTAGTTCATGATTAGTCCCGGAACCACACAATTGTTTTTCGGTAGTACTCATATCTGTTCGTAAGGGTCTTTTTTTTTGTTTATGTTTTAACACCACATAGCCACTAAATAAGACTAACACGCACGCAGCCGAACCAGCTATCGACATTGCTGAGGTCCATACGGATGACTTATAACTGTGGTGTTTTGTTTTGTCGATGCTTTCTTGAAGTGTTTTCTCGAACTTCTGAAGATTATCTTGGGATGAACGCAACTCACTAAAGTCGAAACTGCGAATTATTGATGTTTTGATATCCGTTCCTTTGTTTGTTAGGTGTTGTAGGTTGTTGCAGCAGCTGTCCTCGGTAATGTTTAATTGTGGAACGAAATTTTTATAATTGATTACTCTTGTTAAAGCTGAAACTAATACGGTTGACGCACTATAGCACTTGCACCCTGGTGAGAGTGAGAGGATGCCAGCACCTACCAATTTTAAATCTACGGTTTCTGAGTGGTGATCTTCGCATAGTATTGATACCGTTATTTCTTCCGAGATTACGTATAGCCACGAGTTTGTTGTTAGTTCGTGCCGTATTTCCAGTTTTGCTCTCACAGTCTGGGTTATACAGTTTTCTGGTAGTTTGTTCACGAATCCCATTTTTAATGATGTTTCGCAAGTGGGGCGTTCTTTTCTTCTCCGAAAGCCTCTCACAAGCAGATAGTTCTTTCAATATTGACTGTAATGTGATTTTGTAACACTAAGTAGAAGGTAGGGATATGAGGTCTCAATATAGGAATATGTGTTTTTATCGCCATGGGAAGTTGGTAAAGGAATGAGATTATACAGATTGAATATATATTTATTTATAAGTGGTATTTTAATTATATAGGCTAGGATTCCGTCGTTGTAACTTGTATGTATTGTAGAAATTGAAAAGTATTTGTGAAATTGGTTATAATTATTTAGTTGAATTGGTAGACTGTAGTCGTCAGAAATTTGAATTTTATTTAAAATATCGTGAAGGTTCTTGGGAGTAATTATTGAAGGGTGTATGATATTTTGTTTTGCGAATAGTATTGTGGAAATTATGGTATTACATATTTCATTAAGCTCGTTAGTTACTTCTGTTAAAAGAGTGAGATGATCAGTAATCTCTTGTTTGGAAGTAATAGAGTGAATAGAATAGTTTGTTTTTTTTATGGATGTAATAATATTTTTTATGTTTTTATTTAATATCTGTTGGTTGGTTTCTAACGTGAGTACCGATTAGTTATAAGCGTGGATAGAGGCTGAAACTACATGAATCTGTCGCTTCATTAAGACTTGAATATCTAAATTTTCCTTTTGCAAACTGTTAATAGCGTTAGTATAATGTTTTGCATCATCAGAACTTGGGGTACCAAAAAGCCATTTAAGTGCATATGATCCACCATTAAATATTCCGCGGCGTTTTCGCGATGTCGTGCCCTTTAGTCCATGACCCGTCAAATGTATGATTGAATCGAATTTTGACTGCGATTCGGCGATTTGTTCATTTATTAGTTCTAACGACTCTTGACAATAACTAAATATTTCCCTTGGATCGCGAGAGCATGCTTTTACTGATTTTGCATTTTGCACCTACACCATGTATTGTTAGTCCCGAGGATGGCTATTAGTAAATAAAGCCGAAACGTCGACCGACAATCCAGTTGTTTTATTATAGCGATCCAATATCCCGTGAGTCTTAATTCTACGATTTTGCATATATTGCTTTGATTATTTTAAATTTAACTTCGATGAACGTGATATTATTGTATGATAGCAAGGTGTAATGGCTATCGGAAACTCTTGCTATTCCGAGGTTGTGATAGAAAATGCCTGAGTTAGGTTTGATTTCTGTGTTAGAAAAGTTTGGCTGTGAGGAGTAACATGAGTAAATCGGCAGCAGGCAGACAATGAAGCAAAATATGTTATTCGGATGGTCCATCTTCGCCTGGAATGAAAATTTTTAGAAGGTTAAGGTGACTTCTTTCAAGTGCTCCGTTAGTTTGGGGGTGATAAGGACTGCTAAAAACGTGTTTGATTTTCAGTA
Organism: Cantharis lateralis; assembly: GCA_963170105.1. Taxonomy (NCBI): domain Eukaryota; kingdom Metazoa; phylum Arthropoda; class Insecta; order Coleoptera; family Cantharidae; genus Cantharis; species Cantharis lateralis. Next base: position 55,806,955 of record OY720624.1, on the reverse strand, counting down.
GGCGGTTTAGTTCTTTAATTGTTTCGGAACAAAAGTCCGATCTTTGATCCGATAAAATGGCTTCTGGAATACCGAAAATGGTTATAAATTCTAAAAGTTGATTAGCTACGGTTTTTGCTTCGTGGTTTCTTATGGATTTAGCGAATGAGTATTTTGTCAAATCATCTTGTATTGTGATAATATATTTATTTTCGTTTTCGGTTACCGGTAATGGTCCGACTATATCCAATGCTAATCTTTGAAATGGGCGCTCACTTGTCGTGGTTATTTGCATTGGGGCGATTTTTGATTTACTTCCTTTATTAATTTGACACGATTGACAAGATTTTATGTACATTTTTATGTCTCTTTTCATGTTGGGCCATTTATAATTTTCTTTCACGCGTTTATATGTTCGTAAGTAGCCGACGTGTCCCGATATAGCAGATGAGTGGTTTTCTTCTAATATTGTTTTTATTTGCTGCTTTGTTTGGGGTTTATATTTGGGTTTATTTACTAACAAAATTTTGAGTTCATGTTTTGAAAATAAATATTGAATTTGTTCGTTAAGCATATCTTGCTTCAAATACGGATTTTCTTCAATTGTATTTTTTAAATATAATTCATTAATTTTTTCTTTAATAAGGAGATCGCGAAGTTTTTGTAAAGAATAGAATAAGTCTTTATACGATAGATTGTTGAAGTGATTTAGTTTTGATATTAGCAAGAACGTTTGTTGGTCTTTGGAATTGCGTAACGGAATAATGTCGTATAATGATATATCGTCTGAAATGGAAGTAACGTCTTGAACGAAAGCAATGCTTTCGTAATTACTATTATTTTCATCTAAATCTTTCGAGAATATTAATGCATTGGGAAATTTAGAGAAGAGATCGTCTTTAATCAAAGGAATATCCGGTATTGTGTTGTTTTCATAATGGAATTTTACGAACGTGTTATACGTTTCATTATTTTCTTGAATGGACAGTACTGGGTTTCTCGATAAAGCGTCGACGTTGGAATTAATTCGACCGGGTTTATACTTGATCTCATATTCATATTCCTCAAGTTTGAGTCTCCAACGCACTAGTTTGCTACTAGGATCTTTGCAATTAAAAAGCCAAGTCAGGGGTTTATGGTCTGTAATTATAAAAAACTTTTTTCCAAATAAATATGGTCTAAAATGCTTAGTTCCCCAAACGATTGCTAATAATTCCTTCTCTGTGGTGGAATAATTCACTTCAGATTTACTCAAAGTTCGAGAAGCATATGCAATAGGAAAATCCTTACCTATTTCTCCTTGTGACAGAACTGCTCCTATGGCGTAATTGGAGGCATCGGTGGTAAGTACAAAAAGTTTATTAAAATCTGGGAATTGCAGAATAGGCTCCGAAGTTAAAATTTTTTTAAATTGTTCGAATGCTTCTTATTGCTGAGATATAGCCACTGAAATTGTACATCTTTTTTTAACAAAGATGTTAAGGGATTAGCGATTTTTGCAAAGTCCTTCACGAATCTTCTATAATACCCAATTAATCCCAGAAATTGCTTAATTTGTTTAGGGGATTTAGGTATTGGGTAATCCACAACGGCTTTAATTTTCTCGTCGTTCGGTGCTACTCCGTTTTCGCTAATTTTATGACCTAGGTAAACAATTTCCTTTCGCATAAACTCGCATTTATCGGCTTGGGGCAGGAGATTGTTCTCTCGAAGACGATTAAGAACGGCTTCCAATTTATTTTTGTGTTTTTCAAGCGAAGCAGCAAAAATAACAACATCATCGAAGTACACTAAACATTGCATGCCTTGTAGTCCGGATAACACCGTATTCATTAGCCTTTGGAACGTGGATGGAGCGTTTCGTAACCCGAATGGCATTCGTAAAAATTCGTAGTGTCCTAAAGGGGGTAGAAAAGGCCGTTTTAGGTACGTCTTCGGGTTTTACCTCTATTTGGTGAAATCCATTCGCTAAATCGAGCGTTGTAAAATATTTTGAATGCCCAATTTCGTCGAATATTTCTTCTGGTAAGGGTATGGGAAATGCGTCACCTATAGTTACATTGTTAAGCCCCCTGTAGTCGATCACTACGTGCCATTTCTTTTCACCCGACGTATCTCCTTTTTTTGGTACAACCCATAGTGGGCTTGAATATGGCGATACTGATGGTCGTATGATTTTTTGATTCACCATTTTCTCTATTTGTTTGCTTACTTCTTTTTTGTGAATATCCGGATATCTGTAGTTTCTAGATTGGATAGGAGTCTCATTTGAGAGTTTTATTTCATGAGTCAAAGTTTTTGTTGATGTTAACTCGTCGTTTGGAAGGTAAAAAAGATCATTAAATTCGACGCATGTCTCGAGTATGGATGATTTTTCTTCTGGATTCAGATGATCGGTTCGGATATTCTCTTTTAATAGCTTTAGGCGATCTGGTGAGATTTTAATGGATTGGTTTTGACAATAACTGAATACGTGTGAATGGTTTTCTTCAAATGGCTCGAGATACAATTTGATGTGGCCGATTTCTACCTTACATATTTAGTATTGTAGTGGTTGCTTTATTGTTATCATCAGCCTTCACTAATAACCTTGCTAGATAGACCCCCTTCACATATAAATATTTCGGGAGTTATTCCTTCAGTAACACCGTTGTTTAGGATATCTACTTCGATTAAAGTTTCTGAACGTGGATTTAAAAAATATGAACGAGATTGATTTAGGTTTAAGTTTAGATTTAACGCAATGGGAAAGGGAACAGATTTGATTCTTAATTCGCGTCATGTCAACATGACATGTATTTAAGTAAAATTTTCGTATTGTTCACTGGAATGCTGATGTATTCCTTTTTTGACGTTACAATTACCAATTACCATTTTTATTTCGTAGGTTGAGATCTCTACATATTTCTTATTTAATGAATTCTTCCTTTTGTTCTTCTTTTTCATTAAATTTTATTTTATTTTCGTATCTAGTCTGGCTCTTTCTAATTTTCTGTAATTCTCGCATCGTTTTTACCATTTATATCCACAATGTCATCTATTAACTTTCTATTTCCTTTTTCGGTTCTTTCCGATGGCTCACTTCTTCTTATGGACATTTTTTTCTGAATATCTCAAAACTATCTTCTCGCTTTTTTCAAGTATTTCCGATGTCGAGTCGTTATCGTCAATTATTGATATTGTCCCCAGCTTCATCGCAAATAGTCATCATCAAGTGCAAAAGTCGGTTGCAACTCGGACCAACTCCTCGATAGCCGTAAACTACCGTAAAACCGGCCAACTTCGTCAGGTTTTTTATACATTTTCCGCTCTGTGTCTTTGTAGGAAATTTCTAGGATAACAAAATTAGTTGCTAAGAACCGTAATTAGGGTTATACAATTGACCATTTTTTCGTTTTTTGAAATGGCGTTTACAAACCTGCAAAAATCGAAAAAAAGGACCTGACGAAGTTGTACCGTTTTTATCAAGATAACCTTGAAATTGAGCCTTATATAAACTTTTGTCAACGGGTAAGACCAAACTGAAAGTTGATTTAAAGCATTAGTAATCTCTCCTTCTTCTAAGGTTGTCAGAGCTTTTGAGTGGCCATCTGATTTAAGATGCCTACCATGGCACTTATTTTGAAGAATTGTCCGGGGAATCCCATATTTTTTACTAGCAGCTGGCACAGTGAGGCCTTTTTCAATATCTGTGGTCTTCAATTACATTAATATCATAACGCTGATAACTCCTACCTCCTAACACTTTTCTAATTTTTTTTGGCATTATTTCCAAAAATAATGAATAAACAAACGCAACACATGTATGACTAAACGAAAACTAATTATATTATTATTATTTATTATTATTATTTATTAGCATTACATTCCGTAGAATAAAGCTGTCCTAATAGGACTTACAAAATCCTTTTCTAGAGGGGGATTAGTCCTCTTACAAGTTACAAGTGATACTGTTTTAAATGTTGCGATGTGTTTTTGTTTCATTAATCACCTCTCTCCATCTCTTTCTGTCATTGATTCGCTGTTTCCAGTCACTTATTCCCATCTTCCTGAGATCTTCCATCACGCAGTCCCACCACCTTAGTCTTGGTCTTCCTCTACATCTTCTTCCATCCGGTTTCCACATTGTCAGAAGTTTTGTCGGTTCTTCATCGTCTCTTCTCATTATATGTCCTAGCCATTTCACTCTTTGAGCCTTCATGAACTTGATTATATCTTCACCTTCCATTTCATTTCGTATTTCAAAATTCATTCTCGGTCTGAGTCCGTCGTTCTCTTCTTTAGGTCCTAATATCGTTCTTAAAATCTTTCTTTCAAAGCATCTCATTTCTTCTTCTTCCTTTTGAGTGATACACATTACTTCTGACGCATACGTGAGCACTGGTCTTATTAGTGTTTTATATATCTTTATCTTAGTGGTTTTCGTTATTCCTTTATCAGTTAGTATCGCTTTATTCGCATAGTAAGCTCTGTTTCCCGCCTGAACTCTTGCTTTGATCTCTGTGTCTTTATTGCTGTTACAGTTTATTTGCACCCCAAGGTATTTAAAATTTTCGACTTTTTCAAACACCTGTTTGTTGATTTTTATTTCCTTTCTCGTGTCATTTGATGATCTTTCGCATTTCATATATTTTGTTTTTTCGCAGTTAATAATCAGCCGCATTTCCTTAGCTGCTTCTTCTATGTTTTGAAATACCTCAGTCATACCCTTTTCAGATCTTGAAATTACCACCACATCATCAGCGTACGCCACCAATTGTGTCTCTTTGTTTCGAATTGTTTTTCTGCAGTTTGTGCGTTGGATTATTCTTTCTATTGCTATATTAAACAGGCTGGCCGATAGCGCGTCTCCTTGCCTTACACCGCTGTTTATGTTAAAGTTTTCCGTCTCTCCTTCTGTTGTTCTTACTGAGGCAGAGGTTTGTTCAAGTGTCATCCTGATTATTCTTATTAGTTTAGATGGTATTTTCCATTCTTTCATGGTTCTCACCAGCTCACACCTATCCACCTTGTCTAAAGCTTGCTTGAAATCAATAAATAGTAAATGTATGTCGATGTCGTATTCGTAGCATTTTTCAACTATCTGTTTAACAATGTGCAAAGCATCAATTGTTGATCTTCCTCTTCTAAAACCATATTGGTAGTTGCCAATTATTTTGTCTGAATACTTTATAAGCCTGTTGTGTATTATTGATGTCAATATTTTATACGCCACGTTTAGTAGTGTAATGCCTCTATAGTTGTTACAATTCTCTGCATCTCCTTTTTTTTTAATTGTTACTATAGTTCCCTCGCTCCATACTCTAGGCATTTTCTCTTGTGTCCATATTTCTTTTACCAGTTCATAAATGTTGTCGTGTAGCATCTGTCCTCCATTCTTGATCATTTCAGCCATTACCCCATCTTTCCCTGGAGCTTTTCTATTTTTGAGTTGTTTTATTATCTGAAAGATTTCTTCTTTTTCTGGCGCAATGACTTGTTCTTCATTCTCTGTCGTTTCCAATTCTATTTGTGTTAGATTATTACTCTGGTCAACATTCAGCAATTTATTAAAGTGGTTCATTCATATTCTTTTTATGTCTTCGGGATCGTTTATGAGTTTACCTCCTTCATCTTTTATTCCCCTTGGTTTAATTGCAGCTGTGTTTTTTGTGCTCTTTATCTGTTTGTAAAACTTACTCATGTTATTCCTTGCATTGCTTTCTTCTATTTCTTTCATTTTTTCTTCTATCCATTTACCTTTCTTTTGTTTATATAATCTATTAGCTTCTTTTCTGCTGTCGTTATAATTATTCCAGTCGTCCGTTTCATTTGTTGCAAGCCATTTCAGTCTTAATGACCTCTTCTTCTTATTTTTCTCTTCACATTCATCGTCAAACCATGCTTTCCATCGCACTTTCTTTTTAAGACCTATCACCTGTTCAACTCTTGATGTAATTGTTTCTGATATATTTTTCCATTTCACATCTACATCATTTGCATTTTCTACTCCAACCTTATTCAGTATTTTCCTTTCTATCGTTTCTTCGTACAGTCCTCTTGTCGTTTCAACGTTAAATTTTTCTACTGCGTATCGTTTTTGTTTTTTGCGGTTTCCATATTCTTGTGCAGTTTTTTGTTTAATTACCGCAGTTACTAGGTAATGGTCTGTGTCAGCGTTAGCACCTCTGAAGGTTTTGACATCACTTATAGACGTAGCTCTTCTTTTTGATACCATCACGTGATCAATTTGATTACCATCCGTGTTTCTACCCCCAGGCCATCTCCAAGTGATTTTGTGCTGTTTCTTGTGTTCGAATTTTGTACTGCTGATTATCATGTTTAGTGATGCTGCTAGGTTGCATAATCTTGTACCGTTGTCATTTGTCATCTCATGTATTGTGTGTTTACCAGCCACATCACTCACGTGATCTTCTTTCCCTATTTTTGCATTGCAGTCACCCATGATTATTATTGTGTCATGCTTGGGTGTCGCTTCGTATAGTGTTTCCAGTTCGTTATAGAATTGTTCCTTATCTGCCTCGGCACTTTCTTCGGTTGGTGCGTATACATTTATTATTGATAAGTTATTTGGTACCATTTTGACTCTTAAGTATGCCAATCTTCCCCCCATTGGTTTAAATGACATTATTTTATTTTTCAACTTCTTCGTCACTACAAATCCCGTACCGTTACAACCCTGCTTGTTTTCTCCAGAGTACAAAAATACATAATTCTCTCCATTAATCTCCCCCTGTCCCCCCCATCTAGTTTCCTGTAGTGCTGTTATGTCTATTTTATACTTTGTCAGTTCTCTTGTAACCTCCTGCAGCTTACCGATTTTTAGTAACGTTCTGATATTCCACGTACCTATTCTTAGTCTTCCTTTCTTTGTCCTTTTCTTATGTAAATAAGAAGAAATTTTAAGATAATCCCACTGCAGCTGTTTATGTAAATATATAAAAAATGAATAACACTGTCTATTATATTCTAAGTACTACTTAAAAAATGTTGTATTAATTAAAGTTAATATTTACTAATCATTTTCGAGTGTTTAAAATAATAAATTATAAGGCATTTTTTAATACATCACCAAAATAAAGCTAACAAATTAAAATTTTTGGGTTACATAATGATAATGCATTCGTTGCAATTTTACAATTTACAAATTTAAATTGTTAGTTTTGTTTTGTTAATGTAAGTGGCTTTTAATTTATTATTTTAGCACTCGAAAACAGGCAAATAACTCGAAAGAATAGCCGATAAAATAGACAATTTTATTCCGTTTTAATATGAAAAAGTATTAATTTTATTGGCTCATCACAAACTTTATAATCTGTATTATACTAAATATAAACCTGATTTTTTAATGTTTTTTTATAAAATAAAAAATGGACTTATTTAATAAATATAGAACAAAGCGTAGTGATGAGCATCGGAAGGCAATTCGGTTGGCGAATTATTCACAGTTTATAAGTAATCTGCATGCCTGCAGAACACAGGTAGGGTAGACCGGGGTCTGTTGAAACAGGGTACGGTTGAAACAGCCAAAATTGCCAAAAATTTTTGAAATGCAGATAATGCCACTATAACTTGATCCATTAGTAATCTGATTACTAAGGTTCAGTTACAGCTTAATATCAAATACGTTCAAAATAAATTGTTGTTATAAACGGTGATTTTTCCGAAAATGATTCAACCGATCCCGGTCTCCCTACTTTTCTATCAAATTTCCTCAATAGTATTCCTAAGATTTCCTGGACTTCTTAAATATTTTTTCGACTTTTCCAATATTTTCTCGAATTTCCTAATATGAATTTATCACACCACTTTTTATAGTATTGTTTATTGTGAATGTTATATTACAATTAATCAAAAATAAAATATACTTTTGAATATCTATATATTTCTTTATAAAACTAACAAAAATGTTGTGTTATAATAGATAATTATATTATTTATAAAACAATAAAAGCATTTAAACAATTATTTTGTGCAATACTGCAAAATTTGCAATTTTAGTTACTTGTTTGGTAAATTATATTGAATTTTGTTAAATCCTGCATCTTACACTGGTCATAGCTTTTGAAGAATTTCAGAGGTGGTAATATATACTCCAGTGTCCAGTTGAAACAGCATGGAGGATGGAAATCTTCCAGTGTAGACGTGAAATAAATACAAAATTCGCTGTCAGTAAAAAAATATATAGCACGTATGGTACAAGGACCATCTTTAAGAAATACATCTGGTGATGTTATCGATAGAAGATAGCGCCCCACTGGCAATCATCGATCGATGAGAGAACCCCGAGGGTAATCATTCGAGATGCAGGAGCATCTGATTCTGCTCAGACAGCTCCGAATGCGACTCTCTGATTTGTAGGAAATGAGTAATACGTCACTGGAGGTTAATAAACAATTATCCTGACAATCAAAATCAAAAGTTTTGGATTTTTTTACCATTATTTTTTTAACTATAACTAATGAGAAACAAACTTGCATGAAGTTGACCTTTAAACACGACAGGATCAAAAAAGTTTACACGGCGATAACTAATATTACAACTTCAAATATGCATAAAATGATTACACAAAAATTTATTCTGACGTCTAACAATATATTGAAAAACTTGGATGAGAACTAAGGATAACAACAACAATCAAATTGTGGAATAAATTTTGGTCAAAATTTTGATACTTTGATGTTAATTAAATTTTTATATCCTTAGTTGTTCCGCTACATGCCGGTTCTCAATTTTTGGTCGCATAAAATCTCAGGGTGCATCAAAATGAAATGTTAAATATTTTTGCTTTAGTTTTATAACCAACATTAAATCGAAAATTTTTTTTAATATGAATGTGATATCACTTATCAAAGCGACCTTATCTTCATAGAATTTTTGTTTTCCAATTAAAATTTCTGAATGATTGCAATTAATAAAATTCACCTTATGATCTTCTTATGGTCAAAACTTCTTTATAATTAAAATCAACTTTAAAAAAACATTTATTTATTTCAATTTCAAATACAAATTTAACTTCGAGTTCACAAAATCACGGCATTATCTTCGTTCCTAAATCTGAATTTCCCCCCAAAAACCTCGATGCTGCCCAATTTTAAACAAAATTAAATTAAATAAAAACCAAAGCCACTTTTACATTTGAATACACAGCAATATACATGATAAAATAAAAGGGTTTTAGTATAATAAACGATTATTAATTTATTAATGAATTACCTTTCGTCAAGGTAATATAAAATCTTACCTGCACAGGTGAAAAATTTAACATAAAATATATATGTACATACATAATACAACTATTTTTCAAAAAACGTCATGTAATTTAATAACTTTGAATTGCTACATCCAAATTAACTACTTCAGATCTTAATATTCTTAGTTATAATAAAAAAGAAATTCAAAAATGTTGTTTTAATATTTGATTTTTGTTAAATAAATATTTGTTGATTTAATGTTTATTTTAGTTCGATTGGAAGAAAACAAATACAATTCTTGAACGAAATTATTATTTTGTATTGCTGTACCATTTTAGTACCTATGTCATTTCAACGTAAAATTTTATTAAAGCAAGAATTTTAATCGGATAACTGAACATAAAAAATTATAATTAAATAGAGATATTATTTGTTAAACAGTGTGCTTTGTTCCAAAGTGAAACAAACACGGACGTGAATACATCTATATTATAGACGTATATTCACGTTATCCAACCTTATCCGATGGACACACACAAACAGCGTTACACATACTTTTCGTTACATAAATTTATAAAATTTTTGAGCATGCTACTGCTAAACAAAGAAGCTGTCCGACTTCAAATCATACAAAGAAATCCGTAATCTTGTAACACAAGCTGTGGCAAACGAAAAGAAAGCTTACTTCAAGTATGAAATTGATCAGTGGCGGTCCGTGAGTAAGTAATCTGGGGAGACTGGAAATCTAAAGTACTAAAATTACAGTACATAATAACAGTATTAATTATTAACAAAACTATGTTAATAAAAATGTTAAACAATCTATCAACACTCCATTCTTTTTCTCGACCAAAAATTACGCAAGTACTAAAACAAAACATTTTATTTCGTTTATCGCAACCAATAAGCCCCAAAAATTTAGTAAACCAACTGTACATAACACCGAAATTTTATAGTAAATTCACCTTCTGTATAATTATTATTCTAATGAATAGCTGGGTGTTGGTCTATTATTTACACTTCTGATAAAGCATTAAAATTATTTTTTAACAAAAAGTCCAATATATCTATCGTTTAATTCCATTGATGAATATAATTTAAAAATTATAATAAAGCAATAAAAGCACAAACAAGTAAAAGTTGTAATAGTAAATAAAAATATATCATAGTATAAATATTGCATCAACTTTGAAAGAGACTAGACTCATCGTTGGTAGATTTGCTGTATGCAATTTCACACTCCTTCTCTCTCTAACGTTACGTATTGATAGCATTGAACATTGTAGGTGCATTTTATGTATGAGTCTTTAGTAAGAGCGTCTCATCCAATTGGCAGCCGTCGTTATCTTGGCATAATCAGTATCACTATTAAATTTTAGTCGCAGGTGTTGATTTCAAAAGCTTTTCTTCAGAAAATAATTAGGTAAAAATGTAATTAAGAAATTAAAACACACATAATTTTCTTGTAAGTTATGATTTTTAGTCAAATATTTTTTTGTTAGTGGCCGACTTTTTTTGGGGAGACGCAGTCTCAAAGACTCCCCTGACGGGCCGCCACTGAAATTGATATCCGGGGTAATAACCCAAAGAAGTTGTGGAAATTTTTTGACCACGCCAATATTCATGGTAGATCTAAAAATGTAATGAACCTGGAAAATGTTGATCCGGATGCATTAAATAAGTTTTTTGTCGACTCCGCACCAAGTACTGCTATAGATCACAAAATCATTGAAAACTTAATGAATGATTGCTATCCTCGTGTTAAGGATAAATTCGTGTTTCGTTTCGTTAGCCCCGAGGATGTTGCTAGGGCCATTCTTGGACTGAAGTCGGATGCTATTGGTATAGATGGTATCTCATCTAGAATGCTGAAACTTGTCTTTCCTTTTTGCTTGGACATTTTTACTCATTTGATTAATTACTGCTTGGAGACATCGTCCTTACCTGATATATGGAAGAAGTCGATTATTATCCCTCTCTCTAAAGTTAATAATGCAAAAAGTTTTAGTGACCTAAGACCCATCAGCATCTTACCTGCGCTTTCCAAGGTTCTTGAATCGTTTATGCATCGGCAGCTGATGGAATACATCGAAGGGATGGGCATTCTGCCCAAAATTCAATCTGGATTCCGTGCTGGCTTTAGTACTACTACAGCATTGGCCAAGGTATCGAATGATATCATTCGTAATATGGACAACTCTAAAGTAACCGTTATGGTGTTACTCGATTACAGTAAGGCGTTCGATGTAATCGATCACGAGCTTCTCTTGGCGAAGTTGAGCTACTATGGATGTGACAGCTCTGCTCTCAAGCTTCTCATTAATTTCTTGGATGGAAGAACACAATGTGTAAAACTTCATGGTAGTCTATCTGGACACCTATGCATTATACAAGGCATTCCTCAGGGTAGCTTATTGGGTCCGTTGCTCTTTGTGATTTTCACATCGGATCTTCCCAAAGTTCTGCCTGATAATTGTAATTCCCACTTGTATGTCGATGATACTCAAGTATATACTTCAGGTAATCCTTCGGCTATCAACGAAACTATCGCTAGAATCAATATCAGTCTCGAAGTTATTTTACGTTGGTCTACTACAAACGGCTTGGTACTTAATCCAGGCAAAACAGTGTGCCTCTGTATGGGCAATGTTCGCTGCCGAGCTATTGCCGACAGTGTAAGATGTACGGATATTCTGCTTGATAATAAGGTCATTGACCTCAGGGAAAAAGCGAAAAATCTTGGTGTGATATGGGACTCTGCCTTGAACTTCGATGATCATGTCAACAAAATATGTAGTACTGGTTACTACAAGCTCAAGTCTTTGTACAGGTACAAGCTATTTCTTCCTTCTCACGTCAAATGGAACCTCCTTCAAAGTCTGGTAATGTGCCATATCGACTACTGCGCTACAGTGTACTATGGTTTCCTTACTTGCTCGTTAAAGAATAAATTGCAAGTTCTACAAAATTCTTGTCTACGCTATGCTTTCAACATTGAACGTTGGGATCACATCACTCCCTTCTACAATAGATTGAATATACTTAAATTAGAATCCCGGTGTGAACTTCAGTTTGCTGTATTCTTATTTGGGGTCTTCAAATCAGGACGTCCTAACTATCTACTGCACTTCTTGAATAGTAGATCTCTCTGCCACAATCGTAACTTAAGGAATGGTAGCAATCTATCGGTTCCTGTGCACAAAACCTCTAAGTTTGAGGGATCGTTTGAGTACTGCGCCTTTAGAATCTTCAACAGATTTTCTGATCTCTACCTGAATAGCGAAACCAAGCTCACGTTTAAAAAGAAAGTGATGAGTCGTTTGTTAACCGCTCAAATCGATGGTCTCTAAACTTTGGTACAGGTTGTAAATCAGCTTGCTGAACCAGTACCCTTTAAACCATATGTGTTTAATTGTGTAAATGATTTGTACATATTGTTTAATAAATATTTTTATTATTATTATTATATTGTAGGCCTATATATTCACGTTACCCGACCTTATCTGATGGACACCAACAACAGCGTTACACCGTACCTTTCGTTACATATTTTTATTAAATTTTTAAACATCCTACCGATTTTATAGACGTATTCACGTCAAAAAGAAGAATCTGTAGAAATAGAAATTTTTAAAAACGTTCTTAATAATGAGGAGACGTTTTAATGGAATTTTCTTTTTTTCTTGTTTTTACTTATAATAAATTTTATTAAATTAATATTTACGAGTTTATTAGATTTAATAATAAATTATGGCACACATATATTTTGGGAAATTTCTACTTCAGAGTTTGCATAATACTATTATGTAATTGTGTCTGTAATTGATTAAATGATTGAAAACGATTACCAATTCAAAATTATAACTGAAGATAATCCGATAAGTTTGTGTGCCAATTCGGAAATATTTCTATATAAAGCCTATTTGAGACGATATCTAATTTTTTGTATTTTTCACACGAAAATTTTCCTAACAGGTCACAGGGGTAACAGTATTCAAAAGGTTGGGAACCACTGATGTAGGGTATACTTTTTGTACACACACACACGTTACATATTTGTTTAAAATTTTTGAACATGTTACCGATTTTATAGACGTATTCACGTCAAAAATGCTGTTTAGAGCAAAAAATTTTCTATTTATTTATTCCTTTCTTACGGTTTCGATTAGGGTCCGTTACTTTGGCCCTCCCCCAGTTAAAATTTTTGGCCAAAAAGCTAACTCCCGAATCTATGGAGCTAGTACCCAAATATTAAAGCTAGCACCATTACAGTTTTTTTACAAATCCATATTGAAACTGGGGGAGGCTAAAGTAACGATAGCCCCCCAGTTAATATTTTGGCTCCAAAACCTAGCTCCCTAATCTATATAGCTAGCACTAGCTAGCACTCAAATATTAGAGCTAGCACCGTTACCGTTTTTTCACAAATTCACATTGTAGCTGGGAGGCGCTTAAGTAACGCTAGCCCCCCCCCCCCAGTTAATATTTTGACTCCAAAAGCTAGCTCCTTAATCTATATAGCTTGCACCAGCTAGCACCCACCTAGACATTTTATTAAATACTAATTTGTGAAAAAACTATAACGGTGCTAGCTTTAATATTTGGGTGCTAGCTATATAGATTAAGGAGCTAGCTTTTGGAGCCTAAATATTAACTGAGGGAGGAGGCTAACGTTACTTTAACCCCACCCCCCACCCAGTTTCAATATGGATTTGTGAAAAAACAGCAACGGTGCTAGCTCTAATATTTGGGTGCTAGCTAGTACTAGCTATATAGATTAGGGAGCTAGCTTTTGGAGCCAAAATATTAACTGGAGGGGGGGCAAAGTAATGGACCCTTTTGATTAAAATGCTACAAAAATTTAAATAATTTATAATAATCTAGATTTTCTATTCCTTGTTTGTTTTCGAACTATAAGCAAAAGTTCGATTCGCTAAATGCCGATATTATGTACTTGCTTGTAAAGTTATAAAAAAAAAATTAAAACGTTTTTCAGACATTTTATGTAACATAATAAGATAGACGTGATGGATTTTAAATATATCATTGTTATTTTTCGAGTTATGATATAAAGTTGCGGTTTTGCGATTAGAAACTATGGTAAAATACATAACACATAAGAATTTTCTTTAAAGAAGAAGAATCTTTAAAGAATTATATCTAAATATAAACCTAAGGAAGAGTAATATAATATATAATAATAAAAGGAAAGCTGAACATCAGAACATATTTAAGTAATATTTTTTATTCCCTTTTCAATGATATACATATAACAATTATTTAGAATTTATAACTTTTTCCACAGGCTATCCTTATAACTTAGCAAAGTCGCAGGTGAAGTGACGCATTTTAGACAAGTGGTGAATAATTTTTTCATTATTCGCGTTTTACACTACCGATAGGTGGCGCTCTACTAAAACAATATGTCCGACTTATGCGGTATTAACGGCTATTATAAAACTACATAAATATTGTAGTTTGCGTTATTTACATTGGAAATCTTGTTTTTTAAATCAATTTGGTTTACATTAGTTAATTTTATAATTTAAATAATAGTTAATGGTAATTATATATAGAAACACTTAAAAAAAAGACTGAAATACACTTAATTCATAATTTATTCAATGACCAGACTTGCTATGACACCCGTAAATACTTCAATTCATATTACTACATTTACTTTTCAGGATTTAATCCATATTGCTTAAAAAAAACACTAAAAACTTAGTACACACTCAAAGCGAAAAAACGCCGAATACCGCTTATGCTAGTTACCGCTAAGGACACTACGTGGCGCTTCACATTTTGTAAAACGCGAATACACTACTAGTTAATAATGAACATAATATCAAAACCATGAAAGAAAAGCCCTGCGTCATTAATAATGAAGGTATAAATAAATACGAGAATAGCTAACCAAATCAATGTCCTTTTCATATATTTAACCCCCACTACATAATTTTCTGCTATCGATCTGTCAAAGTCAAATAATATTAATTTTTAGGTTATAACCACAAAATATTTATTAAAGTAAGAACAAACTATTGTACATGAGAAGGCCAAGTTTTACATTTCACTGACATTTATAAGTTCTTAAAAGAACTAATTTTAATTATGAAGTTAAAAATTGTTATATTTATAAAATAATTCAAACTTGCAATTTGTCAAATGTCAAAATATTAACCAAACATTAATAACCAAACAAATACCTACATACTACGTTAGTCAAATTTATAGCTTTTGTCTATAAGACAACCCACTATATTTTGCATCTTTGTCCCACTTACGTTAAACGATATACGAAAATTATATAAAGTTGCTCTCACGAAAAATGAGGCTGACGTCAGAACCATCTGAATGAAGTACCGACAAATTACTTTTTAAATTAATAATTTGTAACATAGGTGCAACAAAGACAGACTGGAATAAATGTGTCTTTAGTGTGTGATTTTAGAAAACTTGTACGTCAAAAATAATATGATACTTAACGCATGCGATAGAAAAAGATAGCTACAATAGTTCTTAGCGTGCATAATAATTATAATGAAAGTAGTTTTTATAGTGACTAATCTGTAATTGTGACAACTGACAAGTACACAAGTTTGGTTATATTTTGTATAATATACAAGTACAACCAAAAATTTAAATACAAATATATTAAAAAATATAGAAAATATAACCAAACTTGTCACAATTACAGAATCAGATATCAGTCAAAATTTGTGATGGAGTGAGCTAATCAAATGGAGGTACTTAAAAAGTATTTTTCTTTTCCCCACTAGCATGTGATTTTCTTCGTTAGAATGAAATTCTATAAGAACTTCATCTTCTTCTCTCAAGGAGTGTTATAACACAATGAAAGATTCGGCTTTGATATAACTCAAACGCTGTACTGGTCTCCACTCAAATTTGTTGCCAATTTTATTTTTTTTATGTACCTTGCACACGTCTTTCATTTCAGCAAAGAGGAAAAATCAAATATATTTCTTGGATCGTATCTGTCACGATCATCGGTATTTTTTTGGAAGAGATGCGAATAAGTTGCTTCCAATTGTATGGTGCTCAATTTTCACGTTTGACTTATTGACTACGATACACATTCTTTTAAACCGGAATTACTTCCGTTGTCTAGATTGCCCAAAAAGGAAAAACGATACGAAGTTGACGAATTAATAAGGGAACATGGTCATGAAGTGTTACGACTACCACCTTACCACTGCGAATTTAATGCAATCGAATTAGTGTGCGTTCATTGCAAAGATTATTACAATAAGCATATAGGTCGGGACAGTTACGGGAATGACAAAGTAATAACAAAGTGAGAAGAGGCAGTGGAGCAATGTTCACAAGAAATCTAGAGAAATTGTGTTTGTCATGCCAAAAAAATTAATTGAATGATGATAGCGATTCCGACACTGATGTAGAAAAAGATTAAAGGGCAAAACTGGGGTGCCATTCTATCTTTGCTTCTTTCTGCATTTGATATTTCTTCTTCTTCGTCGTCGACGTTCGAATTCGAACGTTGTGACCTGTTTCTCAAGGATTGCGAAGTGGCTTTCTTGGCAAAGTACCTCGGTGGTTTTCCACTGCCTTCCGAGGGAAGATGGTCTGAATTTATTATTCCACCCGGGATCGAACAGGGCTTCTCGGCTTAGCAGTCGACGCACTTAAGCGTCAAGCCATAACCACCGTCTCTTCGAAGGCGGAATTTGATCTTGACCTTGGTTATATTAGTTTATTTAACTTTGTTTTCATCAATAAATAATTTTAAGTTTTAACATAATGATTGTGTTTAAAATTGCAATATTATCTATTGCAATAGCTTGTATAATAAACAAATAGTTTAATAAACATATACCACATATACTTCTCAGCCTTTATTACATTATTTTGGAAACTACATGTTTCAAGCAATGAGTAGATATCTTTAGGAAAAACAAATCTACGGCTTAAACCCTTGTCACACGAACAAAATGTTCATTATTATTTTTATCAAAATGTTAATAAATTTTTTTACCGTGTGACAAGGACTTTAAAATTATTGCATATTGACAATTATTTGAATTTTTTGTTTTTATATAATGATTTAAATTTATTATATCGAACACTTATTTGACTTACAATTTTCATCTTATTTCATACGCATATCGAAAATTGCGTCAGCTTCTTTTTTCGTGATGACAACTATATCTTGTTTTTCCTAAGTTCAGAAATCAGTGGCGCAGGGCTTTTCTTTTATGGTTTTGATAATATTAATATTTTTCTATAGTTGGGCGACTATTTTTACCACAAATTTTGTTAAAAACGATTTTGTACAACCAAAATTTTTTTTTAACCTATTTAAACTATTGAAAGCGCTTTTTATTAGATTAATTTCATTTTAAACATTTTTAAAAAACTCGAATTAATTATGACAGCAAGCGAAAGCGCCGCCAACCTGTATATTTGGGATACCACGAATTCATAAGTTTATTGAATACTTTTAGAATTTTAAGGCGAAGAAGTGCTTAAATACTAATACCCTTTGAACAATTTTGGTGATTTAGTGAAACAAATAATCTCAAATATTTATTTAAAAATTACATTTCTTAAAACAGAATAAACCCAGTGAAAAACTTTCAAAAACTAAATTTATCAACAACTGTCAAATCAAGAAAACAAAACAAAAACATCTAATTTGTAATAACATATTATTCTAAATAATTTGAAAATATTTTATGAACAAGAATTTAAAAAAATGGCAATAAATCTAGTAGTAAAAAAAATCGTATTATAAACCACGGTTGTGAAGACCATTATAGCCTCCGCGCTATGATCTTGGCGCTAGGGCTATAATGCCGGTCTTCACAACCTTGGCCTATAATATACTATTTTTTTAGCCCATTAAATTAAAAAATGTTAAATAAAAAAAACAACTAAAGACCGAAATATTAAATCTATATAGTTTTTCTCGTTAAAAATATTACGCAATAATAAAAATTAAAGAGATCTCCTTTGTTTTCAATAATAGTTAACCCATTACCGTTTAACTTGTGCTCAAAACAAAACTCTACAAAATCATTATAGATATCGAAAATATTTTCAGCAATTGTTATTTAGTGGGTGAATGTTTTTTAGTTAGTTTAGTTCCTGTCATTAATTTTTCTGTCTTTGTTTTTTAATATTTTTTAATAACTAGGACGAACTAGAAATTACGAACCTCACATATTGACATTAATTTCCTCTTCAATTTTTAAATTCGATAATATTTGGCTTAATTGAACTTCTAGAATATATGAATGTGGACACCAAGTTTTTTTTTTGTATGAAGTTTATTTGCCAAGTTATGGGCTTTTAAAGAATTGACTTAATTAGAATAGGGACTTTTCGGAAGTTGATTTAAAAAGTTAATAAATTGACCATAAAATATTGAACATGATGAAATAAATAGTAGTATATTTACTGCTCTTTGCAATTATGAAATCGGATTCGAAGTTGATGTTTTTCTTGTACAAAACCGGAAGTAAATATTTAAAATCAAATTTTTATAACTTCGACCATTTAAAAAACAGATTTTTTTTTCCAAAATATAGCTTAAAGCATGTAAATAATACCCTAAAAATTTCAAAATGGGATCTGCAGTAGTTTAGGAGATAGATGACCAGTCGACTTACGCAAGCGCTAGATACCATGCTCACTGCGTCATCTATGTACTTCAATTCTTTCTAATTCCTAATTATTAGGGTATTATTACATGCTTTAAGCTATATTTTGGAAAAAAAAAATCTGTTTTTTAAATGCCCCAAATAAAAAATAACTTAAATGGGAAAATACACGACAATATGTGTATATCATTGAAAAGAGGATATAAAACGTAATTTAACTATAATTTCTATTTAAAAAACTCAACGTTTTGGTATTATATCGTAACTCGAAAACTAGCGAAAATATTTATAACATAATGCCCTTGGCTCATTATACCAGTTGTCTGCAGAAAAGGTAAATTCCCGTTTTCACTACCGAGTTTCCATTAAATTAAGAAACGGAAGGTGTTCCATGCATTTCACCATATCTTTTTTAAATATCGAGTTTCTCATAAGAACTGTCAAATTTGTTTTAATAACAAATAACCAATAAATCCATATATGCGCATAAAAAATGTGGTTTATTTATATTTCCGGGTTTGCTTAAATTTTTTATAAGTATATGATGATAGCGGTTATTCAAATTTTTGTATAAGTACCTGCTATTTTGCAAATGAATAAGGTAAAACACGAATTATTTAATTACAAAAAACTTTAATCTTAAACTAAAAAATCTTCGTAACCCCATTAGAGAGTAAATTGAGAAAGATTATTAAAACTTAGATCAAAATTTACGTAAAATTTTCTTATCACATAAAATGCAAAATAATGACAATAATTTTAGATTGACTATCAGTTCAATTTCTATTACATCTTTCAGCATATTTTTCAAACAAAATACATTTTATTCATAAAAATTAACAAAATTTTGGAATTTACTTTAGGTATTTTCTAATCGGGATAACACGATTTTTTTTAAATTTTATATTAAATCATTATTACATGTACGAAACGTAAATGTGAGTCGTAAGTTGATTACCTTCAAAAGATTTTATATACGCTAAGTTCGCTAAATTCAAAGCAGTTCGTATGATTATTTCGTTATAATTTCAACCCTCGCTACCAAACCATGTTATTCGATTGCAAAAGACTTTACGAGTAGTGTATTTTTATTTACATGTTGTGATAACTAACTATAGAATATTAATAATTTTTAAATTACATTTAATTATGTCGTTTAATAAAATTGTGAGCTTTTTGACTTTAATGTGCTTTTTACAAGTTCAGGCAATTGTTACAGGTTTGCACTAAGATTTAGAAATTAATTTGTCACAATTTTACAATCGATTATATTATTTGCAGACGAAGAATATGCGTCTATGCCGCAATTATTTCATTTGGACGATTATGACAAGTGCATGTTGTACGGAGAGAAAGGGTTGTTTTGTTACACCACATATCAGTTATCTCCTATAAATCCTGAAAATACTTCTGATATTTGGAATATCATAGCTGTAAGTAATATTTTATTTTGAAACTAAGTCATCGAATAATTTATTTAGAGAAGTATACTAGGTATATTACTAGAAAAGTATAAAAGTATAAAGTATACGGTCAACCAAATATATTTTTTTTATAAATTTATAAATAAAATGATGAATAAAACTGATGATATTATATTAATATAATAAATAATTAAAATTATTAATTCGTGAAAAGGATTAAAGGATTATTAATTTAATATATTATCGTTTATTTAACTCGTTTTATTTTAATTTAATTTTATATTAATATAATATTATATAGGTATAATTTTATTTTATTATTTATATCATTACATAATATATAAATTGTCATAAATTTCACAAAATTGTTTTGAATATTATTGTAATATAATAATAATATTATCTAATCCTATTTTAATTTTTTTGTATCACTGATTTAACAATTGAATTTTCATAAAATCTGAACAATTTATTTTTTTCATAGAATTATTTTTTCAAATACGCATAAGTAGTCTGAATTGATACAAAATATTTTTACCAAGTAATTAACTTGCGATGTTTGCACTAAATCGAAACAAAAAAATACTCGTTTTACTTTCACAAAAGTGTTAGATATAATTTTGTATTAGTAGCATTGCTCATGAATAATTAATAAAATCTGTCGTAATATATTTGGTGTGGACCATTTTTCTAAAAGCTAAAACAAAAACCCACAATAAAAATTATTATAAATTGAAATCAGTCTGATATTTTGTAAATTACCACGATAGAGAAAAAAGCTCGGTAAAAATAATTTTATTTGCATACTAATTTATTTTTTTTCAATTAAAATGAATTAATTTTATTCAAGTTAAAAGATTTGCCCTAATCGTTCTTTCTTTTTATGAGATAAACAGATTAAAATTAATCGTTATAATACCTAACTTTTTATTATGTTTTATTCAAACTTACTATTGTGATATTTTTTATAAATCACGTCATGACTTGTTTGGTGTAAGTTTTTTTTTGGTTTAATCTTACGTAATTATATTACCATTAATGCAATTAACTAAATTCTAACATCCAGAATTCTCATGTTAATTATTTTTAATTAATTAAGAGAATTTGAAAATTATATATAAATAAACTAGTCGTAGTCTATAATAGTATAACTACTTAATAACGTAAGCACGGTTTTTTAATTTTATTGCGGATTTATCTCGAATATATTTTATTGACCTTACAATCAGGAAATGCTTGAATCAACTAGCATTTTACAATGTTTATTGGTTTTATTTGGGTTAATTACCTACTCTTAAAACATATTATCTATTTTGAAAGGCATCTCAAAATGATTCTAAATTAATTCGCATCGATTGCGTTTTTTTAAAAATAATTATATAAGTTTAATTATTGAAATTAGTATGTTGAATAATCTGAAGAAGAAATATTATCCTATATTATTTTTATTACCACACCGTATACTTATACGTATATTTTCAACAAAACTGGCTATAGTGTAGGTAATAATTAGTAGGTAGGTACTTTAAAACCACATGATGTAGATGCCTACCTATCTTTGTAAATTATCTTCTAGTATTATGACGTAACAGAAGCTTTTCATAATATTTCATTATAATCATATTATTTTAAGTTGTATATTATGACGTAGAAAAATTTTAAAGTAAAAAATTAAACGAGTTTACACTGTAATTAACGTATGGTGGTAAAGATCCCAAGAATAGCAGTAGAGCATTGTTATACTTAAGATAATTATTATGAATTCGTGTGAGAATTAATGTTTTTCGTAACCCAACATAAAAATTTTGAGGTAAACTTCCGGTATAATAAATATTTATTTTTATAACATTTTAAGAAATAAGATAATACAATGATTAGAATTAAAAAAATAATTTTTTTCGCATGCTATAATATTATACCGGGCGCTGAATCGAATAGCCGAACATTTCTTCTCTAATTATTTTAGAGAAAAAATGAAAGACACAAAAAGAATGCATAAATATAAACTACGTATGATAAAAGCATTAGATTTTATCTAACCTTTACTTATAGGGTTAAAAAATGCTTCTCAAGTTTTTAAAATTTTCATTTATAAGCCTGGCCATGGAAGTTTTCAAAAATGAAAATTTTAACAATTTATTCTAAAAGAATTTTGGACCCTTTAAGTAGAGACTAGATGAAATTCGAAGATGAAAGTCCAAAATTCTTTTAGAATTGTTAAAATTTTCATTTTTCAGACTGGTCATGAAATAAATTCAATTTATTAATTCAATAAATAAATAAATTCAAAAAACTTCCATGGCCAGGATTATAAATGAAAATTTTAAAAACTTTAGAAGCATTTTTTAACCCTATAAGTAAAGGTTAGATGAAATCTAATGCTTTTATCATACGTAGTTTACATTTCTGCATTCTTTCTGTGTCTTTCATTTTTTCTCTAAATAATTAGGGAAGCAGGAATTTGCATAAATAAGTTTTTACGTGTTAATTCCCTATGTTCGGCTATTCGATTCAGCACCCGGTATATATACATATATGTACATTTAATTTTAAAATACAAAAAGAGGGAATAACCGAAATAGTTCAGTTGAACGCTCATCAAATTGTGTGTTCTCTCTGCACTTTGTGATAAAGTGATAAAGACTGAGACCTACTTTAAAGTTTTGTTTATTTTACCTGTGAATTTTTTAAGCTCAGACAAAGGAAACAATTTCTGAAAGCTTTTTATTTTCCAAATTTACCGTTTAGGGTTGAGGTGGAAGGAAGTATAGCTAGCTAAAAACTAAAATCAGTATATACTGATCCATTTGCTTTATAATCTAGGTATGAACAAAAATTATCCAGTAAAAATTTCTCTTAAAACACTCCTAAAAATAGTTATAAATGATTGTTTCTGCCAATGGCCACCATCTTATATTTATGCCGTCACACAAACCACTTGCCACAGATTCAAACTAAATGCTAAACATCTGGTAAAGCATGCTATTGGAAACAATAAATTTGCAGACGCCAGGAAGTTTGATAATTTAGATTAATATAGTTACTCCTTTTTAATCAAAGAAGAAGTTAGGCCAGTTTACAAAGCTTCATTAATAATAGCAATATTGATCTACCTTATAGGTTGACGTATTATGGTAATTTACACGCAAACCCACTTAGTTTTTCAAGAGAATCCTTTTGAATGTATACATTATTATTCAGTAATAATTTGAAAAATTTACAAAACTTCAAGGTGGAAATAGAAAAACGATACCGATTAAATAAAAAAAAATACAAACTTTTTAGCAATTTTTAGTTAAGAGGAAATCTAAATTAGATCAAAAAGAGTACGAGTATAATTTCATCCAAACGTTAAACAAATATGCCGATGTTTAATTTAAATTCAATTATAAAATATAGAAAAAAACAAGCATTAGTTTGGATAATAAATAATACAAATACCGCTATAGTGAAAAACTTGATTATTGACATTATTTCTTATGATCGAATGCGTCATTTTAGTATTATTTGATGTCTACTGATTTGTTTTTTAATAAACTATCGTAATAAATTTCGTATAATTTTGGGTTTTGCCTTGTTTTTACTTTAAATGAACTTTATTGTAATAAATTAACGAAATGTTTATTAATTAACTTCAATTGTTTTGCAGATGTGAATAAATTGTATGGTACATCATATTACAATAATTGCATAATTGCGTTATTTTATATAATAGTTTAAAACCGAGAGGGTTTTAAAACAAAAAAAAAAAAATGTTGTACACCAAATTTTCATTTTCGAAATCCTCGAGATATTTAATCGGTTTTCTTACTGGATTTCCCTATCAGTTCATTTACAGTATTCACAGATTTCCTGAAATTGAAAAGTGTCGAGAGTTTTATCTCACATTTTAATTTGAATATTTTTTTATTTTCTCAACGCGACAATACACTATGACCTGCCAAAAAATTCTCAGAAACAGTGATTTCATTTTATAAAAATGGACGTATTTATATAAAATTAAATTTTCCACCGTCATCAATGTAAAATTGGGTTTCGTGTAATGAAATAATTTATTTTATCTAATTATTATAACACACAGTATCACTTTATGTAACTTGTATTTTACGTATAGCGATATAATTTTTCTCAAAGCAAAGTGTAGGACCATTTTTGCGGAGTAGAAATCGGCAGGTACATTTTCTAGATTTTAGAATAAAAGACCAAAGAATAACACGTTATAGTCATAGGAAAAGGTGACTTGTATTATTTTACAAATAACTGTTGAATAAAGTTATCTCTTATTAGTAGTATTTATTATACTACATACGTCTTCTATTATAGATTATCACGTAGAAAAAATCATGGTTACCAAGCAGCAAAGAAAACCGTTTATCGCCCTTAATAGTACGTCAATGCAAAATATTTATTGCAGTTGGTTCATTCATTAGTTCGTTTATTCATCCGTTAGTTCAATAGCATAAAGGAGACGTTTTTTTGATCCGCTAAAAAAATTGAAAAAAGAAATTAAATATAATAAATGTAGGAAGTAATAGAGAATATCAGAAAAAACTGTTAAAACATAAAATATTAAGAAATTAGTAGCATTATTTATATAATTATAACGTAATAGACGATTTTAATGTAGTTATTTTAACAACCTTTTGTAACATTTATAAATTACTACTAAATATTATATTAGAGGTAATTTAATAAATTGTCCCAC
Source organism: Cantharis lateralis (assembly GCA_963170105.1). NCBI lineage: Eukaryota > Metazoa > Arthropoda > Insecta > Coleoptera > Cantharidae > Cantharis > Cantharis lateralis. The sequence continues at coordinate 55,782,009 of OY720624.1, read as the reverse complement.
ACCTTACACAGTTATTTTTTAATAATTCCTTTATCATTTACAATCTTTGTGAAAACAATATAAAAATTGTAAAAAATAGTACGAAGTAGGACGACCTGCTATTGGACCAAGCAAAAACCATAGTAAGGAATACAATAATTATATACTACTAATATTTCGGCACTGATTGTGCCTTCATCAGAAATATAATGTCAAATAAAATTAAATTATCGTTTACTTTAACTCGCTTTAATTTTTAATTTAATTTTACATAGTTTCACGAGTTAATAATTCCTATTTATTACAAATAATATATGCATACGGATTCAAATTTCCTAAAAAAAATAGCAGCATTGTCTTCTATACAGTACGCTTAAACTATTGATTATAAATATATGCTAAGTCGGACTTTTTTTGTGCAAAACTTAATACTTTATATTATTATGTCAGGTATTTAATTGATTAATAGTCTGACAATTGCTTGTTACTTAAGATTTAATTATTAAATCTTTAACATGATTACTCACTTTTTTTAAACGAAAACAATGTAATTAACCATAATTCAATACTTGCTAGTTATGCTTAAATTTTTTTTAGACCATAAATAAAGACAAAAAATATATCACATAAAAATGGATAAATATGCATAAATTTTAATAATTATCAATTGAAAACAATAATATCATTACATTTCACAATATTACAATTATTATATTTATAATAATAATAAAATTGTACATTTAACCAATACTCGCGATTGCAATTACGAAGAAAACGTTTAAAATTTACAAAATAATTGTCATTTTCAGGAAATTTTAATTTTGAATCCAAAATATTCTAAACGTTTGTGCCTCGTTGCTGCCTATTTGTGTATGTATGTTTTTGTGTTTTTGAGCCAATGTCAGTGGCAGTGAAAACCTACCCTCCGGGCGGTTTTCACAACCCCTGTGTAAATTAAGGAAATAAAATAAAATAAGGAATAATATGCTAAAATTGGTAGCGAAATGTCCCCTGTAGCGAAATGTCCCGGTAGCAAAATGTCCTGGTAGCGAAATGTCCTGGTACGAAATGTCCGGGTGCGAAATATCCAGTAGCGAAACGTCCGGTCACCGTTTTGATTTATACTTCTTTAGCTTCATAATTTTCAGAAAAAACTTGTGCTACTAACACGTAAGTTACTTTATTTTCTGAATTTATTAATTTTATTTAAATATTATATTGAGTTTAAAAATTTCTAAGGAATAAATAACGAATAAATAAAAAAAATAACTATTTAGTTGGTGTTCATAACAAAATACAAATATCTATAATTTATAATCGTGTTGATTTGTTTACGTGTTATGAACACGAGCTTTTGGATTTGTTTAGTTTAATTGATAATGATAATGTGCAAAATTTGGAAAAAATAAAAATTTAATTTTTTTATTTTTTTTAATACATAGTACAATCATAATATTATAAAATACGATAAGAATCGAAAACTTTCTTTCTGTTGTCAATTGAAGTATTTTCAAATCGATAGCTGCCATCAATTATTTAAAAAAAAATATATTATTAGATATTTGCAAAGTAGATTTTTATTTCTGGGTTTTTGTACCATATCTTTTATACGACATTGCCTTGTGTAAATTGTAAAATCAGTGTAACATAATAATAGGTAAAAAGTTAAAGTTTACATCGATATATTGATGTCAAACGGATACCCAGCCACATTATTCTACAACAGTCACAGATCTATGCAATAAATGTTTAATAAAAAAACATGATAATTAGGGATCGTTAAATAGCTAATTTAATAGTGTTGTATTATATTAAATTAATATCTTAAGTACCTACCTTATTATAACAACTTATTTCTTATTTATGAGAAATATTCATCTTATACAGCAATATTAACAATAGAATATTGTTATATAGAAGTGCAGTTAACTATAGAATTAGAAGGTGTCTACTTATCATAATTTCTTAAAAAAAAATTAATTAGTTGTAAAATTATACAAAAACAAAATAATATAAATATGTGAAATGGCAATGGATCTACTGGGTTTACGTTTACAGAAACCTGAAGACCTCTAAATAGTATGAGAACTGACCGAAAGAAACAGATCTATGTATTGTTTTTTAATGTTAACAATTATTATCATACAATCTTTTGATTTGTAGAAGTCTTTATTTTAACACTCGAAGTTTGACCAGAACACAACTCGGACCATGTAGGTAGTTAAATTTTATCTTTTTAAAGTACAGTTTACAAAACTGCACAGTCCAGCGATGGAGAGTTCGTTCCTTTTGCAAAATTGGATTGACATTCTTATTTTCATTTAATTATTCAATTCGATTTATTTGATCAGCTCCCGATCTTTTTACAGATTTTCGATTGTATTAAGGATCCACTATGATATACTAAATTTATTATTACAAAATTGGCTTTATTTAATAAGACCATGTTATCTCTACTATAGTGTATTAATTCAATTTTTAATTACTATTTCAGAAAGTAATAAAAATTCCACACAATTATCGGCATGATCGAGTCAGGCATGGCTATTGTATCGGATTCATTTTACCTGAGCTTGTAGAAAATATAACACTCTACCAAAATGATAATACTCTTTTGAAAACACCATTAACGGAATACATGAATAGAAAATATGCTGATATAGAATTAAAAACCACAATAATTGATGTAATAAGGTGTGAAACCATTAATAAGAGACCTTACGATGTATATGACTATGGAGGAGGGCAAGTATTTATTAAAATGAAGGAACCAATCAAATTAATTTTGAATATCAATTTTTTAGGGTATTTTTGTTACTAATTGTTGCAGTGATAACAGCAGGTTCATTTTATGAAGGATTGGCTCGCTATAAATCGAAAGAAGAATACGACAGAATAACAAAATCAACACTATGTAAGATTAAGCCTCTGAGTTGTATTTTATTAATTTATTAATCTTTTATTTATATTTTACTAGCTGGGAAGATAATTTCAAGTTTTTCTATTATAAAAAATTGGGAACGACTTTTATCCACCAATACTCATCCCGATGCTAAATCATTGAGGGTAATTAATGGAATACGATTTTATAACATATTAGCGGTTTTACTGGCACATGCAGCCCTAGTAGGTTTTGGATCCCCATCTTCAAATCCTATGTACGTTGAACAGGTAGATATTTGTTATATCATTATTTTTTATTTTTTAAAGAAAACATTTATTTTGTATAGATAACGAAAAACGTCCTGACTCTCACAGCGGTAAATGGATATTATGCAATACAGGCATTTTTTGTACTAGCTGGTTGGCTTTTGTGTTATCACATGTTTTTGGTACACGAAGAAAAAAAAGAAATAAAATTTAGTTACATAGTGCTTGCTTTTGTTAATAGATACATTAGGTAAGGAATAATGATGAAACTTATTTATTATCCTTCAGATCTACTTTGGCCCGCGCCCAAGCGTTTGAACATTACAAAATTGAAAAAAGATCTTTAAGTATTATTTGCTTTATAATAACTTTTTTGCAATGGCGGGGGTAAAGTACTCACTTTAGACCCTGATTTGCGGGTGTAAAGTGGTACTTTTTTGCCCTAGGGCAAAAAAAAAGTTACTGCCGGGCAAAAAAAGAAGTCACCAGATTTTATTATCAATTTAATTTTCATTTTTTTGTAACATCTGCTATGCACAAATTTACCAATTTTTCGGTACGGCACGCCCCCCGCTAGGCCAAATATTAGTGCGACCTACAATGAAATAAATTGGTAAATAAATAAATAAAAAGTACTTGCTTTAGCTACCAAAATTTTCTCACGAGGCGACTCTTTTAAAAATTTGACCACGTGGTCAGAGGTTAGGACGCGCGATTTTTTTTTCAAAAACGCGAGTTTTTCATAAATTTTCCTTGATTTTGTCGGCAAAAGTTCTGCCAACGCCATCTTTGCCGATTCGGCAATCTCGTGGTTCCCGCTCATGACACGTCTTATTACTTCAAAGGCACAAACGTAACTGAACCATTCTAGTACTTTTTAGTGAAAAAATTTTAGTTGGCAATAATATGATTACCAACTATGCTTCATTTACTTTGTTACTATCGACCATGTGCTTTATCAAACAAATTTTAATTAAAATTTCGTAATTATTGTCGAAGTGAGTACTTTACCTCCTGCAATTGCAAAAAACAGTATTTGCACCTCGGGAATAAAGTGAATTTTTTGGCCTGAGTGTAATTTTTGCCCTCAGCTACGCCTCGTGCAAACAAACCTTTACCCTCAGGCCAAAAAAGGATCACTTTATTCCCTTGGTGCATAATGTACTATTATTATTTATTAAAATGATATATTTTTATTCTTATTCTGTAACTAGAAGAAAGGAGTGTTAAGTGGAATGTGTTTCAAAATATATTAGAGACCCTTAAAAAATTTCAAAAAAGTTTATCAAACATAATAATGCCAATTTATAATATTCGTAGAAATGAAATATTGTTATCCAGTCATAAAAAAATACAGCTGAAATATGAATGATATAGCATTTATCCACTGATTCGATTTCAAAACACCGAAAACAACAACGTCGAAAATAAATCAGGCTTTAGTAGTCTTTAGTTTTGTCCGTTACTTCCACTATGCTACCCAGTCCCTGCATTAACAAAAAGAGAATTGATTTACATTGAGTAAAATAAATAAATTTTAATTTTAGAATAACACCAGCATATCTGGTAATGATAGTATTCAACGCTACATGGCTTTACCACTTAGATCAAGGCCCAATATGGTACAAAGCTGCTGGATTTGAAAACGAAGTATGTAGAAAAAATTGGTGGGCCAACTTATTATATATTAATAATTTCTACGATCCTCAGAATATGGTAAGAATTAAAAACTAAGTAATCAACTTACTTAACATATTCCGAAATAAGTTAAGTAATTATATTTATGTGATCTTCACTACTTTTTAGTGTATTCAACAATCGTGGTATTTAGCAACTGATACACAACTATTTCTGGTTGCGGTGATTCTTTTGACATTGATGTTAAAATTCAAAAAGTTCATAAAGTATTTCTTTGGAGCGCTTTTAGCAATAAGTGTGATCGTTCCGGCATTAATGACATATATTAATGATTATGACATTGTGCTTCGTCTATATCCAGAGTAAGTTCTAAGTATTTACGAAAATGTTCTTTATAATTAACATTTTTATTTTAGGCCTTTATACACATCTTTCTTAGATTATTTAGAATGGCATGTTATGTATGCATCACCATTTGTAAATTTTGGTGGTTATGTAATTGGAATGATATTTGGATATTTGTATTATACCTATCGCAATGAAAATGTATATACCACTAAGGTAATGACAAGAACTTCAATTACATCTTTTGATAATTTAATATTGGTATCTAACTATTAAATTTTAATAATATAATTTTTAGAAACATATTGCTGTAGGGTGGATTTTAACTTTCGGATTAACATTTGGCATTATCTATCTAGGAGTTCCAATTTACCACATTAATGAAAAACCAAACATTATTTTATGTGCAATATATGGAGGCACGGCAAAAGTTTTGTTTGCATTGGGCATTGCTATAGGCATGTTTGGAGTATCTCAAAACCATGGCTGTAAGTCTATAATAACAAAAAATATATATTTAAAAACATTGTTTAAATAACAGGGTTCTTAAAACATATGCTAACTTGGAAACCAATTCATATTCTAGGAAGACTTACTTACTGTGTATTTTTGGTGCACACATCGATTATTCGTGTAAAAGGAGGAACTATAAGATCACCTGTATATAATTCTACTTCCACTCTGGTAGGTAATAAACAATACAGACAATAATATTTTAATAATTATTTTAATAATATTTTAATAGTTACGAATTCTAAAATTTAAATCAATACAGACAATAATAGGTGAAAATGTTTGCATAAATTTATTGCGCGAAGTAATTCTTATGGTAATTCCTAAAATAAAAATTGATCAGATTCGATTCAATTAATCGATTCATTCAGTTGAAAATAATTTTTTATGAATAATAAATCTAAAACATTTCAAAATAATTCCAAATTGATATTTAAACGATGACTTACTTTTTTTCAGATATTCAACACTCTTGGGGATTACATATCTTCGCTTTTATTTGCACTTATACTTTGTCTTGCAGTAGAATTACCGATTTCAGCTATACAAAAAATTTTTATACCGCAACTTGAAAATAAAAGAGCAAATAATCAAATTAATAAAAATATACAAGAAGTTGCAACGAATGGCGTAGTCAATAAAGAAGATAAATTAACTCCAGTGTAAAAATGTATAATAAATATATTTAAAATAAATAGATAATAGGTACTTTTTAATAATTTTTTTCCTGTCAAATAGTCTATCACTACAGGGGTACTTTCCAAACCTTAATTGCTATAATTTAAATGAAAGCATTGTAGGTAAGTAAAGAAACTATTCAGGGTTTTTTTTGAGAGAGAATTTGTTTATAATAATATAAAATAAAATGCATAAAATAAAGATTAATTGTGTCATCTCTGATCAACAAACATAATTTGACAAATAAAGACTTAAATAGTACATAAGGTACTTGTCCCAAATAAGGCCACGTTAAGCAGCATTCACATAGGGGATTGTATTTGGATGGTGGAATCGGTAAGAGTTAAAAAGGATTAACTGGCACGGTGGAAGAACCGGTGGAACGGCCTGTTTGTATTTTAAATTTTACAATACACGTTGCAAGAATTCTTACCACCGCCAATCAGCGGCGTCAAAAGGCGGTACTTGTGACTGTCTCTTTATTTTGGGTTAGTAGCAACATAACCTAATTCTGTTTTGGTTTCTTACACCATCTTATAACAACTTTTAAGTTTATGTGAATGGTATATTGACCTGTGTAAAAACTGGTGGAAAAATTCTACCATCCAACATCCAAATCCACATACAATCAATACCCTATGTGAATGCTACTCTAAAGGTTTGAAGCTCCATAAAATCTTTAGCTGTCACGATGAAGTGATTTCCTTTGAGTTTCCATTACTTTGAGGTTTTTGCAATGTTGTAATGTCATAATATTTCAGTTTTAGGCAAACTGAAACTTTTGTCATTATGTGACACGTGGCCTTGTTAGGCACATCATGTACCAAAAAAAGCCATGCAAGAAAAACTGGAAACGGAATTTAAATTTTTTTTAATAAGCCTATTTTTTTATTTATTCTTAACTACAAGCTTTACAGATAAATATAAGCTTATCTTCTCTGGTCAAGTCCACGCATTGACATACCTTAGACCTCGCTTAGACCTTATTTCAGACATACTTTTCGCGCCTGCACTTATTATGCACACATTACCTCTACAAGGAAATATTCTCACAAACATGTTTTAATGAATTTTGTTAAGTTTACTTACCGTACGATTGTTCCTTAGTGCTTGTTCACAATGTACGTAAAACGTAAAACCTACATAAAACATACATAAGACGTAAAGTTGAACATATGTAAAATCAATGCAATGTTCACAAATGTGCTTACGGAGCTTTTACGTTTACGTAGTTTTTATGTTCAAATTTCGTTTATGCATGTTTAACGTAAATCTTATATTCAAGTGAAATTTGTGGTTTGAAGTTGGTAGTGTTTGGTTATAAATTGAATTAAATTGACATAACATAATTTTTATCAATTAAAGTCCTTAAAATAAGTTTATTGATTTAATTTAGAATTGTGAACTTAAAGCAAATAAGTGCCAAAATAATTAATTTGATGCAATTTTATTTTCAATAGTTTGAATTTAAAAATATTTTTGGTCGATTGCGCATGCGTATGTTGACATAATTATTACGTACATTGTGAACAATTTTACGGCTTATGTTGGTTTTATGTACAAATTACGTTTTGCGCTTATGTACGTTTTATGTCTTACGTACATTGTGAACAAGCACTTACACTATGCCTAATTAGCAGCCACAAATATATTGTTCATAATGTCTGTGGCAATTGAAAGATGACTCCTTATAAACTACACATCATTTACATCGGTTCATCACAGAATAAAAACTTCTACACTATGTTCCTCTAGGCTCTAGGGGATTCTAACGAAAGTTACGGATTTGTTTATCTCTCTCCTACGCATCCTAAAGGTCCACTGTTACCACGACGTTTTCTAGTTTTAGTCTTTGCATTTTGAAATTGAACTTGGCGGTGATCTTACTCTGTTTATCGCCCGCTTAGATTCGTAACATTTGTGCCGCAGGCGAAACTAAAGGAACGCAAGATTGAGACGGCACTTTTACTTCGGGAGACAAGTTTCCAATAAATAAATGGTTATTGTGTTTTGCGTCACTGGAAGATATAACCGAAAATTTGTGAACGGTCATTTTGGATCAATTAGTTTAATTACAAGTTCTGATCAAGTTCTCGCGTCGCACAGTGGTCAAAATCGCGAAAAAGCTGGCCAAAACTAAGAAACGGTTCCGAAATCAGCTTAATCTCAAGTACTTCACTTTTTAAGGTCCCTGAATACGAATATGGAGTCGGAATTTCAAAATTCAAAATGGCGGACCCAAAATGGCTGACGAATTGTATGAAAGTTTTTTTGATTTAAACGAAACTTCGTATATAGAGATTTGTAAAGTCGTTGAATACGCATATGAAGTTGTAATTTCAAAATTTAAAATGGCGGACCCAAAATAACTGACGAATTGTACGAAAGTTTTCTTTGATTTAAACGAAACTTCGTACATACAAGTTTGTGAAGTCGCTAAATAAGAATTCAATTTCAAAAGTAAAATGGTTTGAATTTGTCTAAAATTTCGTGTATGTTGTAAAGGTCATATCTCAAGAGAATACAATATTTATAACATTTTACTTTAAAACAAGAATTTATTAAACAAATCAGTGTTACAATCTATTCACTATTATCATCATCTAAATCATCGACATGAGAACCATCACTGCAAAGAAAGAGTGCCCTAGCCTCGGACGAAAAGCTTTTACTTTGCTTAGGTAACTGTTTTCCCATGCTTGAAATAAATGGGTCTGACGTGATCAATAAACGTTGAAAAACATCCCGCATTGTATTTTCTCGACAGCATTTTCTAGAAAAATGTTCCCGATATTTTTTTATATCTTTATTCCTCGCTTCTTGGGCATCTTCAGACAATTGACCAATTGGAAGGGGGGCCCATTCAATAACCTGAGCACCGTGTATTAAAATCTTATGCACAGAGGTTGGCATACAAAACCATGAGTACAAATTGACAAACAGTTCCGCAGTATCGAAACAGTATTTTCTAAAATCTTCGATCTTAACAGCAAACCCACTTGACATTACTTGCAGTATGGTATGGAATTTATGAATTAATTTTTCATCTACTTCTAGAATTTTAGCAGACACTGTCGAATTCTCAAAGAATCGCCTTGCTGTGTTGCCATCATTAGTGCTTCCAAACCCTGGTTTTGGACAGTCAATGTTTAAATGCAATTGGTCCTTGAAAGCTTTTTGAATAACAATTTTGCGCTGTTTAATTATTTCTTTATCTGTCTCATTACGGGATTGCCACTTATGGATACCAATCTTATAACCAACATGTAATAAACATTCAAAACATCGTATCCAAGCGTGCAAAGTTGATAAACCTAGCTGTAAGTGCTCGACATGAATGATTTTTTTTTGCATTTCTTCAATATTATTGAATTCTTTCGACGTTGCTCCACACAAGTAGCAACGCATTGCGGATTTTGTATCTGTTACAGCATTGCACACTTTGCCATCTATCATGGTAAAATGCATTTCAAATTTTACAACAACTTCTTTCTCATCGATGCAAATTTTAAAGGGAGCGAGGGAGTCAATTTGGTTTTGAATGTAGCTCTTTTCATTCAAGGTAGATTTAACATTTTCTTTAAGAAATTGCAATCGAATCGGCCGACAAAAACGAGTAGAAGACGGACGAGGATTTTTCCAAATTACAAACTTTTGAAGCGTATTATTGTCCACACCAATGATCTGTAAGGGAACGAGTGATGTTAAAAATATTGAAGAATCCGAACTTTCATTATTATTAAACTTTTGTTTGTACTGGCTCTGTCCAGAACTTCCATCGCAACCCCATTTAACAATACACCTTAAATTTGCAGTAACTCTAGGGTGTAATGTTGTTACAACGTCTCTTTGAATTGCCAAGATTCTGTCACAAGTGTGGTTCAGTAACGACTGAAGTTTCACTTCTGCGCATGTTTCTGAAACCGTGTTATCTGATAGATAGCAACGAGTTTTAGCTTCTAGAACCTTATCATATGATGGATAAATCAGTACATTTTTTTCCCTTAATGAGTTTCTTAGATCTTTGTATTGTTGTTTTGTTAACTGCAATTTAACAACGTCTACCAATGCTTCATCCGCTGACATCTCAGTAATAGGCGGTACTGTTGCGGCCGCTTTGTAGGCCTTCTTATATTTTGTGGCCCGCGACGGAGACGATGTTGTAATGTCTTTCACGATGCTTGCTGCATGAACAGACCCAGAGCTGCGAAGACTCATTTGAGCAGCGTACGTTAACTCTGCTGTGCTGAGTTTCGAACGTACATCCTCCGTCTTTCTTCTCTTTGACCGATCACTAGCATTCTCGAATTCCGCAGATGGTCGTCCTGCTCTAGAAGGTGTGGGTGATTTACTCATAGTACGAGCATTCTGGAAAATAATTGATTCATTGTATATTATAATTGCCCATATGGATTAGTATATTTACCTTAAAAGTCACTGAAGATTGTAACCATTTTTCATTTTTTTTATAAAACCTATCTTTCATGTAGTGCGACTCTTTCCACTTTAATTGAAAATTGCACAAAATCTTTTTAACGGCGCTTTTCGTGTTTTTATCAATTTTTAAATTGATTTTTTCACGTTCCGAAAACTTGTCTTCCAATATTTCTATCTGAGTATCGAGATCAGATTTAAAATGTCCTAGAATAAATTCGAACATTTCTTTTTTCGTACACCTTAAATCATGAGTGCCTGAACCTGTGACATTAGTAAAAAAAGAGTTTATTAGATTAAATAAATAAAGGGGAAAAATGTGGTTGATTTCTTTGTAAATTCTCAAAGTATGCACTATTAACTGTACATTAAATTTGAAAACAGAACAGGATCTCCTGGGATCACAACTTTTCGATGATAAATGATAAATGTGTTTTTGGATCGATAGTTATTTTAGACAACTGCATGAATTACCACTTTTAATATATTTGAAACGTTTTAAAAAGGTAACTATTATACATATTTTCAGAAACACTTTCCATCGCACAAAATTGAAATCACACACTTATGTAACAAGTTAATACAATATAAATACACGCGAATTTTAGAGCTGCTAAAAAAATCTGTGCTGCCTACTCTGACAAATGCTACGTTTGGATAGCTGCAAATAATTAGAAACAAAAGGTATCTCTCTGTCTTTTTGTCAAAATATGAACCAGGGCCTTCTCTTGAAAAATTCTTATTACTACTACAAACCGACGACTTTTATATTTTTAATTTTGGCCAGCTTTTTCGCCATTTCGACCACTGTGCGTCGGCGCAGAGCAAACCGCCGCTTGCCTTGCGATTCTCGACCTTATTCTGGGCGCGAATATTGCGTTGGGTGTAAATTGGATTATGCCGGTTTTTTATTGAAATGAACTTGAGAGCTGATGTTCTTGCAATTAAATGGTGATTATCGTTGTAATACCCTGAGGTTCGTAATTAAAATTACAAATTGGTACCGTTTCTCGCTGCCACCACGTCCATTTCTTGGGAACGGGATAGACGAGCCCGTTTGCTGGATTTCTGGAAGTGTGGTCGTTTTAGAAGCGCAGGAATTAACCCAAACAAAGTCTCTCGTTTGTAACACAAAAAAAAACAATAATAATCGTTATTAAAACTCATTTCCCAATTATTTTGGAGTCAATTCTTAAGTAAAATCTATTAACGTAAAATAAAACCAGTCTATTTTCTTCAAAGTCCAAAAATTTTTATTCGTGAGACGCGTTTCGGGAATATCTATACCATTCCCATCTTCAGTCTCTGAAGGCTACAATGTAAAATTATAATATAGAAAATACAACCAACAAAATGTTAAACAACTTACACAAACGTAAGAGTTGTCAGTTCATAAAATACCTCAAAAGAAACGAAAGACGACGAATTAACATTCCAATTTTTACAAGCATACAAAACACTAAAATACTCAACGCGAGCATGTACATACATAAAGTTAAAATTTATCAGAATTAAAATTAAAAACTAAAAACTAAAACGATTGGCGGCTTTATCACAAATATACAAACTCGCAATGGTAGATGCAGCGGGCTTTATGTGGGAAGGACCGCAAGATCGTTTCAGGTTAGACTGAAAGAACACCTGACCTGTTGGTTTAAAAACAGGAATCAGTCTATCTTTGCTAATCACCTCCTGGACATCGGACACGAGTACTTCATGGAAACGGGCTTCCGCATACTAAAAACAGCCAAGGGTGGTGGAGTGTTGAACAACCTAGAGGAGATAACGATAATAAAAGCACAGAAGTTACACCCGTTTGATAATCTAAACGTGCAAACAAATTTCACCGAACGTTATGTCCTGCCAATCGGGTTGCAGTGGTGCTGATTGCGAGTTTGTATATTTGTGATAAAGCCGCCAATCGTTTTAGTTTTTAGTTTTTAATTTTAATTCTGATAAATTTTAACTTTGTGTATGTACATGCTCGCGTTGAGTATTTTACTGTTTTGTATGCTTGTAAAAATTGGAATGTTAATTCGTCGTCTGAACTTGTAATTGTCAAATACAGAACTTAAAATTGATAACTTCAAATTATGATTGAAAATTATAACTTGAAGATCTGAACTTGTAATTGTCAAATACAGAACTTTAAATTTATAACTTCAAATTATAATTGCACATTATAACTTGAAGATCTGAATTTGTAATAGGTAAATACAGAACTGCGAATTGTTAAATTCAAATTAAGATTGCAAATAATAATTTGAAGATCTGAACTTGTAATTGTCTAATACAGAACTTAAAATTGATAACTTCTAATTATGAGTGCTAATCATAACTTGAAGATCTGAACTTGTAATAGTCTCTGTGCAGAGCCAAATTTGCCACCCCAAAATTTACATTTTTGTTGTAAAATATAAATTTTATGTAGTACATATCTAGTTTAACTGTAACAAATCAAATTATTTTATGTGAAAAACAGAAATTTTAAAAAAGTTTTATTAACAATAAAATTTACAAAAAAAAATAGTGGAATAAAATTAATAAAAAAACAACAAAATTTTAGAAATTTTAGCTTTTTTCTCCGCAAATTCTTTAATTACTAATTGTAAATCAATGGAATCCATCGTGTCGCTTTCTATTGCTATTATAGACAGATTATTTAATCTGTTTTGTTACATTGAACATTTTTTATTTCTTTTTGTAATTTGTATATAATTTTTAAACCTTTTTGGCCGCCCCTGAATTTGGCCGCCCGTGTGCGGTGCACACATTGCACACTGGCTTGGCGCGGCCCTGGTCTCGTTTCACTCTCGAAACCAAAAAGCCCTGCGCTGTCCCTTGTCTTCCCCGAAGTTCCCTATCGTCTCCTTCTATATTTCTCAGCTAAACGCTACAACCTTCAATAAATTCCAAAGGCGTACAAGGAAAAGGCTCCAAGGGAGTCTGCCAACGATTATAATAATAAATCGTTACAACTATTTTTTCAACTATCACAGTGGCGTTCCCCCTTAAAAACGTCAATTTAAAATAATTAAAAAAAAGTTGTTTCATTTGTAGTAATAAACGTTTTTCAAGTTATAATGTATTTATATATTTTTGGATATAATATCAGCTTTCATCAAACTTTTGCGACGGTCTTCCGTCTTGTTGATTGCTCAACTTACCTGGGCTAGCTCTATCTCAGGCGTGGGGTTCCTTGAAGAAGTGGTTCATAGTTTGCTTATTTTTATTGCAATAAATAAAAGTCGAAACAGTAAATTAATTATTATAATAGAATTATGCCCGATTGCACCACCTACCCTTAAACATTAAGCTTCCCTTAAATCGCTAAGCCCCACCCTATTTCATTGCACCACTGAATTAAGCGCCCCTTAACTTAAAACAGACCACCTAAATTTAAGCCTCAGAAATCTACGGCTTAAACTGTCCCTTAACCTAAAATATAAAAAAAAGTGACACCGTGAGCGAGTTTAGTTTGAATTTAGTGAAATACAAAATATATCAAAATGGATAATGATTTGTTTGAAGACGATTTAGAAATTCTTGAAATTGTTTAACATGGATTTATATACTAGAAAATGATTTAGCATAAATTATAATTTTGAACATGTATAATTTTGTAGGTGTTGGCGTCTATCAATGTCTACAAAAAATAATACTTTGTAAAATTTTGTTAACTCTTCTTCTGCATCCAGAAACAGAATCACAAGAAAGATACAATGAATCCCAAATTCGTACCCGCAATACAGTCGAAAGACTATTTGGGGTATGGAAACGAAGATTTCCCATTATGGCATATAAATTGATTTTAAAATTTTATAATTTTTATATATTTATCAAAACTAATTTAAAATAAATTTAAAAACAAAAAGCTTTTTATTTAATTTTTCAGGGCTTTGCTTAGCGCAATCTTTTCAATTCTAAACAATTTTGAGAATTTCTCCTTTAAAATTAGAAGTTTAAATTTAAAATTATTTAAATTCAAAGATAACATAACAATTTAGGTTACAAAACTCGTTGACATTTGCAGATTTAACCACACTAAACACAAATATAACCAAAGTTACTATACAAATGCGACGTTGCTACATTTAATGAACGCTTAACTAAACCGAAGGTTAAAAAGAGTGGTGCAATGAAATCTAAAGTAAGGGTCGCTTAAAATTAAGGGACGCTTAGGTAAGCGTCACATTTAAGGGTAGGTGGTGCAATCGGGCATTATAATGCCCGATTGCACCACCTACCCTTAAACATTAAGCTTCCCTTAAATCGCTAAGCCCCACCCTATTTCATTGCACCACTGAATTAAGCGCCCCTTAACTTAAAACAGACCACCTAAATTTAAGCCTCAGAAATCTACGGCTTAAACTGTCCCTTAACCTAAAATATAAAAAAAAAGTGACACCGTGAGCGAGTTTAGTTTGAATTTAGTGAAATACAAAATATATCAAAATGGATAATGATTTGTTTGAAGACGATTTAGAAATTCTTGAAATTGTTTAACATGGATTTATATACTAGAAAATGATTTAGCATAAATTATAATTTTGAACATGTATAATTTTGTAAGTGTTGGCGTCTATCAATGTCTACAAAAAATAATACTTTGTAAAAATTTTGTTAACTCCTCTTCTGCATCCAGAAACAGAATCACAAGAAAGATACAATGAATCCCAAATTCGTACCCGCAATACAGTCGAAAGACTATTTGGGGTATGGAAACGAAGATTTCCCATTATGGCATATAAATTGATTTTAAAATTTTATAATTTTTATATATTTATCAAAACTAATTTAAAATAAATTTAAAAACAAAAAGCTTTTTATTTAATTTTTCAGGGCTTTGCTTAGCGCAATCTTTTCAATTCTAAACAATTTTGAGAATTTCTCCTTTAAAATTAGAAGTTTAAATTTAAAATTATTTAAATTCAAAGATAACATAACAATTTAGGTTACAAAACTCGTTGACATTTGCAGATTTAACCACACTAAACACAAAAATAACCAAAGTTACTATAAAAATGCGACGTTGCTACATTTAATGAACGCTTAACTAAACCGAAGGTTAAAAAGAGTGGTGCAATGAAATCTAAAGTAAGGGTCGCTTAAAATTAAGGGACGCTTAGGTAAGCGTCACACTTAAGGGCAGGTGGTGCAATCGGGCATAAAACATTTAAAAAATTCGGTTTATTTTCGAAGCAACCTTCGACGTTTCGTCAAATAATTTTCTGATCGATTTCGATATTTTTATTGTAGCAAATTTGATTAAAATTTACAGATTGCTAAAATTTTAGTGGAGCTTTAGAAAAGCAGAGAGCGCTGTATTTTTAAATGACTTTTGTATAATGAACATTGTATAAGAAATAATTAATCTCCAAGATTTTTTATTATGAATAACTAAAGCAATAATATTTTTGTATAATTAGGCTAATAAAAATGTTACAATTTACAATTCTAGTTTAGCAAAGACGAACAATTTTTTCCTTGAAAACAATCAAGAGACCTGCAAAAAGGTTGTTGGGATTCACGTTCAATTTTTAAAACGCAACTATCGGTCAGTAAATAAAAGGGGAGGAGCTTATGTCTCCCACTAATAAAATTACAACCTTAAATGAACTCTGGCAGTCACACTAACTTGTTTTATCTTACTTATCACTAGATTGTCAGGGTAGGCAGAGGAGGCAGTGCCTCACCAAACCGTCAAGCCAAGTTTATTTTTAAAGAATTTATTTTTTTTCGCATAATGTATATTGATTATAAACTTATTATTAAAGATTATGACAGTCCAGAACCACTAAGTCATCAAAAGTAAAGTTTGCAACAAAGTAATTTACAATTTTTTTTTGATGTTTAGAAAATTAAGGTAAAAATAATTATATCCCTGTTTTCAGATTATGTATAAGTTCCAGCACAATTACAACTATAATTTTTAAAGCGAAGCTTTTTAACGCACGGCACCGAAAATCTAAAAAAGCGAACGGGACGTAAAAGCAAACGGAAGTGACGTCAGCTACGACCTAATTGGCTGATTCATGACCACGTGCGAAAATGTTTAGGCCCTTCGGGGATCGTGGAAATTTGAAATTTGGGCAGGGGACGTGGTCGAGGGCACATATAACCAGAAAAATGGAAAAAGTTGGAAAAGCCACCCCCCCGCCGCGATGATCGGATTTAAGCGACTTTTACGAATCCGTTCACATCTCTCTTATTTTTCAACTTTTTTCAATTTTTTTTTGGTAGTTGGAATCCTCGCGAGAAGGACAATCCTTTTGTCGCTGGATTTTTTTTTAATTTTTCGGTTTTAACCTATATTTTTTTACCCAAACTTTTTGAAATTTTTTTTCCCTGCAGCTCCCTTAATAAGCGTCGGATCTCCATTTGCAAAAAAATAATACGAAGAAAAAGATGAATCCAATGGAAAAGGTATCTTTCATTTTTTCCCTAAAATCAATACTTTGCCCGCGATGATCGTATATAAATTCTGGAATTTGCAATTAATTTACGGGCAGATAATTTACTTGTATAGTATGTATTTAAAGTTGTCAAGAAGAGGGGTGGGGATAAGCTGTGGTGGGGACTCTGACCTATGCTAAATAAATACATAAGATAATGTATTCACTGCCAACTTCAAATAAACAAAATTTTAATAATTAAAATAATGAAAATATGTTTATTTTAATTAAAAATACTTATAGTGGGTTCCATAAAGGTAACTTAAAATTTAAACTACGATTAAAATTATAACCATAGTTACAACAATTAAAATGCATTGTTGTTATATTGTTTAAATATTATAATCCTAGATTGAATTTTAAACCTTTTTTGTGAAACCCAGCATTAGTTTTTAATAATTTACTTATAAATTTTATTAATTTAAAAAGTTTTGGTCAGTTAAACTATTTTTTTTTCTCGGAAACTAAAAACAGGACTTTTTTTAAATTTGGTACACTTATTTGTAACACTTGCATAAATAGTTTGGCAAATTTTTGTAATGATGACATTTCTGAATGTCGAAGTAATGACAAACCGGTAACTTGCATTTACCTCAATGTAAAAACGTAACTTTGGCATTTTTTATCTCGATAACTAAGAACAGGATTAAGTTCAAACTTGGACAGAATTTTCTTTATTATACTAATAATTTACTGTAAAAATTTCACAAACTTCTCATATACTGAAATTTCCTTCTTAACAACCTTAATAATGAGTAGTTGAGTAGTTGACTACAAGTAATTGACTTTGTTTTATTGATTATTATTATTATGAATTAATTGATATGACTTAGTAGTCGTACAGAAAGTATAGTCTGGAGCACGTTTGGAATTCTTAAATTTACAACAGACGCGCATTAATGGATTAACGAGAATCAGAAAAATAAACTATAAAATAAAAATAACCCCCCACCGTAGGAATTTTTTAAATACGCCACTGGTATAGAGAACGTAATAAGTTGCTCAAAGCATCTAAATCATCTGCTGACATAGGGTAAACTTGCCTAAATCGTACCTGCTAAGGAGAAACTGTCATAAATGTCTAAAATATTAATGAAAAAAATTAAATTTGCAGCAACTTTAACTAATGCGGCTAATATTTGAACATATTAAAATATAAAATAACTTATTTTGACATATCAAAAAGGAACAATTAAATACGATTTAAGATGATAGCTCCTAAATCGTACTATACATTTCCGAAATCGCATCATATTGACACTTTCGCTTTTTGGTAACCCAATTTTTCTTTTTAAATTATTGCATCCTTTTTAACGCACGGCACCTAAAATTTAAAATATGAAACGGGACGAAAAAGCAAACGTAAGTGACGTCAGTGACGACCAGTGCGCATCGTCAGTTTTTTAACATTTCCCTCTTATAACATTACAATATTGTGCTACGGATTCCTCCTCGTCAGTCATGTATCATTTTCCTAACTTTTAAGTAAATAACCATTTCCTTAATTTTCAAAAATTCTTAGTCCTACACTCTCAAAATATTATTATTATAATATTTTGTTTAGATTTTGTATAATAGTATTACATTTTATGTATTACATGCTAAATTTACTACAATATTTACTTGAAATTTATTTTTTACGTTAATTTCTACTTGGATGTAAATTTTATTTTAATTCGAAATATAAATAGATATCTATACCACTACTATTTTTGTATTTTTAAAAATAATTTCCTAATAACAATTTACTACCATATCAAAATTATATTAATAATAATTGGATTTTATTTATACATAACGTAAAAAGCTTCGCTTTTGTCGGGTGTCCCACGACACCATTCGTTTTACTTATATAGTAGTTCTCACGGAACTTTAGACCTCGTCATAATAAGCTGAATGTAGCATACACAACTGATTATTTGCATTGACAAATGCAAATCATATGTATGACAAGGATAGAAATAAAATATTTTGTCATCTTCACGCGATGTAATGTCGACATACGTTAGAAATATTGAAATTTGAAGCATTGTAAGTTAGAAAAAGACAGAACATCAGTAGTACAACATAAATACACATACTGCTTAATTAAAATTTACATTGGGTGCGTTTAGCGAGCGCAGCTGCTTAGAGTCATCGGTCAACTATGTTGAGTATGATGACATTCAGCTATTTACATTTCGCTAAACGGTAAGCTTGCAGTCAACTTAATACATTAAACGTGAAGTACCAGTGTGAAGTTAAGTTGTGTATATTTTATATCTGGATATTATAAATCCTGCCATCGTGCTGCTAAAGATCATTAATAAAACTAAACTGAACCCCGAAACACTCGACACAACGTAACAACATAAACAGAACATAATTTTTAGGTTAAGGGATGGGTGGGAAGGGTCACGTGTTAAATTCATCATTAGTTGAATAACTCAGCGTAAAATTTTTGCGCTGAGGTGTTTACTCAACAGTTGTAAGTAAGCGCTTGCTCAGCGTACCGTTTAGCGAAACCGCTATAGTCAACTTCTCAGCCGCTGACCTTCGCTAAACGCACCCATTGATTTGACTTTTATTAGCAAACTGTCACGATAAGGTTATAAACAATTTTAACCTCCTATGCAGTGGCGGGCTCGTCCTATTGTTTGCAGGTTGCACAATCGCCAAAAATTACGCCATAGGAGTAATATTTAATTTAATTGTGTGTACAATACTTGATCGGCAAAAAAACCCTATTTAACATTTTAGGAGAATAATAAATAGGAAAAACACTAACCCTACATATCTAAAGCATAAGCCGCCACTGCTCCAATTAATGTATAGTTTTAGGTTAGACTATGACAGCGGTTTAAATTTACCGCTTCTATTTTACTTCACAAAAAGTTATGTTTACAAACATACATTTGACTGGTGATTCTCATCTTAGTTCGTATGGTTTAGAATTATGACGAGGTCTAAAGTTCCGTGAGAACTACTATATTATGTTTTCATCAATTATTTATTTCTCTTTAACATTGTTGTATATTTTTAGTTAATATTAATATTAAGAACCTATTATACGTTATAAAAAAATAATGTCAATATCGGTAATTTTCAATATATAGTCGTGAATATGCGCACCGATCTATGAGGCACAGAAGATACTCGTGGCGTCCAAGTTTCACAATCCTTACCATGCCCGATCCATGCGCGTTTGTACAAAATATACCAAACACTGTATAAAATTCATCCCGTGATTTCGTGTAGAGCAATTCGCACTTGCAATAAAAGCATTGCTTGGACAATGCCTGAAGTGCTTCAAATGCGGCTTCTAGTCCAGTCAATCGGTGTTCAAAACTGCCGTTTTCATAACAAAATTGCGGAAGTTTTTTTCTCAGCGGTTCTATATGTTTTTGGGGATGCTGAATCCGAATTTCAAGTTTTGTAGGAGGTCGGCTTCACAACGAAAAATGCAAAAATCATAAAAAAATTTGCACTTTTTTAAATTTTTTGCTTATATCTGTGACGGGCAACTCGTTGTGTTTTATACGAAAAATAGCCGAAATAGAAATAAAAAAAAAGGGGGGCTATTTGCCCTGCATAAACAGTGTGCCAGCAGCTCAATGGAGATGGGGGTGGTTGGAATTGTAGACGAATCTATCACGGGCACTGTAACGCGGGGGGGGGGAGTCCGTAATCCCGAACAAACTTCGAGATTGGAGAGGGCGCCACTTAGGTCGGAAAATACTTTTTCGTAGCGTGCAGCTTTCAGAACGAAACGGACCTGGACGATCACTGAAAAAATAATAAATGCACGACGGAATGCGGGGTGAAGGGCTTACAATGTCTTTTTCTAAATTAAACAAATGGTTAGAACACTGTTTATTACAATTAACCATTGCTTGTTTATCGTCCATCTTATATAAGCGAAATAGGGTATCGGGATTGGACACTATAGAAATAAAACTACCTTTCAACTATCGGTCGACGTTTCGAGACTTTATTTTTCTCTTCTTCAGGACTACAACACTACAAGAGACATATACATTTAGATATAGTTAAAAAATTTACATAGGATCGTTACCTTCAGTTGATTAGGTGTACAAAACTACAATACCTCGACGTCCACATAACAAAATCATCCATTAACCAAAAATCACCTGGCAATTATTCAAAATTTACACAAAATAAAAACGGAGAGCAGAAAACTCTTAAAATCCAAAATTGTAAATAAAAATCTATATAAATTGTAACATCAATAAAATAACTTTTAAAAAGGTCAATATATAAAATTTAAAACTCAACAGAAATTACTATAAAATAAATTTGTAATGACAGATATCCTATCTACTCGCATATCGTTTCCCCGTTCCCACATAGAGAAATATAAGTTATCAATTTTAAGCTTTGAAATTGGAGTGGTTTGTTGGAAACTTGGTGAATTGCGTAAACAGATAACAGAATTAAATAAAGAACTGAAAGAAGAGTTAAACTCAGATATTTATCTGAGATTGATAAAAGCATCTAAAGCACAATACAGATCAGTATTTAATAAGAAGAAATTATTACAGATAAACAAGATAAAGAATTTATTAATCAAAAGAGAAGGGATAGAAAACGTAGGAATAGATAAGAAAATTGTAAATTACACTACATTGTGTATACCTGATTTCGCAGCATCGTCATTGTCACTAAGCCCAAAGTTTGGGTTGCCTACAAAGGATTTCCCAGTTTTGTCCATAATTAAAGACCTAGAGGATTGTTTACAAGGTATTGTAAAGGAGGAAGAAAGTTTAAATAGATTAAGAGCTCAATGCACAAATATAGTTACAAACTACAGGAATAGTATTAGAAATGGAAATAAAAACAATGGAATTCTGGAAAGAGTGAATAAAAACTATAGACTTACTAAAAATTGGATTAAGGAACACCCTGAAATCATAGTAGCGAAATCTGATAAGGGTGGCAGTACGGTTATAATGGATAAAGAGGAATATGACAATGAAATGATTAGGATGCTGTCAGAAGATAAACAATTCCTACGAATAAACAAAGACCCTACAACACGGTACCAAAATAAGGTAAACAAAATGTTGAAGGAGATGAAAGAAAAAGAAGAAATAGATAAATCCCAATATTCCAAACTGATTAGACACAACTCGTTGCCCCCTGGCATATATGGGCTGAGAAAGACACATAAAAACCATTTACAGCTGAGACCAGTGATAAGCTGTATTAAGTCGCCATCCTGTAACATTGCTAGATTTTTAAGCAATATATTAAATAAAGTGTTAACAACGTCACAATACAATGTAAGGAGCTCTATGGAATTAGCAGAATTGATAAATGATAGAACGATACCAAGTAATTACACTTTAATATCTTTAGATGTGGTTTCCTTGTTCCCGAGTATACCTAAACAATTGGTAATGAGAGCTCTGAAGAACAAGTGGAGATATATTAGCTGTTACACTGAATTGAGCCTGGAGAGAATGTTGCAACTGGTGGAGTTGTGCTTTACTACCAGTTATTGCAAGTTCAAAGATCAATTCTATGATCAGAGGGATGGTTTGGCGATGGGTAATCCAGCTAGCCCTGCCCTCGCAGGTTTGGTGATGGAGTGTTTAGTAAGTGAAGTACTCAAATCAGTGGACGTTGAAGTCCTGTTTTTTTATCTGTATGTAGATGACTCGATTTGTGCGGTGCCAAACAATACCGAAAATATAATTCTGGACGCGTTCAATAATTACCATCATGGAATTAGGTTTACCCTGGAAAAAGAAAGCGGTGGCGAGATAGCGTTTCTGGATGTTAAGGTGGGAAGAATTGGTGATAAGCTGACAACTAATTGGTATATTAAGCCGTATTCGTCACAAAAATTAGTCAGCTATAAGTCGTACCACCACCTCAAACACAAGACTGCCTTAGTGATGGGAATGCTAAACAGAATTAAAACGATCAGCCACCCAACGTTCTATAAAGAGAACCTAAAAAAGATGAAAATACTTTTAAACAATAACGACTACCCCGGGTGGTTTGTAGAAAAACTCATTAAGATAAAAGACAATCAACTTAAGGAGCAGCGGGTAAGCAAAGAGGATGAGATGGGCGATGAAGTGAAAACTAGAAAATATTACAGGTTTCCTTACGTAAGTGGATTAACAGAAAAGCTGGGTTGGTTATTGAAGCCGTTTTGTGTGCTCGCACCTTACAACTTGAGAGATCATAGGGGATTATTCACACAGCTTAAAGATCCACCTAAACTAAACACAAGATCTGAAGTTGTTTATAGAATCCACTGTGGGGGTTGCACAGGTGTATACATCGGACAAACGAAGCAGTGGTTGGAAAGGAGGCTGAAACAACATGAAAATGACTGCAACAAGATCAAAAAGAAAAAAGTTGAAAAAACGACACCTACAACGGAACAGGTGGATAAAGAACAAAACGAGGATGGGTGGGGCGCCACGGCCCTGGTACAGCATCACACAGAAACCGGACATTTGTTTAATTTTAACAGTTGTGAAGTGTTGGATAAGGAAGCGAATACCCTTAAAAGAAATATAAGTGAAATGTACCATATAAAAATTAACAAACAGAGTTTAAATTATAGGGAAGATACCTTAAAATTAAGCATTTTTTATGGTGACTTATTAACAAGCTATAAATCTATTGCATAACCTATCCATTTTATGTCATTTTATTCATAATTGTTATTATTCGTTTGTAAATGTTTTCTGAACGGGGAAACGATATGCGAGTAGATAGGATATCTGTCATTACAAATTTATTTTATAGTAATTTCTGTTGAGTTTTAAATTTTATATATTGACCTTTTTAAAAGTTATTTTATTGATGTTACAATTTATATAGATTTTTATTTACAATTTTGGATTTTAAGAGTTTTCTGCTCTCCGTTTTTATTTTGTGTAAATTTTGAATAATTGCCAGGTGATTTTTGGTTAATGGATGATTTTGTTATGTGGACGTCGAGGTATTGTAGTTTTGTACACCTAATCAACTGAAGGTAACGATCCTATGTAAATTTTTTAACTATATCTAAATGTATAGGTATATGTCTCTTGTAGTCCTGAAGAAGAGAAAAATAAAGTCTCGAAACGTCGACCGATAGTTGAAAGGTAGTTTTATTTCTATAGTGTCCAATCCCGATACCCTATTTCGCTCACTGTTTATTACAATTAATATGTAACAGATTAATACTAACAATTAAAAATATAAAAAAAAATTCAATAAATAATATTATCGTGCACGAAAAAAAACAAACAGGGTACGCCCCTTAATAATCCTAAATGCGATCCTAAACTACAGTTGAGAAAAATAAGGTAGGCTCCGCCACTGGACAATAAATTCTAAACGTCAAATTTATACAAAAAAACACATCATGTCAAAAAAATACTAGATGTTCACTAACCCGCAAATTACTTGTTGCTGATTAGTAGTACACACAATACAATTAATAGGTATAGTGAAAGTGAACTCTGTCTCAACGATTCAACGATAATAACTCCGTGACGTCTTTGGAGAACCGAACTAATCTCAACGAGCACTAAAGTATTTGATGCGCACAATGTTAAATGACAAAACTCACTTACTTTTAATTTGTCCTCCAGCCTGCAAACAGCGTGCATACCTGTATTGATGAAATTAATGTTGTCCAGGGCACGTTTCGTTCTAAATGACTGGAAGCAAGGACTTGAAGTGGGTTCTGGCAAAAATTTGGCGGAGAACAACGGATAGAAACGGGCAAGCTTTTGGGAACGGATTCCGGACTTAATTTGGTTTATTTTTCTTCTTTGGGGCAATAGAAATCGGCAACCTGAAGTTAATAGGCCGAGCGTATCTTCCAAAGATGCGCTAATTATGTTCGGATTAAGATTTCCAAATAAATTCGCTACAGCGAGTAGTGATTTTCTTCAACACTCCACGACACAACAAAAAAACACCGTGGAAATTTAATGAACGTACTGCACCCTCAATTCACCAAAAATAACACACAACCACAACCCTTCGCCCATGCCTTCGCCGATTAACAAAAACTTTATTCTAATAACCTCTTTTTTTCCATATCCCCGCCGTCCTGATACAACAAAATATTAACCTGCCGCGGTAAATTTGAAATAAAAAGAAACTAAACAAAATTTATTTCATAAACAAAAACCCGAAATATACGAAGTATATTACATATCTTGAAAACTATGCGTTTTTTGGAAATGGCCATTCTATACAAAATTAAAGTATACAAAATTTCCTACAAAATGCACTTATCAAGTTTTATATTTTGACTAGCGGTTTCGGCGCTAAAGTGCGGTAAAAACAGCGATATTTTGGCCCTACTGCGAAAACATCAAACACTCCCACTCCCTACAACTCGAAAAACGTACATGTTATCAACGAAACCTTTGAACCACGTGAAAGTACATTACATTCGATCTCTTAAAACGTGACGGCGCATTATTCCCTTATGGTAATAACAGGACATAGTCCTGGATTAAGCGGAAGAAGACTAAATATTACACAAATACAATATTTTCAGTGCCAATGCCGTTTCAAGTTTTTGTTGCTATATGCGTGCATTAGGTCTCCTCCGGAATGTGTAATTTGTGACAAACTATTTGAAGATGGGATATAGATGAGTGTTGTGAGAGAAAGATGAATTGAAATCTTTCATTGAAGCCAGTAAGAAGAGATAGGATGTAAGCTTTTAATATTTAAGAGGAGCACTGAAATTGAAGTTCATGACAAATATAGGAGGAATTATTCCTGAATCAAAACCGCTGCTCTTTAAAACTAACTGTTTTTTGTGTGGAGAAGAGAACCCTCTAGACCATGCCAAGAAACAAATCAATATATCTGCTTCAAAATGCAATTTGGTATTTATACCCTATGTGGAAATAAGCCGTTAAAAAAAATGTGCTCACATTCGCGTGAAATTGTGTTATATTTCATCCAAATATGTGAAGAGCCTGTTACTGACTTGGTAGCAGCTGGTGCGTAGTATCATTTTCTATGCATGAAAACTCTGCATCAGCTCTCATGGGTTCTTTATGAAGTTCGCAGGGCCCCTAGGTGAGTTGGAATATGCTATGCAAGCAGCGAGGAATGTCAACTCACCATGGAAGAACTGATGCAGCCGATTGAAAGTGATTTCCGTCCGCATCCGAGCACTATCAGAAGACACCTCCTTCAGAAGTACGGCAACGTACTTTGATTACAACAACCAAACCTTATTTTGTATGTTTCAAAGCCACCGAGCACAAAATCATAAATAAATCCTGGTATTGAGATGTTCAGAGACTGCTAGAAAAATCAGAAAAGTTTGCCATAGTTGAAGAAGCTGCTGCCGTAATTTTGGAAGACATAAGATCGTAACTGCATAATTTGACTGAATACTCCCTTCACAAAGGTTTTTAGCTGAAACAGGATCTCGTTCCCGAGACTCTTCGAGTTTTTATGGACTCTGTGGTGCTCAACAAAAAGAAAGCAGATCAGGAGAAAAAAAAAATCAGAAGCCATTGAATTGTTAAGTTTCTCAAGACCCTCTCCAAAAATCTGGATCCCGAAACATTCGTTATTAAATTAACTGATCCTTTAGCCTATCCAAAGAAAGTTACAGTTGCCGGTGAGAACCATAAAGTGATAATCACCCAACTGCAACACTAAACAAGCTGATGTATAAGCAGTATAAGCAATATATATTAATAAATTCAAAAAGATCCGAGATCGTTTATCAGGTCCCTTGTAATGATTGCAACCTAGTATATATTGGGCAGACAAATCAATATCTTAAAAAAAGAATATCTGGGCATATCTCCACTCTTAGGTGTAACAAACCTGATTCCTCGGCGATTGCCAAACACGTTTTAACTGATGGCCACAACGCAGACTTTACAAATGTCAAAATAATAAAATCAGCCCCAAAATATAGAGACCGCATTCTTCATGAAATGATTAAAATCAAGAGAGAAAAGAATTCCATGAACAGAAAAACAGATATCGACAATCTCAGTAACATTTATAACAACTTACTTACTATCTAGACTTACACCTTTAACTGCTGGTATCAAGTTTTCCTATTGTATTTGGAAACATACTTTAGGTTTTTCCTTGATTCGCGAAATAAGCTTTTAGAAAAAATTTTTCTAAATTCTTATTTCGATCAAATGACAGTAGTTTCGAGTTTCCACGTTCGGTTTTTGTTAACGTCATTCTGATGACAATATTGCATTTGCAATTGAAAGCTTAAAATAAATATTTCATTCATTTAGAGTTTATTTAACTTTGTTTTATTTTGAATTTATTAATATATAATATATCAAAAGTTACGAATATTAAATTTATATAAGCAATATATGATATCAGCTTATAAGGCATCAGCAAAGACCGCTTCCAACCTCCTACTGAAGTTGCAGCTCAACATTGTTACGCCCCGTTGTATTATTAAGTAAATTATAATTTATACTGCCGCCAGGCGCGAAATGGGGATAAAATCCGGATGGTGCAAGGGAAGGGAGCGAGGCTGCTTGCCTTATGAATGATCTATTATCATTCATAAGGCAAGCAGCCAAGGCAAGTGAACGAACCACGTGAAAAACGGTACCGGCAGTTCGCTCCTCAATATAATTTGAATTGGGGGCGATCAGTACGGTAGGCCGGGACCAAAAAATCCGTCGGTTAGGTGTGTAATTTGAGTGTTTGGTGCCAGGATTATTCTGTTTTATAAGGAAGGCTATGTGCAAGTGATTTGAATTTTTGAAAATTCGACGCCAGCGATTACGGTGGGGAAATGTGGAACTTTTCATGGTATAGATTATTACAGTTTGTATGTGTTGCAGTATTATTAAATGCCATTTAAATTTAAATTGCGAAATTTAAATCAATTTGTGTTTGATTTTATTATATCTACGAATGCTTGTTGTTATTTTTTGACACTACTCGTAATTTTTATTTACTTTTCAAAGTTTTGTACATTAGTTTGTTAATTTTTATATACATACAAAAATGTCACAAAGAAGTTCAGGAAATACTTATTGCTGCGTAGCTGGATGTAAAAGTAAGTCCTCGAATTCATCAGGAACAATATTTTACAGTTTCACTGTAAAGCTAGTATTACATTATCAAACTTTCCGTTCAACTTTCGTTCAACTTTTGTGTCAAATTTTGATTAAACTTTGTAACCAATGTTTGATGAAAACTTTTGGGTGGGGATAAATTTGTAGTTAAGCTAAAGCAATTCTTCACGCAATTGCGCACAGCAAAGTTTTGCAGCATTGCGCATGTTTATTCCAAAGTTGAACGAAAAAGTTGAACGAAAGTATAACACGCGCTACTTTGAGTGTGACCAAAGTTTGATGGAAGTTTAACGAAAATGTGATAATGTAATACAGCTTAATTTTTTCATCAAACATTTGACAACAAAGTATAACGAAAATATAACCAAAGTTTGATAATGTAATACACGCTTAAAGAAACATAAAAATGACCAACGAGAAATGTGGATAAAAGCAGTTAAACGACAAAAGTAAGTAAAATGTCTTATAATTTGTTATTTCTCTGTTGAAAAGTAAATGTTCAAGTTAATTATTATTATAGTAGTTCTATTTTGAATAATTGAATTTTTTTTCAGTATTAATGGATCCCCTTGGAAGCCGAATAATTATTCTCGAATTTCTAGAGATAAAAACTGTGTTGGATGATACCGGTAAAGGAATTTTACTAGTCATGCCCCCTTTTCTACGAGATAACACTTTTTCAGCAGAGCAAGTGCTGGATACAAAAAAAATAGCCAGTGTAAGAATTCATATAGAAAGAATAAGGCAAAGAATAAAAACTTATCGCATACTACCAAAATTTACCATTAAAATGTTACCGCATTCGAACAATATTATATTAATGTGCTGCATTTTGGTAAATTTACAGCAACCTATTTTAAAACGCAGTAGTTAGTTGTAAATATTTATTTTGCGTTTATTTGTAATAATAAATTAGGATTATTAACTTGTGAAATATATATTTAAAAACTCAATAATAACAGAAGTTAAATAAACGATAAAAATTCTTTACTATTTCGGTACTAATGAAGGTAAAATCAGTACCTAAATATTAAGGAGTTTTATAACATTTCATTACCGTCTATTTAATTTGTTTAAATTTATCTAATATACATTATTTCTAGTAATACTAGATCAATCACCTACTTACTATAGTAGTTGGTGACATTCTTTGTTTTTTCCTCATAGCTTTCAACTAATTTCAAAATTATTTGTATTGATATATTTTGAAATTAATACCATGAAAAGTTCCGGCGCGCCCAACCAGTGGGCGCTAGTTGTGAACTTGCACATAGTCTTGCGTCGTGAGAGAGTGCAATTCGGAATTTCCTCGACAACTGCGTAGCGTAGCGGAGTGACAATGCGAAGCATTTGGTGCACCTTAATCTTCTTCATCTGGTGTCTGCAGTTTTGGCAATGAGGTTAAGAAAACAAGTTAAAATACGCTGACGCGGTTTCCCACGTTGATCTGTGAGGCTTGGTAACAAAAATTGAAAATATATTTTCCCCGTCTGGATGTTTGTAGACGCTGTAGCAGTGGAAAGATGGTGTTGAACGTGTATGCGGTGGCTCGACAACTGCACTCTCTCAGTGCATTATATACAGTCCGCAAGAGGGGGGGGGTCCTATTTTTTACATTGCCAACGGCCGGGGCCTCGCGGCCCCTCTTCATTTGCACTGGGCTCTTCGAATTTTTGGTTGAACGTTAACCTAGATTAATAGTATATTACATGACAAGTGGAGAAACCGTAAGATTCGCTCACGCATTTGCCAGTTTTGCACGCGAGCCGTCAGGCGAGTGTGCAGAGGCAAATAAGTGAGCAAAAGGGTTTCTTCACGAGTTATGTATAGCGTTTTGTTTAATCCTGCACTTATAAATCTAAATAAATTTATCTTTTTCTTTTCATTTTTTTTTTTTTTTTTATTAACATCCAAGAATATTACAATCTGTCTCAAGGACAATAAATAATAGTATTGACAAAGAAACGATATAGACACAGTGGAAGGAAGCCCAGTGGCTTCAATTTATGAAAATATAATTTATTATAATTCGTGTCGTCAATAATTAAATTTAAAATTTTGAATTTGCGATAACTCGAAAACGGCGCTAGATATCGAAAAACTGAGCAAAAAATTTACCCCCCTTTGCTCGTACTCAACCCCCCCCAGCAATTAGCTGTAGGAAGCCTTATGAAAAATTTTAGATCGATAGCTCGCATCTTGCACGCAAAAAAGATAATTAAAAAAATAGGTTAGCTTTTGTTTTAAAACATTTCAAAATTATTATAAAGAACGTAGGCAGGTTGTGTTGCTACGATATGGTAATAATAATTGTCATCAGTTTTACGCGTGGTTCATGAATTATTTATTACTTTTAAACATAAAATGCAGCAAAGTGATGATTTTAGTGTGCCCATCGATGTTAAAAAAGCTGCTGATGCGGCTACATTTCATTTGTTGCCCCAAAAGTCGAAGGGAAGGTATATGAAAGAACTTGAAAAATTTCGAGAATGGATGAAGGTAAAAAAGGTGCAAGTGATAACCGGAACTGTTGTTGTAGCCTATTTTAACGGCCTAATTGAGAAGTATGCACCTTCTTCGTTGTGGTTCACCTATTCAATGTTAAGATCAACTTTATTCATTTTTGAAAAAGTAGACATTAGCAGGTAAATTTAGTGCGTTTTTATAAAATTATAGAATGTAATCAATTGATATATTTGTAGGTTTAGAACTTTGTTTGCGGTTTTAAAAAGTAAATCAAAAGGTTACCAACCTAAAAAAGCGAAAACGTTTGAGCAAAAAGACATAGAAAAATTCATAAAAGAAGCTCCCGACGAGGAATTTTTGCTGATGAAGATGGTAGTCATAATGGGGGTTATGGGTGCTTGTAGATGTGACGAGCTTGTAAGTCTGAAAACCACCGATATTGAAGACAAGGAGTCCATACTGCTCGTGAATATTCCAAAAACTAAAAATTATAAACCCCGCTCTTTTGTTGTTACTGGCACCGACGACGGTAAATGTTTTAATGGTTTGGCAATCTACCAAAAATATATAGCGTTACGCCCAGCATCTGTTGGCGCAGGGAGGTTTTTTCTGTGTTACCGTAATGGTAAATGTACAGCGCAACCCGTGAGTATAAACACGCTATCAAAGATACCCAGGCTCGTGGCAAATTACCTGAAGTTGAAAGATTCTCATTTGTATACTGGACATGGTTTTCGGCGAACGTCAGCCACGTTGTTGGCTAATACCTCTGCGGATATTCTGATGCTAAAAAGGCACGGAGGCTGGCGCTCGTCGTCTGTAGCTGAGAGTTATGTTGAAGAATCCGTAGCTAGTAAAACTAACATAGCACAAAGAATAGTTAGCGGTGATGTTGCAAGCACAAGTAAAACGGAAATCGAAGTTGAAACACATCAATTTTCAACTTCTGGCTATTTTAATGGGAGTAACGTAATATTCAATAATTGTGTGGTTAATTTCAATGTAAATAAATAATAATGTAGTAAATAAGTGTTCAAATAAAGTAAAAACGTTAAAATTTTTGTTTATTTGGTACCTTCTTTCAGCAATAAAAAATATAAAATATGTAGGCAGGTTTTCACTCACTAGTGGGTGAAAAGTCTTTCGCCCACTCGTTACCATAGAAATTAATGTGAGTGAGTAAAACAAACGGTTTCTAGTTGCGTATCCAAGTAAGAAACGACATGTTTCAATAGCAGGATTGAACAAATGTTTATTATTTATTAGTTCGCTACAGAGCACCCAAACTGCGCTATATATAAGCGGTACATCGTGGCTTGTAGCGGACTCGAACCGCCTTAGTTGTTATAATAACAATTCGATTTTGTATATTATATAATAATTAGCTCGAACATGGTCGGGATATAAATTTGCATTCCTATTTTGGCCCAACAGTTATTTCGGATTTATTTCGATTTTTTTCCTATCACTTTATTCGTAATTTGGGGTCGCTTCCTTATGTAATTAATGTTGCACTTTTGGACCTACATTTTTATTGCTAAAATATTTTAAGCAATTTAAAAATATGAAATTTTGAAAATTTAAAAAAAAATTTTAATTTGCAATATTTCTTTTTTAAAATTTTTTTTTCCGTACGACCCATTGCATTTAATATTCCTATAGTAGTTCTCACGGAACTTTAGACCTCGTCATAATTCTAAACCATACGAACTAAGATGAGAATCACTAGTCAAATGTATGTTTGTAAACATAACTTTTTGTGAAGTAATATAGAAGCGGTAAATTTAAACCGCTGTCATAGTCTAACCTAAAACTATACATTAATTGGAGCAGTGGCGGCTTATGTTTTAGATATGTGGGGTTGAAGTTTTTCCTATTTATTATTCTCCTAAAATGTTAGGTAGGGTTTTTTTAGTACCTCAAAAAAACTTGATCGTTTGCCGATCAAGTATTGTACACACAATTAAATTAAATACTACTCCTATGGCGTAATTTTTGGCGATTGTGCAACCTGCAAACAGTAGGACGAGCCCGCCACTGAATAGGAGGTTAAAATTGTTTATAACCTTATCGTGACATTTTGCTAATAAAAGTCAAATCAATGGAAATTTTAATTAAGCAGTATGTGTATTTAAGGTTGTACTACTTATCTCTGTCTTTCTCTAACTTACAATGTTTCAAATTCCAATATTTCTAACGTATGTCGACATTACATCTCGTGAAGATGACAAAATATTTTATTTCTATCCTTGTCATACATATCATTTGCATTTGTCAATGCAAATAATCAGTTGTGTGTTCTACATTCAGCTTATTATGACGAGGTCTAAAGTTCCGTGAGAACTACTATAGTAACGTTTATAGTTTTAAAAAAATGATTTTATGTATTTTGTCGTTTATTTTATTGTTGCATCGTCCGGGATTCGATGCCATTGACACTATTTTTGTTTAGTTAATGTGAATTTTGTTTATGATATTATAAACTTATATAAACATAAATATAGGATATTATAAACAGCAAAAAATGTTCAGCATCCAACTCACAAGAAGCACAAGTGTTGGTCGAAACGTTGGTTGAAACGAAACTGAAATTGCACAACAAACGTCTGGAATCATAAACAAAATTCACATAACTAACTAATCATAGTTGGTGTCAAAACTTAGTAAAAATCGAATAACAGTGGCATCGAATCCCGGACGATGCAACAATAAAATAAACAACAAAATACATAAAATTATTATTTTTTTTTTTAATATAAACGTCACTAGGAATATTAAATGCAAATGGACCGTACAGAAAAAAAAATTTTAAAAAAGAAATATTGCAAATTTAAAATTTTTTTTGCAATAGCGGGAGTAAAGTACTCACTTTAGACCCTGATTTGCGGGTGTAAAGTGGTACTTTTTTGCCCTAGGGCAAAAAAGAAGTTACTGCCGGGTAAAAAAGAAGTTACTGCCGGGCAAAAAAGAAGTCACCAGATTTTATTATCAATTTAATTCTCATTTTTTTGTAACATTTATATTTATGTTAACTTGACCGTAATTTGTGATTCCAATATTAGTGCAACCTACAGTGAAATAAATTGGTAAATAAATAAAAAGCACTTACTTTAGCTACCAAAAGTTCTCACGAGGCGCCCTTTTAAAAATTTTACCACGTGGTCAGAGGTTACGACGCGCGATTTTTTCGAAACATATCCATCATTTTTCCGCTTCATAAAAGCGGATAACTTGTGGAAATTGCCGATGTCAATCTTATTTTCCAATGTGGTGACCGCCTTGATCATAGAATACTGCGACCACATGGTCAACGACTTCAACGTTTTAGCCTTTTGACACGTCTTATTCCTTCAAAGGCACAAATGTAACATGAATGTAACTGAACCATTCTAGTACCTTTTAGTGAAAAAATTCTAGTTGGCAATAATAATATAACCAATTATGCTTCATTTACTTTGGTACTATCAACCACGTGCTTTATTGAAGAAATTTTAATTAAAATTTCGTAATTATTGTCGAAGTAAGTACTTTACCTCCCGCAATTGCAAAAAACAGTATATGCACCTCGGGAATAAAGTGAATTTTTTGGCCTGAGGGTAATTTTTGCCCTCGGCTACGCCTCGTGCAAACAAACCTTTACCATCAGGCCAAAAAAGGATCACTTTATTCCCTTGGTGCATAATGTACTATTTTTAATTTTCAATATTTCATCGTTATTAATTATTTATATAATATAATTTCATTTTCTAAATTATTTATAATAATAGAAGTTTTGTAATATTCTAAATGCAAACGCCAAAACAAGAAGTGTTGCAAAAATTTAATTATAATTATAAAACAAAGAACAGATAAAAAAACAAATAATATAAAATGTGCTTAAAAAATTAATTTACAAACAAAAAATAACAAGCAATGTTCGGCATCCGCGTATGCAACTCACAAGAAGCACACACAGTATCGGAGTACTACGCGGGGCCTGGCTGCGGTGGCGGGCAGTGGTCCGTAAGTATTGTTCGTGATGTACACGGGCCCCGCTTAGTAGTTGAACACTCCTCCGACGGCGGCAGGGGGAGCAACGGGAGCCATGTGGTAGGGATGGAAATGGTAAGGATAATGGTAAGGATAATAGTTAGGATAATGGTAAGGATAGTGGTTAGGATAATGGTTAGGATAATGGTAAGGATGAGAGGTTTGCGGAGGGACTGGAGGAGGAGCTTGAGGAGGGACTTCCGGAGGGACGGAGGGAGTTCTAGGAGGCAAGGAGGAACAGGAAGGATAATGTGCAGTATGTTCCCCCGTGGTGGCTGGTAAAGGTGCTGCGGCCGGGCGCACAGAAGAGAGGATCTCCATGTGCTTCTTCGGCTGGAGTTGCACGTAGCTGCTGTACGCGGATGCGCTGTTGTGTCCTGAAACAGTATTGAATAAATTAAACGGAAACAAAGGAAAAACAAAGGCTTACCGGTGAATGGTATGGCCAGATGCATAGGCAGGTCACTATTAGCTAGCGCTGTGGCTACCGTTGACCGGGCGGAATGGTTCGTCACCTTTACATTTTGCAGTCCCGTGGAGGTGGCGGCCTCTTTATACCACAGTGCCAAAGAGTTGCGGCCCACCGGTGATTTTGTGTACCATGGTTTTCCTTCCATACGCCAGTTTGAGTTGACGTTTAGGAAAACCCGGTCGGGGGCGTGGATTGGCCGCTTGCTTACCATCGTCCGGTATAATGTGACTGGGCACATATCCGGACGTTCTGGAAATGTGGCCAACCATTTGCCCGATGCCAACGGACGCCCCCTCCTCCAAGGGACTTCGTAAAGACGGGATTGTATGTTATCCGCCCGGTCTGCTCCCCGACGTTATTCACTTCGTCTAATAAATAAGAGAACTTGCACATGCAAACCTCGTTGCCCCGCCACCCCAATTCCTTAGATGCAATTAGGAAGAACCTCTTCTGCAACCCCTCCGGAGTGGTAACGTCATACTCCTCCACCATTTTTGTGTGTTGGGAGATGGTGAGGGCGACCGCACTATTTGTACGTTTCGAGGGGTCTGCCTGCAGGAACTTCCTTTTTGCATCCCGGGCCTTTCTAGCGTCCAGGAACTCCATATCCTGGAACGGGTTGAATGTCACGCCGTGGTCTAAAAAAATAAGAAAACAAGTTAGAACAAAAAAAAAGGGACCAAATAAAACATTATATTATACCTTTGAAATAGCGCACCTGCAGTTCTTTGACGGCGTTATTCCACAATGACTTTAGAACGGTGGCACGACTGTTCATCCGAAGACAATTAATCCGCGACATATGGTTCGCGATAATTGATCCGCGCGACAGTTGATTCATCGATAATTGATACACGGACAATTGATCCCTGCGATATTTGATCCCTGGGACAATTGATCTGCAGATAAATGATCCACCGACAAATCATCCAATGATAAAGTATTTCCAATTTTTAAGTAGGTACATAAAATACAATTTTAAATGCAGATATTTTACGTTAAAATGTAATGGAAATGTAGATTAACTTATGCTTATCATGCAGGTGTTATTATCGGAACCACGAATTGCGTTCTATTTAACGAATTTTAGAAGTTTTATTATATGTTCTTATTATAAATGTTAAAATGCCATTAAAATTTATAACATCACAGCATGGTGGTGTAATGCTACTTCATGATGGTTATTTGTATAGTAAGAAAAGCGTAAATTGTACCAATATTACTTGGCGCTGTATTGAATACCGGAAGAGGTTATGTAATGTTTTAATTCATACTACTAGCGATAAACGAACTGGTATATATATTTTTTTCACTTTTTATATTTCAATTTTTAATATAGTATTTACATTATGTCTTCATCAATATTATTCTCTTTATTTAGGTGAAATTGTAGATGTTCCTGGTGAGCACAACCATGCTGCAGATGTTATCGGCGTCGAAGTGAAAAAAATTAAGGAAAAGTTAAAAAAACAAGCTAAGAAGGATAACACAAACAACAGTGTTATGATTGCTGGTGTATTGACCAAGGTTGCATCACCAGTTCTGGTTCAGTTACCTACAATGAATTCCTTATCACGCATTGTTCAGCGAGCCAAAAAATCTAATGGTGAAGAAGCTGGAGTAAATCCCAAGACACTCAATGACTTAGTTATACCAGATAAATATAAAGTGACAAATGCTGATGAACTATTTTTGTTACATGACAGCGGAGGAGGTGCTGACCGTTTTGTTATTTATGCTACTGAAAAAAATTTGGAATTATTGGCAGAAAGTGAGGTGTGGTGTTGTGATGGCACTTTTAATACTGTTCCTTTAATTTTCAAACAATTATATACTACTATTCATGGTGTTTATCGTAGTAAATTGTTGCCATTAATTTATATATTGGCTCCTAATACGTCAGAAAAGCTGTATTCATCGGTATTGACCGTAATTAAACGTTTTAAGCCAAAGTTGAAGCCTAAAAGAGTTATGGTTGATTTTGAACGTGCATTTATTGTTGCTTTCAAGAGTAAATTTTCAGAATGTTCAATTTCTGGGTGTCTTTTCCACTTTAATCAGTGTATTTGGCGCCACGTGCAATTTTGTGGTTTGCAACAGAATTATAATACCGATTTTAATTATTGTATAAACATAAAAATGCTTATGGCACTAGCATGTGTCCCGGTGGATCATGTAATTCAGGCGTATGAGGAACTTGTTGTCTCGCCATTTTTTGAAGACCATACTGATGAACTAAGTGATCTACTTGCTTACTTTGAGCGTACCTGGATTGGCGAACGAAATCGTACTGGCAGAAACCGGAAGAAACCGTTGTTTGAGTTGACGTTATGGAATTGTTATTGTGCTATTGTTGATGGTGCTTTACGTACTAATAACGGCGTCGAGGGTTGGCACAGCACGTTTAATCAAAAAGTTCGTGTTGTTCATGCAACATTTAGTTCATTTATGGATGTAATTAAATGTGAGCAAGTTATAACCGATGCAATAGTTACTCAAATAAATACTGGTATGAACATTGCAAAGAAGAAGAGGAAAATTTACGTTGATAAGGATGAACGACTCAAATATATTGCTGATAATTATGATCACAATAAAAAATTGAATTATTTAAAAAGTATTGCGTCTGTTTTGTTTTTGAAATAACTAATTAATATTATGTAAATTATTAAAGGAATCATTAAATAATATTTCCATTTATGTTTAATTTTAATTAAAAAAAAATCGTTTGGGTCAATTGTCCACGGATCTATTGTCGGTGGATGCATTGTCGCGCAGATCAATTGTCCGTGGATCAATTATCGCACAGATCAATTGTCGGTGGATCAATTGTCGGACGGATCACTTGTCGCGGATCAAATGTCGCGGATCAATCGTCATTGGTTGAACTGTCGCGTAATCCTTTAGAACTGCCTCTTTGTATTCACCGCCGTCTTGCTTCCGCATATTAACCGCGTAACTTTGCAGTACGCGGGCAATATCGGCGGCGGTGCTGTTGGCGTCAAGTCTAAAGTTCATTTCCTTGAGGAAGGCCTCAAAACCACGGCGCTTACTAGACTGGCCCCATTTGGTGTGGCGGGATGTCGTCACTTCCACCAACCTCTGCATCTCGGCTTCGTCCGCGTGTCCGAAGCGGAACGAAGTACCAGGAACGCACGGATCAAGTGTATCGGCGGAGGTGGTAGCGGCTGTGGTAGTGGCGGTAGCAGCGAAAGTGGTAACTGCGGTGGTGGTGGTAACAGGTGCGGCAGCGGTGGTACTGGTGGTAGCGGCAACCGCACAAGTGGCGGTAGCGGTAGTGCAAGCAGCGGCGGCGTACCCGTGCAAAATAGGATTATATGGCCAAGGGTGAGGTTCTAAAATAAATTTAAATATGAAAAAATTATGAAAGAAAAATTAAATAAACAAACCGTTTTTATTCGCCTCCTGCAGTGCAATATTTGCGTACCCGCACATTAGGAATGTTCACCTTAATGTGCGGGTTCCCATTTGATTCTATGTAAACTTCTGTAAGCGTCAAAATTCGCGTCGCATCGCCTAAGTGAGCGAGCACCTTTAAAGTAAGAAAAATATGCTTTCATAATTTTAATGTATGTACAGTACACCTGTATTTTATAAAAAAAAAAGTATAATAAACTATGTATAATAATTATTATCTTTAAAAAAAAATTACATTTGATCTAAGCGCGGTTGACCTTGAAAAATCAAAACTTCGCCTGCGGCGCATTTTATTAAAACATCCAAAGCCTAGAAGCTTCCAAAAAAGTTTTCTGAAATATTGTTGCTACAATTCTGATATTCTCTAATTCAATTTTGTGTTTAGTTGCGACCGCAGTGAAGTAATTTCGTCAAAATGTGTTGACTTTTTTTTTCAAATATATTGCACTTTCAAATGCTTGTAATTTATAAACTATACAACATTATAAGTTCAAAATTATCCTACTATATCAATCAATTATCGCTTATTAATATTATTTCTATAAATTTTTACGAATTATGCCGTAGTAAAAAGACTTGTAAATCCAAAGTGAGTATGTTTTTCTATGATAACGCCGCCTAGTGTGCACTTATGCGTATTCCCTCCCGTTAATATTATTTCATTAATGAACCTTTTACTTTTCTCTTTTTATTTCTACGCTGCAAATATTTCTTTAATAATCATGGAGGAGGATATGGCGTACGATCGAGAGGGTTGGAAGAAGGGAGTGGGTAGGCAGCGAGTTGCTGTATAACTGTGTACAGGGTGGGCCAATTTCGATAGTTCTTATGGGAAACTCGTAACTACTATAATATATGAAAAAACGGATGGCGCATCTTCGATCTCTTTTTTTGAGAAAAGCTCAATGGCCAAAACCGGAATTCGCTATCTTTTTTTGTTTTCGAGTTATAGCCAAAAGTTCGAATTTTCGATAAATGTCGATAACTCGGTTGTTTTTCATGTTATCAAAAAAATGTTAACACTTTCTTCGGGCACTTTTTTAAGATTAATAAAATGGACTAAAGAGATTTTAAATATATATTTCAGTTTCAGAGCTATAACATAAACTTGTGTTTTTTTAAATGGAAACCATAGATGAAAATGATATTTTTAAATAGCATTTTTTATCCTCTTTTCAACGATGTCTAAAAGGTTTTGCTCTGAAATCGATTTTTGTATGCTAAAAAACGGCTTGAAAAGGTACAATTTACATTGCTAACATAGGAGTGGATGAATAATTTTGTGAGGCACTGTATATATGTATATATACTATATAAAATTTTGAATATTAGACAAAATAAATAATAAGGTCAGTAATAATAATTAATTTTTAAAAAAGTCAAAATTTTACTCAGGCATCGTTTCATTTCAGCAATTGCACTCAAAACAAAATGTTGTAAAAACTCACGAGTAACGCTCGACCGAGGCGATCGTTCGACCTGCAAACGGGAGAAAACAACTGAAAATAAAAATACCTCAAAGAAACGATCCGCGAAATTGAGAATTATTATGAAAAGGAATAGAAAAGTTTGTTTGTCGTAAGGTCGTAGTATATATACCGCCTCCCTATACAATTTTTGGTCGTGATTCACCCCTGGCAAATTTTGTAATCATAAAATTAATTTTATATGTTTGAACAAGTTATTGCATACTCTTTTGGTCGTATAGCGAAATCAAAAATTGACTCCCACTCTTTTTAGAATTTAGGAAAAAACTTAATTCTTCTTAGTGCTTGTTCACAATGAACATAAACATAAGAAATTCATAAGACATAAGAAATAAAAATAGAAATAAACGCTTAATCGAGAATAGAATAATGTTGAAATCATTCTGATATTTATAAGAGACCATTCCACATAATTCAGCATTAATCGATATATTATTAAGCTTTTATTTGCATTTATATTTCTTATGTTTTATGTA
The DNA here is from genome assembly GCA_963170105.1 of Cantharis lateralis. Classification (NCBI taxonomy): domain Eukaryota; kingdom Metazoa; phylum Arthropoda; class Insecta; order Coleoptera; family Cantharidae; genus Cantharis; species Cantharis lateralis. The sequence goes on along the minus strand of OY720624.1, from coordinate 55,741,389 downwards.
TTTCTTATGCTTATTATGTTCATTGTGAACAAGCACTTAAAGTCTATTCCTTTATATGAAAATTACTTTCTACCAACACCGACATGTTACGACCACTGATATGGAATGACCCTTTGGAAGATTTATTACAAAAAGATGGTAATAGAATAATAATTCTGTATAATTTATTGGAGACAGTACATTTTCATAAGGAAACAATTCACGTAATTGTATTCCATGACACAACGACTTGATGACAGTGCAATTACTTACATTATGACTTAATGGTAATCTTAAAAAGACATTTATGTATGAAGCTAACATTCAACAAACATCGCCGTTAACAACTGTAACTTTTTGCTATCTTACTTTATTACAATAAAATATACATGTGAACATTTTAATCACCTGTGCTATATGTTACTACTACCTATTTGTTATTGAAAATGATAATTTCGATTTTTTTCAATAGGATAAATTTATTTAACATCAAAACTTGCTGTTCACAAAAGTAAAAACTATAAATCTGTGCTTGTATATACATGTGCCAAATTAGTATATTTAATTGTGCCAACTATGTAAAAAATTTCGTTATTGGTTTGTCGTGATTTTTCAAGATTTCAAAAGAATGAACAGCAAGAAACGACTTGATAACAAAATTAGAAGGGTTATATGTTTAAATAATACATATTATTTAAAATTAGCGCACAAGTACATATATGTACAAGTAATATTGTCAGGAGTAAGGTATGATAAATTTACATTTTGGTTAAACAAAATACGATAATCTTACAACACTGGAAAATACAGATATTAGATATAGTATGATTATAACAACTATGTACACTGGTAACAACTTTTGGAAGAATTATGTCTATGCATATATTAAGAATTGTTGATTTACGGCTACATTTAGAATATATAATTTACAAACAACGTGATCTAATCTCTCCACAATAAGCTAAGTGATAATTTTGTTGATAACATTTGGTCAATAGCATAAGCAATTAGATTTTTTTTTATTAATTGTCATCATTTTTTATTTAATACTCCATCACACCTCTTAAAGATATGTAGATAAGAATGATCTACAAATGAAAATTAAAACTTGCAAATTCTAAGCAATCTTTATTTAAACAATTCAATATTCAATCTTAATATGAAAAGATAGGTAAGTAAAACTTGAACCAAATAAATACTCATTTTTTTTACACATTTAATATGTACAACTTTGTACACAAAAATGAACTATTCTGTTATTTAATAATAAAACATTCAAACAAAAACTACCTAAATACTGAGAAGGCATTTCTACATTATTTTCTCGTTTCAAATTAATTCGTTACAATGTGAATTGTTTAACATATTTATCGTCAATGGAATACCTCGTAAGCCTACATCTAAAAATATCAACAAGATAAAAAATAATCTATAAATGGTATAACAGCGAAAAGGAAACACTATGCTGAACTGCGTGTAGAGAAAAATGTAAATTGTACAAGACACTATATCATCAAATAAGACTAGATAAATTCGTATAAACTGTGTAGTTATTTTAAGTACACACATTTTAACAAACCTATTATTTTAAGAATACAAATGCTCATGAAACATTTTAATATTACTTCAGTTATTGAATAAATGGTCTCACAAGCTTTATAACTGAACACATCGAACATGTGCCTTACGTATTATTACTAATTTTGGATACAAACATTGCAATTATTGCAGTTTAAAGAGATGCACAACATTGACTGAAAGAAACTGAGTGTCATCTTGAGTAACAGTAAGATAATTTTTTTAAAACAATAAATTATTATCCACATGCATGTAACTGTAGAGTAATGCAATTGAATACTTTAATAAGGCACTCTACACTTACTTTCTTTCTGAAATTTTGATCAAAACTCATAGTGCACCACAAACCAAAGTGTACAGGTCAAAAATACCTCTCTAGATAATTAAAAAAATTTGTTTATAATTTTTAAATAAAAACAAATCAAGGCCTCAACAAAAATTAAAAACAGGAACAACATTTGCCGTGCTGGGCTTAGAAAATAACATAGACTACACTAACCACATTCCTTCACTGGCAGTTGTTTGGTGGTAAACAAGTTTTAAATAAATAGAAATGACTTTATTATAATATATCTGGATTAGTTACTAAATTGTTGATTTGATTAAAACATTTAAACGGAACTAATTCAATATTATATTTTTTAATCAAAAGAGTTGCATTTTGCAAAATTGACATTGAAGTGATTTAATGATCCAATAAAAGGGCAAGTCCTTGCACACATCAAAAGATCAGGTATTTTGAAGAGCATACGGAAACTTTATTTTACACAAACATGAGTAACAATTTCTATTTTTTTGCCAAAAGAAGTAATAGATATTATTGTACTGACCTCAAAATGTCAATCTATTAAATTTATACATAGAAAATATAGATACTTTAATCCTTAATAAAATTTAAAGATAAATAATGAAGCAATCGAGTTTTACAAAAATATACACAATTAAAAGTGTCGTCATCATAATGTACAAAATAAAATAAAAAAACTTAAATATCCAAACTAATAAAGCAGATATGCATTATTCACAAAAAAAAGTACCTTGGTTGAATAAGATAAATTTTAAGTTGATCACGTACTCAATTGACACATCACTCACTACATTATTGTTTCTGATTCTCTGCTTTACTTAAAGCAATCGCTAACTCCAAATCGGCTTGTTCTTGAATTTGTCTCTGTTTTCGCACTTCTTCTTGTTTTTTACTTTCTTCAGTTGCCCAAGCTAATTGTTGCAATTCACTTAGTTGTTGCTTTTGAAGCGGAGCTGAAGCACGACCACTGGAATTCAAATATGGATCGCTAAACGGCAATGGCACCGACTGACGACCACTTAAACCCCACGAATCTTTCTTTTTCGTTCCATTATTGCTCGCTGATGTCGATCCCGATTCCAATTCGAAAGGATCAAACTTGAAGTTTTTATTATCAGATTTACTCAATTTCAAAGGTGAAAAACCAAATTTGTCTTCACTTTCTCTATTTGCAGCATCATCAGGTTCTTCATCGAAAGCAATATTAAATGGATCTTCGTAACGATAGTCTCGAAATGGATCATCTTTAAACTCCAGGGCTTTGCTATTTGTTTGGGCTTTCGTTGGGGTTGTGTTCAACTTGCCGGGAAACTGAAGAGATGAGAAGATTATTAAGGCTGTAAATTACGGGTTAATTTGTTAGTAAAAAATCCTTGGAATTCTGGGCCTGAAATATTTATTAGTACAAAACAAAACGAAAAAATTAAATACTTGCTGCTACAATTGTCATGCATGTGCCATCGGTGTAATAAATAAAATACAAGTAACTAAAAAAAATAAAAGCAACCAAATTATAATTTATATAATGTAACAAATACTTCAAATTCACATAAAAAATTTCATTTGTACTGTAGAAATTAGTTTAATTATTTCTGTAAGTCTTTCACCGAATGTTTTGTGTATACTGTTATAATATTGCAAATGTTTACTATAATGAAATTCATTAAACATAATATAATACATACAACTTCGTGAAATTGTAGGAATATTGCATAAGTGCACCTCTAGCGGTCCAAGGTGCTAATATTACTTAATGCACTCAAATGCAATGTGACATGAACTGAATTGAATGCTTTAATCCTTTAACGTGCAAAACTATCTGCTAGAACTTTGATTAGGAATGCTTTGGAATCGAATATAATATTATAAGTCCAGATTATGGGTAACCTCTTGAAATTACATTCCTTTATCATGAGAGGTAAAAGACGACATCTATCAACCTTATTGTACATCCAAATAATGATAATAGATATTTTCAATACAAGTTAGGAAAACTAACATTTTTCCATTCAAGGCGAGGTTTGCGGCCGAGATCGCAAACCAAAGCCAAGAATGGAAATAGATAGTTTTCCACGAGTATCGAACAATATTTTTTCTAATTATGTTTTAAAAAGAACTAGATAATAATATATTTATATCATTAATTTATACCAAAATTAAAATAAATTTCCTAAAATATTCTTTACAAAAAAATAGATGATGGTTGGTTGCCAATTGGTTATTAAGGGAACAGGTTAGTGATAGGACTTTTTTTTTAAATTATGTTTTTACAATAATTTGTGTTTTTAGTTATGTCAGATATTTCGGAATGATCCAATGTTGAGGAATCTGCAGCATTAGCGGTTCAAGCTCTAATTCCACAAAAATCCAGAGGCAAATACGAAAAGGCAAATCTGGAATTTAACACGTGGTGCAAAGAAACCCGACTGAAAAACGTAAATAAATGTTTACCCACGCCGATGTTTTTAAATTCTTGAAAGAAACGGACGACGACACTTTTTTTTAAATAAAGGTAATAAAATTTTACTATTTCGCTGATTTTACAAGAATTTTCATTGTTTCAGGTGGTAGGTGGTCATGATAATTGGTATCAGCAGTGCGTGTCGCAGAGAAGAACTTACTTTCTGAACTTTTCCTTTTTCCCGCATACTTTTACAAGTATGTTTTCCACACACTTTTGAATATCACAAAGAGACTTTTTCAAACATAATGAGAAAAAAGATCTTAACCTGTAAGTACATTTACACTCAAAAGGGTTCATTTGTTATAATTACATTTTATTTCGAGTTTGAAATCATGAATTGTTGCCTATAAAAGAAAACATAATACAGTAGAGCGTCAATAATCCGGACGTCAGAAATCCGGACCGTCGATAATCCGGATTCAATTCCGGTTGAAAAAAATTTTTTTTAGTCGTCTTACCACCACTATACAAAAGAATGGGTGGGTGTTCTTATATTTTTATTTTTACTAAACTTTTATTAAAATACCACATTATAACTTCATATTAATTAATGGTTTTCTTTATCTGCTGCAATTACTTAACCACTAAAGTGATTTATTAACCGTTTTAGCAAGCTTTTTTTTGGTTATGAACTCAAACGACCTTTTTTTGATTCTTTTTGAAAATCCGGACATTTTGATAATCCGGATAGGGTCCGGTCACAATTGATCCGGATTATCGACGCTCTACTGTATATTAAAAACTCAAAAATTAAACAAGTTAAACAAACGATTGAAATTCTTTAGATCTTTCATATTTCGATTATTTATTAACTTTCAATTATTTCTGATGAAGATATATTCTGTATCGAAATATTAAAGATCTAAAGAATTTCAATCGTTTGTTTAACTTGTTTAATTTTTGAGTTTTTAATATATTACATTTTCACAAGTTAATAATCCTAATTTATTATAAAAGAAAACATTTATTATGTTTTTATAAGATTTTTATAAGACTTATGTTGTCTGTTTGGACCATTTTCAATTATAGAGTGTTTTCGAAGTAAGAATCTGTTTAGTCAGATTAAGTGTACTCAGATGACGCGAATTAGAATTCCATAAAAATGCTTGAAAACCCATGAAGTTGTATGTATTGTAAGTTTAATATATTTGCTATAAAATGTGTTACAACAACTTGTGAATGCTTCCTTCTAATTTGATGTTTTTAAACTTTTACACTGCAACGTAATTTATGCAGTACAAATGCAATGCCATCAATGGGATGTAATATAATTTCAGGTGGTGTTACCTTAAGATGAATATTTGGATTATGGTAGCACATGGAACTTTTTGAAAGGAACGGATAGGATACAAAAGGTTGGTTGTAATATAAATAACTGTAGTGACAGCACTACAAAAAAGTGATTAAAACTACAACTACAAATTACAATAAAATTTCTACTAAAAAATTTAATGTACCTTAGCATCAAAATCGGCAAAATTTGCAAAGGATCCATCACTAGAAGAAAATGCGTCGGCCGATCCAAACGCATCCAACTGGGGCTGTTTCTGACTAGGAGGTGCTGGACGTGCAGGAGCTGGACGTGGAGGAGCTGGTCTAGGCGGTGGTTGTTTGCCTTTTTTAGGAGGCAATGCAGGACTAGGACTAATTGGTCTAGATGGTGTTGAGCCATCTCGAGTTGGAGCATGTAAAACGGCAAATGGATCACAACCGAAAGGATCCTTATCGTCCTATAACATTTAACAATGTAAATTTTCACTAGTAAATAAAATAAAATAAAATTTACTTCAGGTGCACCTTCAGAACTTGCTTTATTTTCATCTCCAAATGCATTAAAAGGATCAGATTTTGTACTACTGGGAGGGTTAAACGAATTAAAAGGATCTGATGAAAAGCCGTCCTATGATATAAATTCAAAATATTAAATTAATATATTATTACAAATTAATACTTACGTTACTCTTGGTAAAGGCGTCACTAAAAGCGTCATTTGAACTAAAGGCATCTGTGTTACTTTTGAAAGGATCTAGAAAAAAAGAGTTTAAAATTAAACATCATGAAACAAAAGAGTAAAAAACCTGATTTAAATGGATCATCTTGAAATGTAGAACTCATATTCGTAGGCCCATTATAATTACTGAAGGGATCATTTGTGGAAAATCCATTCTGCAATTATTTTAAAAATCAATAATACCAATTCTGCATCATAAAATGTTACTAACCTGTTGAATTGGCGTTGAATTACCATTCGTTATTCCTATTTTTCTGAATTTAGGATCACGAAACTCGGGTTCAATTCTTAATGCAGTATCTGCCACACTAACGGTATCTCCAGATTCAATTGCAGTATCACAATACGATATAGCATCGTTCATTTGTCTAGTTTGTTCTTCTAATTGTGTAATCATTGATTTTGCCTTTAAAAAGTTTACAATTAATATCACGTTAATTAATTCAGAAATAAATAATAACCTGACTAATATTAAGTTGAGTATCCTGTAAACTAGTAGAAAGATGTTCTAACTTTCTTACGCTCTCATTTTTCTGTTGCTCCAATCGCTGTTCTTCTTTTTTAAGTCCTTCCAGTTGTTCCTTCTTACTAAGTAGTTCCGATTCTTGTGCAGCTACCATCTCCGCTTGTTCGGTAGCTTGTGTTCTTAATTTATCTACCTAAAAAAACAGCAATGTTAAAGTGTTCATGTAAACTTAAACATTTAACAAGATAAAAGTAACCCATACACCATGCACAATGCAAAAAAGTATAAAATAGTTACATAAGAGTAAGTAACGTGTTCCACATTCTCTAATTCAAGTTAAAATTTAGACATACCTTCTCGGTTTGTTCAGTTATTTCGGTTATTAACCCTTCCATTTGTTTGTCAACTTCTGATCTCTAACGAAAAAGAAATGCAACATGCGAAATCTAAACTATAGTCTACAAAACTTAATACAATAAAATATCAAAGTCATTCAAAACGGCAACCTGAACCAAATTAATAAAAGTCAAATCCAGGTCTGCACAAAAAATTAAATCAATAAAAAAATAAAAAATTATATTTACAAAAATTAAGAATTAAAAAAAAGTGCAAGCATTAGTCTTGCAGATATAAATAACAATCACTAAAGCTTTGCCGAAAGCCCATTTAAATTAATGCAAGGTAAAAAATAAAATAATGTTAATTACCTGCATTTTAAGATCATTTAACCTCTTTTGTGCCTCTCCTTTTTGATTTTCTAATTGTTTTAAAGTGGCCGCTAGAGTATCTAATTCGCTCTGTAAAATAAGTGTTACACAAATACACATTCTTGTATTTCAAAATAATTTACCTGTAAGCTCTTAATCTCGCCCATTTTAATTTTAATATCGACTTCCTTTTGGGTAATTTCTGCTTCTAACAAAAGTTTCTCTCTTGATAATTCCTCAATATCCTTGCTAATCATGTCTAATTCAGGATTTGAATATGGAGTATTATTATTTTCCTAGACAAAAAAAAAATAAAAATAAATTTGTACAAATTTACAATTTCAAAACACAAGCCAACCCAAATAGCCTCGAAATTTTAAAAATAACAATATAAAACGATAATCAAAATTAATGGAACAAATAATTAAAAGCCCTTTTTAAGATTAAAATCTTTTGCAATTTTAATTTTAAATAAACTTTTAAAAACCAAGAAGAAGCAGCAACTGTCCCTATTGGCACTCATGTTTATAGAAAATAGTACTCGTTTCTAATGTTAAAAAAAAAAAATAACTGTGAATTTGTTTTCCGAAAATCTTCTAAATATTTTCAGAAGAAATTTTCACAAATGGGGTACTTCGTGACATAGAAATAGTATTAAATGTTTTATGTTGTATCCGATATTCATTTAATTTAAAATTCATGCTTAATTTTAAAATTCGTTAGTTGGTACAAATGGACCTTAGATAAATAAATAGATAAATAAATATTATTGTCAACTATGAATAATTAAAATATTACACAATGACAAAGTATAATACCCTTTTAAGAACATACAAAAAATCATTTATTACAAAAAATAAAATAATTCAAATAGAAAAATAAAAAAGTAAATCTTAAAACTTCTTGAATAAATTGAGCCAATTTTAAAAGAAAAAACATTTTTAAATGTTAAGTTAATATTATTTTAAGATATTTTAAGCTAGTATTAAAAATACTAATCAAGAAATCTTCCTTAAATGTTATGACAATTGAGACATTAATAAATGAAATGTCGAATAATGATGAAGCAAAACCAAATATGGAAAATTTTACTCTTATTGTTCTTATTACATTGTTGTGAGTGTGGATACAAATCCAAATATAAAGATGCTTTAAACAAAGCTAAATCATATTATAAAGCAAATTTTAAGAACAACAAAACTTGGCAATTTCTAGGTCACGATTTGATCGAATATCCGGGACATAATGAGAAATATAAAAAAGTGCATCGAGAAAAATGGGAAGAATATTACAAATGTTTAAACATACAAAACAGCGCACTTGGTGTGCATGGATCTGTAGTTCCCGAAGCAGTACAAGGTTTCGAAGGTCATTTAACTAGGTTCGTCAAATTATAACAATTTTATTCTATTTTATCAGTATTTCAATTTTTAGTTTTGATTGCAAAATTTGTTTAAGTCCAAAAGAAAGATTAAATATTGATGCAGTAGTATGGTATTGGGCACCACTAGAGAACGATAATTTGGTACAAGTAGAATATAACGAACACATACTGATAGCTCCCGAAGACAAAACTTTGACTCTGTATAATTTACAAGTTGATCAAACAGGATTATATATTTGCAAATTGGGAACAGCTTTAACTGCACCATATTATTTGACAGTAGTTAATAGCACAACAAACATATCCGAAGTTCACACAGAATTTGCAGCTGAAGGACCTTATCCAAAAAAACCACAAGTAATTAAAAAATATAATTTAGTTTTGGATACAGTGTGGGGTGAATGGTCATCCTGCAGTACTTGCAAAAATGTAGGGAAACGACATAAATTTGGTTATTGTATTGTTCTCATAAGCACGGAAACATATCTTTCTCAAGATGTAGAAGTTCCATCAAATTTAAGCAATAATAATGTAAGTTTTAAAAATACATAACGTAACAGAAAGGTAAATTAAATCTCAATAACCATAACAAATTAAATGGTTGTTCGATGAACCATTAATGTGTCCTTATTGAAGCAAATAATGGTAATTTATACAATATTCAAAAATTAGGTAAACGATGAAATTACAGTTGTAGAAATTAAATTAACCTCACGCTGTATTTTAAGTAAAAAGTATTTATCAAATAATTGTACGATTTCAGGACGTGGTCAAACTGTACATTACGTGATATTACTAAATGCAAAAATTTGCAATTTTTCTCACCTAGTGGTAAGCGAAAAGTGATGTACATCAGCACGAAATTGAATTAACCTCAGCTTGTTATTTTAATCTAAACAATATCAAAAAATTTTATAGTGAAAGGCCGACAAAAAACATTTTTAAAAATATAAAATTTTTATAAGTGTGTTTATAAGTAAAGTGAATTTAAAAATTCAAAATTTCTTTGCAGACTTCCCAAATTATCTTGGATCACTAGTGGTCTGCGGACCAGTAGGTTGACGACCGCTGCTTTAGTAGATAAGAATCTTTTATTTTAATAGGTAATTTTTATTTGAAGATACTCCCAGCTCTGGAAAATAGCACAAAAATTCCTGTAGTAAATAGAATGCGCAGAAAAAATACGAAAAATCACCCAGAAAATGACACAATTAAGAACATTGTCCGAGATTTAGAGTTAGTTAGAATATTTGAAAACGGAATTCCTTGTTTATCCCATATTTTACCAGATTCTATAAAAGAATTAATACAGACAGAAAACAGAACTAGCGAGGTCTTGATAGGATACTGTAAAGTAAGTTAATAAACAAAATAAGCAATTATTATATAACATTATCCAAAATCAGACGGTATGTCCCGAAGAAACCATTTTTGAAGTAAAAGATAAGCAAGGAAAAGTAATAGAAACAGCTAACAATTCAGCAGGTATTTATTCAATGCTACAAGGAATTCCTCAGGTAGAACCGCCTGTGAAAAGAATGCTTCAATATGAAAAAACAGGCGAAAACATTGTAATTTCCTGTCCTGGGTAAGAAGTTAGTTTTTATAATGCGTTTTCCTAATCTTTAATATGTAAATAGCAATCTAAATTCGGATACTCCAATTCAATGGCAGTTGGGGTCAAAAAAATTAATAGCAGAATTAATTTCACAACAATCAAATAAAAGAATTTTTATAAGTGTGTCAGATAAAATACATATACACAAAGCAAAAGTGTCCGATTCAAACATTTACAGGTAATCTCCAAGCAATTTCTTTAGAAAAATAAATATTAAATTTTTAGCTGTTGGCAAAATAATGAATTAGCTGGGACCACAAGATTGGTTGTGGAGAAACAAATTAAACTAAGTTTTAATCATCATATTATGTTATTTGGTATGGTTGTAATTTTAGCAACATTTTTGTATATTTTTGCTAAAGCTGTCTTTAGAAGTAAATATACAAAATACGCCCAGTAAAAATACACTACAAATTGTAACTTACCATAATATCATTAGGTTTTGAATTTCTAAAACTAGGTGGAACCATATCTGGAGTTAATGCAGGTGGAGGGTCGACTCCTTTTAAGCATCGAGCAACAAACCACATAGCAAGTGCAAACTGTTCGTTATTTAATTTTCCACTTTGTTTGATATCACACAACGCCCTAATTTCAAAGTAAAAATTAGTTTGAAAATTTGTAATACAATTCAAAAAATTAAAAAAACCAAACGTACCAAATATGTGCTAAAATTGCTTGAGTTACTCCCGATTGCAAAAACACGTCTTTAATTTCTTGCCCAGATACAAATCCGTCTCTATCTATGTCGCTTTTAATAAACAATGCATCCGACTTTGCTTTTTCGTCTGGAGTAACGACCCAAGAGAGAACAGGTTGAGGTGGAAGTGTTGGATTAACCTTAGCCATTGGTGGAGGCCGATTGGGTGGAGGAGCTGCAGTCATAGGAGGTGGTTGCGGTAAGTCGGGCTTAACGCCATCTAGTCCTCTTGACAACAGCGGCACACTGGGTGGTATTTCTTTTCGTTTAGCTGGAGGCATTAGTTCGGCAGGAAGAGTATTAGGTATTGCGTGTTTCTCCAACGCTTTGTATACTAAATGCATGGCCTATAACAAAATGAATGATTTGTATTTTTCAACAGGTATCAACACAGACAACTTACTACTATAAATTCGTGTCTATCAAGCATTCCATCTTTATCTTGATCTGCTAGATCCCAAATTTTGCCAAGAGTATCCATTGGCAATTTGGAATCCATGAGAACTCCTTTTACCTAAAGAATCGTCAGTTAATTTATGGACTTGCAAGTTTTTACTAATTCACCTTAGCACCAGGTATCAAACCGTTTGTGGGGCGTAACGAATCGAAAAGTTTATCATATTTTTCTTGTTCTGATGCTTTAATTGTCCAATCCACGCCCGCTGAAGGTGGCACCGAGCTAATTAAAGGAGCATTAGTAGGAGGAGGTGGTTTTGTAGGCTTCGGAAGCGGTATATCTTCCTGTTGACAATAAATGATAGATTTCACAATATTGACATTGACAGAAAACTTTAAATTTTAAGAAATTAAAATTACTACTAATGCTAGTTCAAATTTTATGAAATTTAGTGATAAAACACAATAATTTTTAGAAAAGGAAAACTTTTATATGAGTAAACCATGTGTAAACAATATGATCAATGAATTTTTACACAATATACTTTTGTTATTTCAAATGAATCACATGAACAAAGCTTTATTGGCAATTCTCCAAGATTAAAAACAATGATAATTTTTATACTTTTGTAATCCCTGATACGGGATTCAATTCATATGTAATGTACATAATATTATGTTTGATTTTAACCAAGACAATATAACAGATCAATAGTTAAAATTCCTTTTGGTAATAGTTGTGTTAAATTGAATAAATAAATATTTATTGGTGCAGCACAAATAAGATGAATTTATTATATATCCCTAAACAAAATAAGTAATGGGAAAATTTTCCATTTTATAGAATTGTCCAACCACTCAAGTGCAGAAAGTTTTCAACAACTTTTGAAAGTGCCGGTTAAATCTAATTTTAATATAAATCTTTTTATATTTCTGCCAAAAAGTTTCCCCTGCATTGCAAATTTCTTAACTTTATATTATTCTCTATTAATCAAGGATATCTTGAATCATTAAGGTGGCAAATACCAATGTTATTTGGCCATGAGAATGAACGTCGATTAGAAACAGAGTACAGATAACGTATGGTGCTGAAATTTTGACATTTTTCAATAATACAGAGTAATTAGAGGTAAAAAGCATTTATTGTTAATGAACAAATAAATAAAGAAAACAAGTCTACCGAACGATTACGATACAGGCAGACCTGTTTTCTTTATTTATTTGTTCATTAACTATAAATGCTTTTTACCATACGTTATTTGTACTCTGTTTCTAATCGACGTTCATTCTTATGGCCAAACAACATTAGTATTTGCCACCTTAAGAGTTTACTTTTGAATACAATGCAGTTATTTATGTTGAATGTGATTTATTTTCAGAATCTATTTATTTCAAACTACAATCACCGACTCACTCGTTAAATTGCTTTAGTTTATACTACCCAAGCTCCAAACCTTGTGTTATACTACCATAGACCACTAGGCAAGGCCTACGACCGAAACAGCCTCGCAAATGAAAAGAATTGGTTGGATTAAAAAATATATAATGCAGTATAATTTTGATATAAGTGTCAGTATGCATTAACTAACAAAATTTAAATTTCTAATTTCAATAAGTGTTAAAAATTACGATTATTAATCTGCGACACTTATGCCGGTTTGCACTGCCTACATTTAAATTTTAGGTTTCTATTAGATCTTTTTCAAATCAATAACAGGCAAACAAAATTAATAACACTTAAGAATTTAAGGATCGCTTAACACTTTAAATGGACACCAAGAGAAATATATAAAAATAAGTATCTAAATGCAGGAAAATGAAATCCCGGCAAATGATGTTAAATTAGGTCATACCCTTTAAAATACATATGCTCCAAAATTTATTTTTATTAGATGTGCTCATGTATAAACCAAATATTTTTCTCATAATTTGAATAAAGAATAACTCTAAAAAGCAATAATTTTACTAATTTGAAAATAAATCTCAGAAGACCTATTTAACTTGATACATCATTTAAATGAACTCATGAAATACAATTTGGTTTATAGCTGATGAGCAGAAAGTTTCATCATTTGTTTGCATTGGAAGCCAAAATATTATCTAATAAAAGTAACCATTAACTTGAGATTTTAATTTACCATTTTTGGTGGTGGCATATCGAGTGAAATATTTGTCAGGTTAATATCTCGTCCTGCTTGAGCTAAAGCGACTAATTTGAGTGCTACAAACATGCCAGCTTTGTCGAGACATCCTCGGCCACCTGGATCGGATAAATCCCAAACACGTGACAGCACTACATCGCTAAGACCGGAACGTTTAAGAAAGCGTGCTGCTTCCATGGCACCCACTGTGCCAAATCCATTTGGATCGACCTTAAAATAAAAACAATTTTTATTCAAAATTGTAATAAATTGTTCATTTAAATTTTAACCATACAATCACAGTTGATAACAAAAGTAAACAGGAAGAGATTTATAATTGTCGTAAGAAAACTAATTTGTCTACTCAGAAGTTAAATAAAATAATTAAATAAAAAAACTTGAAATAAATGTTCACCTTATCATTCAAATACCCTATATAAGTTGGTATGTACTTCATTAATCAAAATATTTATACAATGATAAAAATGTAATCTATGTCATTACAAACTATTTTAGTTGAGACATTGGTACTAAAGTATTTATTATTGCTACGAAACCTATTTCAATCCTTAATCATCATAAAAGGTTCCGAGTAATTATAAAACCAACTCGGTAAATACTTAAATTGCTAATAAAACTTGTTACTTACATAATTATAATATATCTCATATATGGCACTATCTTTTCCTGCAACCTGTAAATAAGGCACACATTAATATCTTGGATCATTCTTCGAGGAGATTAACCTAATGTCAAGTCCTAGTGGGGCATAAATTTAGTCTTAAATGTTAAAATTATCGCAAAATCAATATAAGCGTGAAATTAAGAGGTTAGCAAAACGTCAATTTTGACACCAAAGTTAAATATTAATATTTTTCAATCTAATATCGACAAAATCAAGAAAACATGACCCTTGACAAATGTCAAGTCCTAAAATATATGTTACAAGCGTGACATTCAACAGTTTCGCAGCCCCATGGCCTTCCAATCAAAAATAGCAAAAGAGAAATGCACTGGCTTTTATTTTTTCTTTAAATAAAATAAACAACTGAAATCCATATATTGTATAATAATTGATAAAAAGGTGAATTAAAACGCCGCCCACCAAACTGTCATAATCGTACTTTAAATTAAACAATGCAAAATTATGCATACGCACGATTAATTTTATTATTTAATCATTGTCGACCGTTACCGGGCACCGTTTTACATGAAATTTAATAAACAGCTAAAATTATTAACAGAATTATTCGAAATTTTAGCAAGTCGTACCTGTGTTGGAGACGGCAGAGAAGCCATCTTTTCGAATACTGACAAATTTCTCTCATTGGCTGACGTTTATAATTTCGTCCAATAACAGAACCAATCAATACGAAGTACCAGAATTAGATCGAAATAACACGTTTGCGCATATTTAATTGAAAACCCGCCAATACTTAAAAATTATTTTTGATTTGCTGAACTAGATATTAGTTTCAATAATAAACAACAAGCAATGTTTAATTAACATTACTGGTAAAAGAATAAACAAACAATACCGTTGCCTCGGGTGCGTATTTATGTTCATAGGAAAGGGGAGACGGGGTACATTGATTTTATTGTATTGTGCAGTATTAATTATTAATTATAGATACAGCTAAACCAATTTTCTGAAAAACTCAGCACTGTTTATTTATCATCGACCCGCAAATAATGCCACCTACGAATTAAACTATTAACGTGGAATCCAAACCACGACATAAATAATTCGAGTATTTTAACAACTAAAACTTAAAAATCAGAACCAATTAATTTCCGTCGCCTTCCACATTCAATTATAAAACAATATAAGTAGGTATCTATATATAAGTCGAGGTATGAAACGCAAATCCAGAGAAGGGCGGAAGTAATCATCATCCTAAATTCGGAGTAATTTCTTGAGTATATTTTTTTAAATCTTGTGGTAGGCTACGTTATATTATTTATTATATAGTAAAAAAAATTGATACGTTTTTATTTCGTAAATTGGTTGCTGATTGGTCCAACCCAAAACATAAACCAATGAAAATCGTTGAAGGTGGCGTTACGCCGCGCCGGCTGCATAAACTCGACTTTATTTATATTGAACTTCTGGTTATTTAAAATTTAATTTAACTTTAACTAACTAACTGATAAAGTATTGTATTCGTGCAGAAAAATAAAGTTGAGATTTTGGCGATTTAGAATTTTTGAGATCCCAAAAGCTGAAAATCATCATTTTCAAAAAATTTCTATGTGTGTATGTGGTATCAAATTTTGTTGTTCTCTCAACCTCAGAAATAATAGAAATTTTCTAATCAAAGTTCTTACTTAGTAGTAGTATGTACTTTAATAATGAACGTGATGATTAGATTTTGAAAATCAATACATGGAAAATTAAAAAAATAATTGTTTTCTTAATTATTAAATTATATGTTTTTATAATATTCTATTCCATAATTATAATAAAAATGTATTAAGTTAGTAGTAATCATGTAAATATCTTATTTTGTTAAATTTTAAATTAAAAATTAAATATTATATTTTTTTATTTTTTTCTAAAAGGATGATCATAAGTCACGTGTGGATGGCCATATCAGATTTTTTTAAATTGCAAGATATATTATAAATTTCAAAATATAGGAGGGGACCCATATACTTACTCGACCTTTAAATTGCTTTTCTTACCCAGTATACTATCTCGTTCATCCATTCGTGTGTATCATTTCAAATGCATATTACTTTCCGAATTCAAGTAAACTCACGACTTTTGCTCAAGTCGCGTTGTGGTTTAAATTTTATTAGGCAGGGAAGGATTAACGTATTTTTTCAACAAGTGCGGTAATCAATACTAGTTATGATTCAACAAGACAACTTCTGGGTTGAAAATAGAAGAAATATTTGTTTCAAACTTAAATCAAGTTTTTATTTCAACGAAAGTACAAATTATTTGAACAAATATTTATCAACAACACTAATTAACTCATTAGAAACTTTAAACGCATCTTCATTAACCAAATTGTGTAAGTGCCGTTCTCGAAGAAATATTTCGGTATCACTATATATTTCTTTAATAGCATCGACAGAAATGTATCCCGAATCAATCATACGTAACCAATCACGCTTTTTATTGATATCACGAATGTAGGAATAGCACTGCTTTAATATTTCGTTCTCATAATTATTTCGGTTAATTAATTTCCAAACTTCGTCACTTTTTGTGGTGTAATATTTATTCAAATCATCAAAATTGGAAATTACAAAATCAACATTAATATTTAGTAATTTTTTACAAGAATAGGTTTCTAAAAGTAGAATTTTTAAAAACAGTCAATTTACTGCAAATTAAGTAAATTTTACCTTCTAATTTAGTTGGTTCGATTATTATTTGTACAGTTTCATCGCAATACTGAACAGGTACAATTTTGGGATCTTCTGTTTCAACTTCATCTTGTAACTTGTCTGCGAGTTCTGTCTCCCTTGAAGTAGCCAAGGAAATTTTGGTTTTGTTAATGAACTCACTCAAAATATTGTACATGCTAGAATCGATTTGATGAAATAAGCATTCAAAAATTAAAGTTAGGGCTACTTACTTGTTGTGTAGTGAAACTCGGGATTTCTTTATAAGTTCAAAAAATGTTGAGTTCGTAGGACCTCTTTTTTTTGGTAGAGGTACGGTGGTTAAGAAGTATAGCAATATGTTTGATGGCAAATCTTTCATTAACTCATGCAAATTTTTCAAAATCTTGAAGTAGGTACATAATTTTGATTATTAAAAATAGTAGTTATGAAAACAATTTTCTACCTCATCGTACTCCGTATCAGCTTGATTTTTGTTACAGTAATCTTGAATCATACGTGTGGAGTCAGAAATAACGTTTGGTCTATCATAATAATGCAAATTAATTGCTCGTTTCAACATTTCCTCTATAGTTTCCACAGTCAAATTATGTTTTGCCAACATTCTTAAATTACTGATAACTTAAGCTAATAATAAAAAATTAATTATTTATAAAATTCAATTGTTTTATACTTACTTGATTTTTGTTGCGATTTTTAAAAAATTACTTATTTTATAAAAAAACAAGCCGGATGCTTGCCGGGTCTCGCTAGCAGAAAATTCTACCCACTTACTTGGAAAATTTATCCTACTTATCAAGACAAAAATTATGTTTTTACTCTATAAACAATTATTTTTATCTAGATCTAGGAGGTAAGGAGAAGGAAATATAGTGCCTCTTATTTTCTGATTAATTTTTAACTTTTCTGCTTTCAGTTAACAAAAAAATGAAATTACACCTTTTTTTAGGGTAAATAAATTCTTATTAATCAGCAAAAACGTAATAAAATTAAAAAATATACACTGGGTATAATTTTGCTGATCTAAATAACCTCTGCAAGCAACATCAATGCTAGAAAATCCATGGACTGGAAGAAATTATTTCACATTTGTGCTGAACATACAAATTACGCACTGCAAGTGCCAAACGTGGATCAAGAAAATATCTCTAGAACAATGTATACAAGACTGGGTCAATAAGGTCATGGAAACGTTTATCCTTTTGGCAGTTATCGACACAGTGTTCAGAAGAACACTGGTGATGATATTATACAAAGAAATGCTTTCACTTCCTTCTTCCAAAGACTACAAGCAAATGTCAAAATCACTGACTTGAAAACTCTGAAAGACACATTAATTTCAGTCATAACGTTTAAATATACTCTGGAATCTTCTTTTCGGCTTAAATAAATTATTGTCAGAATAAAATACTACTTAATTTTAATCTGGAAAAAAATAAAGTGGTATAGGTACATAAAAATATACCAACTACGTGGAAAAACAAATAATTTTAATTGGTTCATTCTAACACAAATTTTTTAGCATAATTGAGTTAACTATATCACCTTTCATGTTTGTTTAATTTAGTAATAAAATTATCTAACTTATTATTAATGTGCATTAAAAATAAATAACCTGATAACACTGATACCAATGTGACTAGAATACCAATTGTTTCAAATATTAATTTGGGAGCAAATATCTTCCAAACCATTAGGTGCCTACAATGTATGGTGGCAGCTAACATACAAACAAATACCTAAAAATAAACTGTTAAAAATTAAGTTCGATAAAATAAATAAAACTTACTCTAAACGCATGGTACAAAATGTATTTACAGCACATAACAAAAATATTGGTCAACATTATGGCATCGTTTTCAAACAATGTGACTTCTCCATGTGAAAAGATTTTCTCAAATTTATTTCTTGAAATTAAAGTTGGAAATCTGATGTATAGCGTAAATGGGGCAATCAATAAAATAGGTAACGTGAATCCCATTAAAATGTAAGATCCAAAAGTATTTAAGATTACTAATAAAGCTGGTAGGAAATTATTGGTAAAATTTTCACTGGTGCCAATAAAGGCAGCATCCCATGGTATATTGGGAAAGGTTGCTTGATGTCCAGTGGCATAAAAGAAATAAACAGATAATAACATCCATACCAAAATAGACGAGTTTGATACTTCAAATAATTCTCCTAAAAAATATAAATTATTTTTCTAAGTATGTTGAAATTTTCGTGAAATTTACCAATATTGGTCATCTTATCGCATTTAGAAAGAGCAGTGATTACCAAAATCATCACCGTAGAAAAGTATAATAACACTACAGATGGTGCTAGGATGTCCCCAAGAAGTAAACCTAATAATAAGCAGATGTACACACTGATAGAGATAAAAGCTGCACTGTAAACTGCGTTTACACCGTAAATAACTGGAACATTCTTGTCATCATCACCGGAACTTTTAGATTTCTGATTAAATAATCCTTTTACATGTTTAAACACATGAGGAATTACATCATCATTGGAAGATATGCCCATATCATCTTTTTGTTTAGGTAAAATATAAACAAACAGGGGTTTTATCAAAATACTAGCTATTCCAACCAAACAAAATGTGTACACGATCCATGGAAAATAATTAATATGCCATCCACTAATAAATCTGTTTTTGGTGTCTTTTGGTAACTTATGCAACACCCAATAACAACCAACAGATACAACCATAATTATAGGTGCATAACGCATTATGAGTATCGAAGGAGAAAATCCAACAAGATTGCCACTTGATCGTAAAGAATTTCGATTTAAGGTCACAAAAACCGCTATAGCTATCATACTAACGAGGTAGTCTGCCTTTCCAGAGTTGCTTCCAAATTTAAAATTTTGTATATTGGAATACAAATGTTGTGTACACCATTGCTGTTCTTCACGACACTTCCAGAAGATTGTCGAT
Source organism: Cantharis lateralis (assembly GCA_963170105.1). Classification (NCBI taxonomy): domain Eukaryota; kingdom Metazoa; phylum Arthropoda; class Insecta; order Coleoptera; family Cantharidae; genus Cantharis; species Cantharis lateralis. The sequence continues at coordinate 55,721,340 of OY720624.1, read as the reverse complement.
AATCTTATAAGTATGCTAGCAAAACAAATCAACAAAATAAGTTTAATTTTTGTCCACTGCCATTTAAATTTTACGGGAACAGAGTTACTGTTTATGACGAGCCTTTTCTGCAAAAAGAAACAAATTTTATTTTATAAAGAAAGAATTTAGAAATTTTAAAAACCTACATTAATGCCCGAGTGTTCATAAAACATCACCAACAATAAAGTTACAAGCAAGTATAGCAAAACACTTTCTTCTTCCACGATGTAACTGTTTGAAAGTAAGCCACACCAACTTAACAAAAATATGAGTCTGCATATAAAATCGGTGATGGTTCTATATTTACTCAAATCGTACCAATGAATTGCAATAACGTCCCAATTTTGAATAACAAGAACGGCCAGCATAAAAACCGACACGATTCCAGTTAAAAAAAAAATTGTTGACATCAAATTTTCAACTAAATTAGCATAACTGCATCCTATACTTATAAATGTTGCAGCTATCAGCGCTACATAAGAACAACTTAAAAATGAACTCATAAAAATTTGAGGTAACTGAGTGCTCGGTATACCGGTTATTACCATATACACAAGAAAAATTGAAATAAAAATTAAAACTAAACCTCTCGACATCGAAAACGAATCAAATTGTATCCACACTTCTTCGCACATAACTCTCAACATTGTCGTATACTCTTTAGCATCACCAACAAACACTTTAAATTCTTCTTCCGAATTGATAGTTCGTACACGTGCATTTAACAAAGCATATTTTTCGTATAAATTTTGCAAACGTTCAACACTAAAGGTTTCTGTTGTAATGGCGTACTCTTTAATATAGTGAGTCATTTGCTGCACATTAGACCAAATTGAGAAAAGTACAACCTGCCACTCGTGAAAATTTAGTAAAGTTCTGTTATTAATAGGTAGAGAATTAATAACTAAAGAGCCTAAATTTGAGTACGGTATGGGCACTCCTAAAATGGTTGCCAAAGTGGGCACCAAGTCCACTTGTTTTATGGTATTTTCGTTATTGATATCAAGCGATATCAGAGGAGTCTTCGAATGAACAAACATTGCAGATGTAACTTCATCCATACTTTCTCCACCATGATCTCCTGTTGCCGTCATTCCATGATCTCCAATAACAAATAATATTGTATTGTCGTCTAAATTTTTAGCAACACTTCTAAAACAGAAAATATATTTTTGTAATTTCAGAAAAATCTTAAGAGTAAAATTTAGTGCCAACTGAGTAATACGTGTTTTAGGTCACATATTAATAGAATTCTACAAAATTGCTTGAGCCTTTGTCTCGTCTTCTTTCCTTCGTACATAGTGAGTGTGTTATAGTATCTACAGATAGAAGGGAACTTCAGTTTAATACCAACTTAAATCTGCAGGAAGTTCCATCACACAGAGAAGGTTATTGGCATTTTACAGCGGAGTAGCCAGCACTTTCTGATAAATACATGGTTAAAAAAATGGAATGAATTTAGTGATCAACAATCTAACACTCTACTGCCAGATAAGTTCATTTATTTATTTGGTTTTTGGGCACTATGAAATCAATTCATTTTTTCGTACTTGCATTTTTGAAGAGATGTTACAAGATTCTGGAATGTTAACAATAGCTGATATTTTTGTAGCATTCTGGAAATAAATGACAAAAAACTTAAATTACTCAATTAGCACTGAACATTGACCTTATTTATTTTACAAAAGAGCAAAAAATGATTTTTCAATTAACTAACCAACTCTGTATTAAGTCTGCTTAGTAGAAATGTGCTTATATATTTATGAGGAATGTCTGCTAAAAGAGAGTACACTGTGTAATATTATAAATTTTTGATATTCTTTCCTGTTTATATTGTAAGATCGCTTGCATTACTTTGACAAAAAATTACAAAGTGTAAAAAAATTGTTCAACTGGAAAGGATTGAAAAAATTAATTACATAATTCTATGATGCACATTCAAAGCAAATTTAATAAAAGCTTTAAAAAATTAAAATGTTTAAAAGTGAAGAAATTATTTACTCTATGATGCCGTTAATTTCTGTTAATTTTCTAGTCATTTCCGAATGTGTAGGTCCATATCTATGCCCACAATGGTCTACACCCAAAAAATGGCCAATCAATAAATTCCAATCTGTATTTGATAATTCCGGGTATAAATTCTTCACAACCCCAGCATCGACTGTATCCAAATCAAATACATTAAAGGATGGGTAAGAATAATTACGAATAAAGCGGTTAGGATATAAGGACACCCATGTATCGTCTCCCATAAATACTATTTTTTGATTTTGTTTAATAATCTAAAAGTAGTTAATTTTAGTAGGTTATCAAAATTTTAGTAAATTAACATGCCTGGTCAATGAGATTATCTTCGTTAATTTCAGATGTAGCAAAGTTAGAGCCTGCATCGATAAATGTAGGTAAACTTCCTGTGGTTAATGCCTTCAAGCGTTGCATTGTCGTAGTTGGAGGATCAGCAATAAATTTATAAAGTCTCGTTGAAGATTTGTGATTTTTTAATAATCTATCCATAACTGGCAGTTTGTTTTGAAAAGCAAAAGGTTCAACATTTGTCGAATTAAAAATTGTAAAATCGTATCGAAGTGCATCGACCACAAGCAAAATAACTTTAGCCTTCTGAGGCAAACACACATGTGAAGCTCTATGAAGTTCACTCATTAAAAATAATTTATTATTACCATCGAGACAGTGATAGTTTGAGTGGTCAACATTATTCGACAAACTGGATTGTGCCAAGTTGCAAGGTTGCAAGTTGGAAGGTGAAACAAATGGCTCGCACGTTGAATTGGTTGGTTGAGTAACTCGATTTAAAAGAAATCCACGAGTAAACAGTAAAACTGAAGATATTAACAAATAGGCAAACCAAAGTAAAAATAAAAAGTAGCGTATAGTTTTAGCCATTTTTAGTGAAATATATAATGTCGACACTTAAATTAAAATATTAGATGCGTCACGAAACTGTTGTATTTAAATAATAAGAATTTATAATACGTCTTGCGATCATAATTAAGCTTTTTAATATTAACAAAAATATGGGCCTAAAACACCGACATTTGACATTTAACCATAAAATTTAAGTACATTCCTTGTACATCGTACATTCATAGGTACGAAATGACAGATGAGTACCTTTGACCTAACGATTTTCTATTCAAAAGAGCATATAAACTACTGTCATACTAGTGCTTCTAAAATTAAATAATAAAATAAGAAGTAATATTTTATTTGGTTTCATTAAAAAAACAAGGTAAATACCTGGGCTAATAGTATATTTTTTCCATACAATAAATTAGATTTTAAAAAATGTTTTGAAAAATGAATTTCAGAAATGCTGGCGCCCCCGCCGGTTCATGGGACTGCATAATTTAAATTAAACTTAAATAAATTGTAGTAAAACCTTAAAACTAATTCTATTATTCTAAGAATAAATATAAAAACTGCTATTTAAAAGTCTTAAATTTTATTATTTTTACAATAAATTAAATATCGTAACCTGTGAAAATATTATAATTAATAATTAAACTAAGCAGTGGCGGCTTGTCATAAAGGGCACAGGGGCACGTGCCCTCTCATCCCACAACTAAAATCAATATAGAAGGATAGATTTTCATTATAAATAAATATTTTAAAAAGTATTTTTTTTATTTTGTGCCCCTCCACTCGAAAATGTCACGAGCCGCCACTGAAACTAAGAACAGGTTAATAAAACGAATTAAAAAGGATTCAATAAGGAACATGCATTAATAAATTTTTTTAGTTAAAATAGCATTTTCCGATTAATCCAATATATTAAATATTAAATCAGCAAAAATTACTTCTGTTGATTCTACTTTGTTATAAATAATCCATTTTAAAATTGAATGATTATTTAAAATAAATCATGTGACCATAAACGCTAGCGCCACAGGTATGACGTCATCAGGCATAAATGCCCCGAGCTCTTGATTACTCGTATGTGACTGTTCGCGCGGAACAGTAAAAAAACAGCTTATTTGGTGTATTTGTTGTATTGTTATTACATTTCGGAACAATACAATACTTATAGCTCGTCTTCTTGTTGGTTTCTGTGAAAATAACAGCTTTTAACACTAACAAACTTCAACTGTCAAAGCACAAAAATTTTAAATTAACTGCGCTTTAATTAAAAAGCATGGAGCAAGCTATGAATATTGTGCCTCGAGACGTCACAATAAAAAGGCGATTTGCGCGGTAGTTTCATTCTATTCAAATTGATAGATTTTTAAATATTTTTTAAATTGTTATCGAAACGAACATAAATGAATTAAATTGTATTAATCAGTATATTTTAGTATTTTTTATCCAACTACGCAATAAAAAAAAATGATGCATCTTCCTTATTGTAAGCTTTCAAGTACTAGCGTACTCTTTATCAAACATAAAGTTTATTTATAAAAAATTACATGGTAACCGATTTTATAACTACTACCATTTGGAATGGCCTACTGCATGAGAAAAGTTTCCTCATGTAGTAGGTCATTAAGTCAAGGAAAACCCTAAAGTAAACGGTATAGGGAAAAAACTTGAGTTTAATAGTTAGCAAAGTAAGGAGTTGTAAATATTACTCAGACCATCAATATCGGTTTTTTTATTCATAGCGTTTTTTTCTTTTTTGATGCTGATCATTTCATGCAATAATCTATCTTTGTAATTGGTGACGGTCTTCACTATCTCATATTTTTTGAAATCAGCAACGTGTCCATCGGTGAGAATGTGTTTGGCTATTGCTGTCGATTCTGGCTTGTTGCAATTGATACTTGATATGTGACCACTCATGCGCTTCTTTATCCACTGGCTGCTTTGGCCGATGTAAGTTTGGTCGCAGGTATTACATGGTATTCTGTATATTACATCAGATTTTCTATCTTGTTGGACGTTGTCTTTTAGTTTCGTGAAAAGCTTTCCTAGGTTGTTTGTTGACTTAAAAGTTACATTAATATTGTGTTTCTTTAATTCCCTTTGGATCTTATTTGATAAACCTTTTATGTATGGTATAACTTTAAAATTCTTCTGTTGTGGTTTATCCATGGAGCTAGAATTATATAATTTATTAGTGCGATCTTTTACGATTTTGTTAATTAAATATCCTGGGAAGCCGTTTCTCTCAAGAGTTTTTTTCGCAGTTATGATTGTGTGTTTTCTGTATTCTCCATGTGTAAGTCTAATAGCTCTGTCTACTAAACCAATTGCTGTGCCGATGACTTGGCTACGGTGGTGATAAGAATTAAAGTTTAAGTACCTCCCTGACCAGGTTGTTTTCTGTGTCCACATGTATTTTAAAAAATTACCCTCGTGTATGAGTTTGATGTCTAAAAATGTTAAAGTATTATTGTGCTCTTCTTCAAGAGTAAATTGTAAACGAGGATGAAAATTATTGAAATGTTGAACTATAAGTGTTGTACTGTCTTTAGGAATAGCAGTGAAAATGTCGTCAACATAACGTTTATAAAACGGGAGTTGAAATGGAAGGGTGGAAATGCGGTTTAATTCTAAAATTTCCATTACCAAATTGGCAATGGTAGCTGAAATAGGGCTACCCATAGCAGTACCGAAAATTTGTTTGTATAATTGTCCGTTATATTGGAAGTAAGTTGAATCGAGGCATAACTTAAGAGCTTCAATAAATTTATTTTGTGGAATGTTAGTGTAGTTCTGTATGTCGTTCCATCTGTCAATAACTGCTTGGATTGCAAGATCAATAGGGATATTAGTAAAGAGAGATTTAACGTCCAAGGAAATTAATATGTAGTTGTTAGGTATTTTATATGATTTTATATCCTGGATGAAAGACCATGAATCTTTTGTAAAATATTCATTTTGACCTAAAACATTGGAGATTATTTTCGACATAAACTTAGATAATTTGTAGGTAGGTGATTTAATGCTTGCAACAATAGGACGTGTCGGAATTCCGTCTTTGTGGATTTTCGGTAATCCATACATCCTAGGAGGTATAGCATTGTTTATCTTAATTTTGTAAGATGTTATCTTATCAATGTAATCGTTTTTCAACCAATCAGTAACCAGTTGGTTATTTTTAATTTGTAGGTTGTTAGTAGGATCTTTTTTAATAACCTCGTAAGTTGTTTTATCATTTACTAAAGTATCCATTTTCATCTTGTAGTCACTGCTATTCATAATTACTGTAGTGTTACCTTTATCAGCTTTAAGTATTAGTAATTCAGGATGTTTTTTTATAAAATCTTTAGTTTTTATAGCATCTTTTATACTTGACGTTTTTGTCAATTTCAGATTTTTAAATTCTTAATAAAAATTTAACGGACCCAGCACTTTCGAAAATAATTGCAGCACTCGCCAGCACTTCGCAAGCACTTTCCGATAAATTAAAAATTTCAAAGTGGAGGGGGTGCGTCAAGTTGGCCCCTCTCGGTCCGAAAATAGTATTTCGCAAATAAAAAATTAACGAACCCAGCACTTTCAAAAAAAATTACAGCATTCGCCAGCACTTCGCAAGCACTTTCAAATTACCCAAAAATAATTTTCAAATTCGAAAATGGAGGGGCCAACTTGACGGAGCCGTAAATAACGTATGTAATATACAATACGTAATATTTAAAATTTGTTGACCTATGATAACTTTGAATATAAATTGGATCACGTATATCAAAATTATAATGTAATATGATTATTAACCATGACCTAATATTTATCACATTGTAGCAAAACCTAGTTTGGTCTATTAAATTGCAATATTACATTAAATTTATTAACAATAAATATTACATAATATCCGGACATTTTAATTACATTTATAGGCTTTAATGTTTTTTCTTTATTTCCAAAAATGTTTTAGGCAATGAAATTGAAATGTGCGAATGAAATTATTGAGTCGAAATAATGAAATTTCAAATTATCTACTAATTTCTTAAATTAAATTTTTTACTACGATAAAAACTTTCTGCGGCATTTTTTTTTATCGAGACAAGTTTTTGTTTAAAATCCTTTAAAGAAGTTAACGATAAACTTATATCGATAGCTTCATAAGTAAAGAAAAATACTCTCAATAACATAAAAATATGTTTTAGTCGTAAAAAGGGTTTATCTATAATAATCCTCACGGAATCGAAAAGATAAGTAGAAAAGTAATGAATGTCAAAGTTCATAGAAAAAATAATTACTATTTGATTTATAAATTTATCGGTTGCAACAAGAACTGCATTTTAAACTGATTAGAAAGAAAGTAACAAGTGTAAATACAATAACAATGAACAAAATGAAAATTTTATTGATAATATGTTTTGGATTGCAATTTTGTAAATCTCGTTTGGAAAGGTCAGTGTCTTTTTATTAATTGATAAAAATTTTAATTTACTAGACATAATTTATAATATATTATTACATTGTAGTGCCGAAAATATTAGAAGACGGCATCCAAGATTCCTATTTACATCTCCCAGGGTTACTTATTCTGGACATAATGAAAGTGTGTGTTTGTCACTATTCGAAGTTGCTTTACCTACAGAAATTTTGGTAGATTTAAAAGTTAAAAGCAGGCATTATGTCACAAGTCAAACAATTAATTCAGGTACGATGTACTTTAGAACCAAAAATCACCCAATTCGATCAATGGAACGGTTAGAAATTTCTATTGTTAACGTTTTAAAAATATATTTGATAATAGTGCTATGACCTATGCTGATATGTTACATTGCCCCAGTAACTTGAAAAAATGCATTAATCTGCATTTGTTGACGAAAACAACTTAGCCAATGATTATGACCATGCACAATCACAAACAATAAATTAATAGAATTATTCGAAATTATTAAGCAGAAATGAAAATTTTGATTTTAGAACACGAATGTTTTGAAATTTTGGTTCCTAAGTTGCGAAGTCACATAAAAGATGCTCAATTAGCAAATCTTCATGTACAAATTAAGTTAAATGGTACTGTTCATACCAAGCATGGGCAAGAATCTATGATAATACTTCCAAAACAAAATATCGTATTTATCGAAACCGACAAAAAATATTATAAGCCTGGAGATAAAGTCAGAATTAGAATTTTAGTTCTAACTCAAGAATTGAAAGCGCCAGAAAATTACAAGGTGAGTTTTAATAAGTACAGGGCACACCAAGGTGCTAGAAAGTTTTCAACTATTTATAATTTTGGTCACCGCAAGCGAAGTGCAAAAACATTCCCTCCATCACTTTTGCCTAATCAAACAGAATTAATTTTAGATAAAAGTGATAAAAATATTGAATTCCAATGGAGTCATAGTTACTGTGTGGGAAAATATACCTATCGAATTGGGATTTGTGCAGTTAGAACATCAGTTAACACAGGATACGACAATGGTAATAGTAGTTTACATAAAAAGTTTTAAAAGTAAATGTTTACTGAACGAGTAGATAAGCATCTTCCACGAGCCAAAGGCGAGTGGGCGAAAGATTGTAAATCAAGTAAACCTTTCTAAACGCGTTATAACAACGTTTTATCTATTATCACGAGGAAAATACTGATAATTACAAAGTATTAAAGTAACTATAGTCACCTTAGAGTCTTCCACACGATATTAGATAAAATTATATTATAGTTAAATAAAATTTTACTACATCCAATTATAAAAATTAATATATCTACCTATAGGGAAAATGGAAAATTGAAGTGAACGAAGATTCAAAAATATTTGAAGTTGCAAAATATGTTTTACCACGATTTTCGGTAACACTCGAAATTCCAAAAATAATTTATATTTCTACCAACAGCATAAAATTTATAGTATGTGCTCGGTGAGTATCAAATGATATAAATTATGACTCACATAATTTTAAGTTTATTCTTCAAATCGTTTATATTTGTTAAATAGTATCTACATATTATTATTATGTAGTATTATAAGATACCTACATATATTTTGGTGAAAATTGTAAAACCCCATTTTTAACACAGTTATTTTGAAGAAAATATAATTCTAGATATTCGTTTGGTAAAAATGTAAATGGAATAGCATCTATTGAAATCAAATTTAATAATGATGAAATTTTGCCTTTTATAAATTCAAGAGAGGTAAGTCGAATCATAATGGATTACTTATGCCCGTACCTAGATGCTTGAGTATGACTTAAGTACGAAATTAAGTGTTTTGATTGGTCGATTTCGTGTTTGAGTGGTATTCATTCACGATTCGAGATCCGGTGAAGTAGCGACTAAAGGTACGGGCATTAGTGTATTATACGAGTATAAGTTTTACTGAAATTTATTCCAGTTGAACAATGGTTGCGCCAGTTACAAGTTATTTAATAAAGATTTGCGCTTAAGTGACCAAGCAAATTCTCTTCTGCATATAACAGCAACCGTAACAGAGCAAAATACAAATCAATTTGAAATTCGTGCAGAAAAAGTTTACATATCAGACGAACCGTTCAAACTAACATTTTTAAGTAATGCATATTTTAATCCTGGTTTAATTTATGATGGTAAATTAAAGGCGTCGAATGTACTCACATCACTGGAAGACGTAGAAGTTGAAATATGCTATAATATAGCGGTAAGAAAAACTTGGAATATAATCGAGCTTCACCAATGTTCCAATTTCACGTTCGGGCATGATGGCGTCATACACTTTTACATACCATCGTTGAAAGATGATGTTATTCAAATAAGACTACAGGTAAATATAGTAATTAGTCGATGAAGATCCAAAGTATCTAATATTTTTAAAATATTAAGGCTAAACATCAAAAACAACCAAATCGATCAGATCTAATAAAATCAAATAGTTCAGATACGTCCAAAAATGAAATAGTTAGCCATTTTAATGTAAACAGATGGCATTCACCAACGAACAGCTATATTCAAATCGAAAAAATTAACAAAATGAATTCAAAATGTAAATCTGTACAGCAATTTATTGTTTATTACACAACTGGAAAACTAAAAGACAACCATAACGTTACGTTCCATTACATGGTAAATCATTTTTCAATGTTTAACATAAAATTGAATAGTTAAACTTTTAGCTTAAATTTAGAAACAGAATTTATAAAATGCGTAGTTTTGTGCATTTAGTAAGAAAACATCAGCACGAAAATATTGATGAACATGTAAAAAACGGTATTGGCGGAGGAAACCATTTCTTCGTAAGGAAAGAATTAAATTTCGATAAGTTTATGTTAAAATTTAAATTGGATCCACGCATAATTTCAAACTACAAATTAATCATATATTATGTTCTTTCTAATGGAGAACTTGTAGCTGCAGACTTAGATGTTAGTATTGAAAAATGTTTGCATAATAAGGTGGAAGCAAATTGGTCAAATAAACAATATTATCCAGGAGAAATTGCAAATCTTGTCATAAAAACAAGTCCGAATTCTCTTTGTGCGGTAACAGCAATAGACAAGTCCGTCACCTTATTGGACGAAGTCGACAATTTAGATGTAGATTCGTTACTTCATCCATTCTTGTATAAAAATATACCCAAACTATCATATAAATCTAAATGTTTAAACCAAGCTTCATCCATTTCAGGTACCGTACAAAACTGTATTTTGAATTTGTTTCAATTATTTTGTAAAATTTAGAAACGACAACAATCCAACCCAACGAAGAATTAAGAGAGAGAAGCAGGCGCTCCAGCAATCCAAAGATTTTTAGCCAATACGATACCTACGAAGCTTTTCATGTAAACACAATTATTAGTAAATTTTCAATTTAAAAGAAACTTTTATTGCAGAATTTTGGAGTTGTGGCCATAAGTAACTTAAAGATGATCAGCAAACCTTGCATGGAAGACGGTAAAATTACAATTATGGAATAAGTTAAAACAATTTAAAACATTTCTTTACAGAATTCAACGGCGCACTATCTACCCCAGAATTATTTGATTCACAAGGTGAAACAGAAAATTCATAATATATTTACTTTATCTTTCAATGTATTTTTTAATTCTAAATAGCGCAACCCCTCACAAATCCAAATTATTACGATACAGGACCAGACGACAGAAAATCCGCAATTCGTTCATATTTTCCAGAAACGTGGCTGTGGGAACTTGTTCCCGTACGGTAAAAATTTTTCTACTTTATTGTAAAACAATTAACTTTTGATAAACATTTTCAGCACAAACGAAACGTTAATATACAGAGAAATGCCACACACCGTGACAAATTGGATTACAAATACTTTATGTGTATCGCACATTCTCGGAGTGGCTTTAGCTGAAAAAACTGAATTATCAGCATATCAACCTTTCTTTTTGGATGTTTTAACACCTTACTCAATGAAACGAGGCGAAATATCATATTTGCAAGTTGTACTTTTCAATTATTTAAATTACAGTTTACCAGTAAGTGTAATTTTCAAGAAAAATTTTGCGATTTAATCTTTTTTCCGTGATAGATTCGTATAACATTAGGAGATTCAGATGGATTTGAACTACCTTCGCGTATGGATGAGCGTAGCGAAGTGTATTGTATATCAGCTCAAGAAAGTAAATCGGTTACGTTTCGTCTTAAAGGTACAAAATTAGGAAAATTTAATATTAACGTCTTGGCCGCAATAGAATCATCCTATCCGAGCGAATGCGGTCCTGACACTTTCATCAGCAAAAGGTAATCATATGTCTTAATTTAATACCACGAGTCACTGTTTTGACAAATTACTTTATTAGAGATATGGTGGTAAAAGAAATCTTGGTGGAAGCAGAAGGATATCCTGTAACTGACGTAAAATCGACACTTTTATGTGTTCATGGTGACGATGTTGCTAAATTTCCTAAAAATTGAAATAAATAAGATTTGTACAATTTTAGACTCAATAAACGGAAATAATGTCAGTTGGAAGTTGAACCTACCGCACAATATAATTTTGGACTCGGAAAAAGCATATTTTACCATAAATGGAGATTTACTTGGACCCACAGTTCATGTAAGTAAATGATTTACAGATTACCAGCATAAGAAGATGAATTTTATATTATTTTAGAATTTAGAAAGATTATTGCTCGTACCTACAGGTTGCGGTGAACAAATAATGGCAATTCTTATGCCAAACCTTTATATTTTAGATTACTTTAAAGCAATAGGAAGATTAACTCCTGGTTTACAACACAGAGCAAGGCGGAATTTAAAAATAGGATATCAAAGAATTCTAGATTACCTTCACGATGACGGATCATTTTCGGCATTTGGTTATCACGATAAATCCGGATCTATGTTTCTCACAGTTTTTGTAGTCAATGCTCTTCAACAGTCCAAAAACTATATTTATGTTGATCAAAATATTTTAAACAAAGCTATCAAATGGATTCTTGACCAACAATTGGAAAACGGATGTTTCGCAACCATTTCGCACGTCTTTCACGATATGGTAATTAAAAGTTTAAATATATTTTAAATATAAGTTTAAATAAATATATTTTATATATTTTATGTATACCTTATCTGGTACATACATGATACAATCTAGCTAAATTTCATTTTTGAAAAAATGCCTTGCATTGTTAATAATGTAAGTATTTCAGGGAGGAACGAGTACCGAAAATAGTACTGCAGCTTTAACGTCTTATGTATTAATCAGTTTACTAGAAGCTGGGATAGAACTAGACGAAAAAGTGAAATCCAATGCAAAGTATTGCATAAGAGGTCATTTTTCACCTGATAAGTACACATTAGCCATTAGTACCTACGCATTATTTCTGGTTGGATGGGAAAGCGAAGCCATTCGCTCGCTACACAAACTTGTGCAAGTAGCAACCCAAGAAGAGAATTTAATGTGGTGGAGTAGTTCTGGTATTTTTAAAATAATATTTTTATGTTACTCTGAATTTTGCAATTATTTATTTAATTCGTAGACGCCACATCAATTAACATCGAAATGACTTCCTATGCCCTAATGGCACTACTACATCATAATACAAGTTCAAATTTGATTTATGCCAATTCTGCCATTCGATGGTTAATAACCCAGCAAGGCCCTAATGGAGGATTCATATCTACCCAAGTATATCTCTGTTCCAAATTATCTTATTATTATGGTAAATAAAATTTCCTTCTAGGACACCGTGACAGCCTTAAGTGCAATTTCTAAATATGCCAAATTGATGAAAATGAATACCGCCGACATTCATGTAAATGTTACGACAGACGATCATGAGTTTGACATTAACATCAACGTTCAAGATCGTCTCAAAGCTCAACAACACAATATTTTGAAGTTGCCAAATAATGTTAATGTTGAAGTTGATGGTGTAGGCTGTATTCTTGCCCAAGTGAGACAAATTTGCGACTAATGCGTTAGAAATTTTGATTAAATGTTTATAGGTACACCTTCAATATAATTTAGCCGAAATAGCAAGTAGTGAGGCTTTCAAATTGGCTATCGATGTAGAACCCGTGTCTGCCATAAATCAATGTTCGGTAGCAATTGTATCACCATGCATAGCTTATTTGGGGCCTGGATTACATTCCAATATGGCTATTTTGGAAGTTACGATGCCTTCAGGTTACGAACCAGATCGAGAATCACTGTTTAAGCTAGTAGAAGAGAGCGATTCAAGTATTAATTCTAATATTGTCGTTATTTTCACACAGTACCACAAATAATGTTTATTTATAGAAGTTAAAAAATTTGAAGAGAACGAAAATCAAGTAATATTGTATTTTACTGAACTCACAAACGAACCAATTTGTTTACCCTTCAATATAAACGAAAATTCTAAAGTCGATGAACGAATTGATGCTATTGTGAAACTGTACGATTATTATAATCCCAAGTTACAAGTTACAACGGTAATTTTACGAGAAATATCTACGAAGAATTTTTATTAATTTTAATTTTTAGACATACAAAGTAAACGTATGCCAGCCAAATAACGTTGCACCTATACCTCAATTAATAATAGGTAAGAAAGAAAGCAAAACATAACGAATTATTAAAGCCAAAATTTTTGTTGTTGTTCATTTGTTTATTTCGGGTACCCTAAAACGGACTATCTCAAGTTCCTACTAACCACTAGTTAAGTTATTTATAAGTTAAGTTATAATTTTCTACCGATTTCGCAGACCTGATGATGGTGTAAGGCGAAACCGGTAGAAAATTAATAAAAATATTATAAAATTATAAATTATCAAAAAATAGATTACAAAAAGGTATGTAAATGCAAAAGAGATATAATGGATGAATTCGCAATGCACCAAAGTCTATAATCCTAAATTTTTACGGCCATTACTAGAGTTTTTATTAAAATTATAAAAATTTTGTATTTGATCTGAACTGATTTTAATCTTGAATCGATTTTCGCATTTAATTCGGAACGTTTTTACAAACGTGGTAAATAAAATATGTAGAATTTTTTCCATTAAATTTACTTTTTATATATTTTCACGAGTTAACAATTTTAATTAATTATTAACTGCATCATAGTTCTATATTTTACATAATATGAAAAAATTCATTTAATTGGTCCAAATAAATATTTTATTTACCTATATTTCGTCAAATCCAATTTATTTAAGACAAATAAATATTGCATTGGTTAAAATAAATTATTTTTTCTTAAACAACTCCAAATTTATTATGCCAATTATGCAAATGTTTGGTGTTTCAGAAAGCGGAGATGTCAGCAATTTTACAAATAAGTGCACTTTTAACATCAATTATTATCAAAATGATACCGTAAATTCCAATTTTAATGATGAAATAAACTGCAATGTAGACAAAATATTGAATAACAGATCAGTGGATAATGAATTGAAAAATATAGTCAATAATCATACTGAATTAAATCCATATTTTGCTAATTTAAGCATTGAATTAGTCACATCCGATGGTAAAGTATAATATTGTTAATATCAATTTAATATCTACTAGTTTAATTTTGTTAAAAGGGTTTGAAGAACTTATTACACAAACATCAATGCCATAGATTCACAAAGATTAAAATTATTATTAAAGACATCGCGCCGTACCTATGTTATACTTTATTATTTATTAATTTATATATTATACACTAGCGCTCAAAAGTAAGTTGGCAAACAGTTATTTTTACAGGAACTTTTTTATATTTCAACATTTTTCTTTCATTTTTGTAATATTATTTTTTAAAGGCTTTTAAATAAAAGGTATAACTCTAACTTTCTATATAATGAAAGAAAAATGGTCAAATTTGAAAAAGTTCTTTTAAAAAAACTGTTTGCCAACTTACTTTTGAGCGCTACTGTATATAAGTATACATATTATTATTATGTAATTCGTTACTACTTACTACTATTTTGTAATGTAAATAATTAAATGCATAAATTTAATTTTTCCAATTAAAACATTTTCCTATTTTATTTATTTCAAGCTTTATATTCATAAAAATATTTCTATCCTGTTTCATGCATGCGAATTCTGACGAAAATGTGTTCTGACGTAACACGATAACCTTCCTATAAACTTGCAAGTAACCAACGTTAAAATTGGTTACTTCCATTCGAGATGGTCCTTTGAAGCTATTGTAAATTTGGCGATAAATTTTAATAGAGGCAAACGACAGGCCATCAAGGTAAAATATACATCTGTGATAGATGCCTGCATTATTTGTACTCGTAAGAAATATTACATAAACACGAAAGTGATTGTGGTGAACTAAATAAATGTAAAGTCAACATGCTTCAGCGTACCGAAGTAGTCAAATTTCGAAATTTTAAAAATCAAGAAAAAGTACCCTTTGTTATTTATATGAATATAGAGAGTATTTTGAAACCGGTTGATAAAAAGTGCCGTATCAATAAATAGTGTAATGTATCAAGAATATGAATCGCATACTGTAGGTTGTAGGATATCATTTTATCATTATTATCGAAGCTATCGCAGTAAAGATTGCGCCAAATGGTTTGCTAAACAGCTTAAACAAATTGTGGAAAATGTTGAACCACCCTAGAATATCCATTTCATTTTTCATTTAAGCATGCAGAGAATAATTTGTACTAAAATGAGGATCTTGAATATTAGCCAATGAAATTGTCACGAAGTTAGCCGCTTTTACACTGCTGAAATTTACGTGTTGTTGACAGATAACATTTAATTTTTCATATTATGTCAGAATGTATAATGTTAAAATTAAATAGTTCCTATGCAGCCTTTCTTTATTTATTTTATCAAAATCGCATTAAAATTGAAATAAATTTGTGAAAATACGTTTTCTAAAATTATTTTGTAAACTTCTACATTAGGCAACACACATTTCTTTAAAATTTCGAATCATTTCCCTATCTGCCTTTGCAGACGACCTGCCACCTACTTACTGCTAATATGAGATCGACTATAGGGTGTATCAACTCCATTTTATTTTTCAAAAATCACTTTTTAATTGATGGTCTGATGAACGGCGTGGTGTGCTAACTTTCTCATCGCTCTCTTATATATCTTTAAACGTTGGCAACCCCTATTTGCGGCGAAATTCGTTGAAAAAATTAATTTTTAAAATTTTAATTAAAGGTACTTGCTGCCATATTTTGATAGGCAACCCCGCAAAACCGTATTTCTCTATCAATAATTATCCACAAAAATTGTATTTTGATTAAAAAGCAGATGAGTGCAGTAATCATACGGTGGGATCTCGGACTATAAGGAACAACTGATAAGAGGCCAACCCTTATCAGTCTTTCTTAAACGAATATAAATAACCCTCACTTGAGGAGGCAGTGCAGTTCACCGGGAAAATTATACTGCGAGAAGTGCTGTTAGTCTGTCCGGACGTAGTTAAATTAAGTGACCGATAGTGCGGTGTTGTGTATGGAAGATTGGGGTCTAGGACTTTTCGGCGCAACCGATTCGGTGTAGCCATTCGGCGCACACCCGATTCGGCGAATCCTCTTTCGGCGCAGGGACATTCGGCGAATCCTCTTTCGGCGCAAAATAAATTTTATTTTGTCAGAATATAAAATTTTTATTTCATTATTTTCTAAGCTCACAATTGTTCAAGATTTTCAAAACAGAGATATTATTGATTATTTGCGTGGACTAGCACATAATTTTGAAATACAAGGCTAAAATTTTTTAATTTATATAAATATTTATATAATTAATAAAAACTAATTTTAATTTAAATAAATTATTTCATGTAATATTATCTATGGTATACTTTATAATTTTATAATATGTTGTTTTACACCTACTCTGATTCCCTCGCAAGGAAGAAGGCAGGAAATACAATTTTGTAGTTTTAAGTAAAACGCCAAAATAGGTTACGTCGAAACTGAGAGAACAAAACCTCTTAAAAATTGGGGTATTATGAAAAGCTTACCGTTTCCTAACTTAACCTTTTAAGGACGGAACTGGTCGAAATATCGACCACTCATAGAACGAGAAAAATGTGATGTTTTTCTACGTAATTTGATATACTGAATAGCCTCGGATCTAGAGGGAACAAGTCGGAGCACTTGCCTATGGCGGCAATACAAAGGAGCGCCAAATTCTAATGTTTGAAGTCACCATTTGTTTGAAAAACCATATTTCCGTATTATTTTGTGTAAAAGCTAAATAAAAAGGTCATCTCGATAAGAGATGCACGAAACATCTTCAAGGTAAATCTAAGGCCGAAAATTGAAATAATTTTTAGTTTCTACCAGCATGTTAGCTTAGCACTTGATTCTTTTGTTCTTGTGGATGAATTCTTACTGTTATAATTATTATTATTTTTTACTCTATTGTCAAAACAATGTGGCGGCGTTGAATGGTGTTTATTTTAGTCCCACAGGTAAACTCATTCTGTATGCCCTATATACTAGGGGTGGCCAACTTCTGTGTACAAATATTCAGCAGTTTCTTCGTGACATACTTTAGGAAAGAAGTACGTGTACTACCGAATACTTTTTGTAATGGTGTCGTTGAAATATTCAACTTTTTGTCACTAGTAACATAAATAGCTATTTATAAATTTTAAAAATAAGGGTATACAAATTTTGGAGCCGAATTAGCAAAAACAATCAATATTTAAATATAACTATAATTTTTAAATAAAATTCTTGAAATGCGATTTTCAAGGTCAAGTATACCTCCGAATTTTTTTTAATAACTTTTTTTTAATTCGTGCATGAAATTACATAGGAAAAAAATTCAAATCGCCAGACTCAATTTTTAACATGGTATTTTCCGTTAAGGACGGAACTGGTCGATATATCGACCAGCAGTTTGGTGGCCACTCTATGTGAGTACCTGATTGGTTTTATCTACAAACTTTATGTAAAAGAAGAGGTAAATTTCAGCCCAATTTTCCCCGTCCTTAAAAGGTTAATACTCAGTCTTATTTTTGTAGACATAAAATTTTGTTTTTTATACTTGAAATAATGTTAACATTGCGTCGGGGATGCACTAAAATTGAGCTATGTGCAAAATATTAATAAATGCCAAAAAAAAATATCGTCACTTCTGCCGCAATACCTCCAATCATCAGCACACCAAATTTTATCTGAATCGGTTATACATTCCCGGAGATATGATGTCATTTTCATTTTTTTTATTGTGGTATCCCTGGCCAAGATTTCTCTGCCAAAACCGTATTTTTACCACTAGAGCCTACAAGACACATGTCCAAAAAGTTTGAATGCCATCGACGTAGAAATGTCGAAAAAAATCGAGGGACAAGGACTTTTTTTAAGTATTCGCAAAAAAAATTAATTATTTTTTTCCATATTGCATTCCAGATTTTTATCGAAGGGTTCCATATGCTGTGAAGTCCTTTAAGGGCAATGTTCCTACATACCGAACTTGGTTGACATCCTTTTAGGGCCAGTTTTTCAATTGTGGGTTAAACTAAGTTCAAGGGTTAACTTACATTTATGACCAATCAGAATAGTCATAAACGCGTTTAAACCAAGTTCAAGAGTTGACTCACAATTGAAAAACTGAAATTTTAACTTTGACAGTTTGTAATTTTTGACAGATGACAGGTAGAAAGTTCATTTCATCTATTCTGGATATAGCTTTTCAAGGTCTTTAAAATAACCTAATCGCAAGACATTTCTTGCGATTTCTTGTCTTTCTTTCTTGTAGTGGCACTCCTGAATGATAGATCGCGACGAAAACCTTATTTTCACTTTTCTACCGTAAACCCTACTACTATACCAAATTTGGTCCTGATTGGTTGGATGGCTCAGAAATAAATCGAGGAACAAAATCTGCCGACCGACCGACACAAAAGTTTATTTTTTATATTTTGCAGATCTTTACGTTTCTGGACACGGTGATCTCAAAAATGTAAAAAAAAAAATTGAAATTTTTTTTCGATTACCATACCTCCAATTTTTCTTGGATGATTAGAGGTAAAAGGATCAAGTATGGAAGAAAATCTCGGAAACTAGATAATATAGAACAAAATTTTGATTAAATCTAATAAATTATAAACGAATAAAAAAGTTAATAAAACGAATTAAAGAACACACAAGAGCATGGCTGAACCAAAGGCCGGAATCCTCAAATTTTGCTAAACACCTATTGGAAAACGGACATTCATTCGGTAGTAGCGATGAAGATTCAAAAGTTTTACACTTGGGAGATAAGAATAGAAAAAAACTGGAAATGATTGAAATACATAAAAATCTAAAACGACCAGAAGAGAAAACCGTCATCAACGAGTGTATCACCGAAATGTATCCGCCCCTGTTGAAGCTGTTGGATACGGGATGATTATTCGCATACGTATAAACAGAACTGGTAAAGACATTTACCTGATAGCCTTGGTATCAATTTTTCTGTACACATTTTAATTTTTAATTTTATTTGTAAGGTTGAAAGTGTAAGAAACCTATTTAAATTGTGAACATGGTGGATTTTCCACTGAAACTATAGTCAATAAATAG
Organism: Cantharis lateralis; assembly: GCA_963170105.1. Taxonomy (NCBI): domain Eukaryota; kingdom Metazoa; phylum Arthropoda; class Insecta; order Coleoptera; family Cantharidae; genus Cantharis; species Cantharis lateralis. The sequence goes on along the minus strand of OY720624.1, from coordinate 55,701,489 downwards.
TATAACCAAGTGGGAAGATTATCTACTTTTTTTACTTACTTATATAATGAAATACCACTACATCTCTGCAGAAACCATTAAAGATATTAAGCAAAAGAAATTTTTTTATAAATAATTAAAATTAAAACCTTAATACATTGTTATAAAATTGTTACATTTGGCGCTTTTATTTAAAAATTTGTAAAATTACATAATCATAGTTTTATTCATATTTAACCAATCATTTAAAGCAGAAGAAGGGTTTAAATATTTCAGCACATATTGTGATATATTTACTGTCGGTTTTTTGTTTGAATGTAAGGCTGAAATTAAAGCAGCCCAAGTTTTTACATTGTAAGGAAAACAATGAACTGCCTTTTGCGCCATTTTTAAAGCTTCACAATAATCTCCAGTAAGGTACAAAGCCATAAACATTACACAATAAACTTCGGAAATGTCCATATTTGTTCTACCTAAGGCTATAGCATTTTTTGCACATTTTAGGATTATATTTAGAAAAGACGGAAGTTCTTTCTGTAATCGTAGTAATGTGACTGATAATGTTAGCCACAATGACGCTTGATTTGGATATCTATGAATCAATTTGCTTAATTCGCTTACCGCAGTGGTGTTTTTACCCTAGGAAAATATGTTTAGTGCAAGTATAAGAATTTTGAGTAAACTCACCTCTAATAAGTGGGTGTAACTAAGCAACACACCATAATGTTTCAAAGATTGTAAATCATCACGAATGCCATTTAATTCATTCAATACTAAATTTGCCATATTTAAATCATTGTGTAGTAATCCCAATGAACATGTTGCATACAGGCCATAAGGAGATGGTGGCTTTAGTTGAATACTGTTTTTTTTTAATTTAAAAATATGTAAATAGATTATATAATAATTAAAATTAAACGTTAAACAGGTTAATAAAACGAAAATAAGATTCAATTGCAAGCTTTCGAGTACTGACGTACTCTTTGTCAAACAGTATGTTCATTTATAAAAAATTACATGGTAACCGATTTTATAACTACCATTTATTTTTATTAACCTGTTTAACGTTTAATTTTAATTATTATATATTTTCACAGGTTACGATATTTAATCTATTAAATAGATTATAGCAAAATATGTTTGTGATTAAGTTATTCTAAAAACCCCTCCGCCTCAACATTGTAATTAATATGAAAATAGTTAAATACCTTTGAAATAAAAGTGTTTTTGCTGCATCAGCACCTTGAAACATGTAAGCCATGGACGCTAAAGCAACTAAGAGATCTGATTGACAGGTTTGTTCTTCCGTTAACCAATGCAAAGACTGTTCGTATATTCCATAAGATTCTTCATATTGTTTATCTGTTTCATAAAAAGGTTATATTATTTTTGCAATTAATGTAACTTATTTACAAAATATTTACTTTTAAATAAAGAAAGTGCCAGCCAACTCCCACTACTAAATGTTGCTTCTTTCACTGTTTTAAATATATCAATAGCTTGGTCATACTTTTGTAATTTGAAAAGCAAACGTCCATAATTAATTTTAACTTTGTCCATATGTTCTTTATCGCATAATCTAATCGCATTCCTAAACGATTGAGACGAATTTAAATTTAATCCCAATCTTTCTTGAAGTAACCCCAACATATTCCAAGCACAAGGGTCGTCGGGATTATTTTCTAAAATATATTGCAATTAACAAGAATAACAAATGAGAAAGTAAACCTATAATATCATAGTAGTACTAAATAGAAAATAAACACCACACGTTGACCCATAAAAACTTGAAATGACCCAATTTACTTTCTTTAAAATTAAAAGTGTTGAAGTTATAATTAAATAAATACATAAGAGAGCATATATAAACGTTTAAGTAAAAGAAAAAGTAAATTAGTCTTATTTTACAAACACATAATGTGGAAACAATTACTAATTGTAGCAGTAACATTTGTGATGGTGTGTAATGCTAACAATAACACAAATCAAGACATTGCAAGAAAAGGTCCATTTAAGTATCATCCTCACGGATTATATCGTAAGTATCAATAAATTTATTTTAAATTTTTTCTGTCGATATAACTAGAAATTTTAGATGGTTTAAGGCATTACTGGATATTTTTGGCGATAAAAGCTAAAATAATATTTTTAATTGGGACATTTATAAGTTTTTGGATATTTGCTGGAAAAGCATTTGCATTTTTATACTACATAAGTAAAAAAGGTAATTTCTTTTAATATTAACAAAATATTTCTTGACAGTTGTCATTCTAGAAAGTTGTAAGTGTGCAGATTTTCATCAGGAAAAATTTGTGCTTCCCGAAGAACCACCTCACTTTGAACACAAATATTCCACTTTAATAAATGCTGGACCATCGCCTGATTATAATGGACAATTTGATAAAACTCCAGGATACTTTTCACCATATGGAGGTTATTCGGGGTACTCTGGTAGAAGCTTAAAGGATTCAATAATATCTAACAAAGATTTTATTAAATACATCATTAATGGGTGGGCAATAAGTGTCCAACCAGATAAATTTATTTAAAACTGTATTGTTTTAGAATTGATGTGACTGATGTTGCGTTTGATACTATGAAACTTAAACCGACGTGCAGAAAACGATTCGTTTGCGAAATAGATCACCAAAGTAAAAAACATGATTTACTTACTTTTGGAATGTATATGTTTAGGTATGAAAACTAGTTAACTATGTAACAAAAATATAATTTGCAAATTTTCAGTGATGTTGGTTTAATGAAGTACAAAACAAACACCACACAAAATTCGATCAACGATTGTTATATTTTAGGACCACACTGTGATAAGTTATTATAAACTTAATTTGTTAATAAATTATTTATATTACTTTAATGTTATTTAATTTACTAAAGTTTTCTATATTTTTCAGTAATAAGGCTCTTATTTATAGAAACTAAAAACTATAGTTTTATGAATGTTTCTAAAACGATGTAAGTTAGAAAAATACAACAAATATTTTGCTTTTTTTTTAATGTGACAGACAGAAAGAAGAAATTATAATAATTCAAAAATTGTTAGAGCAAAATATTTAAGGAATACCATAGTGCAGAAGGGTATAGTTATTCTGTTTGATTTAACGTTTCCATTTTGAAAAATTGTATATTTGCATTTAACAGTAAAATTAGTTGGAAAAAATTTAGAAGATTTATTTTTCTCTGGAAAGTCTGATTGGGTAATGTAGAATTGGAAAATAACATATCAATATAAAAAAAATAAATCCTGTTTGAGAAACAATTTAAGAGAAAAAAACTAATGTGCTAAAAACCAAATTGATCATTTTTGATTGGTATAGTTTGTCTTAAAAGCGGTTTTAAATTTAACACTTCCTTCAAAATTCATTATGAAATTGACCCTTACTATTATTAATTTATAATTACTTAATCAAAATTCAATAAATTCACACAGTTCGTTTAGAATCGAGGTACAGTTGCAGACACTCAAGAATATAAACTTTTTTTAACTTCCTATCCATTTCGTGTTATGATAAAGTTACAAATTAAAATCAAACTTACCAGTATACCAGGTGAGAGCATCACAAGCAACTGGCACTGCATGCATATTCTGAATCGAATATGTAAAGGATTGCGATGGTGTTTTCAGTAATGTAGAACAAACCCAATGACCATAACCAATAGCCCCTTCTTGGTTTGTCCCTAACTGAGTACTGTGTCGAAATAAATCCATCGCTTCATCAACAGCAAAATTCTCGGCGACAAGAGCCTAAATATTGTTAAATATTAAAAAAAATAACTACATAACTTAATAATTCCAAGTTACCTGTCCAACCCAACTATTGATATAATTTGGATCTGCTCTTTGTGCTTGTGTAAAAGCCTCATTGGCCAATTTATAATTTTCACCCAGCAGCATGTACAGGATCCCTAAGTTACACCAAGCAATTGCACTATTATTTTCAACAGTAACAGCTTTTATAAACGAGTGCTGAGCCAGAGCGTAATTTTTTGGTTCTTTTTTAAACGCAACAATGCCCATTAAATTCCAATGTTGCCAATGAGTTGGATTTTCTACAGTGCAGTGTTGAATTACACTAAACGATTTGTTAAATAATTCGTTACGTTCACTACTTTCTGAACATTTTTGTGCATGCGATGCAAAACAAACTGCTAAATCATGATATAGTAAAACATTATTTTGAATACTCAAAGCTTTGCAGTAACATCTTTCCGCCATTTCAAAAAGATGACTTCCTTCTAAGACTGCTTTTCCTTCGCTAGGTTTGCCTTCGGCCAACGATTTTAACACATACAAGCAGCTGTACTTTTCTGGTAAATTTGCAACTAACAAGCAGCTATCTCCAGCTAATTTCCACAAGCAAGATAAATTATTATCTTCTTGAATTGCACTTAAAACAAACATTAAATTTGAAATAAGACTTTAAAAAATGTTTATAAGCTTACATAGTAATTTTGTCAATAGCAAATTGAACAAAATCTTGGGCAAGCCCATGAAGCTGATTTCTCCTGTAATACTTGGCTTGAAGTAAACAATTTTCAGCAAATCCTGTTAGTGCAGGCACATAATGTTTATTATTTTTTAAAATATCTTCATAATCTACTTTCGCTTCAGCAAATTCACCTAAAGCCTAAGAAACGTCAATCTTCTAACTTGTAACACTAGAAAAGATAGATACCTGCTTAATGTTAGCCATTTTCAACAACGGATATAAAGAATTCTCTTTATGTTCTGCAGATTTTTGATAACACCTTAATGCCGAAGTGTATGCTCCTCGAGCCATATAAGCATCAGCTAAACTTTCCCAACAATGGCTAAAATATTTCATTACTCCTGAAATTATTTCATTATCAAAATTGTTATTCACCTGTTATTTACATCATTTCTAACTATAAACCGTAATGTGTCTATTGCGTGATCGTAATCTTCTTGTTCCAAATAATTTAAGCCTAATTGTATCCATGCCCATTTATTTTTCGAGTGCATATTTTTGCCAGTTATATTTTTTAAAAGAGCAATATTAGCATCCTGATAACAAAAGCTCACATATTTAAAATATACAAAAAATTAAGTGCTTACATATTTTTTTTCCATTGTATACAGTCGACTAAGTTCCACTGCAATTTCATCACATTTTGGATTAAGTGCAAATGCCTTTTCATAGCATCGTCTAGCTTTATTTCCGTCATTAAATTTCTCATAATATCGTCCCAAATGTAAAAAATTTAAATAGCAATTTGCATCAAGTTTTGTTGCCTTCAAAAATGGAACCAAACTTTCTGCAAACCGTTTTAAATCCCAATATAAAATTCCAATTTCTAACCACCATTCCGAAAACTTAATATCATCACTTATGAACTCCATTATGTTCAATGCATCTTGAAATAAGCCTTTTTTGTGAAGCAATTGTGCATTTAAAAGTGTAGTCATAAAATCTCCAGTTTCAATTTCTTTCAATTTTAATAACACCTCATGAGCTTCATCATAATTTTCTAAATTTATGTAGCATCGTAGAAGACTTTTGTAGAATATAGAATTTTTAGAATTTTCATTTATAAGCTACAGAAGGTAAAATTTAATTTTCGTTAAATTTATTTTGTAATTTTTTACCTTCTTGCAAATTTCGACTCCTTTCTCCAGATTTTCAATATTTGATTGCCGTGAAAAAGTTTCAGACAACAAAATATTAAGTTGCTTACGCAAATTTGGATTGGAATCTCCTATAGATTGTAAAAGTTTGTCTGCCTTGGATGAAGAATTAACAGCTTCATCGAAATGGTATAATTTTAAATTTAAATTTGTTAAAAGAATCCAGGCATGTAGTAAACCTGGTCGTAATGTAGTAACTAAAATTTACAAATTAAAAAGAGAAGCAAATTCATTATTTTAAATAACAAACCTCGAGTAAGATGCTCTTTAGATTCTACAAAATTGTTGCTTTGATAAAGTAAAACACCTTTAGTAAAAAGTGCCATGCTTGAATCGCTTTGCAAATTTAATAGGGAATTTGAATATTTCTCAATTTTATCAGTAGTAATTAAAAATAAATCGCTACCTTCGATCGTCATTTCGTTAAAAAGTTTACATAACCATTCCAATGCAGTTTTGTCTTCTACATAAATTTCATTCATTTCTTCTGCTTTTTTAAATAATAATTCGTGTTTGTTTTGTTTGTATAAGAGCGTCAAATATTGTAAGTAATATTGCCGTGTTCTAAGTTTAGAATCGTTGAGCATATATAGTAAAGAGTCTTCATACTATTAACAAAATTAAATTTGTAAGTAAATATATTACATAAATAACAATTTTTATGGTAAGTAAGGGTTGAAAGTTGGTGCAAAAATGATTTCTTTTTTTTTTTCGTTACATTTAACAAATCGAATTAATATTCATTTTAATAGTTTAGCTCAACCAGTGTACCACTGAAATCATGATGATGGAATTTGTGTATATCGTGCAAGTAAAATATCCAAGTTTCTCTTTTCACTTTGTAAGTACCATTTCTTGCTCAAACTTTCTGACTTTACTGATGGCTAGGTAAAGAAAAATGTTCACTCTAAATCTAGCCAAAATAATTAAGTATATTTACTTACAACTTCGTATAATTCTGGAACTACTTTTGATAAATTTGCGATTATGGAAACAAGTGATGATCGGACAGTAACAATAACTTTTTTGGAGCAAGTGTCATCTTTCAAGAGATTAATTAAAGAATCGACTACTAATATAACGTTTTCTTGGAGAAGAGTCATAGAAGATATTTTTTCACACACTTCAATTAACTTTTGTTCATTTCTGTAAGAAGTGATTATTTTTTATAGTCACAATGATCAAGAACATAAAAATGTTTACGTACCTTTCAATACCTACAAGTTTAGTATATACCTCAATCAGGTCGTTCTGCGATTCCTCGTTCGTCAATTTCTGATAATAGTTTGCTAAACCATGCCAAGCAAGTACATTTTCTGAATTAATTTTAATGGCTTTCCTAAATGCTTTTGGAACCTGGTCTAAAGATCCAGTTTCTTGAAGTGATATACCCAAAAATACAAGAGCCATATAATTCTCTTTATCATCTCTTAATATTGTCTGTAATATAATATAAATAAATCAGTTTTTGCCTAAAATTTTTACAGGCTTATTTAAAAAACGGAATTCTGAAGCGCAACCTGAAATCCCTTCTTTTCTGCTCTACAACTACTGATAAAATTATTTAAGCACTCTTGATTCTTCTGAATATATTGAAACTGAATTTTTTCCTTGTCCCAAATTGAGAAAACGTGACGTCGTCGTCAATATTCATGACGTATATATTGTTTCAAGATTTACAAACAGTATACCATCTATTCTATCTTTTCTAATCATTTCTTGTTTCTGTTCGATTTATTGCAAAATTTATGTAGATAGTAGTACATACATGACATAATCAATCAGTGCATGAATGAGGGCATTTTTTCCAGATACATTGAAGGTATCGAAGGTGATCCCGATCCATAAGAAAGGAGACGAAAATGAAATAAATAATTATCGACCTATATCGATACTGCCGATACTGTCAAAAGTGTTTGAAAAAATCTTGTATAGACGCTTCGTGGACTTTTTACAAAAAAAGAGAAACCTTCTCTATACAACAATTTGGTTACAAACAAGGGAAAAATACCACTGATGCAATTTTAAAACTAACATCGTCAATATACGAAATGTGGGAAAACAAAATGAAATGCCAAGCGATATTTTATGACCTAAGAAAGGCCTTTGATATGATGGATCATGACATATTCTTAAAAAAAATACAATACTATGGGTTCAGAGGAAATTCGTATGAAATAATTAAATCTTACTTGCAGAATAGAAAGCAAACAGTACTTTGGAACGGACAATTCGGAGGAGAGCGGAAAGTTACTTGTGGGATACCTCAAGGAAGCATTCTGGGTCCCTTTTTTTTCGTCTGGTACATTAACGACCTACCATGTAGTGTAAAAGGTGAGACCGTGTTATACGTGGACGATACTGTATTGATCACGGAAGACAACGCAGAGACAAAAGAAAGAGAAACTGAAGTAGAAAATTGGTTTACATCAAATAAACTGGTATTGAACCAAGAAAAAACGCGAAAAGTAAATTTCACGTCATGCAGAGGAACAAAACCAGAGGATAGAAGTTCGGTGAAATACTTAGGAATTATACTGGATACTCTGCTGAGTTGGAATGAGCACGTTACCGTCTTAATAAATTCCCTCAGTAGAAATATCTTTGTAATCAGAAGAATTAGGGACACAGTTGGGAAAGAAGCAGCCAAGAATGTCTATTGGTCCATGTTTCATGCAAAAATGCTGTACGGTATCTTGGTTTGGGGTAACGCAACACAAATAAAAAAAGTGTTCTTACTACAGAAACGAGCCATTAGAACACTAGAAGGCGTACCCAGTAGAACACACTGTCGACCAATTTTCCGACAATTGAATATTCAAACTCTTCCATCGGCCTACGCTTATGCTAGTGTAATGAGAATAAGAGGTGAAGGTAATATTGAGGAAAATATGGCAAACCACGAACATGATACAAGGAATAAAAAGAAATTAAGATGCAACAGGAATCGCCTCAAATGCACAGATGGATTTAATCTCCAAATACGAATATACAACACATTACCAAACGAAATGAAAGGTCTTCCAATTCTGAAATTCAAAAGGATAGTAAAAGATTACTTCACACAAAGAGCGCTGTACGACGTAGACGAATTTTTTAATTCTTAGGGAGAGATGAAAACCAGCAGTAGCTGATCTCCACCTTTTGGGTTACTACTTGGGTTAATTTTTGTAATTTCCTTTAGTTAAACCTAATAAAGATTATTATTATTATTATTATGAAAATAATGCGCAATTTCAATTTGTATAATATAAATTATAATTAATTACGTATATCGATTGTAAAAGATAATAATAAATTGAAAAAAATATAAAATAATATATATTTTCAGTTTTTGTAGTTGACCTCGAAATTGTAAACAGATAGTAAATACCACTTTAGTATTTGTTGTGCTTTAAATGGCTACCAAATGAACAATGTTTAAAAATCTAATTATTGGTTACTTATTGACATATTTATTCTTTAAGAATGAAACTTCGAGTGAATGCATATGCAGTAGTTATCAAAACCAAACAAAATGTTTAGCGGTTAATTTAAAAGTTATTGAAACAATTTATAATAACGGCAACGCTGTAAGTAAATTTGAAAGAAAATTTAACATACAATTTTTTAATTCGTAATATTAACTCATTAGAAAATTAAAATTTAGAAATAAATCAAATTTGAAATAGATTCTTCTTCACGTGAATAAAAAACATTATGCAAAACGTATGCGATCAACGTAGTCAAAGCTTGACAGAAAAATGTTAATGGGTGATTTCCCGTTATCTTCCCCATAATCTCCAAACCAATTATTGCACCGGAGATTGCAGCAGCCGCAGTTTAACGCTGGGGTTATAAAAAATTTAGAAAAGGAATTTGCTTTAGGTTAAAGATAAATTAAATATAAAATAGATGAGATAACAGTGTTTTTGTATGGTCACTGATTTGGTATACAGGTTCTGGTTTATAGTAGGATGACCAGATTTGTAAAATTTTAAAAATGGGAAAAAATACAATTGAACGGGGGCTACCTCATATTTTTATGAAAATATGATTTTAATGTTTCAATATTATTAATAATCCAACATATTATTCAATATTAATGTTGAAATATTTTGTAATATTTCAATTATTGATCTTGAATACAATAACAAATTAGATGATGCATACGACACAAAAGTTAGTCATCACACTACATACGCATGATTCTTTGCAAAGTTATATGATTTCATTTTGAAGTTACCACGACATGTTGCGAACAACTAATGTGTACATCTAACTTTGACAAACAACTTCAAAAAATATTTTTTTAAATACGATTCTGAATATTTATATTTTCAATTTAAATAAGTTCGTTTTTTATTAGTTTTAATTATTTTAACCTTTGTACGCTAAATTTATTTATTTCTAAGCCACCTGAAGATGTACACATTAGTTGTACGAAACCTGTCGTGGTAACTTCAAAATAAAATCATATAACTTAGCGAAGAAGTACTTTCTTAATATTTATTATAAATAACTTCGCTTACGTAAAATAATTCATTATATATTGTTGTTTTATACTACGTAATAATCTAGTAAACCTAAGTGGAGTCTATAACTAAACTGGGTTTTATACATATTATTTACAACTACACAATTTGTTTATTGGGGAAGAAAATACTAATCTCCTTTTTTTCGTGTAGGAATCTCAAATATTTCCTGAAATCAAATTAGGAAAAGAAAATATTCTACTAGCTAATTCAATAAGATATGAAAACCTAAGCCAGATTAAAATTCTTTGTAATATCACTGCCCTTCAACAAGATGCATTTGTTAATCAAGAACTGTTAAAAGAATTGGATCTCAGCAAAAATTCTATATCGAGCATACCTAATGATTTCTTTGAACCAATGAAACGTTTAGAAACATTAAATATATCGCACAACATTCTACAAAATCCAACACTGGATACCTTTTATGCAGCCGACAAATTAAAAATTCTAGATATGTCCTATAATTCCATATCGCAGATAAAACTTGGTGTAATGGACGAAATAAAAAATTTGGAAGAACTGTATCTACGCAATAACATAATAGTAGATTTAGAATTAGGCATATTTGATGAAATACATAATTTAACTATTTTAGATTTGTCCTACAACAAAATTAAAAATATTACATTAAATCTCTTTGATCAAACACAAAAATTACAACAAATCGATTTTTCTGGGAACGAATTTATAGAAGAAATACCTTTAGGAACATTCGATAATCTTCAAAAAGTTACTCTGTTAAAATTATCTGAATGCAAAATTGAAACTCTTCCGTTAGGTCTTTTTGACGAAACTATAAATCTAATTGAACTCGATTTAAGCAAAAATAAAATACAAAATTTACCAGAAGGTATTTTTGATACTTTAAAAAATTTAAAAAGTATTAATCTAGAAAACTGCAACCTCAATGCACTTTCTGAAGATATGTTTAACGAAAGTCCAAAACTTGAAAAAATTAATTTATCAAATAATAAGTTGCAGAGTTTATCACACGAATTGTTCAAAAATACAAAAGAACTTGTATATTTAAATTTATCTCGCAATGGAATACATCAATTACCTACAGAAATATTTCATACTACTAGTCTGGTAGAAGTAGACATTAGTAACAACTATTTTAATACACTTCAACCTGAACTTCTAAATGTGAAAACCTTAGAAAGAGTCCATGCTCAAGATAACGAAATTAGTTTACTAGGCGAATTAACTTTGGAAGCGACTGCTAATTTTCCATTAAAGTTCCTCGATTTACGAAATAATAAATTAGTGTTTATAGAAAAAGTATGTTTTGATTGGATAAAGCAATTAAAAGGGATGGAAATTTTTGGAAATCCATGGGATTGCAAATGTCTGGAAGAATTGCTAAACGTTTTGAATGAAAAAGACGTAGAATACACATCCGAAGGCTATTACGATGGTGTAACGCCAATATGCGTAGAAGGTCCGAACAATTTTATTTGCCAAGTTGATATTAATAATCTAAATTATTATTATGCTATATATACACTTAATTGAAGAATAAAGCTTCATTGGTACAAAATGAACTTTTTTAATAATATTGCCTCATACCACCAAAATTTACTTCCTTTTCTTTTTCCTCTGTAAATTTCAATTATGTGCCAAAAGCATATAATACTCTTGACATTTATTAGTTCTGGAAGCAGTAAGAATTCGTTCTAACCTGCATAAAAAATCCGAAAATCGATATTAATCAATTAGAATGCAGCAGCGCAGTTAGCCTGGCTGAGATTCAAACATGGAAATCCACATTATTCATGATCTAGAAAGTACATTCTGTACTGCTGACTGAAAGAAATAAACTATAATAAGTATAAGTAAATCCGTAATGCTAAATTTCGAGATAACAATTACTTTTCGAGTCACCGAAATGAACCGTATTTCGAGTCGCTGCTGTTGTTAAATAAATCCAAGTTAGATTAATATTTTTTTCAGTAAATTGATGAGATATCTTCCATTGAACAAGATAAATTGTATTTGGTACCAAGTTATTTACGAAAATTTTACTATTTGTAAACTAACCTTACATATCTTCAGTGCAGTTTGATAATCCTTGTTTCCAATTGCTTCTCGTGCTTTCTTTAAAATATCCTTTGAAGACATTGCACCGTTATATTAAAAAAAATTAAATCAACACAGCGATATCATCCAACTACTCTTTAAAATTCCTTTGAGGTTAGAACCCATCTGTCAAAATTAATCAAAGAGGGTGAATCGTTGCACCTTGCATTCATTTTATTTTAAAAATTAAATAAGCATGGCAACTCCTCCAAGAGAAGCAATTCAAAAACAAATACAACAAGATTGGGCTAACAGGGAATATATTGAGGTGATAACAGTCAGCATTAAAAAAATTACGGACTTTCTCAATTCTTTTGGTAAGTTTAAACAATCACCCACCAATTTTTAATTAATAAAATATTTTAATTTAGATATGTCTTGTCGATCGAAATTGGCTCTTCTAAACGAAAAACTTACAACACTCGAACGTAAAATCGATTATTTGGAGGCTTGTGTAAGTGAATTTTTAAAATAATTATTTAAAAATTATTCAAATGTTTGATTTTACAGGTAACGAAAGGCGAAACTCTAACATAAAACTCTACGATATTTAAGTGGCCAAAATTTTTTATAAGGATTTGAAAATTTGGTGATATTTATTTTTTTTAAGCGTAATTTTAGTTTTAAGGTTAACTTTATTGTCAAGTTCATCAATTCTTGGTGCAAATATTTCAACGTTTTATTATGTTTTCTTTGTTAAAATTGAATGTACCATTGATTGTTGGGAGGCGATACATTTGGGGACATTTAAACATGGTTTTTAATTCTGTTGATGAAGAGCGTCGTCAATTGTTGGGACCCGATAGAACTTGTGCCGAATGGGTTCTACGCAATGGGGGCCAAGTAATGTGGACAAATTCGGTGGAATACTTTTCAGATTATAATAGTCTTCCTTCTGAAGAGGAGAAAGTACAACAATACGTTAAAGAAATTAATGGGACCGAATCAAGTATAAGTCATTTTGGTTTTCCCCATTTAATTGGATGCAATTATATCGAAAAGATTATTTTGCACAAATGCTCATATATCGACGATAAAGCTTTCCCATTACTTCAACCCATAAAATCAACTTTAAAACATCTCCAAGTGTCAGAATGTGGAAACGTTAGTGAAGTAGGATTAAATTCATTAATTGATCTCCAGTTGCAGACATTGGTTTTGTTCGATTTGTCAAATGTTAAAAATAAAGAAAGTGTATTAAAAACTTTAAAACACCATTTGCCTAAATGTAACATAACTTTTAAATAAATTAATAAAACTTTTAATTAACCTTATGGAGATTTTTCCTCGTAAAATCGTTTCCCTAATCAAATAATAGTTGCTGTAATTCACATTATCCTAATGTGTGAAAGACAAAAAATACAAATTGATAAATAAGTGACGTAACAGTTGTAAATACCCCTCTCAGATAGTTGTGAGGTCATCTTAGGTCACAGCGATATTATCCTCCAAAGACTACCATAATCTCATTGATGTGCAATGAATTATTTAAATTTAATATTTCTAGTATTCCTCACACAATTTAATATTTATTTTGCGGAAATTTGTAGACTAAGTAATAATCATAAAAATTATACTTGTTATGGGTTTAGGTTGAACCAATTGACGGTATCAAGAAGAACTAAGGTATGTCATGTTTGAAATTATTTTTTATTAATAATAAGTGCTCGACATCGGTTAGGGGTATCCATAAATACGGCGAGCATGCAAGGAGTTCAGACCTGATCTGAGCGACTTTTTGCATAATTATCACAAAAAAATCATAAGCAATATTTTTGCATTTTTGTTTCTGCTTAAAGTCTGAACCAAATGGAATTTTTCAACAACATATTTTATAGCAAAACTGAAAGACTTGGTCATTGGAATAATGAGAAAAATTTTATCCTTCCTTCACTTTTTTTTAAGTCATCTAAACAGTTCTGTTATAGAAGAATTTTTGCAACTTTTTTTAAAGAAATTCCGGGATTTCTAAGAAATTTTGCAAGAATTTCAACCATTATTATACCATAATGTGGTATAAAAATAATAATATTATTTTTAGAATATTTACTCCTCGGTTTAACACATTTAACTAAATCAATATAATTATTATAATAATTGAACGAGCCACTTACAAAGAATAATCATCTGTAGTAGTTTGATCAAGGTTACACGATTAAGATGGGCACGGATAGTGGTATTTTACAATATTAAATGGCTTTCTTGTTTTAGATATTTTCCTCTAATCATTGTAAGCTTGATTGAGCAGGTGGTTTAATATTAAAAGTTACTCATAAGTTAAAAATTTATTTTCAAAAATAAAGCAACTATTTATAAAATTTTAGTCTCTTAACTCTTTTAAATTATATTTCAATACTGACAAACAATTTCCAATTATTATTACTAAATATTTGTATGTTATAAACCTGTATCCATAATTTTAGAAATTTCCATACCTAAAAATGAACAATATTAAAGAAATTTTAACAGCAGTTTGTAAAAATCTAATTTTACATGAATAATTTTCTTGTAGTTGGAAATATTGAAAGCCAAAATTTATAACTGCAAAACAACTTCAGTTCCTGCAAATGCCTTACAATTCCCAAACTTGCAGCATCTCACACTATCATGTAATATCAGCACGATAGATGAAAACTCCTTTGGTAACTTAAATCAACTTGTGGAACTAAACCTAAGTCACAATGCTGTATCCATGTTACCCAACAATATGTTCGGATCTTTGGCAAGTCTACAATCTCTCAATTTATCCAGTAACATTTTTGAAGAACTTACAGAGACAATGTTTGACAGATTAAATAATTTGAAGGAACTAATTATTTCCAATAACTTAATCTCCAGATTAAATATAAATACATTTAAGAAAGTAAAGTATCTACAGAAATTGTATTTGAACAACAACAAAATTTCGATTTTACCTGGAGTAATTTTTAACAAACTGACTAAATTAATATATCTCGATTTATCTTCCAATAAAATTCAAGTTTTGGGAGAAATATTTCTACAAAATAATAACTTAATCTATTTAAATGTATCTCACAACAAAATTCGACAACTTCCTGCTTTAGCTTTCCAAACTATAAATTTACAAGTTTTAGATTTATCCTATAACGAGTTGGAAGCATTTTATTCATATGCTATAAAATTAGAGACACTTTGTGAGTTTTATTTGGAAAATAACAAATTGTCGCTATTCGAAGTTAGTGGGCTTGGCGAAAAACAAATTTCTCTCAATATACTAGATTTGAGAAACAATCGATTGGTATTTTAAGAAAATGATTTGATTAGATCGGCTACAAATCTAGTTATGCTGAAAGTTGAAGGGAATCCATTAGATTGCAACTGTTTAGAAGAAATACGATATTTAAATAATAATTTTTCGTTAGATTTGGATAACTTGGACGTGGACATACCTAGGTGTGTCTCGAGCACCGTTGCAGGATGCAATGTAGACGTAAATAACCTTAATAGTTACTATGAAATATTTCGAGAACACCTGGATAGCAGATAACTTCAAGAACATGTTCTAAAAGATATCTTGAACTAACTTGGAAATTATAAATTTATTGTTGTGATACAAAACAACTAATTTTAATTAAAATACCTATGTACTTTGAATTGCAATAAAAAGTGAGCTGAACGTATCGTAATCTTTTTTATTCATTTAACAAAATTAATAAATCATAAAATAATTTACAAAAAATGTTCAATGTAACATTCTATAAAAATATATAGTCAGGTTGATGAAATTACAAAACTAAAGTTCAAAATAATAATTACAAACAAATTCACTCATAAAATGTATCATCATCCATCTAATTTACCTTTAA
This sequence comes from Cantharis lateralis, assembly GCA_963170105.1. Classification (NCBI taxonomy): domain Eukaryota; kingdom Metazoa; phylum Arthropoda; class Insecta; order Coleoptera; family Cantharidae; genus Cantharis; species Cantharis lateralis. Next base: position 55,685,422 of record OY720624.1, on the reverse strand, counting down.
TACTTGAAGGTGGCGAATTATTGGCACTCAACTCACCTGATTCTAATTGTTTCAATAATCTAAATAAAGCTGCAGCTTCTCGTATCCTACTAAATTCGATGCAAAATGCCTGAACTTCAATAAATAACTCCTGCAAAAAAAAATTATCACAGTCTTAAAAGAAAATTTATCTTATTACAAACCTGAACATTGATAATTTTATTCCGAATTAAAGATTGTAAAAATACACAAACCAATCTTACCAGCCTGTTTTGCATGTACCTATCTTTGATAGTTTCACAGGTTGATATACAATTGGATATGTATAAATGTACAAATTCTGTAGGTAAATCCACAGTGGTCGTCAGCCTATTAACTACTTCCATTGAATGAAGAGACATTTCCATATTGACCAATACCGTAAAATATTCCGTAATTTGTTTAGATTGCATTAACTTTAATAAAACTTCTATAGCAATTAATGGATTATTTTCTACCAATTCTGGAAGCTAAAATGAAATTGAGAATATGTTTGATAAAATTTTAATGGCTCACTTTGGAAGGAGTCAAACCGATGTGGTACACCAATTTAGAGTCATTTTCAAGTTCACTGAGTAATTGTTGCTGATTAGGTATTGTGAGAGCATGTTTGTATGCCCTAGCCATAAGTTGTCTTGCTTCTTGTCCTACAGCGTTTGGAACACACATTGTGACATCATAGGCCACTGTATGTTCTTTTGGAGTAGTTGAATTCAACCATACTGGCTAAAAATTAAATATATGTAATACCAGTTTACTAAATACCTATTCATCTTACTTCGTCCATACTGTTTAGTAACGGAGGAGCTAAGGTTAAAAATTCTGGTTTATAAACAGTAAAAAGGTTATCTGTTGTTAATAAATTTTTAATCACGTCATCTTCTTTGTCTGGTTCAGTATCATAACTAAAACAAATTTAATTAATGAATGGTTTTCTTCAATTACGTGTAGTTGTAATCAGAGCTGGTATAAATAATCCAAATGTTTAAATAGTAAAACAAATAATTTATCCATTATCGTCACATAATGACCAAGATTTTGAATAACGTAACAATGATTCACTACAAATGTAGTGAATATTTAATAATAATAAAATAAAGGTCAGGAATGCTTCGTTGGTTGAGGTAGTGTGTCCTGGTGATATTTATCAAAATATGGATTTTAAATTTAAATATTTCAATATCAAAAAAGAATTCCCATTTCTGGTTTTAATGAAAAATTGCAAATTATCCAACCTGTTGGTTTGTTTTTCTGGTAGAGATAATACACCAGGAATTGCAGATCTACAAGTACGTGGCAACTGAGACAGATTTTCTGCTACTGTTAATTGAAGAGCCGATAAATCTACATTTGTTGGACCGACCACATCAGAGTTGACAATTTGTGTAGCAGTCTTTTTCAACAGCTGTTGAATAAAAGATATTTTACAAAATTTCAAAAAGTGCTTATAGTTTCTTACACTATCTTTAGGCACATCTGCTAGTAATTGAGCTATAAAATTTTTTTCGGGAGCAGATAATTTCGGTAACTGTCCAGGATATTCTAATAAAGGTGCACCTACATTATTTTGTTGCTCTGGTGGATGCTAAAAATAATAAATAATTATATAACACCTATCCATTTAAGCTTAGAAGATTTCCTACCAACAGCTGTATAAATACATTTGAAAACGGTGTATTTGCTATTGGTTCCCCCCGATACAATTCATGTAATAAAGTAATAGCTGCAAGTCGTTGTTCAGCATCTTCAAGTAAATTTTGTTGTAAAAGTGTAACTATACATAAACCCACTAAAATAAAAATGTTATAACAAAATATCAAATTAGGAAACTTCCCACCTTGAAAGTACTGATCGCTCTCAAACTTTTTGTGAAGATCGTTCGAAAGAGCTTCTAATGTTTGCGTTTTTACGTTATTTTCGTTTAGTAAGCTAAAATACAGAATATAAGTTCTTAGATATTGTAATTGTTAAGTCCTTACTTACTTTAATACAGTTAAACATTGAGGAATGTTCAGTGTCATTGCCATTACTCGCTTGGTGAAACAACGTCGGGATATTTTGATAATATTTACCGATATTAATTAATCTTGAAAACCGTTTAATTTCACCAGTTTTAAAGATTTATAATAAGAAAATAACGAAAATAACAGACGATTATAATTGAATTATAACCGCACTTTTAGTAAAAGCTACATCTGTTGCTTATTTAAACAACTTTCTATCATATTCAAATTAGTTTGTGGGTCATTCACATTCACATCACATCATTTCCAGTGGCGGTTTTTAAGAACAGGCAGTTTAGGTTCAGCTATTATAAAAAAAAATTAATATTTTTTGTGTACAATTTTAAATTGGGCAGGCGGAAGGTAATTTTATGCCATGAAAAATGTTGAAACTTGGTTAATTATAATTTTATGGTTTTAAGAACTAGTCGTGAGTTTCATTCGATCTTATTTTATTCTACACAGAATTGTAATATTAGGGATTTTAATTTTAGTTGTTTGATAAAATTTTACGTTATACGGTTATACTATAAAAAAGTGGATATTTGGCTAATATTTGCGTTGTTGCTAAGGTCAAGGGAGGGGTTTGAACCCCCCAAACCCCCCCTATATACGCCCGTGGTTACTGGTAAAAATACGCCCCAATACCAAAGAATATAATAAGTGACTCACATAAGAACTCGGGCAGTCCTATGTTAACAATGTAAATTGACCATTTTGAATCCTTTTTTTGTCATATTAAAATCGATTTTACAGCAAAACATTTTCGACATTTTTTGTAGGAAATTTAATTGTTTTCAATTTTGTATCGCGCCGTTTCTGACTGAGAGCGACTTAAACACGACTCTGTAAAATGCAAAAAATATTGTCGTCTATATCTCGGAAACGATGCAACGAAATAAAAAAATGAATAGGTATCTCTTTCTTGTAAATTTCATTTTCTACATTTTTGTTCATATACATTTTTGTATTTTATCGAACTGTTTCCGAGATATGGACGACAATATTTTTTGCATTTTACAGAGTCGTGTTTAAGACGCTCTCAGTCAGAAACGGCGCGACAAAATGGAACAATGTATAGAAACAAAATTGAAGATAATGAAATTTTCAACAAAAAGTGTCTAAAATGTTTTGCTGTAAAATCGATTTTAATATGACAAAAAACGGATTCAAAATGGTCAATTTACATTGTTAACATAGGACTGCCCGAGTTCTTATGTGAGTCACTGTATATTCTTTGCCAATACGTGATTCGAAAACAGTTTTCCGCGTAAATTTGACAGTTGCAACTGCGCAATTTTAAATAATTTGATTCTGTGATTTTGATAAATTGTTTTTCGGTTAGTGATGATTGTATTATTGATTTTTAAAATATGCTTGAGCTACAGATTTATAATCTAGATGATGTTAATGTCCTCGTAGCAAATTTAACAAAAGGGGAATACGTATTTGGCCGTGGGTCACTTTTAAAGGTATTTATAGGTTATAAAAATATTATCGAAAGTTGTTTGCAGGAATTTGAATTAATATCAATTGTTTTAAGTGTGAAGATCGCCTAGTATCTCGTAACCACGGCGTTCTAAGAGTCCAACAGGATAGTATTACTATAACTTCGGTAAAAATATTTGCAATGATATATTTAATTCCTTTGTAATAATGTTTTCAAGTTTTTTTTTTCAAGATTCATCAAAATCCATGTTTTTTTCAATCGTCTGATAGTACGACAATAACGATTTTACCAAAAAATAGTCCGATACATGTCAATGATGGTGACAAATTTGCACTGTTGGCCGATAAATTTTGGTTTAAAGTACGAGTTGTGAATTCTACATTACCAGAGGATAGGGATGGTAACGTAGTAATTGTTACAATTTTTCTGATACTAATCTGAACTTTTCTTTAGACTCATCAATAATGGAAGAAGCGATCAATTCTAAACGAAAACCTGAAGATGAGGGCCATTCAAGTTCGAAAAGATCAAAATTGCAAAATGATCAAAACTTTTCTTTTAGTGATAGTTCTAATGATTCGGTAGATTTTTTAAAGTTGGATCAAAATTGTGTTAAAATTAGTAACATACTTGAAAGTACCAATGTGTTAAGTAATTCTGGTGCCGGGGACAATTCTAACAATTCTGTTGACTTTTTAAAATTAAGCGATACTAATAATGGTGACCAATCGATTGCAGATAAAGAAAATACTGTTGATTTTACGAACAATGTAGAATCTTGCAGTACAAACAATTCAATTAATTTTTCATCGAACAATAAAAGTATAGAAAATGCAGAATCAAGAAACATACAAGGCACAGATGGAACACAATCAAGAACTTCAAATGATATTTTGAAAGTTGAAGCCGAGAACTTACAAGCAATGGAAAACGTTCTATCTGATTTGGTCAACAGTAATAAAAGATCAGTGATTAAAAGTGAAGAACCAAATGCAGCTACTGTTTCAAGCAATGTTTTTGATATAAAAGTGAAAACCGAGGATCAAATTCAACCAAAGAAGGAAGTTCTATCAGATTCAGAAGACGAACAAAATTTGATTCATAAGCCGACAATGAACACAGCAAGTGGAAGTGGCGAAGTTGTACCAAAAAGGGAGATTTTATCAGATTCGGAAAATGAATCTATTGAAACTAAAAAAAAGGTTAACATTACCAAGATAAAAAAACAATCAAATGAAGATCATCGTACAAAGTTAAAGGCTATGCTGGATAGCTCTGATGAAGAGGAAGTAGGAGTGGAGGTAAATGAGATTACTGCAATTGTAAAGAATGAAATTGATGACCAGCAGCAGTCGGATGACGTAAATAAAAACCAAAATACTGACACAAATTGTGCTACCACAAGTGGCACCAATGATAGAATATTCCGTGAACGTTGTTGGTATGGTGCATCTTGTTTCAGGTATATAAACTTTTAATTTAGTTTGTTTCACAAAAATGCGTATTATTTTTTATACATTCAGAAAAAATTCCCAGCATTTAAGGCAGTTGAGTCATCCAGGTGATTCAGATTATGAAACCGATCCAGGTGATGAACGCCCATTATGTGTTTATGGGGGATCTTGCTATAGACGAAATCCAGATCATCGAAAAGAATACAGGCATCCAAAAGGTATTAAGAGACCATTATTGCCCAAGCAAAATTGAATATGCACAGTGCATAATTATATTTTATGAAGTATTTCAATGCACTTTCATTTGTATGTTTTTGTGTATGGTTCTCTCTTCTTTATTTGTTCTTAAATTATTACTACATGACAATTTATGTAACTCAAGTTTTCAGTTTTTCAACAAGCCTTACAGAAATCTCCGTTGAAATTTCTCTATCTATTTCATTTCTTGGTTGCCTACTTTTGTCCATAAATAACTTTGAAATTACATTGTTTTTTAATCTCTAGCTTGCCAAGTTTAATTTGCACAGCATCTTAGGTGTTTATTCTCTTCCCAGTTGGTAAGCCAGGGACATGAGTATCTACTATTGTCATGACGTCACAGGAAAAATTATTTTGAATTGCCAGATTGTGTATTACTTTGTGACTTTGCCATGTTTTCTACTGCAGATTTGTTAATTTCATTTTTCAAAAAGAATTGACAAAAGATACAATAGTAATTTAACTTTTATGTATTATATTGAATTATTTTCGTTTAATTTTATAGTTACTCTCTGACACTTTTTATTTTATGCAACTATTGTAGCTATTCTGTTTTGTTTCTGTGAGCATGATATCATTAATTGATTCATTACAAGCAGTTTACTAGCTTTAGAGGGTAGCATTATTTTTGACTTGATAGATTTGCTGAATGTTGCAAGTCAGAGGCACCTAGAGTAGGGTGTGATTCTTCTTCATAACACGGAAGTGTTAGGTAGCGAGAAGTTCTAAAACATTTCTGGTTTATAATTATTACGATTCATTTATTTTTAAATGCTTTTTAAATTACATTTTAATTATTTGTTTGCAAAAGAAACATGGAACCATAAAATAATTATATATTATATTATAAAATAATTTGTATTTCTTTTTTGTTATTTTAAATTAAAATATATTTAAATTTTTAAGTATTTTTATTCCTAGTACTAAAAACTATTACTTTGACAATGACACAAAATTTAGCAGTTCTTCATCATGCTCAATAACTTACGTATTTAAGATGAAAAATTAATTTCTTAACTGAAATAAAAATACTTAAATTTTATATTTTGTCTTTAGCTAAGAACGACAATAATGCTACAAAGAAGACTCCTATAAACAAGAGAAGAGCTCCCGCTAAAAAGTACAATGAGTCGTCAGAGGATGATTACGATTTACAGGATCCATTTATAGGTGATAGTGGCAGTGAATTTGATGTAGACTCAGTAAGTGAAGACACAACCGATACCGACTTTAGTGATGGAGCTGAAGAAGAAACTAAACGTTTGGTTAAAGAGTCGAAACGATTTTTAAAGAAAAATAATAAAGCCAGTTAAGAATTGCATTTGTTTTTAAGGTTTCTATAGTAATTATTTCAAACCATGAAATCTCCGAGGCCTATACTATGGCATGTATAATACAGGTACAATTCACATAAATCTGGCTTTTAGATTAGATCATGAACTGTAATTTTATCAAGTTGCACTTGCAAACAGATTATATTTTCATATATTATTATTGTTTAAAATAAATTTTCAAATGATTATTATTGAGTTATTCTTTTTGTTAATTTAAATATTTATGCAAAACTGGCCAAGTTTTTATATAAAAAGAACGGATTTGGAGAAACAAAAATTTTGTTTTAAAAATCCGCGACTTTATATTTGGCGGCGAAGTCATCCGAACTTCTGCGCAGAGGATTTTGCAGGGTTGTATTTTGGTAATATTTTTTAGTGAAATACTTGAGCGTGGTTTTAGTTCGTAATTTAAATATTCTTTTTCTTTATTATAATCACTTTTCTTATCGTTATTTATATCTTATCTTACGCACCTACTCCAATTTTATTTTTATTCAAAACCGAAGTTTGTTGCAATTTTATCCCAACAAATTATCGGAATACGGACCCCACGCGAAGGTGATGATGGTTCTAACGGTTTGGATTTTGGAACCATAATAGTGTGTTGTATTTGTGTAAAAATTATATAAAACCAAATTTAATGCTATTCGATAAATGACTGAAAATAAAAAATGGATTACAATATCCTAATTAACTGCGGCATTAAAAAAATTTTAATTTATGATATCGTTAAAAGTAGTTAGTAACTGCTGACAAATTAATTTCCCTGCTTCGGTTACCATTTCCTTGACGTCATCAAAGATGTCCGGTAAGTTGTTACTAAAATTTTCGAAAATATAAGCCGATTGTTATTTTCGTAATCCGATTATTTTAGATTTGTTCGCAAAGATTAATTGTACATATTGCCAAGAGGAAATAAATGGATTAAGGGTGCAATGTTGTGTTTGTGTAGATTTCGATATATGCTTACAGGTAAGGGCTTGGATTTGACTGATGTCAAAATTTTGTCAGAATCCGCGCTTATTTTTAAATTTTTTGTTTTTAGTGTTTCGCGAGTGGAGCTGAAATAGGCCCACATAAAAATAATCACTCGTATAAATTTGTGGTAAGTCTTATTCCTATTTGAGAATTTATGTCTATTCTGAATGTTATATTATTTTTTAAAACTTTGATTTTAGGACCACTGTGCTGTTAGTATATTTGGAGGAAGGGGAAGTTGGACAGGAAGAGAAGAACTCCAATTATTGGAGTCGATGGAATTATATGGTTTTGGGAATTGGGATTTTGTTAGTAAACAGATTGAAACCAGAACACCCGAAGGTACATTTTTATTACCTTGTTATTTACTTTTTAATTTTATGTTGACGATTTTAGAGGTGAAAGATGAATATATAAGTAGGTATTTGGAAGGAAATATTGGAAAAGCTACGTGGGCAGAGGTGGTGGATCGCACTCCAACGATAACAGATCAAACATCCGAAGATCATGGTCCACTGTCTCCTACTGTTGTATCTAGATTACCCCCCTTAGATGCTACTCCGGAAGAAGCACGACAATTGGGGTATATGTCGCACAGAGATGATTACGAGAGGGTAATAAATTGATAAAATAATTAAATTTTAATGTTGTCCTGTAACTTGTCTTATAGGAATATGACATGGCAGCCGAGCAGTTAGTAACCTCTTTGCAATTAAATGTGCTTGAAGACAGTAATACAGAGATTGCATTAAAGCTAGCACAAGTTGATATGTATACAAGAAGATTAAGAGAAAGGGCTCGACGTAAAAGATTAGTTAGAGATTACCAGTTAGTTGCCAAATTCTTTAGTAGCCAACGGAGAGATTTCAAAAAGTCTTATACCAAAGAACAAAGGTAAATTTTGAAATTTTGATTGGCAAGCAAAATAATTTTGTTTTATTTAGGGACCTACGGGATAAAATGAGAGCATTTTGTCAATTTTTAACAGCAGGCGAACACGAAAGATTAGTTTCAAGTTTGGAAAGAGAACGAGAGTTGAGGTTTCGAATATCCGAATTACTGAGATATCGAAGTCTTGGTTTGACAACTCAAGAAGAGGCCATACACTTTGAACAACATGCTGCTTTTCAAAGACAACAACAAATTAAACAGAATAAGGCTGTAAGTTTTAGTACTCAATTTTATTGATACATTTCATGACTGAGTTTATTTGGTACTTTGGGATTTAATAAGAATTTTTCATCAAGGCCGTAGCTGAATAACATTTGCAAATCTAATGCCACATGTATTAAGTTAATACATGGAACAATTATCTACTATTAAGAAAATAAATTAAAATTTTTGAAAATAATTCAACTTTTTTTAAGAGCTTTAATAAATTTGTTTATATGTTTAAAAGGTATGAATTATTTTTGAAAGATTGATGGAATATTTTTAATGTCGGCAATTGCTTTTGTAAGACTAACATCTAACTAATGTAAGTTACTTGCACTAAAAATTCATGAAATGCAGGACCGATTTGCCATTTTATACAGTTACGGTGGTCAAATGCTTAATTTAAACAATTTTTAAAATTTTATTAATGCAATGTAGAACAAACCTACTCAATCATGCACTTTTTCTGTTTCCTTTCAATAACTCTTTGTTTCTTCATTATCATTGTTCATATCATCATACAGGCTAAAGTTAACAGAAAAACTCATGTGAACAGATCACACAGATTGTATCAGTTTGCATTTCACTTAGGGCAGCAGTGGCTTCGCAGTATCAACAATACAGGAAAACGTACCAAAAGAAGGGTAAGTTTTATTTTTTTATCCATATTTCAATTACTTAAATTATTTAACTTTTATTAAAACTTTTTTGAATTGGTTGAATAAGGACTCGAAGAATTTCATTCAAACAAACGGATACATAAACGTTTTTAAAATGATTTAAGTTTCTTTTGGTTAATAAAATAAACAAGTCTCTTAAGAAGTTGAAAATTAAATGAGATGTATTGTGAAATCTTTTTGTTTTCAAATTTTTAGAAAAAGCGAAAGCGAGAAATATTTGTTAGAAGGAAGGTGCACGTGGCTTCTCGAAAACGAATTCGAGAACAATTACTGCAACAACAACAACAGCAACTCCAGCAACCACAGTCTGGATAACATAATTCAACCTCCATTGTCTACTATGCCGCATGGAAATTTGTTATCTCAGAATGAAATACAAGTAATACAATTTTGGTTGAAAAATTCCTCGATTTTAATTTATTTTTTCAGCTTTGCTCATCATTAAATTTAGAACCAATACAATATACCACTTTAAAAACACATATTATCCAGGTACGTTTGTTTAATTTTGTCTTATCAATTTTGTATAACCATTATTTTATATTTTAGGATAATTTAATTTCTAGTACTAAACCTAAGTCGATAGAGTCGGATTCAAATGAAATAGGAATACGCGATGCAATTACTCAATACTTACGTATAAGTGGTTGGCTACCAGTTGCTATTTGATCTCATTAGGAATAAATGTTTTGAACCGAAGCGTGAATTAATTTTATTTTAGAATATTTTAAATATTAGACTAGCAGTTTTATTTTATTTGCTTCAAGAGTGAAATAAAACCTGCAATTTTGTTATTTTATTAATTTTTTATTTTCTGAAAAAGTTGTATTTCAGTCTTAATTGTACATTAAGTTTTAGGTAAATTAAATTAAATTTAAAAAGATATTTTATGATATTAGGTAATAAAAAGATATTGTGAATTTCGCATTTAGCTTTAAAATGTTTAAAGTCAAACTGTATATATTATGTTTTAATATGAATCGTATTCATCATCCTCCTATGGACGGCTATGTTGTTACAGCGAAAGAATGCTTGAGATATTAGACTGTGTACATGTCAGTACAAAATAAACATGTGTACCTCTTTAACCTGATTTTTTTAAATTATTACCTATAGTAATGTCTATAAACACTGGAGATGGTAGAATAAATTGCCACTTGTTTCAAGGAATTGTTGGGATTTCCAAAGTAATTGGCAAACATTTAAATGCAAGAACAGTAGTGATTTCACTTGCAACAATAGCATCAGGATTATAGATAAAGATGTTACTATACTAATTAACCTGATTATGCATTTTTAAAGAACGCGTATAACGGGAAGAATTGTAGGAATATACTTAACATTTGAACTTATATTATTTCTTATAAAATTTTGTTACATAGAGTTGTGTGGAATCCTAACCTAGTGTTTGGATTAATTTTTAAAAATACTAGGGTTATAAATTATAATGCTTGGAATGTTTTTGATAAGTGTCCAGTTAATATTATAGAAAAAAGTACAAAGAGCGCAGAACGATTGCGCTGATGAAAGGAAACAAGTAAAAAGGAAAGTAGCATTTTAATGTGTTTAAGTTTTAGCTCCAATCAACTAAAAAAATTGGAGGTATAGTAATCGAAAAAAAGGTTTCAATTTTTTTTTACATTTTCGAGATCATCGTGTTCAGAAACGTAAAGATCTGCTAAAATATAATATAAATTTCTGTGTCGGTCTGTCTGTGCATGGTCAGATTTTTTCCTTTGATTTATTCCTGGACCATCCAACGTCCAACCAATCACGACCAAATTTAGGCAATAGGGTTTACATTTGAAAGGTGAAAATAAGGTTTTCGTCGTAATGACGAGTCTGTCAAACTGGAGTGCCGCTGCAAGGAAATAATGCAAGATTTTTAAAAACGATTTTGTTTTGTGATAGGAGATAGGTTCCTTTAAAGACCTTGAATATCTGTCATCTGTCAAAAATTACAAGCTGTCAAAGTTGAAACTTCAAGAGTGAATAACTCATTGAAGAGTAGGGAGGAAGGAGCATTTAGAATATTTTTGCGAGTCAAATCGAATCTGATGGCGGCTGCTTAAATGTATTTCCAGTGGCGTTACATAAAATATGAGCGTTCCTGATGGTTCCACAAGCAACAAATTAACCATTTTAGACAATTTTAATCGAATCTCAATATGGCGAACACCCACTCCTTTTGACTTTGGAAGTACTGAAGGGATCTCAACCAAGTCCAAAATTAAAATATTAAAAATTATACTAGTTAAATAAACTATAATAAAACAATAAAAGAGAGTTTTAATATTTCGCAGACTTTTCGTCTGCTTATATTATATTTTCGGTTAATAAAAAGGAAATTGAGCTAGATTCACCTAGCTATTCACATCTGAAAAATATGGTTTATAATACAAATTAGGTGAATCCAGCTCATTTTCCTTTTAACACCTTAACCGTAAATATTTTAATTTTGAACTTAGGAAGTTTTGGAATAACGCTCTTCAATTACATTCTTTCGCTATGATTGTGTGATAAAACATATTGTCCTAATGAGTAATATAAACTGACTTCTTTTGTTGGTGAAAGAATGCTTAAATGAAAATCTCTTTTCAAATTTAATTTAAGAAGTCACACAAGGCTGCAATACAGTGGACTTCAAACCGGCAGTGTCAGAGTTTTTCTTAATTATTTGATTTTCAAAATTCATTAAAGCACCTAACATTTCTTAAGAGAGTTCTTGATTGTCATGGAAAGTCATATTTCCAATCTACATTTTTTCATTTTAATTTTTTTTAACGTTTCCTTGGCTAATCTTGACATTTTCATTTGTTTTGAATAAAATTTCTTGTTTCATTTTGTATTTTTGTTTTTATCAAAATCGAAAATAATGTAACAAACCGCCTTCAATATTTTTATTAAAATATATTACGAGTCTAATGAAATATCTAAATGATGTACATGTTATATTAAGCTGCAAAAATAATAATGATTTCACATGTTACGAATTAATCCTACCAATATTTTACGAATCAACCTCGTACATTGTAGATGCAATTATGTAAAAATTTCTTTCATAATACCACTTTTGAAAAATCTGTACGAACGGTTACCGTAGATAAGTAAATATTTTGTTGTTGAACCAAATTAAGGGAAACGTAAATCTCAAATTATCGACAGTTATTATATTTTTTAATGGAGGGTATAGTTTGCCATTTTGACCCTTAAGGAACTTAATTTCGCCAAATCAAGTACTATCAACTTCAAATTAAATATGCAAAATTACCAAATTTATTCAATAAGATTGCCGCAAACCCAATTAAAATCAGATCAATGGTTTGGCAAGAATAATTAAAGTAAATTTGTAAGATAAAAACACTTGACTTTAAAGTTGCATGTTTTAGAAAAAATCTTTCATTATCTAAGTGACCCGAAGTTCACATATGGTTGCATGTGGGAACTTTGAGATTATACGGGGGATCTTAGAAAAATTTCTAGACAAAATTAAAAGGGGATAGAGAACCCTAAAACACCCCTCAAACATTTCGATTTTTACATAAATAGCCGATGTAAATCCATTGATTTTAACTTCATTTCTTGCTCCTGCCTAATTGAGTCACGCGTGTGAGAATCTCATTTTTGCAATCAACATCATTAGAGCAACCTATTACTTTTTTCTCTTTTTTTTTTTCGCGAGTTACCGTGAGTGCCAACAACAAAATATTTAAGGTAAAAACCAATTTTTAAAGAACAAACGGTTCGATTATTTAATTAACATTAATTTTAGATTTATATTGAGTCGAGCTTATATTTTATTAGGGCACAAAAATATTATGTATAAATTTTATGCGCAATTAAATTAATAACTCAACTAATGAATTTTTCAAAATTAGATTAGATTTCAATTCAGCTACAAAATATTAATTGAGTTATTAATCAGTTCTTCTTTTCAGCTATTGTAACCAACGTAAACTTTGTTTTATTTCCTTTAAATAAATTAATTTAAATCATAACGAATATTATTTGTTTTGTGTTATTGAGGAGAGGTTTTTGTTCGATTTGATTTCCCAGCGTCTTCGCCGTAAAAGCTACACTACCTAATTTATTTAAATTGAGTGATCATCGTAGACTCAGGTACCTTCCAGGTACTAGAACTTCCGATGTGGTGGCAGTATATTGAGGAGATAAGTACATAAGGAGGCGGTAAGATAAAATCGAAGACCCCCGGTTTTACATATGATGGCTAAGCGGTGGGATCAGTAAAATTAAGGAATGCTTTCACGCATTTCAATCAAATCAAACAAATCTTGAAAATTTTAGCACGAAAATAAATTTTATATCGTTTTTTTTATTTTTTGTTTAATCAAATTTAAAGTAAATCTTAAAATATATTTTTATTCACAAAAATTAATCATCTTGTTAGGTAATTTTAATTTTTTTCATATTTTAGTAAACATCATTTAACAGTTTTAAAACGAAATTTAATGGAATATTTTCAACTTTATTGTATCATAAACTTCTCGCTTGTGAAATAATAAGGATTGTTTTGTTCCAAAAAAATTGAAAATTTTTTACTTATAACCTACAGTCTAAAATTGGGTTTTTATCTAGTTTGGTAGGCTACTTACTAGAATAAGTGAAAATTCAAAATAAAATTTTGAGTAAATTTCAACAATATAATTAAATAATTCGAAATTCAAATTATTTTGCTATAAACACTACTTAAATAAATTCCTTTTTTTCAAAAAAATTCAAAACTTTTAATTATTAAAATTTTTTTTTATCAATAACAAAACACTAAGCATAAAACTTCAATTAAAAAAATTTTTTTAGGCCGACTCAAAACGTAATAATTGTATAATTCGTATAATTAACCCCTTTAGCGCATGTTAATTGAAAATTTCGTATAAATATAACTGTAATTAATTAATTGTTACTAACAATTTTTTTATTATCATAAATTATTATCAAAACGTAAATAAATTAGTCCCCAATTCTTTAAACTTTTCTAAAAATTTAAAACACTTAAATTAAAATGGCAACCCCTCATGAAAGCGACGATGAATCAATCCACACGGTCAACATTGGCCCAGTGATACCGAACGTAAGTTTAGGAATGTTAGCCGGCACCGTCGATAGGTACAATGGAACTTCAAATCCAACATATTATTTTGAAAAAATCGACGCGCTTCAAGCACTAGAAGATTGGAACGACTCAACAACCCTAAAAATTGTAAAATATAGGTTAAACGGCACCGCGTTAAAATATTTAAAATCTGATCCCGAACTAGAACGACTAAATTATGAACAATTTAAATCGCGAATCATAAAACAATTTAGCAAATTAAAAATTCCAGGAGAGGCTGCTAACAATTTACATCGTTGTTATCAAAAACGTGATGAATCTGTGTCTCAATTTGTTATGAGGTTAAAAATGCTGGGTTGTAAAGCACTAAGTGAAGATTTGGTAAATGCAACAGAAGAAGAAAAACCCGGTATAAAGTTTAAATCCGCGAAATCTTTAATCACACAATTCAAAATAGGGTTAAAGAAAGAAATTTTAAAGGAAATAGGTGTCACACTCATGCGTTACCCCGACACCACGTTAGACCAAGCGGAAGAAATCGCAAAAATGCAAGAAATTAACGACTCTATAATTAAAACGCGAATAACGCCAATTAATGTAACACAATTCGATACGCAGCAAACGCGACCCCCAAATTTAATGGAAACGACTCGACCCCGCAACAACTATAATAATAATAATACTGATAATACGCAACTTCGAAATTTTAGCACAAACTACAACAATTTTAATAATAATTATCGACAAAATAACAATAATAATTATAATAATGATTCAAATTTTAATTATCAACGACCAATGCATAACACGCGCCCCAATGCAAAACAAAATGTGTCATACCAGAGAAACTACAATAATTACCCAAATACGTATGCAAATAACCGAGAGTTTAACGCGAACAACCGCGAATTTAATCCAAGAAACTATTCCTACAATCACACGAATTTTGAACGGGACAATCGCGGATATAGTAACAGAAATTTTAATAACAATTACAATTACGGTAACAATCAACGCCCGACCTACAATAATTATAACCCTGCGCGTAACAACAATGCCAATAATTCAAATAGAGTTAATGCACCTTTTAATCAAAATCCATCTTTAAACTCGGAAGGAGCCGTGCAAGAGCCCCGCTGTACGGTAGCCAGACCAACAACAACACAATAAATAAATCAAATAAAAATATTCGCGTCAATTCAAACAACATATTCACCCCTTTTTATTCAATACCCAACAATAATTCAATTAGTAAACAAACACCTTGCATAGTAGAAATTTTATTAAATAAAACATATTGCAGATTATTGTTAGATACAGGCTCATGCCTTAGCTTAATTAAATCAGATATATTAAATTTAAATAAATTAAAACAACCAGAAGAAGAAATAATTTTGACAGGCATCTCCGGTCAAAAACATTCAATTTTAGGAACTTTAGATGTCATAGGCGGAACTCAGAAACGTTCAAATTTATTTCAATTTAATTTTGTAGTTTGCGATATATGTTTAGACGCAGACGGCATAATAGGCCGAGATCTTTTATCCACATTTAACGCGAATATTGATTACCAGTCTAACGAATTAAAATTTTTAAATGAAACATTTTTAATAACAAATCAGTTAGGCGATGATTTTAAAAGTTGTACAGATCAAGATAGGGGACAACAAGAAACCGATATAAATTATGAAACGGCATTAACGAAAATTGATAACGAGAATTTTAAAGAACAAAAAAATAAAAACATTTGTAACAAACGCGTGCAAAAATTTAATCATCCTATTGAACCAATAGTTGCGGTTAATCGTTTTGAAATATTGTCTGAAGATGAGGATGACCGTATCGAGTCAATTGAAGCCATACCGAGACAAAGAGAGGAGATTCGCGAGACGTCGCGGGTTAAACCAATCAAAAGTCAAAGAAACGGATCCAATAGTCACAATACCGCGAAAAATTCATCTTTAGGCAGGAAAATGAAAATTAGGTCACCAACGCCAGCCCAGGTGCTTGAAAATCGCGAGTCAAGCGCCCCTTTAACTGAAATTGGTAATTTAATTGAATCCATCACGGACGTAGGCGGTAAGGAAGCTTCAGTGCACGAACTTCTTAATCGCGAAATAGCACAAGGCGCAATAAGGAAAAGGTATTCGAGTACCGACGTACGCGGCGCTCGAGGAAAGGTAGCAGAACCTTTCATAGCAGATTATTTTAGATTTAATTTTGGGAAAGTAAGGGAACAAACGTGGGAACAAATGATAGGGGCTAATAATAGAAGGGGGGATAATGAAATAATAAGTACGGCCATGACGGTAATAAAACCTAAGCAATTAGAGCCGATGAATTTTGAAAATTTTAAACCCAGCAGAGGTAATGCTAGCAGTGCAAATAACAAAATATTAGAAAACGAATGTATTAGAAGTTATAGTGAGAAGATGAATTCGGAAAATTTTAAACCCAGCAGAGGTAACGCCACGAGCGAATATGAATTTAATAGTTGTATTGAAGATAAAAATGAAAATTTTATACCCAGCAGAGGTAATGCAATTAGCAAATGTAATTTTAGAAGTTGTATTGAGAAAGTAAATTCGGAAAATTTTATACCCAGCAGAGGTAATGCAGTAAGCAAATGTAACGGATTTAATGAAGATATTGAGAAAACGAATTTTGAAAATTTTATACCTAGCAGAGGTAATGCAATTAGCAAGTGTAATGAATTTAAAAGTTGTATCAAAGATAGGAGAGAAAATTTTATACCCAGCAGAGGTAACGCAAGCAGCGAATGTAACAGTACAGTACGGATCAAAGGTACGAAAAATGAAGGAAATTTAGGAAAATGCCCAGCAGAGGTAACGCAATCAGCGAACGTAACAAAGCGGTACGAAACAAAGGTACGAGAAAGTCAAGAAAGTTTAGAATTTCCCAGTGTTCAAAAATTCCCAGTAACGAAGCATAAAGAAACATTAGAAAACAAAAATACGAAAATTGTAGAAAATTTAGATGAATTCCCAGCAATCAAAGGTAATAGTACGGTATTTTATAAAGGTATGAATATCGAAGAAAATTTTAAACCCAGCGGAGGTAATTTTATCAGTAATTGTAACGAGGTTGTACAAAATAAAGGTAAGAAAAGTAACGAAAATTTAGGAAAGTACTCAGCAGAGGTAACGCAAATGGCGAATGAAACAAAACGGTACAAATCCAAGGTACAAAGGAGCGCAGATAAATCAGAAGAAATCCCAGTAATCAAGAGTGACAAGATGGTACGAAACAAAGGTACGAAAATTAACGAAAATTTAGAAAAGTTCCCGGAAATCAACTCAGAAGCAGCCAAATTGGAAAACAATGGATTCAACAAAGAAAAGGATAATAATTGCGTAATGAAACAGGTAGATAAATACAACTCAATTGAAGGTAAAAATTTTATAGGAACCCTAATGGTAGAAAACGACGTAGTGATACCCCGACGAACGGAAAGCGAGCAATGCTTTCAAATTAAATTTTTTCGAGGAAACGCTTTGATAAGGAACAATTATAACGAAAATTTGTTGATCGAACAGGACGACAATAATCACCAAAATTTAATTTTAGCTAGCGCAGTTGTTAGGAACAACCCAAACGCAACTGTGGTCACAAGGGTCATCAACCCAAACGAATACGACGTGATGCTGAAAGCCAACGTTCAAATCGGTAAATTAACGAATAATATAGTAATTCAAGAACGATTAGAAAACAGCAAACTTGCCAAAACAATTAATATGGTAAATAAATCAACAAGTAGTACTGAAGAAATTCTGTCTCAAATTAACCTTGACCATTTAGATAAAACCACAGCACGCTCCCTTCAGGAACTTATTTCACATTATTCGCATATTTTTATTAACAACGACGAAATTTTGACAAGTGTGCACAACGTAAAGCATAGGATAATTACGGAAAACATACCCCCCATAGCCAAGAGACCTTATCGAGTACCCTATCATCAAAGGGAAATTTTAGAAAAAGAAATCAAGAAACTTTTAGATGCAAAAATCATCAGAAATTCGGCCAGCCCATGGTCAGCCCCAGTAGTCATCGTAACCAAGCCACTTCCAAACGGTGAGACAAAGGTACGTGTATGTATCGACTTCCGCGCCCTGAACGCTGTGACCAAGAAAGATTTTTTTCCGTTGCCTGACCCTCATGAGACAATTGAGCAGCATTTCCACGAATCAGCATTATTCACCGTGCTCGACATATCTCAGGCATTCCATCAGATCGAAGTAGAAGAAGCGGACAAGGAAAAGACAGCCTTCACTACAACATTTGGTCATTACGAATATAATAAACTACCCTTTGGTTTAATGAATAGCCCCGCGACTTTCCAACGTTTTATGAATGTAACCCTTGCCGGATTAACAGGAATTTTGTGCTTAGTTTATTTAGATGATATCATAGTTTACAGTCCCAATGACGTAAATGAACATTTGCGCAGATTAACTTTAGTTTTTGAAAAATTACAGGAAGCGAACGTGAAGCTTAAACCCAGTAAATGTAACTTTCTTGCGGAAGAAGTAAAATATTTAGGTCACATTATCACCAAAGAAGGCGTAAAACCCGACCCTGAAAAACTAAAAAGTTTAGAAACGTTCCCAATACCGCGAAATGTATCGGAAGTTCGATCCTTCCTCGGATTAGTAGGCTGGTATAGGCGCTTTATAAAGAATTTCTCAGAATTAGCTTTACCATTAACAAATTTAATCAGAAAAGAAAATAAATTCATAATTACCCCCGAAGTATTAGATTCAATAAAAAATTTAAAGGCAGCAGTAACCTCAGAAAATGTGTTAATATTCCCAAATTTTAAAGAACCATTCATATTATCAACTGACGCAAGCGGAACAGGAATAGGCGCGATCCTTAGTCAAAAACGTGATGGTTACGAAAAACCCATCGCTTTTGCAAGTCGGAAATTGCAAAAAGCCGAAAAAAATTACACAGTAACCGAATTAGAATGCCTTGCAGTAGTTTTCGGAGTTAAACAATTCAGATGTTTTCTATACGGACGACGATTTACGGTCATTACAGATCACAGAGCATTAAAATGGATCATGAATTTAACCCAAGCGACGTCTAGACTTGCTAGATGGTCATTGTTATTATCAGAATACGATTTTGAAGTCACCTACAGACCAGGTGTAAAACACGGTAACGTAGATGCCCTCAGTAGAATTCACATGTTCGAAAAACCAAATTTGCAAGAATTTTATGTATCATTTAAAAATAATAGTATACCCGATAATCAATTAATAACAAAAACTCAATCTACTTTGACCGCGATTCCCGAAGATTATTCTCTAGTTTTTCTAACGTCAAAGGACTTAAATATTAGCTCAGGAATAGCAAACGAATTTAAACAATTATATGACGGTACATCCGAATTGCGATCTCAAAATAAAGACATAGGCGAAATAGCAACCCTTAATTTACCTGAAAGAAACATTTATTATTTAATAATCAAAAACGGACATTACCGAAAAACATCATACGAAATCATGTTCGAATCATTTACTAATTTATTTAATTCATGTATGCAAGATAAAACTTTTAAACTTGCCCTACCCGATTTAAAAAACGAAATCGACGACTTGGACCTAGATACCGTAATTCACATGCTGAAATTCATATTTAAAACCACGTCAGTTCAAATAAAAATTTGCGAAAATAAACAATCTAATTACCCCGTATGTGTAATCGAACAAGATGAAAAAGAAACCCCGATGATACCCACTTGGGATAGAAATTACTTGAAAAAAATGCAAGACAATGATGAATTTTGTAAATCCATAATTAGCGAAATCAATCCGAGTGAAGAAGAAGATTTTCCGTATTACTTAGATCGAGACGGTATACTCTACAAACAAGATAGTTCGATCGGTCAAGATTTATTAGTTATCCCCAAAATTTTTGTAAATAAAGCGATTCACGATTTTCATAACGCCCCATTCGTAGGTCACCCAGGTCAAATCAAAACGTTCAAATTTATTCAATGTAAATTGTATTGGCCCACTATGCGAAAAGATATCAATGACTATGTTTTAGCATGCAATATATGCAATCAACGTAAAACGTCACCTCATTTTAAACCGGCCCCTTTGCAAGATTTTCCAAAGTTATATGAACCCTTTGAAAGAACCGCAATGGACATTGTAGGTCCTTTTGTCACTTCGGATAACGGAAACAAATACCTCCTTACGTTTCAAGATCATTTTACCAAGTACGCGGAAGCCATAACTTTATCAGATCAAAAAGCCGACACAATCGCGAAAGCCTTCGTCACTCAAATCATTTGTAGACACGGTACACCTAAGCAGCTCATCACAGATCAAGGTGCGAATTTTGTTTCAAAACTATTCAAAGAAACTTGCACATTACTTCAGATCGAAAAAATCCAAACAACGGCTTACCACCCACAGTCAAATGGAGTAATTGAACGCTCGCATCGCGTTTTCAAAGATATATTAAGCTGTTACGTTTCACCAGCACAACGTGATTGGGATGAATGGATACCTTACGTTTTAATGGCATACAGGTCCCACATTCATAATTCAACTGGACACTCGCCTTTCTTTTTGTTACATGGACGAGACATGGTACTACCCTACGATGAAATAATCAAAGCCAATAAAGTTAAGTACGATGTTAGTACAAATTATCCTTCAGAAATGATGACCAGACTTAACAAAGCCTACACTGACGTAAACAAAATGATGGCGGAAAGCAGCAAACAACGCGCCAAATATTTTAATCGTAAAGCGAAAATCCGCGAATTTTTAATCGGCGACTTAGTTTATTTGCATGAAGAAGCCAGTAAAGTGGGCGTATCAAAGAAATTGAGCAGACCCTGGATCGGCCCTTTCAGAATATTAGAGGCAATTTCCCCAGTCAATTATCGAATTAGAAAAGTTGGAACCAGGAAAGACCAAGTAGTACATTTGAATCGATTGAAACCCTACCGATGCGGAGTAGAAGGAGAAGAAGTAGAAGAGATGGTTATTAAGAACAACGAACAAGTCATAGATACCGACCATTATGAGTACAGTCCAGAACCCGAATCAGAATCACCGATAAATTTAGTTCCATATTTTTATTTTCCCACCACAAGACGAACCAGACGCACAACGAGACAACCAGAACGCACCCCGGTCGAAATACACGAACCACCAATAGAAAACGACATTGAACAACCGCCAGTAAACAATGAACCCACAAACTCCCCATTAAGTGAGGAACCACCTCAAGTAGGGACGTCACCTCAAGAAGAAGATGAGGAAGAAGAAGAAGCCTCGCCCGAAACTCCAGAAGCAGATCCCGCACCACGACGATCGGAAAGACGCGCAAAACCAAACATTATTCCCGACTTTCACTACTACTAAAAAAAAAAAAAAAAAAAGTGCGCGAAGAACAATTAATGTCAAAGTGCGCGTAAAAGAAAAACACATAACAAATAGTGCGCGATAAACACCTATCAAAAAAAAAGTGAATTAAACTCAAAGTATAAGAATCGGTCAATCTGAACAAAAAGTTAAATAATGTGAAGTGCGAAAATCGATCAATCTGAATGAAAAAACAAAAACAATCAATAAATTCAAGTAAAAAAAAAAAAAAAAAAAAACATTAAATGCTAGTGCGGAAATCGAACAAACGCGAACGTGGACAACAATGAACTACAGGACCTCACCTCATGTGCGCTAGTGAATTGTCTTCAGAAAATTTTTTTTTCAGTTTAGAACAATTATTTATAAATTTTCTTTTGTGTATGCTAAAACATTTCTT
Source organism: Cantharis lateralis (assembly GCA_963170105.1). Taxonomy (NCBI): domain Eukaryota; kingdom Metazoa; phylum Arthropoda; class Insecta; order Coleoptera; family Cantharidae; genus Cantharis; species Cantharis lateralis. The sequence continues at coordinate 55,663,209 of OY720624.1, read as the reverse complement.
TTATTCATTCTTTTTTTTTGTATGCATGAATATTTTTTTTAGATTATTAAGTATATTTCTCAACTTTTAGATTTTAAACATTACAATTTTTTTTTATATACTTATATCATTTTTATTAATTTTTAAAAATCTTAGGTTTTAAACAAAACAATTTTTTTTTTATTATTATTCTTTTATAATACATAGATGTTTATCAAAACAAATCTCATATAATTTTTTTATCTTTTACAACAGCTTGTTCAAACAAAACCATTTTTATATGCATTTGCTATTATCATTATTATCTTCTCTTTTTGTGAAAATTTTTATGTGTGAAATAGGACGATGTCTATATTGATCTAACAATATCGAACCCAGTAATTACGCGAAGGTCATTTTTTTTTGTTAAATTACAACAGGCTTTATTCTGTTAATGAAAGGTCATAATCAAAATGAATTACCACAGTCAGCAATTTTGGAAGAAAATTCGTAACACTTCTTTCCTTCAGAGTGCATCAGTGCAACGCCAACCTTAAGATATCGAGAATCACCAGGGTACATCAAAACAAACTGCGAAAATTGTTCATGGAAACTGGCGTTTACGAATCATAATGCCTATACTACTATCACAGAACAGTGTCCAGATACTACAAACACTTAAACGAAAATTACTGAGTCCATCATGTTAATTATAAACGAGCATAGTTCAATACAAAATTGCAATACAAATCTATTAGGAAATCAAGACAGTATAATCGAAGAATTCAACACAACATTCAATTACCAACAATAATAGTGCATTATTGCGATAACATAACCCAAGAGCACATCAAAGACTTCAAGCCAACCAACATAAACCATATCAACGTCGACTTCTTAAAAGGCTTAAAATAACATTCAGAGAAAATCTGAATTTCATTGAAAACAATCAGAAAAACCCATTGAAGCAATCAGAAAAACCCAATGAAGAAAAACATTTTTCTCAAATAAACTACTACGTCATAACGATATTTTGTGGAATAGTATCTTACGTAATCATAAATATTTACGAGAAGATCCAAAAATATGGTTCACCTTCATCACAAGGAAGAAGTACAGCAACCGTTGCAACTATCTGGTATCATAGCCGATGAATTTCAGCCACAAACCGAATTGGCGACCACCAAAGTGCAAATTGTTTCGAAAGTAAAAAAAAAAAAAAAGTGAAAAGTGAAAAGTGAAAAACGACAAGATGAGAGCTCTGTTAGTCAATTACACATTTTCCTATATTTTCTTTTTTATTATTAATTGGTTTCGATATCGTTAGACGACAATTTTTTTTTATGGTAAACTTGATACTAAAACATGAACAATTTTATAGCTCATGAACATAATTTAACTTGTCTTTAAATTTAATTAATAATTCTATTTCTTTGTTATATGTTATATTCAACGTGTTTATTTTTTTTTTAGCTTCCTGATTATAAAAGCAAATCTTATTGCTTAACTTAATTAAATTATAAATATTATGTTACACTTTTATCACGATATTTAACATTTCTTTTTTTGATTTTAATTGTTGAACAATTCTATTTTTTTTTAAGAAACAAACTTCTACCTGAAACCTAATTAGTTTATAACTTTTACAGATAATAATTTTTACATCCAACATTTATTTGAAGACGTTTTGTTAATTTTTTTTGTAAGAAAAGGAACGCGTGCATCCAATACACACGTTCTTTTTCAAAGGAGGGGGATATGTAACAAACCGCCTTCAATATTTTTATTAAAATATATTACGAGTCTAATGAAATATCTAAATGATGTACATGTTATATTAAGCTGCAAAAATAATAATGATTTCACATGTTACGAATTAATCCTACCAATATTTTACGAATCAACCTCGTACATTGTAGATGCAATTATGTAAAAATTTCTTTCATAATACCACTTTTGAAAAATCTGTACGAACGGTTACCGTAGATAAGTAAATATTTTGTTGTTGAACCAAATTAAGGGAAACGTAAATCTCAAATTATCGACAGTTATTATATTTTTTAATGGAGGGTATAGTTTGCCATTTTGACCCTTAAGGAACTTAATTTCGCCAAATCAAGTACTATCAACTTCAAATTAAATATGCAAAATTACCAAATTTATTCAATAAGATTGCCGCAAACCCAATTAAAATCAGATCAATGGTTTGGCAAGAATAATTAAAGTAAATTTGTAAGATAAAAACACTTGACTTTAAAGTTGCATGTTTTAGAAAAAATCTTTCATTATCTAAGTGACCCGAAGTTCACATATGGTTGCATGTGGGAACTTTGAGATTATACGGGGGATCTTAGAAAAATTTCTAGACAAAATTAAAAGGGGATAGAGAACCCTAAAACACCCCTCAAACATTTCGATTTTTACATAAATAGCCGATGTAAATCCATTGATTTTAACTTCATTTCTTGCTCCTGCCTAATTGAGTCACGCGTGTGAGAATCTCATTTTTGCAATCAACATCATTAGAGCAACCTATTACTTTTTTCTCTTTTTTTTTTTCGCGAGTTACCGTGAGTGCCAACAACAAAATATTTAAGGTAAAAACCAATTTTTAAAGAACAAACGGTTCGATTATTTAATTAACATTAATTTTAGATTTATATTGAGTCGAGCTTATATTTTATTAGGGCACAAAAATATTATGTATAAATTTTATGCGCAATTAAATTAATAACTCAACTAATGAATTTTTCAAAATTAGATTAGATTTCAATTCAGCTACAAAATATTAATTGAGTTATTAATCAGTTCTTCTTTTCAGCTATTGTAACCAACGTAAACTTTGTTTTATTTCCTTTAAATAAATTAATTTAAATCATAACGAATATTATTTGTTTTGTGTTATTGAGGAGAGGTTTTTGTTCGATTTGATTTCCCAGCGTCTTCGCCGTAAAAGCTACACTACCTAATTTATTTAAATTGAGTGATCATCGTAGACTCAGGTACCTTCCAGGTACTAGAACTTCCGATGTGGTGGCAGTATATTGAGGAGATAAGTACATAAGGAGGCGGTAAGATAAAATCGAAGACCCCCGGTTTTACAATAATCGTGAAATAGAGCATTTAATATTTACATAAACGTAATATTAGTTTTTCGTTTATCTTTTTTTCAAATTTTCTTAGTCTTAACCTGTCTCATGTGGTTAAATTAATGTGTTTTCATTGTTTTTTAAATAATAATTTTTCGACGTTTGTATTCTTTACTTGACAGTTTAAATTCTATTATTTTAACGTTTTGTTTAATATTTTTTAAAACTCTTTGAGCGTCTGTACCCCAACACATGTATTAAAAGATCCAAGCCTTCGCTGCGTTACCTACTTTAAGGCTCAGGGTCTCTATCGTGAAAGTTGAGAAATCATAATGATCTTTTATTGATTGATATTTATTATATTTTAAAGTTTCCGCTTTCGTCTCTGCTGAACTGACAATTCGATAAGTGCTGCGTTCTTTTTACATCAAATCTAAGATAATCTAACCTATGTTGAGGTGACGTTAGGTAAAATGACGTTCTATTTACAACTTAGCATTTGAGGGGAAGTTAGATTTTTTACTTGTTTCGTGCATTATCTAAAGGTTTGATCACTGTGAACCTAACATATCAACTATTAGCTTCTCAAAAAAAAACTTCAGATTTGCTTGCATCCAGCATAGTTCTACAGTTCCTGATAGTTTTAAACAATAGTTCAGTTGATTTACGTCTAAAATCACGTATTATAAAAATGAGATGCCAACTTCACGGAAAACATACAGCATCTCATTAGATTTAAAGTATTTGAGCATCGAGGCGTTGAATTCAGCATAGTTCTACACATTCCGATAGTTTTAAAAATAGTTCCGCTGATTTACCCTTGAAATTGCGATTTTTGGCAATGAGATGCCAACTTCACATCAGACATTATAACATCTCATGAGATTTAAAGTATTTGAGCATAGGGAAGTTGAATAAACCATAGTTCTATACATCCTAATTAATTTTAAGGATAGTTTTATTGAATCAAACCCAAAATGGAATTTAAAGGATATTATTTTCATGAGAGCTGATACTCTGCGCCGCGTTCTGAGCTTTTCCGATGTTGTAAGCTTTAGTTTTTCAGCATACCATCGAATTCAACGCCTCGATGCTCAAATAGTTTAAATCAAATGAGATGCTGTATGTTTTCCGTGAAGTTGGCATCTCATTTTTATAATACGTGATTTTAGAGGTAAATCAACTGAACTATTGTTTAAAACTATCAGGAACTGTAGAACTATGCCGGATGCAAGCAAATCTGAAGTTTTTTTTTGAGATGCTAATAGTTGATATGCTAGGTTCACAGTGATCAATTGCACTCCAAAATATCATTGGTTTTAGAGCAACATATTTTTTTCCTTTCTTTTTTTTTGTGAATTTTTGTGTACCAACAATTTAAGGTAAAAACAAATTTTTAAAGAACAAACTGTTCGATTATCTAATTAACCGTAATTTAGATTTATATTAGAGTCGAGCCATTTTATTTTTATTTAGGTAAAAATCATAATAAATTATGTGTATTAAAATTGATAACTCAACTAATGTTTTTTTTGCAGTTTAATTAGATCAGATAAAATTATCTAAAACTATTACTTGAGTTATTAATAAATTAATTCTTTTATTTCAGATTTTTTTTTGTAAACAACATAATTTTTCTTTTATTATTTTTAATTTCTATAAACCATAAAACGATTATTATTTGTTTTTGTGTTATGAATGAGAGATTTCGTTTGGGTTAATCCCTACGCTTCCAAAAAGGTCCACACTACCAGAAAATCAAACGGGCTCGTCTATCCCCGTTCTCAAGAAATAGACGTGGTGGCAGCGAAAAACAGTACCAGTTTGTAATTTTAATTACGAACCCCAGGGTACTACACTCCGTTTGCCCATGGTCGGATAAGATTTAAGTGAAGCTTAAGTTTTAAGTATAGGTGATGCAAACGGACATAAGTAACTTTCATTAACTTATATCTTAACCCCTAAAACACCCTGACTGATGCTAAATTATAACCTTACTTTGATTGTCGCACATAAATAATATATAAGGTAAGTACTATACACATTAATGATTATTAAAAAAATCATTAACCTTGTTTCATTTTATAGTTGTTTCCAGATAGCCAAAATATCTCATTTGTCTTCCAAGTAAAGAAGTGTTTGGCTGATTAAATCACCAACAATAATTCACGCATAGTAATGCTATCAATGTTCGTGAAAATTATGGCTACATGGTTTATATTTTTTCACTTGGTAGTGACTTGGTTTACATTTCCTCTAAAGAAAAATTTTACAAATTATTATACTTCTCCACAAAGTTTCTTATCTTTTGATATAAAATTTTGGGCCATACAACATCTTACTTATGGTCCAACCTTGTCTAAAAGTTAGAATTCTCCAAAATTTATTCCAGATTATGATACTATTCCTCCTAACACTTCTAAAATTCCTGGGATCTCCCTGGGTTTTCTTTTTATCAAAAGAAAATTTCCTGATCTTTTCGTTGCTATATCTTTTTTTTCATTCGGACGTCGCGTTCTCCACCCAAAGAAAGAATTCACGTACATTTCGATGAATGCTTATCAAGGCATTTCCAAGCACCGTTTTCCACTCTACTCAAGTTGGTTTCCGTCGATATTGGCTAAATCTAGGTCATAAAATGTCCATCCACGAAATCTAAATATTCCCCAAGCAATTGAAAGTTAACTTTTCCCAAACACTATACTCTTCTATCGACTAATTCGTCCCACACAAAAAATTGCCCTTTGAACGATCCGAACTCTATTACCCAATTCTTATTTTAATCCTAATATTTTACAAAGTCATATAGTAGCTAAAATGTTTTCTTGTCAAATTTATTTTACTTCGGAATTGTTTTTCCCCAAATCAGAAAATATATTGTGGTGAAACAAATTGGTATTTTTGTTTTTGTTAATTTTGTAAATTGTTAAATTTTTATGTGTAAATAATTTTATTTGCACTGTACAAAAATGTTATTAATTTTAAGTTTCTTTTGATTTTATTGTTGTGGTGTGCTGTTTTATGGGGACGGAACAGCAGGCGCTGTGAAGAAAAGTGCGACTGCGGACGGCGAGGTCGGTAAGGTCCAGTGTTTTTAATCGCTCCACATTATTGGCGAATTTGGAAAATTTACAATAAAATTAAGTTGAAATTTAAGTGTTTTTCTTTTTAAGAAGTAAAAGTGCGTCTCCCAATTAAAGAAAATAGAAAAAATTAGAGTTGTTTGGGTAAGCGAAACCAATTTTTCATTAAATTGAAACGCGGAGACGCCATACTGGATTTTGCGGAGAGCACCTGGTTGACCGCAGCTGATAAACAAAATTTTACTCGAAATTTTACGTTGCAATTTAGAATTTGTTTGTTTCATTTGAAAGCAAAGGCTTTACAACTTTTTGGCACCACAACGGTTGAACTTACTCCTGAGAGTCCCACCTCCGACGAAATTTGAGCTGGACCGGAGCAAAAAAATAAAGAGCTAGAAAAGGAAGTTGCTAAAAGCAACGTTCCACTACAATATTATGAAACAGACCAAACTTTGAAATATTTTATTATCCAAATGAAATGCACACAAATTCCAAGGGGTAACCAAGATGTTACGAAGTTTTGCATCTAAAAGCCTTCTGTATGCATCGACCCTATCATCGAAGCATCGAATTTCATTCGATACACAAGCTGATCCGTTGGTAAGAAACATTTTGAATATCTGTTTTCCGAGACATCGATTAGAAGACGACCAATCCAAGCAACCAAAGTCTTCCTGACGCTACTCCAAAAGCCCAGGGGTCTCTACTCTCAACAACAGAAGCTGAAAAATCATAATAATCTTTTTAACTGGCTGTTTAACACGAAATTCACAAGGTGATTTGGAGTTAGAGTATCCAAGCTCATCGCGTCCCACACTAAAGCTTTCCTCTGCTGCTACGGAATCAAGGTCACCTAATTTGGCCTTTTAGAATCATTACGTGAAATCCCCACGGGTTCTATAATGCTAGAAATATTTACAATTGCAACTAATAATTTTGTTAAGGGTTGTACATATGTTTGGATAACCTGCCACTGCGCGAGTACAAAAACCTATGATGACCGAATTGATCTACTAACTATCTGCATACATACTAAGAATATTGTCCTGTTTTTTTTATTGTAAATCTGATTTTGTTGATGTAAATTTGTATTTTAATTTTTGTGGTTTTCATTTTGTTAATTTGCTACTTTTGAAAAGGGTACTTGCTCGCAAAAATATGTGAAACGTTGCTTTTTACCAGCCCTGCTCAATAGGGTGGAACAGTTTAAATGGTCTGCGAAGTTTTTGGAAAATTATAAGAGTTATTTTGTTTAAATATTAAAAAGTGTTTTGGAAAAAATATTTTGAACTGGTGGAAAAAAAATATAAATAGCTGCTGGGTAAATGGTAATTGAATTTGGTAGATGGTACATAAAGTAAAATTTAGATGCTAAATTGGAAATTAGTATATAACTGGAAAAATTAAAGATGCGTGTATACTAGGGGTGTTTAATTTGAAAAATTAATTATCACCACCGACTGGTACGACAATATTCAAGGCCACAACGGTATCCAATTTCAAGATTCACGCAAATCTGTACAGTGTTTTTGTCTAGCAGGATATCCAGGTAGGAAAAACGATACGTCTCGAGCCAAGCACCGGATTCCTTTTCAGAGTTATTTGGAATACCTGCACGATCTGCAGCATTATTTAATAAACAAGAGTGTCAGTTTTGACATAGATAGATCCTACTTTGCCTGAAATCCTGCTTCAGATGGTAAAACTTATATTGTCAATATTGACATCTTGTCAGCCAAGATATAATTCCTTTTTTCAAGTAAGAGACCTCAAAATCCGTTGAGGATAGAGTCCATGAGTGCCCCAGTACACTGAAGCACTAAAAACTGGTAAAGCCTCATTTGCCGTTTGCCTAAATTGCCCAAAAGATCTAAAATTTATTGTTCAAATAGCAAAAGTCTTCGGAATTTTGCTACTGAAAATAAAATCACATTTGTGAAAAGCGTTTTATTCGTTATGGTAAAATATAATAAAAAGTTATTAACAAAAATATTTCCGTGCGCAATTAAATTAGTGACAACTATAATAAATAGGTAATTATGTCTCGAAAAAAATAAGTAACCTTTATGTAACTAAACTTTTTTATATACGTTCTATTAAAATAAATATTAATATCTTATATATACTTAAATAATTTAATCTTGACAATAAAATAGATTTACATATAAATTTTCAGCTGTTAATAATTAAGTAGAGAGGTATTAAAAAATAGCACCAATATACCTAAACCTTAATTCAATAGGAGTATAACTTTTCAAGTCTATTACTACACATGTTAGATATTGGCCCCAAAAATTACAAAATCAAATTATTTGAGTTGTTCATATAAAAAAATCGGTTTAGCGATATGATGGGGCGTTTTTCCCCGATATATTTTTTGAACCAGGTTTAGGTTTATTATAATCGTAGGTTGCACATTTTGGTATATGTCTTTCGGCTGCGGTTTCATTAAATCTACGTCCACAATGAGGACACTGTACATAGTCGGGATTAGATGAAGGTGGAGGTGGTGGTAAATCGCTAAGTTTTCCACCCGCTGCCACATGAGCTTGAGCCATCTTAGCAGCACGGATGGCACCAATAAATTCTTCATGTTTACGACGCCAATCCGATTTTTTTGGTTGTTGTTGTGATTGTTTGCTGCTCGACTGAAATCATATCGATTTAAAATTAGTATTAAATTTATAATAAATAACAAACAAGGAAAAATTGAGCATAGAACAAGACTTCATGGGTAAAAATAGCGATACGGCATTGGACCAAAGTAAATAATCCTGTTTCCTGTTTATTCAGGAATTTTCGGTTCGGAAATTAAAAATTTATTGTGATTTAATGTGCTTGTATGAATTGTTTTTAATTATATTCTAAAGTAGGAATTCTCGAAGCACAAATGGTTTAAATCAACGTGGAGAGTACATGAAGATAATTTTGAGTAGGTACGGTCACTGTGCCAAACCATCAAGATTTAGATTTTGAATAAAATGAATGAACTATTATCACAATATTAAGCAAGGTAAGTAACTTGAAGTTTTGAAGATAGTAAAGTCCAAATAAAAAGGAAAGCACTTTATCGAGTGACTCATCAGCAATTGCAAGGTTTTTGAAGAGAACCGAGTAGGAATATGTCGGCTATGTTATGTAAAACACCAAACATCTCTTATTCGAGATGATACTAACAGAAAAATTGAAAAGCTGTTGACCAGGATAAAATTTAATATCTTAAATTTGAAATTTATTATGAGTTATCGGGTAAAATTTTCCCATGTCATTGTTTCATAAAAAAAAACAAAGAATAATTTGTGTTGTTATACAAAATTCTTCTTGTTGTCCCTACTGTTGTAATAGGTTTAATAGTGTAAAACACCAAGAAAAAGTTTATTGTAGTTTTACCTTTTTGGTGTTTAATTGTTGTTTGGAATGTGGATTGCCCGTATCTGAATAACCTCCAGCAGGCTATTCCAATAAAACATAAAACATTTAAAATTACCCATCATATCGACATTATGATTTTTATATCATAATTTTAATATTTTAGAAATAATTGCACTTCGACATTTTTTTTGTTAAAATTTGAATATATGGATTAACTATGTAATATTAACATAATATAGTTTGAAAACAATCAATATTTTTGTTTGCCAAATTAGATCATAATAATTTATAAAATTCACTAGAAGGATACATTGTTAAAATTTAAAATCTGAATAAAATTGTTTGTTTAATTTGTCACAGACCTTTAAGACATGCAAATTGTAAGTACAAAAAAGTACGAAATGTTGAATGTAACGTATTTCTTGGAAGTATAATCCAATGAACGCTTAGCGATCGATTTTAATTCATAAATTTAGAAACCCTTCTCATTTTATCGGATTTTAGAAGCGATTATTATTTAACACCTCAAATACAAACAGAAAATTCGTAGAAATTTAAATACCTTCTATTTATAATAAAAAAAGAACTAGTACCTACCTTACTACTTGGCGTCGTTCTATTGGCTTTTCGAGTATAGGGTTCCAACTCTGTGCCCTCCACGCGATGTTTTGTAGCATCGTATATTTTGCGTTTTTTCTTTGCCGTCTTAGCACAAATATCTTCATGTACAGCTAAACGATCTGTTGCAAATCTTCGATGACAATATTTGCATCCCTCCAAGTCGTCTCTGTTAACAGCAGAAGTTGGTCCTCTTCCAGATTGCTTAGAAGAAGGTCTTGCCGTCGAAGGAACTCGATCCTTATTGATAAAATATTGAAAATTTATATATGAGAAATTAATCAAATTATTTAAATTAAAGTTCTCGAGTTATTACATGCTATTAGTGGGATACATGCTACACAAGGCTATCTTCGTACGAGGTTTTTTTAGTAACGTTACAAGCCATTGTTGATGGAGAATTGATGGCAATGGCAAGTGACAAATTGCTTATGGCGTTGCCAAAGAAGCCTCGTATGAAGACATTGTAAAAACTCAAAGCTAGAAAGGAAGATTAATCGTTTCATGTTATTTAATGTTATCCGCTGATATAAAGATTTAGGTATATTATCGTTACGACAAAAATATTACTTACGCAGGTAGTTTATTAGCATATTTATTAGCATTTGAAATTTATTAGTTTTATATAAATATAAAAAAAAATTATTTTACCTTAGCAGACATTTTCGATAAAGAGGAATTCACAGAAATATTATTGGTCGAATTGGATGTATTTGAGCGTTCAGCGGCGGTTACATTATTTGATTTATGTATTACTCTTTTAACTAAAGGCTAGAAAAAATAAATTTAAAATTTTTGAAATCAAAATGTTCAAGTGACAGCTAATAAAAAATAAATGGCTATTTTTTAAATTCGAGTGGGTGGCTTTACTTTGTCTAGCGTAACATGTCTACTAAATATTGCAAAAATTTCAGGATTTTCTAGGCTTCGTAAAACTTCTTTAAAATGTTGTCTCAACATTTACCTAAATGATATCCTAATTACTAAAATTTAATTGTACTTTTTTTTGGATGAAACGAGTAGATGAGTGGTAAAAATAACTAGTAGTAATAACTAGGTAACATAAAAATAGCACATTAGTTTTGACATTTAAATTCATAATAGTAGTTTATGATATCAAAGTTGGAAGTAAATCATTATCGAACGTGTGCAATATTTGCACAACGTTATTTGTACATGATAATGATCTTATTCATATTTTTGTATTGTATTAAAAGGTATATACATGCAACACGTGGTGCATGGAAGTAGCTTATCTTTGAATGCAAGAGAATATGGGAAGTGTGCTTTTCCGAACGGTAGTAAATAAACATTAAAAAATTTACCTTAGGTTCACTTTTCGAAGGCGACACGAGTTTTTCTCGAGATATTCCATTTACGTTGTGATTAGCCGGTTTTTTGGAAATACTTTTCTTTTGATTATAAACCTTTTCATCGGAATATTTAATTTTTGGTTTTATCATAGGTTCATCAAATTCATCTATATCAACGTCAGGAAATTGTTCATTATCTATGTTATCGTTGAGGTGAAAATTATTTAACATTGTATCCAAGTCCTTCTGTCGATAGGTTTTATTCAAAACTGGACCATTTCTATTATTATTATCATTATTTTGGTAGACAATTTCTTCGTAGTTTTCATCTCCATTATTATTGGTATAAACACTATGAATGACTTCCTTTTTATTGATGATTGGTTTACCATTTTTAATATTCGATACGCTTTTTTTAACAGTCGATTTAACAATGGTTTTGTTGTTTACTTGATTTTTAATTCTATCCAAGCTATTGCCTCTAGTATAACCATTTGTTTTTGAATTTTTTAAAGGTTCTAAAGGATAACTACGGTCTATTCCAGCTTTCTGGCGCCTTTCGTCAAACATTTGTCGAACTTTTCCTCCTTGTGACGTAATACTCGTTGCACTCGTGTTGCTTCCTGCGCTGCCTCCATTGACTCGATCTACGACTCTTTGTTGCTGGTTCTCGTATAACCGCAGGAGCTTCTCTTCTTTCTCTTGCATTTGTTTTTGTTGAAAACGAGCCTAAAAAAATAATGACAAGAAATAATTAGTATCAAAATATTTACGAAATCAATTCAATATTAATGAATAAATTAATATAACTGCGATTGGTTTACTAGTTAACGTAAAATATTTTTTTAATCCTATAAATAATAAGGTGTTTAATTTTTTATTAATAAATTATTAGGGTGGGATACAAATGCTGCTATTAAGCGTTTATAAACAGAATAAACTTTGTAAGTTAACCTTGCCCTAATTATCAAAGCAAGGTAAGGGCAATGTATTCCTCCTACAGTTGTTATACAAATTAAATATTAATAAGACCTTGCTTGCAGGACACTTGAAAAACCTTGATTAAACTTCACCTGGAAATAATAGCGTAACCGAACAAATTAAGTTATACCAAAAAAATGTTTGTTCAATTTGATAATGTGCTTCGTATTCTGTCATGAGGTTTTCTTCTACTGTCGTTCTGTGTAGCATTAAAAAATATTGTTTTCAATTATATGTCGCTATTAGAATTTTACTATGTAGTAGTATCTAATATTAAATTTTGAAGAAAAAACAAAAAATATAATATTAAAATTTAATCCACAAAAATTTATTTTCTTATTTAAAACTTTTAAAAGCACGAAACTAATAATTGAAGTTGTAATTATTAAATTTATTTCAAAAACTTTTAAAAAATTATTTCATTAAAATTTTGAATAGTTTATGCCTTGTAGTATATTTAAAAAATCACAGATATATTGTATCTAGTATCTACTAGTAATATGTTGGATTAAATATAAAAATTAAAATTATAATATATTTAATATATAAATATTTGTAATATTAAGCAAAATCTAAACAAAACATTAAAATAATAGAATTTTAACTGTATAGCTAAGAATTCATACGTAGAAAATTATTAATTATTAAAAACAATAAAAAGACATTAATTTATCATTTTTAACAGGGTTAGGACTAAGAATGTTTGAAACAGACGAAAAAGTATTGCTACCTTATAAAACAAGATAAATATTTAAAAAATAATTAAAACTTTAGCAATGCGATATAAGCCCCAATTTCACATACCTATATTTTCGATTTTCAGTTGCATATAGTAAGTAGGAAAAAAACAAAAAATAATATGAATCAAGAAATTATATTCAAAACAATTGAAAAAGTTAAAATTATAAAATAAAACAATATAAATAACCTAACTTCATTTCAAACTTCAAAATTACTAACTAGTGAGAAAATTATAAAATATTAAAAATATATCTACTAGTTAAATAAACGTAATAAAACAATAAGTTTTAATATTTCGCAGACTTTTCGTCTGCTTCATCAGAAAATTCTAACTTTCTAACTTCATTTCTACACATATTTTGGGTTTATTTTATTAAGCTGTGAATAATTAAACCCTTCATTTCAAGGTGATTGGTAAAATTATACAACGTATTTATTTTGTATTGCGTTTACTCACAAAAATATTGATTTTGAGTTTATAATTTTTTTTAACCAATTAAAACATTTCTTCAAATCTTTTCTACCGTTATAGAAAAATATTGATTATATTATAATTATTATTAATAACGTAATGTTAAAATTTTAAAGTATGTAATTATATATTTTTATTTTAAAAATTCTTATATATATTTTTAATTTATTATTTTCAGCCTTTCATACGACTTGACACCTGCAATTTTCACAAGCATGCTAAGTTAAGCGCGGAATGCTTGGGATTCCACCTTAATATTAATATTACGCGGTATTTGCTGATATGGTTACCAGAGTCTTTTTTTTTATAAATCGTAAATAGATTTTGCATTATTTATAAATATATTAGAATTTGGAAATATCAATAAAAGTTGCAGTTATGTGAAGAATTTTGTTGTTATTTAGTTATAAATAAAACAATATTATAAAATTATTGAAATTTATTGTTCAGTACACAAATACAGGTGGAACTGCACTTCAGCGACGTTAGAATAAATCTGCCGAACCCAAACTAATCTCTTACATTCGTTAACATTTTTGTTTACATTATATTTGGGCTGTACGTTCCAAAGCAATATTAATTTGAAGTGTAACTATTTAAAAGATATCGAATGTTAAGTTTAAAATATGAATAAGTGGTTCTTATCCTAAGTGGGTGAACTTTACATTTCACATATTACCACGTAAATATTTTGTTAGTAGGTACAGTTTTTAAATATTACGTTAGTTAATATAAAAATAATAATTAATTGAGAAATATACTTTATGTCTTAAATTTAGTATAACATAACTGAAGACGGATTAACTATTTGCTAGGGCAACAGTTTTATATCTATTTTCTCAGCGTTATTTAAAAAATGATTTTTACAGGTTAGTGTGCTTATCGTTTAATTAATTACCGTTTTATTAAATTATTTCAAGTAATAACGCCATAATTAGCCTTCAAAATAGGTAGAATTATACAAAAAAAAGTATTTCTTGTAAATTTTACATTATGCAGCACAGCTTGTTTTGGTTGTTCTTTCAGTTGATAAGAGTTTTTAAGCGGATAACCACAATAATTTCTTTAGTAACTCATTTATTTTCTATGACTGCATTATACTTATTAATATTAATGCCATTCACTGGTACGTTGTCAATATGTTATCAACGGGCTCGCAGTTCTTTAGAACAGCTAAAAATTCTCTTGATAGGTACCACCTAGACCTATTGAATATTTAATAATAATATTATAGTAAATATCAATTCAAAGTTTAGAGTTGAATTAGGCTTCTTTCTTTGTCACTTTAACGAAATGTTGGGTATGACTTATTATAGTATACATAAGGTGCTCATTCATTTTGTAAATCTCTTATTCATCTTTATAACTTTCTACGAGAAATAAATAAATCACCAATCAATCCATGATAAGGAGAAATACAACAATAACTGATAACAGCAGTATAATACAAGTAAGAATATTCAAACAATTCAAAAAATTAAAATAGTTAACGATGCAAATAAATCAGAAAGTTATTGACCTCAATAGATAATGTGGGTAATTTATATTACATACTCGAGGGCTTCGAAAAGGAGTAAACAATAAAAGAATATAACTATAAGTAGTGTTCCATCTGAAATCCGGAAATTATTCTGGGAAACAGTTCCTAATTCAAAAAAAATCTTTTATCAAACGAGCAAATGACAATAATTATTGTAAAAGTTGACTATTACAGTGACTATTTTTTTTTCATTTTGACAACCAATAGTAACTTTCAATTTCCGTCAAACGGTGCCAATCAAATCATTATGTAAGTGGGAATAATGTTACTTACATTATTCCAGCGAGAATAATTCGAGGTAACTGCTTTTGTTTTTTATTTGACGTCTGTCATCATTTTTTCATATTACGTCAAGTTATTAAGATTTATAATTGAGGTGGTCAGAACAGGAGTGAATCAAGTCCATTTAAAAAAAATTCTGTTGGTTAATCTCTGATGTCCTACGGAATAAGGTTTGAAATTCATATAAAATTTTTATGGAATAAATTAACTCCTGCTCCAACCCTTCTATTTCAATTTCTAGTCCATAAAAATTGTATAAAATTTCAAACCTTATTCCGTAGAACTTGAGGGATCATAACAGAATTTTTTTTCAAATGTTCTTGATTCATTCCTGTTCTGACCACCCCAATTATAAATAAAATAAGTCAAAATCGAAAAAACTCGATCTTCCTGCAGATGCCCACTATGAAATCTTTTGAATTAGCAATAACTCGAGAACGGCGCTAGATATAAAAAAACTGAGCAAAATATTCTCCCCCCTCGCCCCGCACACACCCCCCCGTGAATTATCGTTAGGAAGGCATATGCAAAAATTCCGATCGATCATGCTCAAAAATATTCGATCTTCCTGCAGATACCCACTATGAAATCTTTTGAATTAGCAATAACTCGAGAACGGCGCTAGATATAAAGAAACTGAGCAAAAAATTCGCCCCCCTCGCCCCGCACACACCCCCCGTGAATTATCGTTAGGAAGGCATATGCAAAAATTCCGATCGATCATACGCAAAAAAAATCGATCTTCCTGCAGATACCCACTATGAAAAGTTTTGAATTAGCAATAACTCGAGAACGGCGCTAGATATAAAAAAACTGAGCAAAAAATTCTCCCCCCTCGCCCCGCACACACCCCCTGTAAATTATCGGTGGGAAGGCATATGCAAAAATTCAGATCGATCGCGCGCTAAAAAAAATTGACATTGACAGGAAAAAAAAATAGTCT
Organism: Cantharis lateralis; assembly: GCA_963170105.1. Lineage (NCBI taxonomy): Eukaryota > Metazoa > Arthropoda > Insecta > Coleoptera > Cantharidae > Cantharis > Cantharis lateralis. Next base: position 55,646,817 of record OY720624.1, on the reverse strand, counting down.
AATTCGAATACCACACGAGAGTTCGAAAAATTAGAAAATAATTTGACATATTTTCTCAAATTTGTTGCCATTTGGCAATAGCCACTCGATCCCTTCGGGCTCTCGTGTCTATTGCCTGGCAACAACTTTTCGAAAATATGTGAAATTATTTTCAATTTATTCTCACCCTCTTGTGATATTATATATGACTATTTTTTTTTCATTTTGACAACCAATAGAAACTTTCAATTATGGTCAAACGGTGCCAATCAAATCATTATGTAAGTGGGAATAATGTTACTTACATTATTCCAGTGAGAATAATTCGAGGTAACTGCTTTTGTTTTTTATTTGACGTCTGTCATCATTTTATCATATTACGTCAAGTTATTAAAATTTATAATTATGAATAAAATAAATCAAAAACGCTTTAGTACATCGTCAGGTTATGAAATTAATGTTAAAATTAAAGAAAATGCATGCAAGAATACCATGATAAGCAACGTGTCAATTTGGAACCAATTTCAATCATTTTGCAAAGAAAGGGCTTTCAAATTGGAAGAAAATACACCAACCACAAAACTGGCTGACATTTTGAAAGATTACGGATTTAATATGAAAAAACAGAATGGGGATGACTATAAAGAAACCGTCATTAAAACGATGTGGAACAAAACAGCCAAATTACTGCAAGATATGTACTACGATAAATTTAATAGAAGTTTTGACCCTTTCAAAGATATTGAATTTAAATCGGCGAGAGATGCAAAAAACACAAAACGTAAGTTACTGCAAAAAGAACCTGAGAAAAGGAAGCAAAGTTCTGCAATTTTGAGTAAAAAAGAAATCTTTGAAATGATACAACACTACGACGAGGATACTCCGTCTGGGTTGCAAAAAAAATTCTACCACATCGCCTCCTACGAATTAGCCTGGCGGGGTGGAGAAGGAACTCAATGTTTGGTGCATTATTTCAAAGATGAAACGTGCAATGCAGGTTTGGCCACTGGAAGAATGGAGTATAATCCAATATTCTCCAAAACAGCGCAAGGTGGAGCACAAAGATGTGCTAACAGTAAATGGTTAATACGAAATAGAGAACACCCCGATTTTTGCCCTGTTCGATTACTTAAAAAATTACTAAGTAAGCGGACTGCAAATATCAAATCAGACCGCCTTTTTCTAACAGTTAATATTAATTGGGATAAACCAAATTGTTTAGGGTGGTACAAAAATATGCCGATTGGTGTAAATATTATGTCAAAGTGGATGAAAGAATCTGCAGAAATTATAGGATTAGATACAAAGAAAATTAAAATTACTAACCATTCCGCCCGATCAACTGCAGTGTCTCACATGGCCAAAGCAGGTATCAATGAGCAAGAAATTATAAAAATTTCAGGCCATAGCTCATCTACATCATTAAAGCCCTACCTCCAGTTGGACAATGAACATCATTCAAATTTAATTAAAAACTTAAGAGAAAATGGGGAAGGAATAGCAATTAATGCAGCAGAGCAAAATATTGTGGCAGCATCCACCACTCAGGGACATAATATTTATAACAATTGTACTTTCAATATTCAAAACTTTAATTCAGTTTAATTTTCCTATAGTTTAGTTGTATACCTTAATTTGCTAAAATAAAAATGTTATATTGAGAAAGTCTTCCTGATAACTGAAAAATAGCTATTCATGCTATCATACAAGATTTTTCCTTATTGCTTGTTAAATAAAATACTTTGAAAAGTTTAATTATGTGCAAATGACATACATAGCTTTATGTTCGACTGCACCATAGAAGATTTTCTTTTATATTTTTTACGTAATATTCGAAGTCACTTTGACATTTAAAAATTGTATAATTTCGAAGAGTTCTTTTCTATTTTATTTGAATTAGCAATAACTCGAGAACGGCGCAAAAAATCCAAAAACTGAGCAAAAAATTCTCCCCCCTCGCTCGGTACTCACCCCCGTGAACTATCGGTAGAAAGGCATATACAAAAATTTAGATCGATCGCCCGCAAAAAAATTCGATCTTCCTGAACATACCTACTATGAAAATTTTAGAATTAGCAATAACTCGAGAACGGCGATAGATATGAAAAAACTGAGCAAAAAATTCACCCCCCTCACCCCGTACACACCCCCCGTAAATTATTGGTAGGAAGGCATATGCAAAAATTCAGATCGATCGCGCGCAAAAAAAATTGACATTGACAGACAAAAAAAATAGTCTAATTCGAATACCACACGAGAGTTCGATAAATTAGAAAATAATTTGACATATTTTCTCAAATTTGTTGCCGTTCGGCAATAGCCACTCGATCCCTTCGGGCTCTCGTGTCTATTGCCTGGCAACAACTTTTCGAAAATATGTGAAATTATTTTCAATTTATTCTCACCCTCTTGTGATATTATATATGACTATAATAGACTTTTCATGTATTCTTAAACCGTGATTTTTTTATGAAAAATAAATGCAATTTATATATTGATATTTTTTAATAAACACTTTTCAAGTAAGTTTTATTCATTTTGAAATTAATAATAATAACAACAATAAGAGAGCTAAATTCAGTACTATGGGATAAAACTATAAAGAAGGAAACAAAAAAGAGATTATATAGCAGTATCATTCAAAGCATAACCCTATACGTAGCCGAAGTCTGGGATGTAAGTAGCGCAAATATGAAAAAACTGCTAGCCACGGAGATGGATTTTTTAGAAGAAGTTGCAGAAGATCGCGTTTAGAGAGAATAAGAAATGAGGTAATTAGAGAGACGATAAAAGTGGAAAAAAATATAGCACACGAAATTGAGAGAAGACAACTTGTGTGGTTTGGACACACAACAAGAATGGACGAAGATAGATGGCCCAGAAAGATTTTGGAATGGATTCCGCCTGAAAAGTGGAAGAGAGGACGGCCTAGGCGAAGTTGGAGAGATTATGTGAATGACGGAATGAAAGCTAGAAATCTAGAAGAAAGCGAATGTTATAATCGAGTAAATTGAAAACTGGGGACGGAGAAGCAGTAATAACTGTAACATAATCCGTTGTATATGTTACGGTCAATGATGACATTTTGGCCATTGACGTCAATGACCATGCATTTTGGGCAATGTTGACATTTAAAATTCCATATGTGGTTTTTACATCATTGTCCGGGCAATGACGTCATTGCCCAATATAGAATGGGCGATGATGACATTACTATTCTACGGTAATTTTTTCTATTCAGTCAGTTGTTCTCGTCAGAAAGCAATATATTAATTAAATATTTATTAGAATTTATCTACTACTACCTAGTGTAAATATTATTTTTATAATATTTTAAAATATTAAAATTAAATTGTAAATCTCGGATGTAATCACTCAACTACCATAATGACATTAGAAAATTTTTAAATTCGGGAGGGCATTTAGCGTAAACAGTGTTTTGGGGGGCAGGGTTACAAGCGTTGTCACTGCAAGGATGGATGTAAAAATAATAAATGTACATGTCGTGCAAGAAAACAAATTTGCAACTCGAAGTGCCATGGATTACTTTCATGCCAGAATAAAAGTGATTAATTTAAAAAACTGTATTTAACTTTTTTTAAATTTTTATTAATTTTGTTAATAAATGATTATAATACATTTTTATTAAAATGCAATTAATTCAATTCAAATCTTCAAACATATTTCATCTACGATATCATCATTGTCCGATCCGTTTTGGGCACTGATGTCATTGATCGGCCAAAGACGTAAATATCACAATCAGATGAAAATATTTATATCATTTCTCACCGTTAACGGGAACTGACGTCAATGGCCGGACAATGACGTCAATGACCGGCATATTTGGGCACTGACGTCATTTATTTAGTAATGTAACAAAACAATACAAAAAAGCAAATATCAATGTTGGTGAGGTATACCAACTTGTAAGTGATATAAGCTATATAATATAGGACGTTTACAAAACCAAATTACATTCAGCAGTTAGGTGCACGTTGGAAATTTAATGGTCGTTTAGAAGAATAGTAGGTTTAGTTTTATGTTTTCAATTGAACGAATCTGATGAAATCAGTGTCACGTATAAAATCATGAATAATATCGAAATATTTTTTCATTCGTCACTGATTTTAAAGACGTCCCTGGCTACATACTGATGTCTTATTGCGATGTTGTTTATTTAGAAATATATATACTTAGTAGATTGAAACGACCTCTATCTCAGCTATTATTCTTTATTCAACATAGACCTATTTATAATGTTCTTTTTCCCCAATCGATTTTTTAAAACAATATCAATTTCATGTATTCTATGACTCTTTCTGGTGTGGAATGGTGCTTCATAATACTTAGGACCAGTCCTACCAGTTCTGATTATATACTTTAACAAGCAGCTTTATAAGTATAATGTCGCTTAGTTGGAATTAATCACGATTAAATAAAAAAGAGCTTTCCACCAGCTTTTTGATCACGATTAAAGTAAGTTAAGCAGCTCTTAAACTAGTAGACCAAGTTTGGCTGGTTAGCTAAGTTTAATCCCAGTTAATGCCCAATGCATGTGAATTAGGCATGCATAAACGTAAGCAGCGTATTTTGATGTGTTCGAAAACAAGGTTTTAAATTAGATTATATTATTACCATATTTAAACAATATTATTGTATAACCATATTTTACAATATTATTCTGTCTTCGTATATCAGAAATTTTTTTTTATAATAAATTATTTTAAATAGTAATAAAATTTATTCTTGTAATACTTGTATATTTAATAATTAGGTTAGCAATTTTTCTTTATATTAATTAATCTTTATGTTATTAGGTGTAGATTTCAATTAAGACATTTTAAGAAACTTTTGAATAACTGTAAAAACGTTTATAAAATTCGAGGTTATATTTTCTGTTTGTTTTGCTAAACTTCTGCTACAAGTTTTTCCAAGCGAAAACCGAGTAAACACGAGTTTGAAGCAGTTAACTAATGATAGATGCAAAACGGTTGGTGGAACTAATTAACAATTTGATCCGAGTTAGTGGAACCGGCCCTTAAAATATGTAATACTGTCGACGACGAAACTATTTAAGAAGTTTTGGTACTATTACCGTTTCTAGAATTTAAATTTATTTATTTCTTCAGTAATGCACAGTGGCGCCGGAAGAGTTAAATATAGAGGGGGGCAAGTATTCAGTTTTGTTAGGCTTTATGGTTAAATTTTGGTAAAATTTTCTAGGGGGGGAAAGTGCCCTGCTTTCCCCCCCCCCTTTCCGGCGTGTATGGTAATGCATTGCCTAATCATGGTAGACGTTGGATGTTTCACACCTTGAATTCAAATATTAAAAATTTGAAAAAAGTTGAATAACCGACATCGGAACGAAGAAGTAGAGTCATATTCAATTCATATTTTTAGATTTTCTTGGGAAATTTTAACTTTTTCAATTGTTTTGAATATAATTTCTAGTTTCATATCATTAATTTTTGTTTTTTTCCTAGTTATATGCAACTGAAGATGAAAAAAGATCGCAAGAAGGATCGAAATTAGGGAAAATAGGGGAAAATAGATAGAATCGTAAAATAGGGTCATAATATTGCATTTTTTAAAATCTTGTTTCATTGTGTAATAACAGTTTAATTTTTTTCTTGTTTCATAGTATAATAATATTTCTTCTTCTATTTCAAACATTCTTAGTTCTACCCTGTCAAAAGTGTTAAATTAATTTTTTCATTGTTTTTAAAATAATAATTTTCTACTATGTATTCTTATCTTTACAGTGAATATTCTATTATTTAAATGTTTTGTTTAAATTTTGTTCAATATATTAAATTTTATTACAATTTGATATCTACTCATAATTTTACTAGAATTATCTTTTCTATCTAAACTTCAATTTTAATTAAGTTAATTTTACAATATTTTTATGATTTGCAAATAGGTATAGTACATACATACTATATTTATATTTATGCTAAATTCACCACTGTTTGAATTTCAAATTGTAACTTAACGTTATCATAGTAATAATGTTTGATATTATAATTTATGAGTTCTGACTAATAGATTTGCATTTAATTTAATTTTATAATTGTGTCTCTCACAAAATGCTGGCAACATCTTTGAGTTAAATGCCTAAATACTACTCCGTTCTGGGCTTTCAAGGTCTGTAGCGCTAACTTATATTTCTTTCGATGTTGTTTGCTAATGCTATACTGTTTAGAAATAGGGAACCAATACACGTCACGATACAAGTTTGATGTCGTATGTCATGTCCACCACATACAAATTAAATTTCAGTTTATTTCATATGCGAAATGCGATTGTATAGTGATTTTTATAAGTTTGTTTACGTCCACTTCCATTTTACAGTGCTATATTTGAAATTGTCCAATAATGTGATTGTAGTTTCGTATTACAACCGGCGTTTTACTAGTTATAATGTCTTTTTAAACATTAATTATTGCTGTTTTACTAAAAATGGCACGAAATATTATTATCAAACAAGGTGAATTCGATTCTTTAATCAAATATTTTACATTGAAAAGCGACAAAAAATTTGGCAACGTTGTTCCAATTTGACGTTATCAATGCTAAATTCGTGTATTGTTTTGGATTTTACAAAGACTATATAAAATCAGACTGGATTTATATTGTATTTAAAAAGAATTAGTAAATCAATATCGACGAAAGCGCATGGGAAATGTTAATAAAATATGGTACTACAGTAATAATAACTAAGTTATAGACATATTTTTTACTATTATTGTATGTTAACATTTAGATAAATAACGTGAAAATATTCAACATATAGTATGTAAGTAGTACATACCTACCTAGTCATACTAAGTAGATATACTTTTTATGGAATAAATAATTTGATTCATGCATTATGATAATTTTTGAACCGTTTTTGAACCCGCACTGTAAATTTCTATAAAAATTTACATAAACTACCATTATAACCACCAACCATACAAACAATCTACTACAATACAATACAGGTAATCAACTAACTAATGAATGGATTATGCCGATTATGACTAAAAATAAGATACAAAGCATATCGACCTAAGCCTACAGATAATTTGGAAGTTTTCGTGTATGTAAATAATTTTTCAATTATTGGTTTGGGTTCAAAAACAAAATTAAATAAAAACTGAAAACAGAGTAAAATATGAATTAAAAACAAAAAGTTTTAAATCATTTTCATATAGCTAATGAGGCAACTAATACTAAAATAATTAATGATAATTTTTCTCTAATTTAAAATTACGTTTATGAGAAATTGTGCATATTATATTCCAATCAAAAGTAAATTGCTTGCAAGAACTACAATTTGAGTCCTCTTTGGGCGGTGAATTGATACTGCGATAAATTATCTATTATTGCGTGATGAACAAGTATTAATTTAAATTTTATCGCCGTTTTGCTAACGCATACTAATCAAACCACAGCAGTCGAGTGATTTTAATTTGTAACTTAACAAGGTTTAGATTAAGAGGTTCATTCGCTTCTGTCTATCTAGAAATAATTGAAGCAAAGTAAATTATAGAAAGTTATTGATTCTGGAAAAATCACAACTTAAAATTTTCAAATTTCTACATGAACATAATAATTGTGTAAATAATTATGTTTAAATTTGACGATATGACGTTAATAATAATAATTAACTTTATGTCAAATACTAAAAAAAATACCTATATTCCTATCATAAATCTCATAACCAATCAACATGAAGAAAACTGTTTATGCCGACCAATCATATGTTATTTTAAAGTTTTAAGCGATTAAAATGTTTCCTGATATGCAATAAACATCGATTAAAATTAATGTTGCTATATTTATCACCAATATTTATCTATACAACATTACATGATAGAGTTGAAATTATTAAATTAATCAATTTTCAAATGAAATTTTGTACATTATATTCTACGTGAATTTTTTTGTTCAAATAATACACTCGCCGTTGAGTTTTTCCTTGAATACATTGATTTTGATTCGTTCAAGTGTAATTGATAAGATAAATTATTCTTAAATTACGGTACATCGGAAAATTACTCAATCTTATTCGCTATCATAAATTTATGAAGCCTTTAATGTTCTAACAATTTTCATTGCAATAAGATTTTCGTTCAAAAACAATTTGATCTGTTAAAATGTAGACTTTTTGTGTACAACCCAGGATGGGTTTTGTTCAGCATCTTGTGAGGGAAACACGGCCGAAATAACCCGGTGTACTTATATTATTTTACATATGATTTTAATATTTTATTATAATATATTATTATTAATGTAGTATGTAAATATATTATTGTCAATAATAGGTTCAAATTGGTCAGGAAAGTCCAATTCCTTTATGTTATAAATGAAGTTTTATTATAACAAAAACAATATGATAGAAAACAAATAAATTTAAAAAACATAACACTACTCAAAGAGGGTACATTTGTTCATATAATATCTCTTTTGAACCAAAATAAAAATATAAAAAATCAAAATATTATAAAAAAATATTAAAAATATTATTATTCAAAAGGAAAAGATGAAATATTTATTATTAATAACACTTCAAGTGTACTGTTTATTATTCAATACTTTGTTTATCCCAACTAAAAGTTGATAAAAAAAAATAAACGCACTCCTAAGTCCTAATGATCCAAATGTAATTTACTACGCATTTCATAATATGACTCACCAACAGCTTTGTAAGCATGAACATATTTTAAAATTGATTATTAAATGCACCACCTCTATATTGTACCAAGTTAAAAAATTACTGTTACACTGTTACAGTTATGGCAATGCTCTTCAAGTTCAAACCACGATATTTTAATTTCAAATATTTACAGAATGAAAGTTTCAAGTGGTTTAAAAAGCCCAGATAACAGAAAAACATTGCAACGGTAGAGAGAAGAATTCACTAATTTTAAACTAAATTTGTATGCTTAATAATAATTTGAATTAATATGCATTCTTACGCCAACAGTAGCTTGTCTGATAGCTTCCTGGAGATTTCTTGCCGCCCAAGAAGATTCCAAATCTAATGAAACTACATTAGCAATACTGGAGGATACGTACTGATTCATTATTTATTATTAATAAATAATAAATTAATTTTGATACATATTTCATAATTGGGTCTTATCTACACCATCTTTCATAATTATCTACACAATCTACACCATTTTTTTTAATTAAAAATAAATAAATTTACCAGTACTTCAACTTTGTAACACACTTGAATTTCCCCCGATATAAAACTTTTATATTTAATCAAATGTTCGTAAACAATAAACCAAACTCATTAACTGAATATTGTATCGAGCTTGGGGATAAAACTTGCATTAGAGACATGCGCTTCTACAATAGTCATGGTCACTAGGTTACCCCAATAGTAACACAAATATATATTCATTCATTAGCTTTAAGGAATGAAAGAGACTTGATTCACGTTATCTTGATTATGACATCATACAATTCTAGGGATAACAAGTATAATTTTTTTTATTTTACAAAATAAATGGAAAGGGGGGGGGAAGAAATTTTGGAAGTAGGCAAATTTGAACAACTATACATAGCTTTCAAGGTACTATTTTTTTTATAGAGTTTTTAAATACATTTTTATTCAATAGTAAAATCCCAATTTTGACAAAATATCGTCGAAATTTAATCAGCCTATTTTTAGACATGCGGAATATTTGGCGTGATTATTTCCTGAAGAAATAGATCGTTGAATAATCGATTTACTTATTGGTATTTGTATTTTGACGTTTGTAAAACAGACATCAGTTGTTGATCAAATTTTAATATATAAATAATCGTTGAAATTTAAGGTTTGTCACTACAATGGCGATATTAATATTTGGTTAATAATAATTTCAAAATTTAAATCATGCTACTAGTTTAAGTTAGTGATAATAAATACATTATTGATTTCTCAGCAATTTCGTAATTTTTGTTTTACATTTTTTGAATTTAAACTGAAAGAAAGAACAATGAGATTGTTTTACAGGTTTCTTAAAAATACTATGTATTTCATTTATTAAGCTCACAAATAACAAAAATGCAATGCATTGTGACAATAAAATTCTTTCTTAACAATTTTATTATGCCAAAAGACAAATTTATCGACTTTTAGTAATCTGAAACAATATGTCAGGAAATTTCAGGATATTATTTCAGGAAAAGTAGACTTATCAGGTCTGTAAATAATATGAAACCCGAATTTGCAGATAGTTGGCGATTGCGCTGTTAATGTAGTTTAATTTAAAAATAAAAACAATAAATTTTTAAAGCTACTGAAATTATCTTTAATTGTGTGTTTCTTGACTTAATAATTTCAGATTTGCAATTAGTGGCTTCACTGGGAGCTTAATTTTTAAAATTTGATAATTGAAGTTTTGGATTTGTAGTGGTACAAGGTATTTAGTTATTTCATGATAATACTTTAAAATTAGGGATAGATTGTAGCCGGTGGAAAATTTGATGTTCTATAATTTTGGTATTATTAAATTTTTTGATTTGATGTTGAGTTATAAAAAAAAAATTAAAAAATCACTAATTTTGGTGATACTGCCCTACAGCTGAAAACATCATAGCTAAATATCACCAGGCATTGTAATGGATTATAAATTATATGATACTTCAAAGTTCTCATGTCAGAGATGAAACCGTTTGAGACATATGGGCTCAACATTTCCTGCCTGCAGTACGAATTATGAGAATACAACAAATTTTATATTATTGAAAAAAAACAGCTAGGAATGGGGATTTATTTTCACATATTTAACAGGCAACCATACGAATGTGATAAAATAATAAAATTGCGTCATCTAATTTGTCCGACCTTAAATAATGATATGCCTGTACTACCTATTACATATTTTATAACGCATAGAGAGAAAAATATCAAAAAACTCATCGAAGCAAATCAAATAACGACACAGTAATATAATAAAGTAATGTAGTGGAAATACCACTTGATTTAACTTTCTGCACCCCGAAGTTTCTTAGAGGTTGAAATGTATTACATGTGTGATAGTAATATAATTTCATTATAAAAAATTAATGTAATTATTGTAATTAAAAATTTATAGTATAAAACAATAGCGGTAAATAAGCATGCAACATTGTGTCATCTAATAATATTACATTATTACTAACATTATTAATTTATGGTTGCCATATAATTCTCAAGGTATTTTATATTTTGGAGAAAAATTTTATGTTGATAAAATAGAGTAACAACGTAATTATTAATTTTATTTATGTTTTCTAGTTTATCAGAAGTAATAAATAAATAGTTAATTAATTTTTAATTTGAAAAATTAGCAAAATTAACGTTTTAGTTATCTATGCAGTGCGTATGTATTTATTTGGATACAAATAAGTGCTTTCAATAATAAGTATAAAAATATAGTTTAATTGTATAATTCGTCCATATATGGTGAAGTTGGGTGTTATACCATATAATACCTCTTACCTATGCTATGTTAGTGAGTCATTTAGAGTAGGCGTTGTGAGAGGTCCATAAAATATATAGTTTTATTAAAGGTGGCATTTACTAAAAATCAATTTTAGTGGAAAAATATTAATTTTTTTTTATATATTAATAATTTATAAATAAATCAGATATTATAGTCCATTACATATTTATAAAATGTAAATAAAATTTGATAATTATGTCGTTTATCTATTTTATCACCGTAAAATTCAAAATACGAAATACCCTGAGAATTGCGTTAACTATTATATTTGGTTTATTATGAATAATTTTTTAGCATATCACGACAAACAGAACGATAAGTAATTAATTTTTGAAGTTAAATTGGTTTATATCTATAAAGTTAATAATTTATATATTTATACAGAGCAAGCTCCGTTGTTTTCTATAAATTGAAGCAGGAATGTCGGGAAAAGATATTTAAGAGATAAATCTCAAGCTTGACAGGATTCTAACTAAAGAACTATATCATAGACAAAAGTTGTAAAAATATCGCGTTACTGGAAAATGATGAAAGAGTCAAGGTTTAAATTTTGTAGAAACAAGTTGTAGTAAAGTAACTAAAGATTTTTGTATTGTAATACTGAGGTAATATAAAATTTCAACATTTTTCATAACAAGAATAAGTTTCTGACAGATTGCAAGATTTATTTTGTATTGTAAAGTTAAATCATTATAATGCTTTCATTTAACATGCATAAGAACAATATTTGAATATGAATCAAGTTCACAGCAATGGCTTGGTGTGATTACTCGTTGAGTTACAGAACGAAAATTTCGGGTTGGAATAACAGATCTCACGAAATGTTTTAGATTGGCCCTAACAATAATTATAATTGTTATTTTAGGCTAATAATTTATACAATTTATTTAAAATATTTTTAGTCAATTTAAACCCACACGCAGTTTTGCATTTTAACAGAAATGGTTTTTACAAGAATTTGATTAGTCCTAATTTATTTCTAGTCATTGTATTTTGGAATAATAACTTTATTTGTTTGGGTTTAATGCAAAAAGTGGTTTTTGATTTATTTGCGAAAGTCACTAAACTCATTCTAACCTACGCATTATCCTTGGTATTGGAAAAGGTTAATTTGAGTTCTAGAGAAACAAAGCCGGACCTATGTTTAATTGTCCATAATAAATATATGGGGCAATTTCGAGCTACTTATGCACTATCGGTTTGATGAGGATGTCAGGTAAGAAATCGGCCGGGAAGAATGTAATATATGTTTATTAAAATTTAATTGCGTATACCTACTCAAAATTTTCGATTTTTCAATTTTTCAATCTTCAATTGAATCTGTGAGATTAAGAAGAGTACAAGTCCAAAATAGAAATTTTTTAATTATTATAACAGTTTTGTTTTAACGGCATCAAGTGAGTCCAGGACTTGTACTTTTTTTTACTCAATGATGTACCTTACAATAAACTTGAAAATTATTAACTAGTGAGAAAATTATAAAATATTTAAAATAATACTATCAATAAATTGATATTTTCTGACGAAGCAGATGAAAAATCTGCGAAATATTAAAAACATTATTGTTTTATTACGTTAATTTAACTAGTATTTGTTATATATTTAATAAGACTCGATATTTTAATGTACCTATATTTAATTTAGAACATGACACAACACTACTTAGATTTTTACATAAAATAATTAATCTAAACAATAAACATTACAGGGTGAATACAACATACACAACATTTCTCCCCCCTTAAAAAGGAAAGCGTTGAGGTTTTTTAATAATCCGTGTAGATCTTCGTAATGTCGGCTCCTCTACGGAAGTTTCCTCTCCCACTACTTTCTTCTCAGGTACAATAATTTCCTCTGACTCGTTGGGCAATTCAATAGTATGTGTTGCGCAATCCTCTCGTATATCAAGATTTGCATCTACAAAATTATCCACTGGAACTTTTTTTAAATGCTCAACATGGGTAAGTCTTTCGACATTTCCTTGTTTAACAATATATGTTACCGGACTAACTTGTTGTTTTATATTTCCACGAGACCATCTATCTTTCTCCCCTCTTACATTTTTTACGTACACTTTTTCCTCTTTGTCGTAGTTAGTATAATTTTCAATGTTCATCTTTTCGTTACTTCGTTCTAATCTGTTCATAATGCGATCTTTTATTTTTTTGTTCTGGTTTCGGTTTCAATAAGCAAAGTCTTGTTTGTGGTCGGTGCTTTAACAAAATATCGGCTGGTGACATTTGCGTAACACTGTGTGGTAGATTTCTATAGTAAAATAAAAAGTTATCTAACTTGGTTTGAGGGTCAGATTTTTCTTTAAATTTCTCATCAAATATTTGCTTTAGTAAATTATTTTTAAATGTCTGAATAACTCTCTCGGTTATCCCATTTGATTGTGGGTGTATGGGCGGTGATTTGATTAAATTAATTCCATTTGAAGTACAAAATTTAAAAAGTTCTTCGGAACCAAACGGGGGACCATTATCTGAATGTATTTCTTCTGGTAACCCAAACACCGAAAATGACTTTCTTAAACATGCTATGACGTCTTTGGCTGTAGTTGTTTTTAAAATCCAAGCGTCTACCCATTTACTTCCGGCATCAATTAATAATAGAAAATTAACTCCATCTTTCTTTGCAAAATCTAGGTGTAATCTTTTCCATTTTCTCGTACACCATGTCCACGATGTTGATGGAACTCGAGGGTTAGTAGTTGACATTAACTGACAGCATTCACAGTTTCTTGCTACTGCTTCTAAATCTTTATTAATATTATGCCAGTAGACATGTTGTCTGGCTAACATTTTCATTTTTACTATGCCAGGATGTTGTTCGTGCAATAAACTTAAAATTTCGTTTCTTAAAATTTTTGGTATTATTACTCGGTTGCTAAACGTCAAACAATCGATGTCTAAATTAAGGTTTTCTCGTATTTTAAAATATGGTAGTAGTTGCTCATCTACTTGCCTTCCTTCAGGCCAACCATTTAATACACAATCTTTTACTACTCTTAAAATTTCGTCTTTATCTGTTTCTTTCGCAATTTCTTTACATCCTAACGGAATTCTTTTTACTACCGAAAAGTATTTAATCGTTTCTTCCGTTTTATTTTCTTTCAATGGTAATCTCGATAACGCATCCGCGTTCATAAGCTTTTTCCCTTGTCTATACTGAATCGTATAATCGTACATCGCTAATGCAACGGCCCATCGCTGTGTTCTCGCTGCAGCTAGTGGTGGTAAACTTTTACTTGATGACAAAATATATTGTAATGGTTTGTGGTCGTTATATAATATAAATTTTTGTCCGTATATGTAATTATGAAACTTTTTAACTCCATACATGATGCTCAATGCTTCTCGATCTAACTGACTATAATTTGTCTCGGCTTTTGATAATGTTGCAGACGTATACATGATTGGTCTTTCAGATCCATCCGGTATAACGTGTGCTAAAACTGCTCCCACTCCATACGGTGATGCGTCACATGCTAAACTGATTGGATATTTTGGATTAAAGGCCATCAGCACATCGGATTTGACTAACAACTTCTTGCTCTTTTCAAAACAGTTATTTACCTCTTCTGTCCATTTGAAGACTGTATCTTTTCTCAATAACTCGTACAATATCTTGACTTTTTCTGACAACATCGGTATGAATTTTGAATAATAATGTAATAATCCTAAATATGATTGTAGTTGTTGTTTGTTTTTTGGCGCTGGGGCTTCTACTAAAGCTTTGACCTTGTCTTCGCACGGCTCGACCCCTTTAGCTGACAGATTATGGCCAAGGAATTGAATCTTCTCCACGAAAAATTTACTTTTGTTCAAATTTACACAAAGGTTGTAACGGCTGAATCTATCTAAAACAGTTTCTAATTTATTTTTCATTTCTTCGTGACTTCGTGCTGTTATCAAACAATCGTCCAAATAGCAATGAACTCCTTCGATATCCTTTAAGATACTGTCCATAACGGATTGAAATACATGTGGAGCTACCTTTATTCCAAAGGGTAGCCTCGTATAGGTGAATAAACCAATTGGTGTGTTAATCGTTAACAATTTCTTACTTTCTTCGCTGACTTTTAATTGAAAATAGGCGTTTTTCAAATCTATTACTGAAAAAACTGTACCTCCGGATAATGATGCAAAAATCTCTTCGACTGTTGGTAAAGGATAATAATGATTTTCCATGTGTGGATTAATTGTAGTTTTAAAATCACCACATATTCTTATGTTTCCATTTGGTTTTGGTACAATGACAATAGGACTCGCCCATTCGGATGTTTCTACTGGTTCCAAAATTTTTTCTTTCACGAGTTTCTTTATCTCCGCTGTTACCGTTTCCTTCATTGCATATGGTATTCGGTATGGCTTACAAAACTTTGGAGTAGCATTCGTAGCAATTTTGATATTAGCTACAAAATCTTTGATACATCCTGAATTACTAAATACACATTTATAACGAACTTTAAGTTCTTCTAATGATTTTGATTCCCTAACTTCTAACTTGTTTACTCTATCTGACTTCACATTATCTAACAATATTTCTCGCCAGTTAGGTAACAATACATTTAACCAGCTGCGACCTAACAAGCAAACGTCATTTTTAAACTCTACGATTTTCAACTCTAACTCTACATTTAACTTTGCATACTTTACATTAACTAACGCTCTGAACACCTCGTGACTTACTTGACCAAACAATGTTTTTAATTTAACATTTTCTCTGAATAACTCTAACTTAGGAAAATTACTTTTAAACATACGTAACGACATAATCGAACTGTCAGCCCCCGTATCGATTTCCATTTTTACAGGTACATTTTCGATCAGTGGCTGCACTATGACAGGATCTACTTTACCGGTTATTTTTGACTGATGTAACTCTTCGACTTGATTAATACTTGTCCAATAAACGACATTGCTGTAATTTTCATGTTCGTCATCACTTTCTTGGTCGACTATTTCGTATTCTTCCTCGTACTCATCTTCTTCGACGTAGTTAACTCTATTTTTGCACATTGGTGCTTTGGCGGTGTGACCCACTTTGCCACAAGCATAACATTTCCAATTTACAGCAGGACACTTGGACTCATCGTAATGCCTTCTTACACATCTTTGACATTTCTTCGGGACTGACTGACTTGTTGAAGACTGACTTACAAATTGATTTGACTTTTCGTGACTCGACTGCTTTGACTGACTCGACCGATACACTGGCCTTTTTTCAAACTTCCTGAACGACACCTTATTTACTGACTCTGGACCTATGGCTCTCGCTTGACCCTCTGCTAGTTCCATAGCTCTTGCAATTTGACATGCTCTTGTAAAAGTTAATTTATCTTCACCTAATAACTTTTTCTTTATACTTTCGGACTTTAAACCGCATACAAACTTATCTCGTAATGCTTCATCTAGAAATTCTCCAAAAGCACAATGTTTTGCTAGACTTCTGACTTTCATCATATACATATTTATATCCTCATTAACTTCTTGCTTACCATTGTAAAACTGGTATCTTTCGGCTATTACCAACTTTTTTGGTTCATAATATATCAATAGTTCATTTTTCAACTGTGAGTACGTTCTGGTACTTGGTAACTCTGGCGCTATCAAGTTTTTAATTACATTATATGCTTCGCCCCCTATAAGTGTTAGAAATAGCGGCACTTTTTTGTCTTCTACGATGGAATTGCACAAGAATAATTGCTCCATCCGTTCCACATAGGAAGTGACTTCTGATTCCTTCGGATCGTAATTTTCGATTGACCCAATTAACGACATATTTTGACTTTTGACTTTAAAATATACGTTACTACCTTTAGACTCGACTACTATGTTGGTTCGACAATATACTCGTCGCCAAATGTTATATATTTAATAAGACTCGATATTTTAATGTATATTTAATTTAGAACATGACACAACACTACTTAGATTTTTACATAAAATAATTAATCTAAACAATAAACATTACAGGGTGAATACAACATACACAACAGTATTATTTTAAATATTTTATGATGTAGGTACCTTACACTCTAGCAAGTGCAACAAAATGATTTTAATACTGTTCTTTTAATCAATCGATGCATTTCAAGCAAAACTGCTATAACAGATGAAAATATTTTATTTTGGACTTGTACTGTTCTTAATCTCACCGATTCAATTAAATTTTATCCTACACCATATTGATACTACTATAATACTAGTATAATAATAGGTGCTATAAAACGTTTAACATTAGTAATTATAATTTAAATTATAATAAGAAGTCAATTTTGCTTACGTATAATGAAGTAAAATTTATAAGTTTAATAACAGTTGTAAGCAAGAATAAAATTATTTAATAAGGCTTTGTCCCACCGTTAAAATTTCCATCATTATTTTTATCAAAATATTTTCATGGTGATTCGATAGTGACGTCAGAACTATCATAATCTTGATAAAAAATAATTATGGAAATTTTGATCGTGGGACGAAGGCTTTAAATAAACTAAGTAAAATTATTGTATTTAGTATTACTATGTTTTTCGAGATATATAAATAAATATAAAAATAATATGAATATCTGACGATAACACAAATTTTTGATGCAATGGCATATAATACTCTATGATGTAGGTATAATTTTATACGAACTACCCAATTAAAGTACACTGCATTAGTATAATACTATGGTTAAATATTTACTTACTTGTATTTGTGATAGTCTAGAAACCATTGTAGATTGCAAATTTTTACTTCTTTGTATAAAATTAGTATACGATAACAAAATCACAGCATTATTAGATTGAAGATGTATTCTGAAAACAATTAAACATAAATTAGAACTACTATGTGAAACAAATTAGAAAAAAAATGAAAATTTCAAAAATTGTGAAAAAATAACCTTTTGATTGTGATGTATTGTGATCTGAAGTAACCTTTATGTTACAAACTAGTAGGTATATAGAAATAAATGTTTTCTTTATTTTTATTTCATATTTCAGTTGCATTTTATTATTTTGTTTATCTAATCATACAAATATTTGGTTTTAACATGAAGATAGTAGGTATCGTTTGTGGTTTTTAATTTAAAACAAAAATGTATTTAACAATGCTATATTAACTTTTAGCTATTTTGTTTCAAAATATTAGCTATTTTAAACGTTTTCTTTTGTCATTGAGATAATAAAATTTAATATTTGTATTATCGATAATTCATATTCGGTTTTTATAAAGTAGGTATCTAC
This sequence comes from Cantharis lateralis, assembly GCA_963170105.1. NCBI lineage: Eukaryota > Metazoa > Arthropoda > Insecta > Coleoptera > Cantharidae > Cantharis > Cantharis lateralis. Next base: position 55,628,124 of record OY720624.1, on the reverse strand, counting down.
CTATTGTTTGTACACACTAATATATAATATTATATTAGAGATATTATACTGTTTCTTGTTTCTTGAAAACCACGTTTTTTAACTTAAAACTTTATATTATAAAAATAAAAAGAATCCCGCTTTCTTTAACGTTCTTATCCCTATGCAAAACTATAAATTTAATTTTGATTTTTTCATTTACCATAATAAGCTGGTTTTAATTATTATAGGTAGATACTATTAATCTATTACAAGTATCTACCATTAAAATATAATTTTTTTGTATTATATTTCATTAAATATCTAATTATATATTTTCTAATGATCTATTTCAAGATTTTCCACTTGACTATTTTATTAAACTTGGCATCTTTGCTCATTTGTGCCTAACTACTCGCTTCTTTAAACAGTTCCCGCTGAAATACAAATTACTTAAATTTCCATTTTAATAAAAATAATAATTGTTGGAACTGATAAAGCTGATTTTTAAACTTTCAAATTTGAATTCTAATATAATCAACTGTTTGAAACTATGTAGGAGATTGAGAATTTTTATTGTTTTCTAATGTACTAATTTAAAAAAAATGGAAGATGGACTCTATAGTGGGTTTTTTGGGTCCTGCACAAATAAAACTACAATAATATAGTTTTGTTATGTATTAGCATCAATATGGTAACTTTTAAGTTTACATTATGTAAACTTTTTTATGGTAGAAATTTATATGTTTTTCCAGTATTTATTTTACTTTAATTTTTTAAATCTATTATAATTATTTTTGCTTGTATAATAATATTATGTATTACCATTTTTACGTTTTTCATTGAGTTTTTCATTTTCGGTTCTCAAAGATTGTCCAAATTTCAGTTTCCATGTATTTATTGATTCTGCCATGCTTACCTGCTAAGATTTTTAATAAGATTGTAACATGTAATCTATAATTTTTTTAAATTCCTCCCCACTATTATAATTTATAGTTTCCGTTTGGATTTTCTGGGACGTTTCTATATATTGTTTTGGGTAACTAATTTGAATGCATTTAAAGTTAAAATTAAAATTAATTACTTCAAAATATTATTTAAGTTAGTTTAAAATTTTTTTAATTATAATATTATGTATTTAGCACTTTCAAAGCAACAATACAACATGTTAAGTTAGTGTTATGCCTACTTATAACATTGTTTGTGATACTAATAATATTTAATATTTAATAAATATATTTACTATGCATATTGTGGGTATTTGTATAACATAAAATTACGCACGCACAAGTAATACACAAATTCACTTTCTTTTATTATGTCGGAAATCTAATAATGTATGTATATTGATTTTTACAAGTGCAAGCAACCTGCTTTTCCCGTAATTTTTATTTTACGTACCTATTGAAAATTATTAGAAATTTATTATAAATATGTTATCTCGTTTAAAAAATTTTAAAAATTTTTATAACCTTTTTATTTGTTAAAAGACCTCACAGCATACATAGATAAATAATATGTTAATTATTATAAATAAAATTTTTTGCTTAATATATAGGTACCTACTATAATGTACTTACTACTATGTAGTATTAATTGTTGAATAAGAAAATTTTAATAATAACTAATTTAAAAATATATTTTACATTTTAATGATACAAATTAAACGTTTCATTGTCAACACAAAATGTAAAGTTTGGAGAAAAAATTTGTATGCAAATATTTACTAACAAAAGTTTTATGTAAAACGTAAAAGGTATGGAAATATTTACAATGGTCATTAACGCATTACTGAAAGAATATGGCATGACTTGCAGCCATCAAGTAGTTTTACCAAGGAAGTAATAACAATTTAACACTTACATAAGTGTAAATTTGCACTAACTGGAATTTTGCAAAAGTAATAAGTATTTACAAACTTTTTGTAGATAATTTTGTAAACAAAAGAGTTTTAAAAGAAACTGAGAAAAGATAATAAACATACTATCACGATTTGACTTAAATATTTTGATTAGAATAGAGTTTCTTCCAAAATATTTGTATTAAAATTTTAAAAACTCTCAAATGAAAATATATGCAATGAGTAAATGCGTTATAATTTTTTATTATTTTTCAATATAACCATTTATTAGACATTATAAATTAATACATTTTATTGCTAACTTGTGCAGTAAGTTTATATTAATAAAATTGTATAGCTCACCTATAAATTCACTATCTACAAGATTTTTTACATATATAATGGAAAAACAATGTTTGAGTACTCATTTTTTTGATAGAGTAATTTTAATTAATACACTGTAATAACTTCCATGAATCACTATTAAATGTAACATTTGATTTTTGTTATTAGAAGTATAACTTCTACCGATGATAACTCACAAATAAAGTATAATTACGACCTACATTAATGACTTTACAAAGCTCCGTGGGTTTGTTATATAGAACAGTAGGGTGAGTTTTGTAGGACAGGGTGAACGACATCGACGATGTCACGATTGGGCACGATATGTTTTAATAGTTAATATTGTGATTATTTTTTTAACCGAAAACTTTTATTTTGAACGAGGTTGGAAAGTAATAGCAGATAAATAATATCTACTATCCCTTACGTTCATTTCTGAAAGTGCCACCTGTCCAATTTACTACATATACATAATAGTATAATAAGTGTGATATAGTATAAATTTATAAAATATGTTTAGAGTACGAATTGAGTGTACCAAAAAATTTCAATGATCAAAATATAAATTTTATGATTTCTTAATTTATTATAATATAACATGCAGATCGAATGCAGATATAATTTAAAGCAACATCAGTTATTCTTCTGAGTGCTTTAATTCTACGGTTAACTGGTTACGATCTTCTTAACCCTTTCAGACCCAGCGTACACTATAGTGTACATACGTTTTATAAATTTATTTTGAAGTCGGTGACAAATTGATATGTTAAATAACAATTTATTGTTATTCAGTGAAAGAACCACGATGAATCCAATAAAAATATAAAAAATGCTCTATGAGCAACATAAACTATAATAATAAATTAATTATAATGAAAATTGTAAAAAAATATTCTGATATGGAACAGCACAACTTTACTTAAGAATAACTCGGCGAAATATCATTATAAGTGCATAATTTTTTTTTTGTTAGTTGTTATGATAGTGAACTTGATCTACAAATAATAATTACCTGTATAAAACTCTTATCATTCGTTTTATAATAATTTATATATAGGTACACTATAGTGTACACCAGGTCTTCGTGGTATCATTGTCCCGTTTGCGATTTCTTGCTTGTGCTACACAAATTACAAACCATAATAATTTATTGTGTAATATTAGTTATAAAAATAATATGTTGTGTATTATTTGGTGAGGATGATGTTTTAGCCTTATTAGGCGATGGAAGCGTATTTGACATTGGTGATATTGAAAGTGATAACGCAAGTTATTCCGAAATATTACCAATACATGAATTCCGGGTACGTTTGGCTGATTTTTTTTAGATTACCATTTTCAAAAATAATTTTATTTGTTTAATTCTATATTCTTAATTTTTTTTTTATTTTTTTAAAAGTAGGCACTAATACAGAAAAACAATTATTAAAAAAGTTTAAATTTTGTTCAATTAATTTTTGTTTATATTAACCTTAACAAGTTTAAGTTTGAATTGCTGTTTGCTTAAAATAAATAAAACATTTTATTAATAAAAGTAATTGGTAAGGCAAGTCATAAAATCCAGTCCACGAGAACCCAGTGTACACTATAGTGTACATACCTGTATTTTCGTGTATAAATATCAGAAAATGAAGAAACTCGCTGGAAACACTTTTTAGAATACACTAACACGAAATTTGAAAAAAAAAATAATTTTTTTTTCAGCCAAAAAAAGTCGGGTCTGAAAGGGTTAAGGTGAGGGTATGCGCGAGCGAGATGCAAGAATATTTTGATGTGTAAGAGAGAGACAAGTACGTTTTCAGTGTTTTACTGGAGTCACTGATATGACTAGGGTTAGTGATTAAAAAATGCGTGTGTAGTATCAAACGATGCTATACAGTACGAATTACATCCTGAGTATGTTCGTTTTTCTATATTTCAAAAAATAACTTTGTAATTCCTGAGTAAAAACACCGTAAAAAGCGCAAATTTTCTCCTTCTTTACTCAGTTATTATTCAAATAATTTATAATATTTTGGTAAAAACAAAATAGTTCAGGATGTACTTTGAGCTTGGTAGATTACTTTTTCATCAGCAGTGTTTTCCTAAAATGTTTTTTCTTTGAATGGCAGTGACTTCAGTTTTACTCTGTACGTGTCAAAAAATAGCGAAAGTATCGCCACTTTAAGAAGTTCTACAGAACCCTTGAAAAACATAAAGTGTATTCGTTAAACGTATTGAATAGGTATATAATAATCAAGTCATAAAATTATAAAAGTTTTTATTATTCTAGAGTATTCGGTAAACTAAACGTAATATTAATTTTAAAATTGTAGGTGGTATTTCAAATATGGAATTTGTGTGTTTATTATGTTGTTATAAAAGCGGTGGTAACCGTTATCCAATCCTATCAAAGTCAAAAAATTCACTTAGCATTGCCAATTACATGCAATTCTATAAATTTTATACATACAAGATCGGGGTGCGTTGTTGTTAATATAAAATTCAATCGCATTTTTTTTTTTTATTGAAAATGGTTTTTCTGGAACATTTAAATCAGTTTTAAACATAATAGAGCAACTGTAGAAAAGACACTTGTATTTTTGTTAAATTCTACAATAATTTAAATAATTGCTGGCTTTCCAGAATTTCATGCCGTATTTCTATGCAAACACAAAAAGTAAATGGATTTACTCATTTGAATATCTCAAAATAAAAATTAGATTTTAATCTTAGTTTAGATTCTACACGACATTCAAACGAATACAATAATTCTTTTAGCATACTGGAAATAAATGACAGAAATCGCTAATTATGTAAGTATAGTCATTAAGTAGGTAAAATAATCAAATCTAATAATCTTTAATTCAAATAAAGTAAAATTGCAAAACAACAATCAATATATTATGATATCATCGGTAAGGATTTAAAATTAGTCTTTCTTTAGTATATTTTTAATTTATTGGCGAACTATAGTTAGGTACATTATTTATGTAGGTGCATATAAGCGAGGAATATTAGAATACTCGAAGCATAAATAAATTATGTAATACGAGGCTTATAAATTAAGCCATTAAGTAGGTACCTTATACCATTTTTAGTCAGCATTACAATAATTATTAATAAATGAAGAATTCTTGTACATAAATATATTAAGTAAATACTTACATATATCAAATCAAACTTGACATTAAATTAAGAAATTTGTGTATGTCTTCTTTTAAAACTCATGTTAAAAATATAATCCTTTGTGATAACTAATTTATGAAATTTTAAATGATATTTCATTTTAGTAATAAATTAAACGTATAACAAACAAAAACATACATTTTACATAATATAGTAAATGTACATTATTAGTAGTAGATAGTACTACTAGTAGGTCGTCTAAATGGCAATATGTTTAAATTTCGTTCCTCTGTAACATTATTGTTTTAATAAATTTATATTTTCTGACGAAGCAGACGAAAAGTCTGCGAAATATTAAAACTTATTGTTTTATTACGTTTATTTAACTAGTATATTTTTAAAGGCTGTTCATTATGCCTTTATATTTCAATAACCTACAACGATATGGTTTGACAGCGGTTCAATGCATGAAACAATTATCAAAATGTACAAAGAAAAAAGCTGCTCTATCTGACCAAAGAATCTTCCTTATCAGATGCAAAGAAATTAACCTAATTCCCAACTTTATAAAATTTAACAATAATTTTAGAAACAATTTAGGTACCTCCAATAAAATAGACATAATAGTGAACAAATTCTACAAAGCTATATCCTCATTGAGAAAATATCCGACTGCATTAAAAATATAGATTACAATTTCAAGAAAATAGAACATCTTAAACAAAAATTATTCTTTAATGTTCCTAATAACATCTATAATGACTTTTTAGCTACTCAAGAAGAAAAATATAATCGAATTTTTAATACCATTAAAAATAGACATATAAAGAAAATTAACTCACTCATCAAAAATTCTAAACCTTCTTGCAAAATAGACCAAATTGAAAATAAATGGATTAAAAATTTAACTAATACACAATTACCCCTTGATGTTAAAAGAACTTTACAATTTGGACAAAAATATGCGGTACCGTTTACCAAAAGGAATTTTCCAACAGATGATATAATTGTCGGGGTTGAAAATGCTATTAAAACCTTAGATTACGACACTAAAAACCTACTAAGAATGGAATTTACTAATTTATTCTATTAAAACTTTCAGCAACTTACAAGAAAAAAACAAAAACTCCGCTAAATTACAAGATTTTCATAAAATTAAAAATTTTATCAATGATCATCCTGAGCTACTTATAGAGCAGACAAAGGCAATACTACAGTCACATTATAAATAAATCTGACTACCATAATAAAATGAACGACCTAGTGATAGATGAAACAACATATAAAATTCTCACTAAAGATCCGACTAATAATATACAAATTAAAAATAACCAGATTGTTTCAGATTGGTTAAAACACAATTATTTTGACAAAATATCTTCTATGAAACTTAAAATTAACAACGCCTTACCACCCCGTATTTACGGACTTCCCAAAATCCATAAAGAAGGAACACCACTCAGACCCATTGTTGCTAGTTTAAAATCCCCAACTTATAAATTGTCAAAATTTTTATCTAAAACCATTTCTAATGTCATAGGTACTACCCAATATTACACTAAAGACTCCTGGATATTCGTAGAAGACGTTAAAAACTACAACATACCCAACAATTACATTTTGATTTCACTTGACGTCAAATCATTGTTTACTAATATACCCATTGATTTAGCTATTAAAGCAGTTAATGATAAATGGGATGAGTTTTAAGAACACACATCCATTCCCAAAACTAAATTTATACGCGCACTAAAACTTTGTCTAGAAACCACGTACTTTCAATACAATGGAACTATTTACCAACAAATCTTTGGCACTGTAATGGGAAGTCCAATTTCAGCAACCATATCCGATTTAGTTATGGAAATGTTAGAAGAGAACCGTATCACAACACTTCCTTTTAATCTTCCTTTCTACAAAAGATACGTTGATGACATTTGACCAAACAGATGGTCAGGCAGATATATCAATTTTAATTCTTACCATCATAGAAGTCAGGTAATAGGTACTGCCATTGGTTTAATAGATAGAGCCATCAAACTCACGCTTGGGGACTTCAGAAAAGAAACCATTAAACTAGCCAAACAAACACTACAGAAAAATGGTTTCCCTGGACCTTTAATTAACAAAATAATTAAAGATAGAACTCATAAATTTTATAATTGAAGCAATAATGAAAAACTACCAAGATCGTACGCTGTAATGCCATACATCAAAGGACTTAGTGAAAAAATGAAAAGAACCCTTAAACCACACAACATCAACATAACTTTTAAATCCACCAACAACATCGGCAAACTCTTCACACCTCTTAAAGATGACATTCCTACACACAAGAAATCTGACATCATTTACAAAATTCCATGTAATAATTGTAACTTGGTCTACATTGGGCAAAGCAGTCAGTGGCTACAAAAAAGATTAAGCGGGCACATATTCACCATCAGATGCAATAAACCGGACTCCACCGCTATTGCAAAGCACATACTTATCGACGGTCACGACGCAAATTTTAAAGACACCAAAATCATTAAATCCATCACCAACTATAAAGACAGGCTGTTACACGAAATGCTAGCCATCAAGAAAGAAAAAAACAGCATGAATAGGAAAACTGACATCGAAGGACTAAGTACCATCTACAGCCCTCTTCTTAGTTAGCAACTACTGATATCAAGTTTTTCCTATTTTCGGTTTTGCAATAGGTTTTCCTTGATTCACGACCTAGTCTATAAGAAAGTTTTTCTTATCTAGTAGGTCGTCTAAATGGCAATATTATGTTTTTTCGTTCCTATGTAACATTTTTGTTTTAATAAATTTATATTTTCTGACGAAGTAGACGAAAAGTCTGCGAAGTATTAAAACTTATTGTTTTATTACGTTTATTTAACTAGTAAATTTTTAATATTATATAATTTTCTCACTAGTTAATAATTTTGAAGTTTATATTAGGTACATTGATTATACTTGATTATACCTATCGATACTTGCAATATCGGTGTAAGGAGCTTAATTTACACACCTACATTTTCAATTTCAATAACACATTTTTTTATTACATTTGTGCATTGGTCCAGTGTTCACGAAAAATACTATAATAAATTTCATTTTCATTTTTAAATATATTTTAAGGCTAGAATCTCGTTCAACAATGATTTAAATTCACTTACTTTATATTTTATAAAGAAAATTTACCTACACATTGTAATATGTCTTTCTATACATAGTTTAAACGTTTATTTTTCACAATCCTCTATATACGTACGTATTTATAAAAGCAAAGAAATAATTCAAGTGCATTGAAAAGTTATCTTTACATTATTATTAAAAATTTGTATACAAATTAAAATTGCTGTGAATTTTTTACACTTGTTTCATAATAGCAGAAATATTAGATAATTATAAAAAAAAAGATGACTAATAAGTAGCAACTTTTATAATACTTCTGGGTGTAGTCGTCTGGAGAATGATGAAACCAGCCATCCGTGAAGAACAATAGAATTGCTTACGCCTGTAGAACATCCTTTTCCTTTTCCTTTGTGCTTTTTCTATTTTTTAACCTTGCATACTTAATAATCGTCTATTACTTTAGTCAACTGTAACTGCTTTTGTAATTCAGGACTAGGGAATTAAATAAAAACAACAAGGTTGATAAATATAATTTGAATTATATGGAACCATATGCTTATGCTTATTTAGGTTTCATATCTTGACCATAAGTGAAGTTAACGACAACTTTTAAAATGACTCATTCGTATTATTTATAACTTTCCAATAATTATTTATACATTCTCAAAAGGAATACATATTTGCAATTATTTGGTTACCACGTTAGGTTATTCATCGATGCAACGAATGTAATTATGCGTTCCTTTTGATTTTGCAAATTATAAAACCTACAGTAGATAGCATTGAATAATAAATTAATAATCACAAATAAAATAAATCTAATTTGATCGAATTTGTAATGCATTTTTCAAGTATCGAAAAAATTAATTTAAATTAATTTCGCTTGAATGAAATTACATTCAAAATTAAATTGTGGATAATACAAATTTTTGTTTTTAATGAAATCAAGTTATGAGTGCTTTTGAATAATTTATTTTTAAATCAGTTTCATCTAACAAGTTGTTTATAACTGAAAATATCAAATGGGATACAATGTGGAGAAGCCCAAGATGTTCATTTCATTAAGCCAGAGAAATTCAAACTGACTTCGAAATTAATAAGTCGAATGTCATATAAATCGAACTATAACCATTGATTAATCAATGCTATAACCTAATATTATTAAAACTCGAAGACTATACTTTGACCGGCATTGGTATGGTAAATTATTAAAGCACATCACAATTAAAGAAAAGTGAAATTTTAAAAATTGCAAAAGTTAAATAATAGCAGAATGAATAATTATTGTGAAACTTTGTACACAATTGCGAACTTCTTTAAATTTCACTTTATGTATTTTTGTATAGGGAGTTCCTCGATATATATGTATCATGATAAGCTTTAATGATATATTAAAATTAAATGATCGTACTTACATTATTAGGTATTGTTTCTTTTGCTGCACTAAAATTAGTAAATAAAAAAACACGAAACCACAATTGCACTTCGGTACCAGTATAAATGCGATATTATGAAAATATGTCTATGTTGTGAATATTCGAACACCAGCACTGTTTTGCGATTGTATTCAGCTCTGCAAATAATTTTAGTTATAAGTCATATCCATAACTAACGGAGAGTACAAGACAACCAACCGAACAGACCAGTCGTTGCTCTTTACAGTCACTTGTGCCTCTCACCTTCCCAATACATATTATTCATGATCATAACGAATACCATTTATGAGCATTCGATTAGTAAACTATATATTTTTTTTTTATTACATTTATTTTCTTTCAGAACTTTAAGAGGTGCTACAGATGTTGTTAAATATAAATAAAATAATATAATAATTTTGTCCAATTAGCGATTTGGTTGGATTATTATCTATAATATATTATGTGAATAATAATTAAATTATGTTAATGGTTCTCGCCAAACACTTGAAAACGTTTAAGTTATTAACGAACACGTGTTATTAAATTTTAAGTGTGACATATTAAATTAAGCATACTTTTTTATTATTATTTTAATTATACCTCAAAAATTATTAAAATATTGTTAGTTCGCTTCAGACCAGTTTACATTTTAACAACTATAAAAAGTTGAACCTACGGTAAAAGTTATATTTATGTAAATGTTCCATCTACTAACATTCATAAAATAATTGATACGATAACTGGTACTTATAAATTTTATCAAGTTTTGTTTCCTCAAATATTATTTGTTATCAACCCTACAATTTCGGTATTTAATTATTTTTATTTATTAAAATCATTTTATTTTCTACCTATATTAGATAATAATAATTAATATCTAATATTAATAGCTATTCTATACGTCTCGGATGCTTGATTATTTTTTATAAAGGTCGCCATTCATTATCCTTGAACTACTAACTAATATTTTTGTTGTATTTTTTTGTCGTATTTTTCTAAATAAAAAAGGAAATACCTGGCTGGACTTTGAGACTTTACAAAGACGTCATCGGACTCTTTTTTCCCGTTCTGCAAACTTCATTTAGTGATTTTTGCAAAAATAATTTCCAAATAATGTGAAAAAAGAATACGGCAGAGTGTAAAAGTAAAAGGTTGGAATGTTAAATGAACAAAATGTTAAGTTAATGTTACTAATTCAACCTAAATAGGTGGGAAATACTATAATAAATTATTGAAACATTAGTTAAAAATATAAAGGATAAATACAATTCTCTACAGATAATATAATAAAATCAGAAATCTTCAGTACGGTCACATTCACACAGTTACAATATAATATTAAATCTTTTTTATTTTATTGTGCTGTATTACATATTCTTAGAATTATTACGCTCACTGTTAAACTGATCGGCACCGGTCAATAAATTAAATTGACGTTGTTTTTCTGATGTAATTATGTGATAGTTAAACTAACAGGGTTGATAATCTATATATAATAATTTACCAACAATTTACATTCAACATTGTCTAGTCAATGTTTATTTATTTTGTCACAATATAATTATGTATCAGATACATTGAATTTTCAATATCATAAAATAACACTCTGATGGAGTGACAACATAACACTTGTCAACCTCCTTATTAAAAACAATTATTCCAAGTTTCCCTGAAGATAAATAACAGCTATAAATAAATGTTCTAAAATGGCAGTGCACAAATGAAAACAGTGGGAGAAAACTCAAGTTGAAATAGACGACTAATAATTAAAAACTCATAGTAAATCTTACTAATTCACATATAATTCAGTACAACATTTGATGGTACCAGTGGTGTTGTGCTAATTTTTTTTTACCGGAACGCGCATATATAATTATATAGAAAAATTAGAAAAAAAAATCAGCAATTCTTTTTAATTTTTTTTTCAATACGTCAGCCAATTCTCGTGATCAGAAATCATCTCTAGTTCCGGAACGCGTTCCTGTCCACAAAGGAAGTACCGGAACGACGTTCCGGAGCGTTCCGGTTCGACAACACCACTGGATGGTACATATCCATAAGAATTAAAATTTCAGGTTCTCTCCTTATGCTTTTGAAAAATGTTTCGGTTGCTTCACTAACAACAACTGTGGTAACTAAAAATAACTCATTGACTGAACAATATGTATAGTTTTTTTATGTTTAAATAAAATGAAACCATTTTCTTTAGCGGAAATAATAGTATAATATTTAATAATCAGAATTTTGTTTGATTTCAATCTCTAGCAATGCCAATAGATATAGATAGGGAAAGGTTACTTAAAATGGAATTTTTTTTGCTGTACTAATATAAAAAATACAAACTTTACTAAGCAACCCTTTTAATACGTGCCTTGAAATACCAAGCTTTTATAAAAAATAAATGTTTTGTTATTAAAAAAAAATAATAATAAATAATTCCGTCGGTGAAAGTCGAAAGTACGTTAATTTATTATTTTCTGTATTATCAATAACAATTATGTCAAATATCAAGTTCATTTTATTTTGTCGGATTATATGAAAGTATTAGTTTAGTATAATTTGTATAGTAGTTCTCACGGAACTTCAGCCCTCGTCATAATTCTAAACCATACGAACTAAGATGAGAATCACTAGTCAAATGTACCTATGTTTGTAAACATAACTTTTTGTGAAGTAAATATAAGCTGTATTCTTTTTGCCTATTTTAAGTGAGATTGTACTGAGATACTCAGTTACTCAGTTAAATGGGTGTTCTTTTTACCGTTGTGATAGAAGTACTGTGCCGTGCCGAACTGAGTTTTAACTGAGAAAATTACCTCCCTCCCTAACCCAACTGATCTTGCTATTTCAAAGTGTTACAACTGAGATAAGTTGGGAAATAGCCCGGATTGGTCGGTTTAAAAAGATTGTGACATTTGAAATTTTGTGACATTTATGATTGTGTAGTTAACATTTAAATTAAATAATATAACATGTACATCATTTAGATATTTCATTAGATTCGTAATATATTTTAATAAAAATGTTGAAGGCGGTTTGTTACAATATGATTGGAATGTAATTTTTGTATCATGGGTTGGTAGTGTATTTTTGTTGTTCTTTTCACCTTATGTTTTTCTACCTTTGGCTCAGTTAATCTCTGTTCGGCTCAGCTCACTTCGTCTCAGTTGTACTGAGTATCTCAGTACAATCTCACTTAAAATAGGTAAAAAGAATACAGCTATAGTCATAGTCTAACCTAAAACTATACATTAATTGGAGCAGTGGCGGCTTATGCTTTAGATATGTGGGGTTGAAGTTTTTCCTATTTATTATTCTCCTAAAATGGTAGATAGGGTTTTTTTAGTACCTCAAAAAAACTTGATCGTTTGCCGATCAAGTATTGTACTCACAATAAAATTAAATATTACTCCTATGGCGTAATTTTTGGCGATTGTGCAACCTGCAAACAATAGGACGAGCCCGCCACTGAATAGGAGGTTAAAATTGTTTATAACCTTATCGTGACATTTTGCTAATAAAAGTCAAATCAATGTAAATTTTAATTAAGCAGTATGTGTATTTATGTTGTACTACTGATTTTCTGTCTTTTTCTAACTTACAATGCTTCAAATTCCAATATTTCTAACGTATGTCGACATTACATCGTGTGAAGATGACATGCGATTTTATTTCTATCCTTGTCATACATATGATTTGCATTTGTCAATGCAAATAATCAGTCGTGGATGTACATTCAGCTTATTATGACGAGGGCTGAAGTTCCGTGAGAACTACTATTATAGGTGCATATACCTAGAACCTATATCATATAATATAACCATACAATATAGTATAAATGGTAGTATAGCTGTATCTATAGCACATGTTATAGTAAATATATCTCTTTTAGATTTAGAGATTTAGAGAAAGACTTCAAACGATTTATTGTTTTTTTACATTTTATTAGGTTTTAGGTCTTAAATACAGGTATCACAAGTACGTTATAGCACACTTGGGCATGATGTTTACATACATAACTTGGGTAGTATATCTACTTTATGTTATATAAATACATACACACATTTACTTATAATAGTTGTATAAATATGACCAGTCTAAAGCCCTTTTAAGTATAACAACACAAGTGTTACAAATATTATTAGACATAACATACAATATTATAACAATTGGACGATTGTCGATTTAAATTTTTATTAGATTTATCTAAAAAATTGCGTTCATTATTTTATCAACTTTCTATATATTCAATTGAGTTATATATTTCAATATATAAAAATTTTAATAAAAGTTGTAACAAAGATAAAACTCGTATATAAACTATCTGTAAGGTGTAAAAATATTAAAAATATTTATTAACACACTATAATAACTATTAAAGCAGTTATTAATAACATAAAACTAATTTTTAAACAATTAGATTTAAATTAGGAAAATTCACAATAAGTCTGAAATCAAACACATTAGAAAAAAATATCAATATGATTTTACTTGATTTGAAATAAAATAAATTAAGATAAATTGAATTGGAACAAAATCTGTACTTACTGATTTAAATGACTTCGTTGTTATTGTTAGTTGTTTGCTTTATGATTTAATTATTTGTTGGAAAACTCAAACAAATCTATATCAACTTGTAAGTGCAGATAGAATTTTAAATGTATTTATTTATAATATATTTGGTTGGTACTTAACATTTTTTTAAACATTTTGAATCTCAATCTTCTACATAAACATAGGTAGTAGTATTTTACAATTCATGAGTCACGGTCTGGTAATTTTCTTCTAAAAAGTTGTACATTACGTTAAAAAAAGAAATAAAAAGTTAACTTAATCCAATGTCTATTTTGTTTAAAAATTAGTTTTATGATATGTTCATAATATAGCAGTCATACAAAGTTGCTTCCTAGCAACATTACTAAGTTAGGGTTGGAGTTTGGCTTACAATTTTCATAAATTTTGATTTAGACACATTGCAATGAAAATATTGCTATAGTTTAGACATAAATATAGTAATTTATAGGTCAAAATTTCTAACATCAAGGGAATATGAAAACCTAAACTAAAAATAGTATATCGACAATTTATTTTTCCTTTTACCACAATTTCAGCAATTTTATTAGTAATAAAATTGGCTTAACTATTTTATTATTTTTAATAAAATAAGAATTATTTGTTTTACCTATTTTAAGAATTTGCGTTTGAAAAATGGAAGGATACGAAATCTGAGTTTGTGCAATCTTGCTTTTTAAAAAACAAATTTTTAGCAATATTTTCTATTTAGCTATATTAATCTATTCCTATAAACATTTATTACTTTTTTCTATAATTATTAACACTTAATATTCTACACATCCATTGTTATTTCTAAAGGTTGCACAATACTGTTAGGTATTTAATATAAATTTTTATGCCCGTAATTCCAAAAGTATCTACCTACATTATATATATATATATAATTATGTATTATACAAAATTTAAATAAAATTTTATTTTATTTCTATTAGTTCTTTATTTTTGATTAAAAAAAAATAGAAATGTTGCAGTTTACCACCTTTTCAGTTGATTTCTTTATGTTATTATTACAAGAGATACTTTTGATAATTTTTTTTACTTTTGAAATTACGCACTACTGTAAAAATGTTTTATGTTTATCTAATTGGCAGTGGAAATATAGTAGTTTCTATACACTTATATAATTTATAAATAGGTTTATTTATACATCAGTCTACTAATGGTTTAGGCTATTTATTTTAGATACTACTTATAAAGATTCTTACTAGTTAATAGACAACACCATCTTTAGTTCTCTATATTATAATACTGATTAAACAATAAGTATTAATATGTTAAAAATTATTGAAATTTTTCAAGAATTGAAGAGCGATTAAAAAGTACCAGGTTCTATCAAATTGTGTATAAATTTCACGAATATTGGTCAAATTTAATACATGATTTACGTCTGAAGTTATTAAAATTATTAGGTACAATGACTTGTATTTAATAAGCACAGATTTACTTATAATAATTAACAAAGAAAGCTTGGCACTTTCCAATACGCATAGATTAAAACATAAGTAATAATACCAATATTCAGTTGGACATGCAAATATACTATGTGCGTATCTGTTGTAAATCTTAAAATATAGTTTATAATTTTGTTAAAAAACAAATAAAAGCTTAACCCAAACGAAAATTAAGCTGATTCTTTCATAATCTGCGCTTTTTTTCCGAGCTCCTGAAATTAGCTTTACATGTTTCAAGTAAAAATTGATCTAACTTTATACTTATCGTTACTATAAATTGCTTGTAGAATTAAAAATGTGGTGTTCAATTTTATTCCCATAAACTTGAAAAAGCTCTGCATTTATTTGTTTTCCTTCTTTTTATTTTGCACTAACTTAGGTAGTTTGGATGACTATTAATTTTTATAGCAAAAAGATACCATACTGCTGTATAAATATTATTCGTTACATTTGTTCAAAAACAAAAGTCTCCAAAGGCGCTCCAATCGACTTCGTCATATCCACTCACAGCATAATCGTCTGCTGTATGACAGTAAAGTGCTGTACTGATGGCAGCGTCGTGATTATAAGCAGTCTGAGTTGCCCAAGCTGCTTGTCCCCATCCCCAACCATGGCCCCAGTCTATAACAACTCCTGGAAGTACAGTGTGATCTTCATTATGTTTCTCGGTAGGTTTAATTGACGACCTATTGTTGTGCCCATGATTATTACAACAAGGTTTACTTGGTACCGGTGGTTCTGAAACACAATAGAAATTTATTTATTTTATCAAGTTTAATTTCTATATAAACATAAAGTTATGCATCTAATAGGTATTTGTGTTTATTAAGTTTGCTAAAGAGTAAAAATTAGAGTTAAAAAAATAATCATTTTGTACGTATGTAAATTAAAATTCTATGAATTACATTTTACGTATACATACTAACTTACCCCACAATTTACTTGAAATTAATTTATTAAGTTTATTTCTATAATGCTATTATTATTGCATTATATTGCGAAGTTGGATTAGATTGACAAAGTGATAAATTTCGAATAAATAAGTGAGATATCCCAGAAAATTGATCGGCGCTTATGTACAGATGTGATATCAATAAGATGATATTTAAATGCAGAGGTACCAATACATAATAGTTCCACTATCTCATTTTAGTAGTATAATAAATTAATGAAATTCAGAAATTAGTAATACTGAGATATTCAATGATATGAATGACAATGACAATGAATGAGAAAGATATGAGGCAACGCTAATGCCAAACAGTAATTTAATTTATTTCTTTCAATTACTTGTTTTCTCGTTAAAACTCAAGAGAAATGTGTCTGAAGAGCTAAATTTACAATTATTGGATTTACTCAATGGAATTATAGTAGATACTACATTGAAAACTTGCTGAAAACGCGACCATTTAAAACATTTGTTTTCAATAATTAAATATTTTTAAAATAAAATTTAGTTCCTATGGTATTTTTATGATGAACAGTTATAGATAAAACAGATTAAAACAATTTTAAACGTTTTGTATACCTACTTTGGAAATCATAATAAAAGCTTCTGTTATCATATATTTAATAAATTATTTTTTTAAATTAAAAAAAGACATTACTTATTTTATTATTTGTCTTAAGGTACGGTTAAGCTAGCAATATTATGCAATATTATAATCCAATATTATGTAATTTGTAAGTGCATATCATATCAGGTCCATTTTATGTAAAAATATTTATTAAAATTTAACAAATAGACTAAGCTGAATTTTATCAAGACTCGAGAAAATCAGACACCGATTGTACAGAACATATACTACCGGCCGCACTTTTAAAGACAACATTTCAATATTTGGATGACACTTAGAGAAAGTTAACAATGATGAGACTATTCGTAAAATTAATAAAAATTACGTGGATTAAAACTAAATAATATAATAGTATATTGTGCAATAAGCGCGGGCAATAGACAACACCGCACGAATTACACATTTCGTTACTAGTGCGGGATAATTTCTATTTTGGCTTTAGTTATTTTTAAATTATTAATGAAATAAAATATCAAGAAATTGCTTTAGTATTGATTTACGTGTTTTATGTCAATTTGCGTGCGCAAAGTTTACTTGTCGAACACAAATTGACATTTCAACGCTTACCCATGTCATGTGGTATATAAAATAGTAAAATAGGCAAACAGCTATTAGCCGAACATAATAATGTGTGCCAAGATAGAACTTTTCCAACATATGTTATAAAAATTTATGTTTATTTTTATTTCTCTAAAAATCTATCTTATAATAAAAATTTAATTTTAATAACAAGAGTTTTAAAATTAAAAATAATAATAAGTCTTGAAAGACTTTGTTTGTTTTTTGAGGTGAATTAGTTTTTATTTCCATAACATTCTTGCGTCTAATACAACTCTTCTCCAATACTGTCTGTTTTCTATTTTTATCTCCATTTACTGGCTTTCATCCTTTTCAAATTATTTGTTACCTGGTCGTACCATCTTAAGTTTGGTCTTTCTCTCATACGTTCCTCTGTGTGGGTTTCTACCTCGCAATTTTTCTCACCATTGTACCATGATCACGTGACCAAGCCAACTTAATCTGCTCGATTTGATCGTTTTCACTATGTTTTCGCCATCCATTGCTGTTAGTATTCTTCGTTCGTCCTTGGTCTGTTTTGTTGACCATTTTTGTCTTTATTATTAATTATTGCTTCCAGCACCAGTGTTGATTGTGAAATTTGTTATTCCTTTTGCCGCTCCGACGCAGGCTGTTGTATCTTCTAGCACAGACTTCTAGTGTCATGTGTGTTAGTGCTATCAGTTTGCTTGGTATTCCGATTTCTTGCACTGCCTTTTCTAATTATTTTGTCAAATTCCTCTTTGATATCGACGAAAACTATGTGTATATCGATATTATGTTCTCGACTCTTTTTCCATTTTTTGCTTTAACAGGAAAATTGCGTCCTCCGTCGACTTTCATTTCATAATACCACACCGATAATCTTCTATTGCTTCTTTGGCATATTAGTTTGCTTTTCATTCATCAGAGTAGACAACACTTTGTAGACTACATTCAGCAGGGTAATTACACGATAATTCTCACATTTTCTTTTTATCGTCATAATGACGCTTTTTTTCCATCGCTTTGTCACTTTTCTTCTCTACAAATCTGTTCGATTAGATCTTGCATTCTTTTATATAGCACTTCGCCTCCACATTTTATGAATTCCGAAGTATAATGCCATCCTTTCCTGGTGACTTTCCATTTTTAAGTTTATTTATTCTTTCAACTGTTTCCTCGTATGTTGGTTCTTCCGTTATTTGATCTAAGTTTGTACTGAGGGAAGGTTCATTTTCTAGTTGTTCATTCAGTAATTCTTGAAAGTATTCTACTCATATAATATCTTTTATGTGTCATCTTAGATTTTCTTTTGCTTGTTTTTCATTCCTCTTGTTTTTGCACCGTGTGTCTCTTTCTGATTATTTATTTTCTCATAGCAGGCCTTATTGTTGTTTTTATTACTACAATTTTCTATTTCGTACATCTCTTTCTCTATTCACTTGTTCTTGTTTTTTCTTTTCTTCTTTCACTATTACTATTGAGTAAAAGAATAGCTAAGAGACGCAAGTATATGGAAGAATTGCTAATTGTATGGCCCTCTCACTCGAACAACTATCTATTCTATTTCATCTGTACTCTCCTGCCGTCCCGCATCCTAAAACTAATCACATCAACAACTAGCGTTTTTTAAAACAACGGACAACGCTAGGAACTATGAGAAATTATAATGATAACAAACTCGGAGAGCGCATTCCTAATGAAATTAAATCCCTTTGTTTAAGTAGGCATAGAAAACTTTTAATGTACATAAATAAAACACAAATAACATCAATTTCAATTTAGATTCCGCCACAAATGTATTATTAAAATACAGATTTTAATAAATTGAAGATTTTGTATTAAATTTCTAAGAACTGAATCAAAAAATAACGAGAAAATACTATAAACTATAAAAACAAATAAAATACAACATTCATAATAATATTTACTAATGTGACAAAATTCTCACTTTTCTATGGGGTTTCGCCGCAGAACACGTTGATTTAGTGAATCTCTCACTTTCCCATTTATAATTATAACACTTGTTATGTTGTGCACGATGTGTTTTATTTGCGACTTTTGCATTAAAATCGCTTATCAGTTTGGAATGTCCTTCTTTTCTGTTTTTTCGCACAAAGTTTCTATTTCTTGGCAAAAGTTATCTTTCTCTGCTTCAGTGTTATCTTCTGTTGGAGCGTAGGCGCTAATGATCGACATGTTCAGTGTTTTCATTTAGATTTTTATGTATTCTAGTCTTCCATTTATTAGTCTGAACTGTATTATATTCATCTTATCCTTGATTTTTTCACCATAAATCCCACACCATTTTTTCCCCGTTCATCCTCACCAGAGTATAATATTGTATAGTTGTTGCCCATTATTTATCCCAACCGTCTCCTATTATTTTTCTTCCTCATTTTATCATTGATGCGATTTTCATCTTCTTGTTCTTTCTCATTTGTTCCTTTTATTTGCAGTGTTAAGTTAAGCGTTGATATTTTGTTACTAATATAACAACAAAGTAATATTTGGTTACTAAGATGATAATTTAATATATAAAAAAAGAAAATCAAAGTGTTGAATGTTAATTACATTAATATTCAAACAAAGTTTTACTTTGAATTCGAATAAGACAATATACTATTAAAATTTGCAGGAATTAGAATTAAAATTAGCCGAAGTTTAAAATAGAATTAGTACAAGTACTCACAAATTGTGCTTAATTTAATTGTACATAGTTGTACTTTTACTTTACGTATTTAGAATCATGAAAATGTACTCAAGTATTTTTGCTGTATTCAAGTACTTTTTCTGTACTCGAATACATTTCGCTGTACTCGAGAATATTTCACTAATTATTTTAATAATTGTTTTCAAACTAACTTCAATGATTTTCTTACACATGCTATTTTACTACTATAGTCTTCTAGTCAATTAAAAAACTAAAAGATTCCTTCGACATATTAATGCAAAATGGACGAAGAAAATATTATTAGATTAAATTTTTATAATCGGGTATTTCATATTGCCGCTACTGTACATTGGAGATAAATACTAAATGCTGTTACATATTTTTCTATAGAAAATTTAATTTTCTTCAAAATTACAGAATATATGTAGCTGTGTTCTGTATAATCAGTAATAACTTTCAATTTTTATTTTTAAAAATTTGTAAATTTTGAATGCGCGGGCAGTTCCGACCTAGGAGTTTATGAGAGGTTGGACGTAACTTTTTGAGGTTTAAAAGAAGGTATTTTTTTGATTTAAATAAAACTAAAATTGAAATGAATTTTGATAACTTGGTTTAATTAGAATAATAAAAGTTGAATTGGTTTGTGGTGGAAAATTTATAAATGATTCAATTTGGATAAATCAAGGAAAGAATAATTTTAATAAAAAAATTGTAACAGCAATATACTATAAATAACTTTATATTATAAATATATAATTCATAATTTTGTCGCAGTCCTTATTGTTTTTATAGCATTTCTAATGTAAAGTTTATTGTAAATTTTCTAAAAATGGGATTAAACTGGTTGGTATGTCTTATTATATTTTTGAATTTTTAACAATACTTAAAGAACAAATATGAAGTGTTCGCTCATCTTCAGAAACGAAAGAAAATTTCTTGCGATCTGATACTTACGTTAATTTGTAATGGTTACACACTAGATATTGCATACCTACAAAAATTTTCACTTATTCACATCAATAAAAAAAATGAAACTATACAAAATTAAAATTGCTGAGGTTTTTTAATTAATGCGTTTTTAATTGAAAAGATCTGACAAATGTTTGAATTATAACCATGAATTTACAATACGATTGTTCGACAGTCAATTTTGATTTTATGTATTATGCTTTATAAAATATTTAATATAATAGCATAAAATTTAATAAAATATAAGTCAATATAATTGCACAAATAAACTTCAGGAAAATAGATCGCTGATTGTAATTATGTAACCAACATAAAAGCTTCTGAATATTAAGCAAAATTTACTTTATTATTAAGTGAGACGGTTAGAAGACGTTCCAGTTACGTTGTATTACATAAAATTTAATCAATTTTGTGTCGTCATATTGCAATGAAAATTCTAAAAAAAGTTGTTGAAATTTATATTCATAGGAAGTAGATTTCCTAATTTAATTTATAATTTCTAAATTAAATTATAAGTTTAATGATTTTAAAGGTTTTCTTTCATAAAGTAAACAGTATGGACTGGAATAAATATAGGATAATGGCACTATCGGATTTTAAAGTCTTGACCCCCGATTTTGGTATAAAAAAGAGATAAAAAATTTAGTTGACTATAATAGATGTAAATTTAATATTTAGCAGTTGTAGATAAGGGTAATTAAAAAATATACAAAATTTAAACAAAACTAATTTTACAGTGAGAAATAAAAAGTGTACAGTGCATTTTCTGATTATTACACCCATTGATATGGTTAATACTACAAGTTTAAATGATACAAACATTTTTAATTATCTTCAGTTTACATAATACAAAAGTTGTACACAAAATAAAATATAAAGGCCGAATATTATAAGTATAATATTACATAAACTTTGACTGTTCTGAAAGCTCATGAAAAATGGTGAGCTACGTAACTTATCTCGTTTTAGATGCTTTGTGCTATATTTTAACGTTCGAATTTAATGATTTATCAATACTACTTCTGTTATTTTTCTTATCAAACTTCTTTTTATTATTTTTAGTTATTTAAAAGTTTATTCAGTTGGTTTATATATAAATTTGCTTAAATTAATGTTTTAATACTTTGATTAACGTACATTTTGGAAAACCAAGAGAAATTTTTTTCACTTACTGTAAATTAATGATAATTTATATAAACCAAGCAATCTTTAATTGGATGATCATTGTGCTAGTTTTATTACGGGGTTTCTATTGATATTCTCTCAATAAGCGGATGTGGCATCTGAACGCATGGCTACGAATCTTGCGTTATCCTACTTTTGACTTAAGTAACTTTTTAAATTAAGTTGAGACTTAAAGTACAGATTAGTATGCTATGAAGATGGTTCATAATATTGTTTTGTTTTAAAATATTAGTAAATATTTTTAGCGCTACCTTAAATAATATTATTTGACAGAAAGTTAAAATTTAAATAATAATCCACCTTCTTGAGTTACGTTTTCTTCTAACATTATTAACTTCAAATAATTCTTACAACTCGTAAAATTATGAAAAAAGTTTGTGTTAAAAAGGCAATAAATAAAACTAGTACGGATATAGCAGGACCGGTGGAAATTTTTTGTTTACGTTCATAGTATTTCCGTGAGTTCTATTGAGATACATAGCTGGAAAACCGAAAAATTTTAAATAACACAACTTAGTAGTTTAAAAAAAAGTCGTTTTCGAATAATAACGAATTTAAATTAAAAAATTTATAACTTAATAGCTTTGTAATCCTTTTAATTCTCTTATTGATACAAATACAAGATTATGCAAAATATTGGGTGTAATAATAAATTGTTTCAACGACTGATATTAGTATATTATTATATACTATTATTATATTTATATTATATATAATATTATTATATTTCCTTATTGATTATAACGTAAAGAACACACTGTATAGTGCATTGCTCCCTAGGTAGAACAATTAATCAATTTTAATGTTTTTTTTTTTTAATTTGTAGGGTAGACAGACAAGCGGAAGAAATTCGAAAAATACAGGGGAGTCACAAAAAAATTACTTTTGCTCCGATTTTGTTCCATTTGTTTTTAAATGTAAAAAATTAATTTTAATCGGACTGGACCTAAATGACGTGGTGTCTTAGTTTTTGGAGAAACCAGAGAAATTAAAACCATTTAGTAATAAAATTAAGTAACAAATGAGATGTACAAGTTAATAATAAATTATAATGTCTCTACTGTAAAATTTTATCAACTTCAAACTTATTTTTCTTAAAATAGTTTGTTTGGTTTAATATCGCAACTCTATAGGTAACTCAAACATAATAAGCAATATATAAAAATAAAAACTTTTTTGAATATCGATCAAGTGATGGTACTACTCCTTGCAGGTATTGCGTCTATTATTTCAGAAATATAGAGAATTCAATTTGTTTAATTGTGAGAATTGAGAAGACTTTCAGACGGAGAAGTATAATAATATGGCACAATATTGCTAAAAACTATTTATAACTGTAATACGAGTATAACACATCTCCAGATTCTGAAAGTGGCATGACAGAAGAATTGGTGTAGCATACGGAGACTACATTGTAGAGTCATACAGATTTTTCGACAACATTGTTTGATAAGTAATTCAGTATTTTTGAATGTAAAAATGATGTATGATTTAGGCAGGAGGCCTTTTCAGGTTTAAAATATAATTGATTTAAAGTCTAACGAATATAAAAGATCATTGTTTAATGTAGGGCAACTAACTTAAAATTGCATGAATATTCGTAAGACAAAGTATAAAAATCCACCTTCAGATCTTCCATTTTAAAAATAATTAAGGAAGTAATAATTAAGCAACAGAATCCTTACGGTGCGTAAACCAAGTATACACCCTGAAGGGTAATAAATGGCATATAAGTTAGTATGTAGTAATAATAAATTAATTTAGCTGAGTAATGAGAAATGAGTTGGTATTTAACCACCATATTTTTTAATTTTTTTAAATATAAAATTTAACTAAAATGTTGTGTTTTGTTTAGTTACTTGAATATTTGCTATATTGTTTATTTTTCACTATATAAAGTACGTTGGTAGGACTGAAGGAGATGTGTAGGAAGTACACGTGTAATCACCAGAATAAAGTATTAGTTATTTTTACAATAAGTAGTTTTAATTGCACCAAGAGTCAAATACACAACCCTAAAAATCTTTTAAAAAATGCGTAGTTTCTAAGAACTCTAATTAACTATATCAGTATTTTAGAATATGTACCTGATAATGTACATATTCAAAAAACGTTTACTACTTACTTACAATGTATTTGGTTGTGACAACTTACTGTGAATGTGATTTCACAGTGTGTATTTTCTGCGTATTCTAAAATACTGATATGTTTCATAAACCACTTTTCTAATAAACGTATATTGTTTAGAAACGAGACGTTTACAGAAAGTTTTCTAAAAGACAAATCGAATAAAAAGTCTTATTAAGTAAGTTTTCTATATTGTGTTTTCTATTTTGCATCTTTAATGTTTCAAAATAAACAAATATGCGCTTTATTCAACATACATGCATAAATTACATGCCACTGAACTTGAGTCCTGAATTTAGTATTACGTCATAAGTTTCTTAGCATAGACAACTTATTATAATTTTTCTGTCACATTTATATTTATATCGATCCATGTAAATAACAATTTTTCTATCCTAAATTCAAAAATTTATGACGTAATATTAAAGTTTTATAAAATTTTCTATGTGTTTCGTATAATGGTTGGTAAAATTGACATTGACATTATTTACAATTTAAAAGTTTATGTCAATTTATATCACTTTTAGAAGTGAAAATAGGTTTTAGAGATTGTGTTTGCTTGAAGTTTGACGATGATAATGTTAAATGTTACCAACCTTTCAAAATAAAATGTTTTGCATTGAAAAGAATGCCCTTATATCATTCAATTGTGTTTTAAGTATAGTAAATTTTCTATAAAAAGAAAAATAGATATAGTAAGGAATAGCTTAAAAGAATAACACTATAAAAATCTTATATACATACATACTCATACATAAAATATACATAATATATGTACAAATTAAGTTTATTACGTTTATCTCGGAAAATAAAAATTTATTTTTGTTGTAGATATGAATAACGATTGATGGATTGTATTTAAATGCAATATCTATACTACTACAATGTTCGAGTAGACCTTTGCATATATATTGTGGTGTAACCGATTGGTGATCGTGGCAGAATATAATATTATTTATTATTCATTTAAGGTTTTGTTAATTTTTGCAAAGCAGGTTTTCTTGTTCAATGTTGCAATTGACAGCTTTTTATTATGTTACTTTCAACACTTTCTTTTACACATTTTACTTGTGATTATTTTAAAAACAGGGGGGCTGAAAGTTTAGTTAGTGCCTGTGTGTAGAGATTTAAAATTTTGGTTTCTAAAAGTTTGAAAGCAAGGAAGATAAGGTCCCAACCTTGTGGGGCGTGATAGGCGAATTGATTTTTAAGCGGTCCAAAAAAGTGAGATTTGGAGACGTTTTGTTCGATTTTTGAGTGATTTTCTTTTGAAAACGATTAATTTGGATTTCGTTAATGCCGAATAGACAATAGGCAGTTGAGCGTTTATACCACCAATTTGGTTAAAAAATTGAGAAAGAGATAAGAAAAAGAAAGGCGGACATTTTTACAACAATTTGATAAAGGAAGGAAAAATTTCAAATTTTGATGTGAGTTGGAAAATCTAACTTCAATTGATTAAGCATATGGGAACATTACAACGTGAAGATAATACAGAAGGTTAGTGCACGTTATGAGGAACATTTTATCTCGTCTATGAACTTTTAATGTTTGTAAATTATAACCTGCTATTAAAAACACAATAAACATTAATGCACATGAAATTGAAATTTAGAAAAAAAAGTTTTGTCTGTTAATAAATAAAATTTCAAATTCTAAGGCAGAACATCTATAGACACAAGTATACCTGCAGTACGTGAAATTTGTCACAAAAAATTGCTTCATTCAATAAAATCCTATTATTTTTCATTTATTTTATGTCCTGTATTTTTATTCTGCCACTGATACCACGGAACCCACTCTGGAGAAAGTTTTGCTCTCAGACTAGCGGTAGCTGGCCGGACCTTCTTAGGTTGAGAAGGACGTTGGTTTCAAAGCCAACTTTCCACAATAATATATTGTCATGTTTCATTTTAACTCAGATTTTTTAGTATGATTAATTATTTAAAAACAGGATTAAGTTTATACCTTTTAAAATTTAAATTTTTGTTGTAAGAACTTGAGATTATTCTTAAATAAAATTTTATGATGATAAATAATTCGGTTTCACATATTTTTGATTTTATAACAAAAGAAGGCACAGCTGGGAAAGTTTGTATTAAAATTTCAGCATTTAAAATTAGTAAGATGTTTTTGGTCCAAGATCTTTAAATGAAAAGACAAACGCCAAATTTATCAAAGAAATCGATCGGCATTCTAAAACTTTGTTAATTATTAAATCAGTGTTTTAAAATTAAAAGTGTTAATTCGAAGTAAAATTTAATAATGCGCCGAATCTGCAAATTCCACCACTACAAGTTCAAACGTTGAAAATTTGCTAACTAACAAAAATGAAGGAGGGAGAGAATTTTAAAAAAGGTAACTCATTCTTGGCAAGGCCGTTGTTTCGAGAAGTTCAAAATTAAAGCCCAGAGTCACAAATTTAAATAAAATTATAAATTTAATTAATTGATAAATTCTATTATAATATTTACTTACCTGAGAGTACAAACTCAGAGTAAGAGTGCTTTGTGCAAGTAATAATTGATAAGAAGAAGAAGAAGAATACAAAATTTATTCACCACAGCAGGTGAAACAATAAAACGAACTCCAATAAACCAAGGGATGATAAAGAAAACGTAAAACAATAAACCAACAAAAATTTAAGAAAACTTCAAACAAATAGGGTGAGAACATTTAAAGCGCAAAAACGATTAATTTTACGTTCAGTGATACCACGATAAAATTGATTATTTAAAATTTGTATATTTTTATGCCATCAAAATTGGAACTTTATCTGGGAAGTTGAAAGAATTACTCAGATAAATGAGATTAGGTTCCAATCCGATGATCTTGATTTATTTGGTGAGCCGATGTCATGCGGCATAAGATTAAAAACATCACGATTAAACTATTTTATAAATTACAACTTGATCATACTGTGCATTTCTGTAAAACTTTGAAATTTCGTTTTTATAACTGATTAAATTACATTTTTGATTTGAATAACTTGCTTAATTTTTCAACATAAAATTAATTAAAAAGGAATCGCAGGCTTTACAACAAGTGATGGGTGTCAAAAGGTAACTATTTAAGTTTTCTTCTTTTACGAAACATTTTTACGCTTATGAACATCGCAATATTATTTTCGTAAAAATAATGAAACTACTTTGCAACCTATTAGTGCCCATTAACTCAATCGGAAACGAACTCCCAATCCCAGTAGTCGGTTCAAATCACAAACTACTAAAATACCTCCAAAAAAAAATTCTTTCTTTAAAACAAAAGTTATAATTTCTTTGCATAGAAAATAAAAATTATGTTTAAAAAAATAATGAAACAAAGACAACAATTCAATATAAATGTGAGGAGCGATAAATATTAGAATAAATTGTATTTTTAAATACGGTCGATATCGTCGATAAATTTTCGTGTATCAAAATATGCTAATAAAATTCTATTAAAATTATTGCAAATTAAATATTAACTGGAATAAAGAAATATTTTAGAACTTAGCTGAATAATAAATTGATGTTGCAGAGATGACTTCGAGTAATCATAAATGAATCGAAATTCCAGTTTTCAAAAAGAGCCGCCACATCCAAAAATTCGTGAGATCCACGACTCTTCCCAAAAATAATTGAAGAAAACAATTTCACTTTTTCCAAGAATTTAAAATCTGGGAAAATTTAACACCTCTTCACAATTCCAAAACGAAAAACACCCTTTCACCTCCGAAACTCGATTCAAAAAGAAAGTTCACTTCCCTTGCGCAGACGCCTTCGTTTCTGCACAATCAAGAGCAATGTACAGGGCATCATTAAAATGTTCTAACAAATTAATTCTGCTCTGCTGAAAATAAAAATGACGATCTCCTATCCCCAAGACAACATAAAAGACACGAAATATCCAACTCTCTTAAAAATCGAAAATATAAAAACAGAATTTTGTCTGTTCCATGACAATATGTATAATATGTATGTATAATATATGAATATTATAATATTAGAACAATATTTCGTATATAACAAATATTATTTTGATATAGCAACAAAAACATATGTGAAAAATATGAAGTATTTGGATTTTTCTGCATAGAATGGAATGTTTATAATATATTAATTTTAATATATTGATAGAATATGTATAATATCAAAACCACGAAAGAAAAGCCCTGCATCATTCTTTTCTGAACTTAGAAATATCAAGATATATAATTTTCTTATATCGTTTAACGTGAGAGAGACAAGGATGCAAAATAATGAGTTGTCTTACAGACAAAAGCTATGAATTTGACTAACGTAGTATTTAGGTATTTTTTTGGTTATTAATATTTGGTTAATGTTTTGACATTTGACAAGTTGCAATTTTGAATCTTTTTGTAAATATAAAAATTTTTAACTTGATAATTAAAATTAGTTCTTTTAAAGAACTTGAAAATGTCAGTGAAAAGTAAAACTTTACGTTCTCAAGCACAACAGTTTGTTTTTACTTTAATAAATATTTTGTTGTTATAACCTAAAACATATATTATTTGACTTTGACAGATTATTTGACTTTGACAGAATTATGTGGTGGGGGTTAAATATATGAGAAAGACGTTGATTTGACTAGGTATTCACGTATTAATTCATACTCTCATTATTAATGACGCAGGGCTGTTCTTTCGTGGTTTTGATAATAATATTGTATATTTTATGAACTTCACATATTGTTTGTGTGAACTAATAATGGAATAAGTTCTCTGTATTGGAAATTCCTTCATGGAATAAGCATGGGCACCTACATGGTAATATATTAGTTGCTTATTTTAATGAAATATATTACATTCATAGATATATAGATACAGTAAAAGCCCGTTTAAAAGACATTCGAATAAAAGTTATCACGTTCGTAGCATGGTATGTACGTTTAAGTAACTAATTCCAGACTACAATAACAACATGTGACCATCTTTATTACCACTTTCTTCTAAATTATCTAAACGATAATTATAAAATAAAAATTAAATAATATAAAATAAATTTTGCAACTTTCACATTTTAAAACTATTATTGTTTGTTTTCATGAAATTTTGTATTTTTTTCTAATAATGTAATGAATCGATATATAGGTTTTACGTTATAAGTTTCATTTGTTTCACAAAATAAAACAATATATTATGTACAGTTAAATATTCTAATCTATATGTTGTATATCATTAGTTGGTTTAGATTATACTTGAAATGTGTGTCGATTGCTAGATTGATGATGTCTATTTCAGCCCATTCATTTATATGAAAAAAAACTTCTTTTATTGTGTCTATACATAATATACATTTTAAAAATATACATACATATAGTATGTTTGAATGTTATAAGAACAAGTTAAATAAATAAATTATGAATAATTTCACCATGTTAAAATACCAAACTCACAATGACTTTATTATACTATTATACATAACTACTTAATAATAAAATATCTAAATCTAATTTATTTCAAACAAAATTAGCTTTCTTTTAAGATTTCAATGATACAAATTGGAATTAATTTAACCAAAAATTATTGCAATGAAACTTAAAGTTTCTTTTGATTGTTCAGTATCGAGGGTTCTAGTCTATATAATATTAAACATAAATGTTGGATTCAAGTTGTATAAAATCTGCCGTTAGATCAAAGCAAAATCAATTTTTGTTGCAGCCCAATGGTTTATATCGCACAATCGGTCTCGGATCAGCAATATCTAAATCTCATTATTTTCGAATTTTTAGACTTGGTTATAAAATATTTATCAATAAGAGATGCGAATTTAATTTTTAGTAGGCACTTTGCCTTTTAGTTCAACATTGAATTAAAAATTTAAATTTATTTGAAATTTGTATTGTAAAAAACACAATAATAGTTTATAAATATTACTAAGGGAGTTACCTATATAATAAGGTAATAGGAAACTAAACAAACAAAAATTTTAAAGCATTTCTTGGAAATTTTACTATTTCAATTTTTGTTAGCTCATCACTAAGCTAATAAATTTCTTACCAATTTCACCTATTCGTAGTATATCATAGTTTATATAAAAATACCTTTCTACATACAATCTTACATCTTATATGCTATTACCTAATAGTAAATATTATACACTACACAGAATATTTTAATAAATATTATTAGATGTATATTAATTCGAGATAAATATATTGCCAATTCAATGTAACTTTTGGTATTCTGATTGGGGTCCTTTTATGGCAAACCGAAGTCCCGAGAGCATTTTTTATAAATCCCTTTTTCAATTAATTTTGAGTAAAATGTAAAATTTTGGTAATAACTTGATGTAAAATAATGTTTAATGAATAAGATTTGTGCAATCGTTTCCATAGTAGTTTAAGATTACAATTAATTTTGACCAACAAAGAAGAATTATGTTTTCGGAAGAATATTGAATTTCGTACTTACTTATTGTGGCTTTTATCAAGTATATTTATTTAGTCTTTCCTTACTAGGATAACAAATTAACGTTTATCCATTGACCGACATTTGTGTTTTATCTAATGACAATATTAGTTACACGCTATATTTGACGTGTCACTCATCGACTCGATAGAACAATTATCCTTAAAAATTTACTGCACAAAATTATCGAGTTTACAAAGAAGTAGATACGTATTATATTACACTAGATTGCAAAATTGCATTACTAGATATAATTTTTAAAATTGGTCATTTTGTCGAGATTGAAAAAGTCAATCAGGACGAAAATCGAATACGTGAATGGTATTGCAGATGCAACAAAATATCTCATATAAAATGAACCGAAGGAAAACTTTGTGATTATCTAATATTAAAAAGGAGCGAGGGAAAAGAAAGTGCAAATAATAACCAAGATATTTTATTGTCTTTTTTAGTATTTACTTGATGTACTAAAGTTAAAATTTGATTATATAGAATAAATTTTGTTAAACAATTATAAATGATAATCTTTTCGGTTAGGGGTTATAAAAGAAGTGAGTATAAAAAATTATGTAAATCTTATAATGATGTTTCTGCGTTTTCTGTATTCTATATTAAAATGAATTTTTTTAAATAAAGCTGATACTAATTTAAATGAAGAGAAATATTCAGAAATTTTTACCAAGAAGTACTTAAAAATAGTTGAACAATTTTTTATGTGAAAAATGTAAATTTTGCTTTTGTTAGGGTAAGTTTTACTTACGGTGGTGGTTGTGGGGTAGAAGAGTTAGTGAACAACGCTTGCTCTCTAGAGGCAGATGTGGAGGAGGAGGCAACTGAAACAATCGCAATCGATAGTCCTTCGCACTTAATCATATATGTGTTACATGCACACAAGCACTTTGTTTACATCTAATAATTTATAATGCAAAAAATATAAAAAAGCTCTAGCCTTATTTGCACGTGCATACTAAAAAGCATTCAGGCAAGTTTATCTTCTAAGATGAAATAAAAATTTAAAACTGCTTCCATAAAGACTGCAATTTACTAAAAAGAATTTTGTTGTGCTTGTTTTAAATGCAAACCAAACTTTTATTGTTGCATTTTTACAAACAATTATGAAAATATGTTAAGCTAATTTCTCTGTGGAACAGAATAATAAAACATTTTCTATTGCATTTTAATACTGAATGCATTTTGTTATTTAAATTGTTCTTGTTATTTGTCTGACGACAATAGTGTCATCCAAAATCTTCAAGGAAAGTCGCTTATGCAAAATTCATAACTTGGACGAATTGAATATTTCATATTTGTTTTCTTACAAATACGATAACATCGAATTTTTAAATTTGTTTTGCTATTATAATATTTTTTTTACTTTGGGAAGAACATCTCAATACTGCCAAATACAAAAAAATAAATTCCCTATACTAAAAACGTTTCGCCAACATGTGTAAGTATTATTATTAAACAAAAAGCTAAACAAAACATTAAAATATCAGAATTTTAACTGTAAAGTGAAAATTACTCGATTACGTTAAGTTTTGCAACAAGATAAAAATAAAAATTAAAAAGACTTTAGTAGTTCACGATTTTTTTTCAAAAATTCCCATTTCTACCTTGTCAAATGTGTTAAATTAATGTCTTTTCATTGTTTTTAAATAATAATTTTTTACGTATGTATTCTTCACTTTACAGTTAAAATTCTATAATTTTAATGTTTTCTTTCGATTTTGTTTAATATTATATTTTACATGCCAACTAACTACCAAATCATTCACTTGAAATTTATTTTTTAAGTTTATTTCTATTTGTGTAAGTATTGTTATATAATTACATATACAGAGTGTTTTCTAAGTCTGTTTAAAAATTGCCTAAAAATGTAACGTCGAAAAATGATGAAAATGACGAAAAACGTGGAAAAACAGATTGCAATTGCCTATAGTTTAACATTTTTCTAGAATGTAATATATTTGGGAGTAAGGCATAAATTTAATAATTTAAATATTTAGATTTCTTGAAGATAATCTTGTTTTTAGCAGTTTTAAGTGGAGGGGCTAAGCGGATTCTGTGACACTTTTTAAATTCAAACTCCAAAGATGAATCGGATTATTCGATTTGTGGATTTATTTAATTAAAATTTTAATTTGCGGTTTTTGATTAGAATGTAATTGATGATTACATTATATTTTAATTCATAATTTTAAACAGTTCAGCGGTCTAATTTGTTTTAAATATTTTGTCAAATATCGATTTGTATTTTGAAATTCGTAAGTTATTACCAATTTTAGATTTTATTTTACGCAAATTTTTACTTTCTTCATATATTTATGTACGTTTAACTTGGTGGAAGCTAATAACCAATCCGATTATATTCAGCAGCAGATAACTAAACTCTCCGTATAAAATATTTTTAAAGATCTTATAACCCTTTCGTCAATCAAAACCTTCAGAACACTGTAAGTGGTATAGTAATTTATTTCAACAAATCAGCATATCAAACCACATTATATAAAAAACATAATCAATTACCTTGTAATAAAAAAACAAGTTTTGATATTTTACAATTTTACATTGTAAAATTTTACATTGTAAAATATTATACAAAAAATGATATAAAATAAGCAATTAAATTTTAATCAGAAACCACGAAGCTAAAAACCGCAAATTAAAATTTTAATTAAATTAATAATCCGCGAATCGAATAATCCTATGAATCAAATTTGAACTTAGAATTTAAAAAGTGTCTGAGAATCCATTTAGCCCTATTACAGTTTTACTCTATATGCTACAGTTTTCATATAGTAAGAATATTACAGAAAGCTTGTGAACTCTTTACTTATACTTTACTGTTACTTTGACAGGGACGGACGCCCCGAAAGCCCGGGCCGCAGGGCTCTAAACCTCTTGCCTCACCCTTTCATCGGATCAAAAAAAGTTTTAAATTTTCTTGGGAAACACTTCGTATGTATTACTTGCTTCTTTGTCCGTAACTATTATTATACATTATAATATGCATTTGAATTTAAATAATTATATCACATTAATATTAAATATTACACCTATTATAAATTATTGACATAATTTCAGTTGGCAAATATTTCGAACATTATTTTTCGTATTCAACTGTAAATTACTTATCACTTAATTATACTTGGAAACGTAAAGGATGTTTTGCATATAGAATTTATTAGCAAGAAAAGCTCATTGTTTTCTGATGACTCTGCTATATATGACGTTAACAATTTTGACATGATCAAGGGTACTTATCAAAGTTTTTGTAAATGACATGGTTTACCTAATCCCCTTTCATCTACATCATACTTCTAATCTGTGCAATAAATTTAAATTTGCTAACTCGGTAAATTTTTTCTTTAATTTAAAGAAATTAGTTTTAGTGTCTAACGATCGATTTAAAAAGAATATTATACGATTTGATATAATAGAATAATATAATAATCAAATGGCATTATAAAACTGAAATAAGTTATCTAAATTAACAATTTCATTATCAATTTCCATTATTTACATATTATGTAAATACAAAATCGATACGTACGAAACCATTCTTTTAAATTTTCAATTTAATTCTTTTCAGTTTTACAATCATTGTCAACGTTAAACTTTTTTGTGTAACATGTAATTTTTATATGGGATCACGTTTTAGAGATACCAACCGATTACCAGTTTCAGCAGAAATATTGTTAAGCTCAGTCAAAAACAAGGCTAAATCGTCATCCATTATTAATAAAAGAACTACAATTTAGAAGAGATATTGGATACTGTTATCATCCAGTAAAGCTAGAACAACCCATTTTTTTTTCAAGAAAAAACGATATTGATGAAACAGTTAAAATTGCATAATATTAAATCAACCTAAAACTGTTAAAAAATATTTATATCAAGAATTACAGAATAAATAACATTATTATTATTGCGAATTTATCAGACGTTAAATAATATAATAATTAAAACGTTCAAGTTTCAGATTTGACACTATTGATTTTCTAGCATACGATAAAAATAAACAATTCCAAAAATATTCTCTCCGAGAAATGAATCCATAGTTTGTTTTACTGAAATTCTTCTTTTTACAATAAAGAAAAATTCTACAATATTAGGTACAAGTTGATAATAAAAATATGGAAATATTAAGATTTGAATATAATATATTATCAACTTTGATAATTCGAACCTAATGGTGGGCGTCTTAATTAATAGTAATCAAAAATCTAAACCTTTTTCTTATTGTTAAATTTACCTTAAAATAAAGCCAAGTATATTTTATAAGATTTTATTATACGTTTTAATGTTGAATGCCTTGTGAATATTTGAGCTCAAACGCCACACTGTCTAGAACTAATATTTTGTTCTATTACGTTATACTGGGTAGTATAGCTTATACCCAATAATAGCTTCTCATTATACCACATAATAGTGAAAATGATACCAAATGAAATTATTTTGCATTAAATACATTGATATTATTACAAACACAGAAAAAATGCACGGAAGAAAGGATAGTGCGAAGAAAATACAATTAAAATTAAAATTGTACCAAAATTTTTTCATACCTAACTGGTAACAATAAATTATAGTACGATTTCCCCTAATCGTATGATTAAGGCAGCAAATTTGTTTACCTCAGGGCACTCAAACTTGTTAAGGCTGTTCGGTAGGTTTAAATTTTGTGCAAAAAAAATTGTAATACAGTGTATTTATTATAATATTCTTGTAGAACTACATATTTTAGATAATATTTGTTTATAAAAATAAATTCTAGAAAAATTAGTTTAGCGGCAATTTGTAGTCAAAATATGAATTGATTTACGGAATGCCTGTGCGATCCCGATAAAATATCATAATGGAACTTGTACTAAACGCAAGAGTCTTTAATTTACTATGACAAGACATAATTTTTATTTTTATTTTTATTTTTACTTTGAATTACTTTGAAAATATGAATTTTTAAATACTTATTCAAAACGGAACGTTTATAAGAAAAGCATACATTATTTGTTCCACAAATTTTTAGTTTTTCATAGCAAAAAATCAAAATAAAAATTATTTCTTGTCATAGTAAATTAAAGACTCTTGCGTTTAGTACAAGTTCCATTATGATATCTTATCAAGATCGTACAGGCATTCCGTAAATAAATTCTAATTTTGAGTACAAATTGCGGCTAAACTAATTTTTCTAGAATTTATTTTTATTAACAAATATTATCTAAAATATGTAGTTCTACACGAATATTATAGTAAATACACTGTATTACAATATTTCTTGCTCGAAAAGATCGTAACATCCTTAAAACGGACAACGTGAAAATTAAATAGAAAAGAGGATAAACCCACTTAGAAAATATTTATTCATTATTTAAACTTAAAATAAACTGAGCGGAAATTAATTATATATTATGTAGATAGATACATAAAATTTTCATGAAAACCATAAGAAGATATTTTGAAAGATTTAAAAATGTATTTGTTGCAATTGAATTATATTATGACAAACAATATTCTATTTAGATCGTTGAATAAAACTGAAAATATATTTGAAATCCATATTTATAAATGTTGAAAAATATTACCATACATTTTGAAAATAAAACACAAAATCTAAATTAAGATCTTCAAGATATGCCAGGACTCATAGCAAATAGTTAGAAAACATCTTGAAAGGTGGTTAAATTATTAACGATAGTACTGTAACAATCATGTTATGACTTGTTGAATCGTAATCAATTAAGACTAGACAGGAACAAATGGGGGGTTCGAGGTAGAACATAGGTAGGTACATTTGAACGAAATTGTATGAAGTTTTGTCAGAAATTTTGATCAACAGTGTAAGAGTTCCACAAGAAAGCATTTTGGCATCGGGCCAAAATAAGTTTGGCCCTCTAAGAATTCTTAATAACTCTAAGTTTCTCTCTATCTTCTTGTTGATCATCCCTCTTTTTTTTAATGATTATGATGAATTTTCCATTCCATTAGCTTCCTTCTTTAAGTACCTTATTCGCGTTGGACGTTGGTGATCACCATGGCCCTAAAGCCAAGATGACGTACCAATGAACTTAATTTATGGGGTGGTTTCCCGTTACCTTCCCCATAGCCCACAGATATTTATTAGATTGGACTTTATTAGATCACAGCAGTGCAGGCCCGTAGCCAGGGGGGGCACTTGGAGGCACGTGCCCTCCCCGAAATGATCAGAAAAAAACACAAAAGAGCAACAAAAGAGTCCCGATTTACGTGAAATTATTATTAAAATTATGAGTTAAGGCTTACTTAAGTCCTTTGTCGAAGCCATTGAAAGCATTTATTTGGTAAGTAATTTTTTTTCTTAAATTTTTGTAGCTACTTTTTTATTCTCAAGTTTTTCCGGCTGCGGCGTCTCGTGGGAGCCGAGTGGGAGCTTAGCACGGAATGGGAACCACCGAAAATTTTACTTTTTACAAGTGCCCCCCCAAAATGAAATCCTGATTACAGGCCTGCAGCAGTGTATCCCACTCCTATACACGATCAGGATTTGAATCGCAAGCTTACGCTTTCCCATCGACCGGAAACAGTAAACATTCTCTGCATATCTGTAATTGATTTTATAAAATAGAAACTTGCACTTGATCAGATCAAATACAACTACATAAAAACGTGGTAGTACGAACCTAGGATCTGAGAGGTGTGGAATACCTCCCATCAGTATTTTGCTCATTATATGGAATACCCTTTAAGGTGTGAAGATTTTATATTCCTTCAGCTCGAGAAGCAGTACAGACGAGTACTCCAACTAGGTAGAATTCCGTGCGGTCGGGCCTGGTTTAATTGTTGACCGACCGGAAAGTTTGTTTGAGTGGAGAGGAAGAACCAAAACTAAGACGCAACTGTACTCTTGCGGATCTTGTTAGCACAGTCTCTCTGTGGTTAAGAAACAACACCCTACATGACAAACATTGATGGTAGATAAGAGTAGGATCCCTACAAAACCGTCTACAAGACAGGAGGTCATACGGCTAAGATGTGGTATTCCTACATGGAAATATCGATTCTCTTTCATTTCATGATGTACAGTAGATGATTATTATCTATCACGATAAGAATATTTTCTTGAACACAATTTATTAACGAAGTGCCGATGATTATTCCATATTTTTGTAATTTTATAGAATATAAAAATAATGAATTCGAAAAATTTGCCATGTATAAATATGGATTGGGGATTATTTGTTATCAAATATTGTGAAAATATGAATAACAGGCGTCTGATTTTTGTGTTGCATACTGTAAGCTCAAAAATATTATACATTAGTGAAGCCGATAAAACTTTAAAAGAGTTAAAACAAAAACAAAAGAATTTTTTTGTGCTTGAGCTCATTTGCCTTAGAAGCAACTGCGTGAATTGATTTGTAATGAAAATTATCCTGAAAAATGCCAGTAAGTATGATATTCGTTAAGACAATCTATCCTAATGAACTATTTTTGTATTACAATCAGAAATATTTCGTGTTACTATTTTTTCTATTAATTATTTTATTGGTAGGTACAGAGTTAATTATATTGGTGCATTTTTATTTTTTATTTCAACCAATAAAAAGCGTCGCGATAATATTGCACTTGGACAAATTAAAATTTGTTTAAAGTAATAATTAATAGTTTTATGAAACTGTTCCTGTTCTAAGTATTTTGGTACTACAATTCTACAGTGTTACAAAAAGTTTAAGTATTTTTCCAGTACAAAGAACTTAAAAAAATTAAAATTTAAAATTGAAAGTACTTACTGTGTTACTTATGGCAGTCATCCAATCACTAAAAAATTATAGTCGAATGAATTGGTTTTAAAAACACATATAAATTTGTAGTAAAATGAAATAAATATTGAATTTACAGTTTAGAGAAGTTCTCCAAAAAACTTTTTAACCTTTCTATAGCTTGTTAAAATATTACGAAACTTCTTACGAAACAAAAATTATGTAACGGTAAGGTTGGGAGTTAGTTTAAATACACATGAGAGTTAAACGAACTCGGTAAAAGCGTTAATAATGGAAAAAAATTTGTGGAATCATACCAGTAACAAGAATTTCCCCAATAAGTATCTATATATTGCCTATAACTCAGAATCGTTTATTAAAGTACCCTCTCGCTTATATAGGCATAACGCTTTCTAAAATGCTTGCTTAACTTCAGAAGTAAGTTTCTCCCGAAAGATCAAGAAATGCGTTTTTTTTCAAACTTTAACTTTTAAGAGACATGAGTTTGTAAAAAGAGACACCAAATAATTTTTCTTTTTGCAATATTTGCTGAATGCTTCTACCGACATCTATGATATTTAGTATGCCAAAACATATCAGGGCCAATACACTTGGGCTTCAGTTAGTAAGTAATTTGATAAAAGCCACAGGAAAATATCACTTAATATCACAAAGGCTTAGTTCTCTTATTATGATAACTTTTTTAAGTAAAACTTAAAAAAAAAAATTATTTGATAATTTGTTTCAGAATTTTTCATAAAATCTAGATGTTTGTTGAATTCCAATGTTTACAGTATGTTTTCTAATAGCATTATCAAGAACACATTATTTATTTAATAAGTTAATTTTTACAAAAATACTAAAGCAGTTGATAAGAAAAAATTTACATAGTTCACTAAAATATATCTCTCCCTGAAAGTAGAAATTGAACGAAAATACATGTGTCTATTTTTTTTTGAGAAACTTGACTCCAAAGTTAGTTTACGATAGATGACATTTAATTTTCAAATCATTGTTAAAAACTTAATAAATGCTTTCATTTTTAAGCTGGAAAACTATAATTTTCCATAGTATAAAAACATATTTTTAGCCTTTTCCAAATTAGTGATAAGATTGCATGCACGGTCTTGAAGTTTCAAAATTGGAGACTTGAACAGGCAGATTTATTGAAAAGCAACTCCGAGAAATGCCTGACCTTACATTATTCGCGCTAGGAATTGTTTTCTGCTCCCTTTAATTTGTATTTATCGAAAAAATCTTGTTGTAATTTTGATCGCTCGATATGTTTTGGGAAGTAATAGTCGGTGTTCTTTTGAATTTAAATTTATACTAATGAGGTAAGCAAGGTTCGCTCGTTTGATCTTTGCGATGAAAGTTAATAATTCAATAATTAAGAATAACAATATTCCTAAATATAAATATTTTTGGTACTTACTTTACTTCGGCAGACGATTGTGCCATTAACCAGTACACTTCGTGAGGACAACGACAACCCACAACAAGAAGTTGTCCTATATTGCAATTACGAGGTATTTTAGGTGGACGTGGCACTTGTTTTGTCCATTCTCCGACTGCTAGTAAATCCGGCGCTTCACATATTCTTACACACCCTCTTGATCTACTTAAACCTTTGTCTGCATAAAAAGCTATCGAGGAATCTTCGTAAAGTACCACCCATTCTTCGCTCCATCCTTTACAAAAAAATCCCCCTAAAAATAATTTTAATACTTAATTTTTGTACGACATAAAAAAATAATTTTGTATAAGAGTTTTTATTTTGGCAATAAACACGGTTATATTACTTTATGTTCTGTAATTTAGGTCAACAAGTATAGTATAGAAGAACACACAATATATTTTTAACTGTTGCAAAAGATGTTAGCTAGGGATAAAATGGATTTCCTGCTGTAGTTTAAAAATGTGGTATATTGTCTAACTACGTATAGATATAATATTAAGTATGTATTTGAATATGTATAATAAAATATTATCAAAGTAATATAATAAAATTGCTGAGTTATTTAAAAACTCAACTTTCTTTTTCAATAAATTCAAAAATCCAAATAAACGTGATACCCTTCATCATATCCGTCGGAAATTTTCTCATCAACTAACAATTACTCCTTGCAAAATATTCTATAATATCTAGAAAGCCCGAAATATCGTAAATTATACATTTCCACTTCAATAACAATTCAACAAAACCAATTTTTGTCATATTTTTCAAATTTATTCCCAATTTTAATCAAAAACTACGGCCGTCCGACATTCCTTTCTCGGAGCGACCTCCTATCCAAAATTTCCCCCAAAAACCTCCGATGCTGTGCATTATCAAAGAAAATTAGATTAAATGAAGCTAAAGGTGACTTTACTTAGAATACACGGCAAAATAGGTACATATATATAATAAATGCAGGTGTAGTAGTACATAATTTTCACTATAATAAAAATAGTAGTATAGTTTATTAACTCATTGCATAATTTATATAATCATGACGCAGGCTAACTGCAGAAAAAACCAAGAATTTCAAAAGTAATATATAAATATACTCGGTCGTCGGTCCGTTTAATTATTTAAAATAAATAATTTTTAGGTGGGTTTATAAATGTACGTCTGTACATCGGACAGACAGGAAGACGTTTAGAAACTAGGATAGTTAAACACGAAAGAACACACTCCATCTCCCAAGTAGCTAAACATCTAAAACTCAAAAAACATAAAATTAACCACGTAAAAATAAAAGTTTTAAATAAAGAAGACAAATAATACTTGAACAGAATAATGTGGGAATCAAACGAAATTCAAAAAGCTACCAAACATACTAACCCTCACATACTTTTTGTTTCACATTCACCAATGACATCTAAAATTTTAACAAAAAATCTTCCGAGAAATTCAGATCTAACATAGATAATAATAATTAACCCATCTTCTGTAGATACCTGACGATGTGTGAAACTTCTTACGAAATATGTTGGGCAAGTAAATAAAATATAATATTAAGAATAAAGAAAAATTATACTCTATATAATTTTTCGAAAAGGTGCAAACATCAATGAATAAAAAAAAATTATTTTAATAAGGTATAACCCGTGTCCAATATATTCGCATACACTTTCATGAGCGCGTATTTTAAGTTCAATACCAACTTGCATGAACATGATTTTTTACAGTTTGACATCGCAATGTTTAGGCAAACTAATAAGGGTCATATCAAATTTCTGTCACTTGTCATTACTTACAAAAATAATGAAGAAGTTTCGGAAGGTGATAATTGCAAAGTTTTTGAATGATGAGCATCCGGGTGACATTTTTAAAAACCTGAATCACCTCGGGATCAAGTGCGATTTTCTTTACAAAACTATGAAACGATTCATTGAGACTTCCTCTTCGAAAGACAGGAAAAAATCTGGTAGGCCGCGGTTGGTGAGGATAGCACGAGTAGTGAAAATTGTGAGCGAGCGGATTCCATGAAAACACCATCGTTCAATACGAAAATTGGCAGCCGATCTGAATATGTCCAAGGGATATGCGCACAACATTTTGAAAATTGATCTTGGGTGTCGCGCTTACAAAAACCGAAAGTTACACGGCGTTTCGAGAGCTTCTGAGGAAAAGAGGCTTGAAAGAG
This sequence comes from Cantharis lateralis, assembly GCA_963170105.1. Classification (NCBI taxonomy): domain Eukaryota; kingdom Metazoa; phylum Arthropoda; class Insecta; order Coleoptera; family Cantharidae; genus Cantharis; species Cantharis lateralis. The sequence continues at coordinate 55,585,442 of OY720624.1, read as the reverse complement.
CAAAAGCGAAACTTTTCTGGCACGCAGGTGATGACTTTCTGTTTTCTGACGAAAAACTTTTTGTTCTGGAACATCCTCACAATGTTTAAAATGATCGGTTGTGGGCAGTAATGATACAGGGTATTCCCGCTAACCAGAAAAACGTCCCTATATTTCAGAATCCGCCCTCAGTGATGGTTTGGGGTGCAGTTTGTAAAACTTCCACTCGAATTCATCGACAAAGGTGTTAAAATCAACGCCAAGTATTATTAAACGGAATTTATGGAGAAAAATGTTTCCCTAAACTTACGACGCATCTTTGGAAACGATTAGTAGTTTTCCAACAAGATGGAGTACCATCCCATACAGCAAATAAGGTTCAAGCGTGGTGTCATGCCAGTTTTACCGATTTTCTACCCAAGAATGAGTGGCCTCCCAGCTCTCCAGATTTGAACTTTTTAGATTTTTTTGTGTAGTCATACATGCTTTCGAAGATTAACGACCATAAAATCGCAAATCTGGACCAGTTTAAGAAAGTTATCCAGCGCGTTTGGGAGGAAATGTCAATTGAAGCCCTGCGTGTCGCTTGTGACGGGTTTGAGAAGCGTTTGAAGCTGGTTATAAATGTACTTTCAATGCAATGCACTTTTTGACTAGCTAAACATTATCTAATTTTATTTATTTGATTTTGAAAGTGTATTCGAATTTATTGGACACGGTGTATATTGTAATAGTCTACGACCGCGATATTAGCACGTATGTATAATATACTTTTTATTTACATACTACTTTTACGGGTAATATATTGCGATGTCCAAATGCGTAAAATAGTTTTGACGCTAAAGAAAACCTAATTAATTACCTTTTTGAACATCCATCCCTTTTGTTATGAGTTTGAGATTCCTTTAACTTATTGTGATGTTGAATAATTAAAGCAAATTTTGTCAATTTATAATTTTATTATTTAATCGAAAGTTAAACAAAATTTAATTTTGCAAATACACAGCTAAGTAAATTTCGTGTAGCATTAAAGGTTTCAAAAAATCTTAATCCGTATTACATCGGTTTACCAAATAAATCAATTCCGTCTCATTGCAATTTTGGTCACATTTAAAATTTAGCAATTCTTTCAACCACCTAGACAAAGTTGCAATTTTGATGGCAATAAATACAAATTTTTAATAAATCAAATTTATCGTGGTTTTACTTTAAGAAAATATAATCGTTTATGCACTTTTCAAATGTTCTCACCCTATTAGTTTGAAGTTTTCATTCGTTTGTTGTCGTACGTTTTCATCATTTCTGTGGGAGGCTATCGTCGAAATTCTGCGTTCCTTTGGTTCTGCTACTTGATACTAATGTTGGTCATGTATAAATTTTGATTCTTCCTTTGTTAAAATGGCACAAGCACCCTTACTCTGAATTTGTAATCTCCAGATAAGTAAAATATTTTAATTGCATTTGTCAATTTCAATTAAATTCAAAGCTTAAACTTTTGACTCTGGGCATTTATATCTTCGAACTTGACAAGTTTACGGGTTTACCCAGAATGAATTACTTTACCAATTTTTCTCCCTCCTTGATTTTTGTGACTTTGAAAACTTTTAAATTCTCGAACTTATTGTGGTGGGAATGCAGATTCGCCGCATTGCAATTGTAATCACTTTCGTTGATTTAAAACACTTTATTTTAAAAAATTTTAAAAACTGATTAAATACTCATCGACTTCATTAATAAATGTTGGCATTTGTCTTTTCATTCAAAGATCTTGGACCAAAAACATCTTTCATATTCATAATTGTTGAAGATTCAACTCAAAGTTTCCCTAGCTGTGCTTTCTAGTTTTACTTAATTATCATCAAAAAATATGAAACCGAATTATTCATCACCATGGATGTTCTTAAAACAAAATTTATCTAATTGAATGTTTTTAAATTAATCCCTGTTTTTAAAAAGTTAATTTATACCTAAAGATGTTAGTTCAAAATGAAACATGACAATATACAGAGACTCGCAAAAGTTCTCGGACACTCCTATGTTACCAATGTAAATTGAACATTTTAAGCCATTTTTTGTCATGTTAAAATCGATTTTACAGCAAAACTTTGTAGACATTTTTTGTTCCAAATTTCATTGTCTTCAATTTTGTTTATATACAATTTTTTAGGTTGTCTCGCCGTTTCGAACTAACAGCGACTTAAACAAGACTCTGTAAAATACAAAAAATATTTTCATCTATATCTCGAAAATGGTGAAACGAAATAAAAAAATGAATAGGAATTTTGTTTTTGTAAATTTCATTCTCTACATTTTTGTTCATATAAATTTTTCTATTTTGTTACAGCGTTTCCGAGATATAAACGAAAATATTTTTTGTATTTTACAGAGTCTTGTTTAAGTCGCTGTCAATCAGAAACGGCGCGACAAAATAGAAAAATGTATAGAACTAAAATTAAAGGCAATGAAATTTGCAACAAAAAATGTCTTAGAAATTTTGCTGTAAAATCGATTTTTATACGACAAAAAACAGCCTCAAAATGTTTAATTTATATTGGTAAGATAGGAGTGTCCGAGAAATTTTGTTTGGTAGGTTGAGATTTTGTGCAAAAAAATTTTAATACAGTGTATTTGTATTAATTTTCTTGTAGAACTGCATATTTTAGGTAGTATATTTGTTTATAAAAATAAATTCTAAAAAATTAGTTTAGACGCAATTTGTAGTCAAAATATGAATTTAATTAAGTATAGTGCCTATACGATCCTGAAAATATATCATAATGGAATTTGCACTAAACGCAAGAATCTTGAATTTACTTTGAATTAGAATAGAATTTATTTTTATAAACAAATTTTACCTAAAATATGTAGTTCTGCAAGAATATTATTATTATATACACTGTATTACAATTTTTTTTGCACAAAATCTCAACCAACCGAACAGCCTTAAGTAAAAAATATACGTCTATATATTCGCCGCGTAAATTACGTTCAATGTACGTTTTTGTTATAGTACGATTTATATGCGTAAATAACGTTTGGAATGTTTGGAACTTTGCTTGGCGTAATAATTTTTATTAAAATAAATAGCTAAAACGAAGATAATTGTTTAAAAATATAACAAAATATCATTTTGACATATAAATAAATTTTTTATTGTGTTGTTCTAATCTAAAAGAACTTTTTATAATGAATTTCTTGTATATTTTTACGAAAAATATGCTCAATATTTTATTTTATTTTATACAAAAAAATTTAATAGACACAATTCAATTACAGTGCAGTCTCGGTAATCCGAACACACCATAATCCGACCATCCAATAATCCGAACAAAAGAAGAAAACCTCAGTTGTCCGCACAAATAGTTATAATCCGAACACAACTAATAAAATGTACGGATTATAGAAAAATGTTCGGATTGCAGAAGAAAGGATAGGATGAAAAATATGTATTTAATGCAATGCATAAGTACTACAAACATTTATATTATGTGTAACCTCCGTGAAGTTAGAATCTTATAAAATTTTGATTAAAAAAAATATAGAATCGTTAGGTCTTGAAAGGTCACTAGGTTTTACCTTTAGGTCACTTCTACTTTTTTCAATAAAAATTACTTATCTTTTTTGGTAAGTTAGCATACCATTTACAGTGCGAGGTTTATTTCGTTTTTTAACTTTATCCAGTAATCTGAACTTCTCTGTAATCCGAATGGGGCCAGGTTTCTATTAGTTCGGATTACCGAGACTGTACTATATCTTATTTCCTGCAAGATACGAGAAATTTCATGCAAAGCTGTTTCAAATTGTTAATCACAAGAAATAAAAAGAATATAAAAATTTTGTCCAGTAAGCAGAAAACGAGAGTTAATAAAATTTAAATTTTTTAACAAAACATTAATTTTTAGATTATTGTTGAGGTTGCGATCAATGATATCTGTTCTTGTAGACATGGTTTCCTTCAAGGTATCTTCTTAGCAGCAGCATCATCATCTGATGATCCTCTCGGCAACTAATAAGGTAATTGGTCAGGTCAAAACCTGGTGGTTTATAAAAACATGAGAGAGAGTAGAAAACATTAACTATTCAAATAAAGTTTATTTCATTTCTGTGATCAATCTGTATTAGGTATATGTACCTTCATATATCAAAATATGTTGTATGCATAAAATGATATGTGATAATGGAGTCATACCGTGGTATATTTTTCTACATAACATTATTTCATTAATTCTTTTAGTATTATGTAATTTAATTATGTTTCAATACAAAAAGTCTTGAATTATACTACGCAAAAGTGGTATACAAAATGATAAAATTATGACCATTGGAATGTACAGTTTTTAAACATAATTTTTGTTTATAATATGAATACGATACAACCCATTCATTCTAATAATCTTTTTCAAAAAATATTCAAATTTAAAAATTTTCAAAATTATTCTTTAATATAACAACATAAAGTTTAAAATTTATTATTGTTTAAAAAACTTTTAATTATTTTAAATTGCGAATATATTTTGTAAATCTCTGTCCTAAATGGTTTTTTGTACTTCAAGTTCAGATTTCTTTTATAAAATTTGGATCTTTGGACTAAATTACCCAGGGACTCAAGTACAAACGTAGCAGAGTTTCAGATTAAACGATTGTCGAACTGCTGTGAAGTCGAAATTGAACATTTATCTCTGCAGTCGGGAAGTTAAAAAATTTATTGCTTTAAAACTAGTTTTTCTAAATATCAGTTTGTATATAAGTAAATATTCGTTGCTGGAATCAAATCATCGCCTTGTATTTTTTAGGCGTTTGTTGATCTAAATATTCTTTTTTAATGTACTACATAAAAGTATGTACAAAATTTTGAGTCTCACAATATTTTTTAACGTCATACTTTTGACTTGTTTTACTTATGTGTTAAAATATTTTTTTTCGCATTTTCTTATTGTTGCGATGAAAATAGTGAAAATCAAATTAGAATAAAATTTTATATTTTTCTTTATTTTTAATGACCTACTGTAATATGTATAGTAGTATTATTTTGTCAAAAAAGTTATTATATTAAATCATAGCATGACTTATCCGCCATATTACGTTACATACTTACATAGAACCGATAGAATAAAATCTGCGTTTAATAAAGAATCTCTAGTATAGTATGACGTTGAGATCAATAGAAAGCGTTAACAAAATTTGTTCTTCTGTGAGGGAGGAAGGTTTGGGAGTGCTTATTTCGTTATATCATAAAATAGCCTCTATATACATAATTCTACATACGTAAGCTACATAAATTCAACTTGTACGGTACATGCTCTAATATTTAATAATTCTTGTCGATAATGTTATTACCGAATTCAATTTAATTTATTTAAAATATCATTGAAACAATCAGTAGTATAGATCTGATTCATTAGGAAGGTAATAATTAAAATAAAGACTTTATACGATGATCTCAATTTGAAATTTAAAAGCAATATTGTTAACAAATATTATATAAATATAAACATATTATAATTTTTAACTGAAGAAAAAATCAGTATCTATGCTTGTTTTGCTTAAATATTTATAATGCATTTACAAAGTCTATTTTCTTTATTTAAAAATTCAATCGATAGTCAATTATCGATACTCGTTCTGTTTAAAGTGCATTAAAAGCCATATTATAGTCAATTACTCGAATTGCTAAGTATATGATTAATTACTTAAAGGAATTTCATTTCAACTAAAAGCAATTTAAAGGCTCATACGCTTGATCCGTTCTCTTCACTATACCGAACTATTTTAGGTTTACTTTTAAGGGTAAAAACCGTCTTTTCTCAAGAAACTTTAGTGTACAATTTTCGAAATTTATATAATTGCTATCATTAAAACTTTGGTGTACAAATTACTTAGTGGTTATTTTCAAAATTTTAAGTTCATCAGTTATAATGCGATAGTGAAAAGCAGTAACTTTTAATAAAATTGAAATAAAACAAAATAATATTGTGTTGTCTTTTAATTAACTAGGAACGTACCCTTGTAGGCACATAATTAATAAGAACAAGTTAATTTATTTTATTTATGCAGTTTAATAAAGTTATTTGTATTCAACGAAGCAAAATTCAAGTTGGTTATATTGAGTATAGTCAGTTAGTCATCAGTCATCAGTTAGTAATCGACCTATTACCAAATTTTAATAAGTTCAGAAATTGTTCATTATTTACTTTCACTTTTCAACAAAATAGTAAAGAATAGGTTGTGTACATTTACCTTGATGGTAAATGTAATTTTAATAAAGCATTATCTACCTCGGTATGTAATGTACTATTATTATTAAGTAAAGTTAGTTAGATATAAAAAAAACATTTGAAATACTTTGCATGAAAAATTTTTAATTTTGATTTTTAACGAAAATTCTATTGAAACATTATTGAAACTGTAGGAACATAGAGCTTTATGTTATACTTTTTAGAATTCGCAAACATTCGGCAAATGTTAGGTTTGCCAAAGAACTTAACTAATACTAGTAAGTTTGCCTAATTTATAGAAAAATATTTAAGTAAAATTACATTTCTCAAACAACTTAATTAGGAATATACGCTTTTAATAAATTAGTAATAACGTTTTCCGCACTATTAAAGCTATACTACCCTTCATGATACCTAAATGATTCAAAGGAAGAGGAGCTCAGAGCCGTAAAGTTTACATTACCTAATGTAATAAATGTTCATAATAATCTACAAGATAAATTATTTAATTTATAATTTGTGAGTTTTTATTTTCAATAATGGAAGGTAAAAATAAATTGATGGGGAGCAGACCATTTGAATTTTCAATTAACTTAATTACTTTGCCAATAGCTATGTCTAGACTATGCATATATAAAATTTAATTAACCAACTTGATATTATTATACAACATATAAGTATGGTTAGACGAATTTGAGTTGATCGACCAGAAAGCTTTACCATTTTCTTCTGAGAAATCGATCCAAACCGACAGTAGTGTCGCGCAGTTTTTTTTATACAATTTAAGTACCTAGGTGCTATTACTTTAATCCGGCTACTGGGAGCTTCCCGATTTTATTTTCGAATCTTCTAATATAGTATAGCAGAAGTAGGTAGTACCTTACATAATATAATCAATTTTAAAGTTGTTTTGCAAGATTGTTTATAAAAAGTGTTCATAAAAATGTAGTCAATTATTATTTCGAAATAATAATTATATATTAAATTTTCCAAGAATAAAAAATATAATCACAATTTTAGAAAGGTTTAATAAAAAATGGTTTTTAAGGAAATAGTAAAATTAATCTTCGCTTTGAGATTGAAAATATAATTTTTTAAAGTAAACTCGTATATCTGCAAATGCACGAATGGAACGCTATAATAAAGGTAAAGCAAACACGAACACTAAAGCGCAATATCCTGAATTTGGAGTGGTTTCAACATGGCAGAATCTATAAACAAACTTTACATATTTCATTAAATTTTTGTCAATTTTCTACAAATATTAGTATATAATTAATTCTATTGTGTAAATATTGTATAGTCACTTAACATACAAGTTTTGTTGACATCGACAGCTTTATTGACAAACCAAAAATTATTTCCGTTTCGCGACATTATTTTTAATCTTCCGAATGAAAACGTAAGAGAAATTATTACATCTAGATTGCATAAATAGTTGTTAGTTATTCCTAAATCTTAACATTGCTTCTGAATACTAATCTGTTAATTTGAACCTTGTTGAACTGTTATTCGTGTACTGTAATATACAAGTAAAAATGTTTAGTCACAAAAATATTATTGAACCAAGTGTTATCAATATTACGATGGATAGTTATGGTTACGGTTTATTAAATTTCTGTATAGAAGTAACAAATTTTGTCATTTTTGTAATAAAATATTTGGTGCCAAGTTTCGTCGCACTGCAAGTCTATAATTTGAATTAAATTAATTGTTGTGCAATCAAAAGTTTGTTAGAATAGATGTATTGATATTGGGATTGATACATTTTTACAATTTTAGTATTGTCAACTAGTATGATAATTAAATTCAAATGGAAGGTTACTGAAGCTCAAACAATTAGTATTGATTTGACCAAACGAGATAAACTCATAAGAAATCTTTACGCACGTGCAGCAGCATGCAAATAAAAAAAAATATGTCAAATGGCATAGGACAACCAAGAATTGTAATTTTGCAAGTTTTGCACAATTTTTTGTGCAAAGCCATCGTAGTGTTGTAATTAATATAAACTTTTAGCAATTTATGTATGAAGATAGGAAAATCTCAAACATAACGTTATAATTAGCAAATATCACTAGTATCAATAAATTATGAAACGATTACAGTGCCAAATTTTTGCTTTACCAATAAGCGAGAACAGCATTGTTCTCATGGGAAACGGCAAGGAAATATGATTAATATTTCAAATTTGTTCACCAGACAGTCTTTATGTATTGATTTGCCGAAAAACCAAGACCTAAAAGAAACCAAACGTAATGAGTGTCTAGAGGGTAAATCCTGTGAATATTTATCACATCAGAAGAGCTCCTTGGTAGAAAATACAAAATATACACTTGGGTCGCCACGTTTCGAAGAATTTGTCTTCACAAGTAGAGGTTGTTCTCCGATTGGATTTCCCATATATAGGCTCAATCCCTCCAAGCTTTGCAAATGACCAAACTAATAACTATACTGTTCTCTGGTGGTAATCAAACAAACAGTCCTTGTGAAGTGATTAACAATCGGTTGCTCTTCGACACTCTTTTAGTCTAACTACGCCTATGTTGTGGTATTCATTTTCAGTTATTTTGTCAATGTAAAAAACTAACAAAATAATAAGATAAGCAATCTCTATTGTCAATCTTGGTCGTGCTTCAAATTTTACGTTATATTTGCTCTTAATCAGTAAATGCTACTGATTTGTAATTCTGGCGAGTTTATTACAAATGCAAAATTGCTTATCCGTAAATTACATTATATCAATTTCAATTTCATTTCAAATAAAATTAATGGGCGAAAGATAAATTTTAATGCATTGAAAATTTCTTGCTCATCTATTAAACCTTCCTCAAAGTTACTTTTGTAAAATGTCATTTTAAATTTTAATGTCGGTGTATTCAAAATATGACTGTAAAAGAATTTATATTTAAATTTTTAGATATTATCGATAGAAAAAATTCAGAAGTTTTTGTTTAAATTCTAAATAATATTCTTTAGTGTTCTTTCCTTTTTTGATCTTGACGTTCTGATAAATAATTGATCTAACTTATGTAAATGTTAGAACCATTTCTTAAATCCATAGAGTGTCGATGGACACCGGAAGACCGAGCCAAAAAATTTTGTCAAAAATTAATCATACCTAATCAACTAATTTCGTTTGACTAAATAGGAATTCATATAATTGTTTTATAGGAGGAAATTTAATATACAAAGTGCGCTACAATTGTGACGAACAAAAAAATTACAATCTTCAGGGATTTTTGCACGACTCATTATTAAACAATTAATTAAAAAACGTGATCAAAACATCAAAACTTTCGATGTACAAAAAATAATAAAATAATAAAAACAATAAAAAATAATAGCTTCAAATGAAAAACTACAAAGCCAAAAACAAATCAAGTTAAAATCCATGCAAAGTTCAATGGATAAATAATAATAGTTCAAATCAAATAAAAGACTTCCTTATATTTTAAACAATTTTTGAAACCTCGATATATGTATTTAGCGTAAGTATTTAATTTTATTTTTATTATTTATTTTAACTATTAAAAATATATAGCTTTTCATTAATAAATTGCGTTTGTCAAATTAAGGGAAAATTTTACAATAGTTGCATAAACCTGGTAAAACGTTATTTTCAGTATAATAATTGTTGGTAATAATGGTTATACCAACAATTGTTACCAACAATGGTTATACTAGGTTTAATGTTATACTAGATTTATCGAACTATTGTTAAATCAACCCTAAAGCAAATAAAATTAAATGCCATTGACTAAGTTCATGTTAAATTTTAATTAAAGCATTTGGAGTACTTTATGCATATACGAATAATAGTAAACTAAAAATAAGCAATTTGAAATTATTTTCTTTGTATTATTTAAAAAATAAGTAGGTATCTTCTTAACTAAGTATAATGTGATTGTATTTGACAAACACAATAATTAATAATCGCAGCTATTTGTATGTACCAACTTAAAATCCACAATCAAACAATATGCAGTGACTTCGATAGAATATCAAATTATATTGAGAGCCAAATAAGGTGGTACATAAGATAGTAATGTAGCGGTCCCAGGACAGTAGATCCGTCAAAAACATATTATTTTTTTTATTCACCTCCAGCTGAACCTCATTTATGCAAATTATTATAACTATACAATGGTTCTAGTTATCAAAATGCTGAGCTGCGATACTCTGCAAATTTCGACATTTGAAAATGTTAGATCCGTCACTGACCATTGTTATTTCGCTAAAGCCTCAATTTAATTATGCTAAACTATACTTCTTATCCTGTTGTAGTCTTGGTACGAGTTACAACTGGGGTTAGTAAGTATAATGCGAATTTTATTAAAATAATTTTGTGCAATTATTTTATAATATTATCTACACTTTGTTTTGCATCGTTTGGATATTTTGCTGTTCATAACTATGTGACCTTTGCCTTGACATTACTTTTTATTCATAATAGGTATAAGGAATGCCATCTAAATTCCATAAGAATTTTAGAAATACATTCAAGAAAGCTTTTTATTATGAGCAATAAACGGCTCATCAAATTTGTAGCACTAGTTTGACCATGAATTCTTTTTAATTCGATAAAAGAAATTAACAATGAAATACATAAACCACTTAATTCCTTAATCAAATATGCAAAGTACAAAGTTGGAAAATCATCTAATTAGTCTTGAACTGATTTTCCGTAAGATAAGCCTAACTAGAATCAATTAATTTTAGTTGCATATCTGTAATAACATTAAATTACCTGTTAATGATGTATTGTGCGGAATTTATTAGTAACTAAATTGAAAACTGATTTTGATGTTTTAGATTAACAACTGATTTTATTAAAAGAGTAATCTTTTAAGGCATAATTTGCTTAAAGTGTCTGCATTGTTGAAGACATAATCAAATTTTGATATAACGTTGATCAATATTAACGCCGGATTTAAGTTTAATAACATTTTGTATACCGCATTTATAACACAAAATGACAAGTTCAATTGTTTGTTAAAATGTGCTTTGTTTAATACCGAGGGAAAATCTATATAATATAAAGACTCGACTTAACTCCTAATAGTTGAAGCTTAAAAATAAATTAGATATTGAAAACGACCAATGAAGCGAAATTAATATCTTTTATTAATTTTTTAATGAAAATTTTCGAAACACGAAAAAAGGCGGTCTGCTGCTATTTCAGTGACACTTGCAATTAATAATAATGATTGGTTTATGCACGAAACCGTTAAGCTTCGTGTAGGTTTATGCATGGCGGAGCGTTTTGTTGCATTATTCTAGACAAGAAATGAAATTATAAGTTACATTATCGTATACAAAGGGTATAGTCGGGTAAAATGGTGAAAAGTACTCGGAGACCAAATTAGACGTGTGATACTTTATTCGATAGTGCGTAAGAAAGTACCACCTCAATGAAGATTTTAACTCTCTGCCTCCACTATTTGGGTAATAATAAAGAATACAACATTTTTAGGTTTTTAGTCGAAAGAAAATTATAAAAAAATCATGAAGGTTAAAGATCTTAAAAATTAAATGATATTTATGTCTGAGTTTATATATTGAAGTTATAAAATTTCCACTTTTATTTTCTCACAGTTACAACAGTTTATTATAATTATTTTTGAAATTTTGAGATTGAAAAAATGTTAAGTTTTAAAAATTTGTTTTGTAAATCTTGGTAAAGTTAGAAACTCTACTCGTGCTGTCGGTGCGCACGTTGGGATGTTTTTGACGAAGTTGTGCAGAAAATTAGGTTTAACTGTAGGGAAATGCCCCTGTTATAAAAATTCAAACTTTGATGTGTCTGGTTCTTTTAACATTTTCCTGCGAAGACAGTATAGTGATTTCGGAGAGTTATTTGAGATTAATATTAATTTTAGAAAATTAAATGTACTTACTTCTATAACGAAGAAGATAGCCGCCTTTGACCTGCTTGGTGGATAAATCTAAAATAAGAATAATATTTAAATAATCAGTTTTTATTTTATAGCAATTAGGGCTGATCCCACCGGGCAAAAAATCCGTTTAAACTAAACTTGTATTATATAAATATGCACATATTAAATTGTCCCTATATTAATGCAAGCTTAGCTGAAACTCTTTTTGTTTTTGCCCGGTGGGATCGGCTCTTAAAAATTAAATGATTAGAACAATAGTTGTTTTATTAAATTTTAATAAAATAATAAAAATTAAATTCTTTAAGTATTTTTCAACTCCTTGAGAAAAATCGACATTGTTATTTTAAAAGTTTTAATTTTGTTTTAATTACTTTTCCAGCCAACTCCCCACACAAACTTTTCTACGTAAAGTTAACTTCAAAATATTTAAGTTTTGTTACTACATTGAAAACATTCAATTATTGTTTTATAGTTGAGGTCACTTTTAATCAACTATTCAAATTGTGTAAAAACCTAAAAAATACTTTAAAAGTTCTCAATCATCATGTGTATCGATAATATCATTGAATTCTTGAAAATCGAGTCGTTATGCAAACGCAATTATTTTTTCGATTCAGTAAACTTTCTTTCTTTAAGGCTTTAAAAGCATTTGGTAGTCTTATTTTCATAATCTTAATTTAAATTTATATCAGATTTTCATATCTACGCTTTAGTTGGACCACGTTACTTTGCACCTTGCTTTAATAAAGCAGAGATAGGGTAGAGAAGTGCTTTTTTGAATTAGAGCTTCGAGCAACGAGTTTGCGTTGTTTAGTATTGTACCACTCAAAAGCGCTTACAATTGGCTGGTGCTGAGTAAGCTCTTACATAACTGCCGATTTAAAATTTAATTTTAAATCGAATCAAAAGCCTAAGTAAGCAATATGGCAATTTCTTAACTGGAAAATGACAATCTGATCCATTGTTCAAAACAATTTTTAAGGACGATAAAAAAATTTCGATTATGTGATGTATAAAAGCTGCAAATCTTTCAGCTTGATATATTATTATGGAAACGACACCATGATTTAAGACGGAAGTAAATTTACGTGACAGCCTTTTTTTACAAAATCTGTTACCTGATACTTTTCTTATTTAACAAAGCGATCATTTCAAATCGCTTAACGGCGTTAAAAAGAATTGAGAACAATTCATTAAAATGCAAATTATGTTTTTTTAATGCAAATGTTATCCACCATACAGATTTGAATTAAATTAATTGCAAATTGTACATTTTGAATTATTAAAATTAAGAATACATTTTCTATCAAACTGATAGGTGTGTACGTTATATTAGGTATTATACGGTACAATATACTCGTACAATATCTAGTTCGGGTGCAGGATTATAAATATCCTCGAATTTCTAGTTTGGAGTTTTAATTTCTTACTGAATCGTTTCCGGATAAAAAAAAGGTGAACACAGATCGTATACAATCTATTAGTGCTTTTATTTTGTAAATAAAAGTTTTAATATCTACTTCAAATTATATTTTTTAATTGAAAATTTATTCAAGAAGTAATTGAATTTTTATACGTGTTCCCTCTTGGCCATTTCTAAATAAACAATTAAACGTGCTGAAATTTAAATCTCGAAGATTGAAATTTAATTTACATAAAATGAAAATTATATATCTGAGACCGATTTTCTTACTTTTTATTTATTATCAAAAAAATAATAAAATCGAAATTGGAAAGAATTAAAATATTAACTTCTAAGGTTAATTTTCACAAAACAAACCACTGTTTGTTTCTATTGAAGTTTATACTAGAAAATGGTTTTTATTTACACATAAAGAACTGTGCAGTGTGCACAGTCCTATACATTATGTAAAAATCAGTCTTAATGATTAACTGCAATAAATTCAATAAAATATATATAAAAAATATTCAATAAATAATATCACTAGTTCTGAAGAAGCATTAAAGTGCAAGTATTGAGCTTGATATTTAGCATCGAGAGCAATGGGTGCTTTGTTTTTGATCCAAGGATTGCTTGGTTCTCAACGCTGCGCTGACGATTTTGCATTTTTCTTTTTTTTGTACAATAAACTGTATAGTTTCTGCGCGAAGACGAGTTTAGAGCGTTTGGATATGCGAATTTCCTACTATAAATAGAGTAGAAAAATTTGGAGTGTTCGGTTCAATATAAAAAATTAATTGGTTTTCGTATTATCGATTCGTAGTAATACAAAAATATGAGCGGGGATGAGTTTTATAGCTTTGAAATTTGATATTATGAAAAACATTAAATATAGGTACAAATAACATCTACGGCTAATGAAGTTTCACTTCCCCCGTGAGCTTAATGTGGACGAGGCTCACACAAAATTGGAATAACGGTTTATGAATAACTACAATAATTGTCTGTAATGTTTTAAAATTATACCTTAAAAATGTATTAGTATTTAAAAGTTAAAAATGGGTTTGTCAGGTTTTTCTGTTCAAAAGTATAATAAAATTAACGAATTCGTGGGAGTTTTTATTTATGCACTGTTTATTTTGTCATAGATTTTTCTTGTGTAGAATTGTTTTTATTTATTTAAAGTGTGTATAAAATTTGTAAATGCCCTGTGTTTGTCAAAAATTTGTAAATCTATGTTGGTAATTTTGGTATGGAGGAACTTGCACGAAAGGAAATATAGAACGTGCCAATTCTGCTCAGGCAGAGTGGACCAGTTTTTAAACGGTTTCCTAAGTTTTTTTTGAAAATTTATATTGAATATGTTGAGTTTTTAAATATTAATAAAAAGTGATAGTTACGAAAATATCATCGACGTGTTTTATTAATTTGTATAAAATTTGAATTTGGATATAAAATAAAAAGAAATAGTTCATGAATAAATAATGGTAATTGAATTTGGTAGATGGTGCAAAAAATATAATTTGGATGCTAGTTGGAGAAAAAAAAAGTGGTAAGAGAATAATTATTTATTATTCGAAATTTTGGGATTTAAGGATAAACGTACTATGTTCAAGAGTCCCTGCTCTTTAAAAAAATGAATACTGCCGGAAGGAGAGTTGATTTAAAAGTTATAAGATAATACTTCGAGGCATCGCAATATGTGTAGCAATCTAAATTTTGCACAGCCGTGTATGGCTAGTACAGCTTAACAAAGAGCGAGTTTTGGGAATTGGCATGCCTGGGAAAGGTAGAAAGAGCGGGGCTTTTTGATAACAAGAACGAGCAGAGTGGTCGCCATTTTTGATTTTCGAAAATCTTAATTTAACAAGTGCGGGATTGTTTTGGAGTGATCAATACATATTGATTACTACCACAGTATCTGTGGAAGTATTTGTTTTAGATATCTGAGGCACTGTGCAGCCACAGCAAGTAATTTTTGGATCTATTGAATATTGGTTAAAAGATATCCTTATCCGCAGCTGGGTCACTCGAATGGAAAGTACTATCTCGGGTAAGCAATCCATTTGTGCATTTTTAATACCGTTGTTGAAAACCAACTTTGTAATTTTCTTGCTGTGAAAAGACCAACACAAGTAGTGAAAGTGTTTTCTGTTTATCATCTTTTCTTTTTCTGTGGGATTCCGGAACAGTGCCCTTATCTCTTGTTCTGTGACCCGGAGTTCCTGGCGCTCAAATTTTTACCGCCACGACTTTTAAACCAACCAACGACTTTTTTTTCATCATAAGAACCCACGGAAGCAAACATCTGCTTACCTCGCTCCGGTTTTCTGAAATTTGCTGGCCGATGCGCGTAATTACACCTGCGATCAATTAATAGGGCCGTGCACCAGCTCCTAATTGTTGGTACATAATATGTACAACTATTTTAATGTAGCTATTGCAAAAGAGGTATAGTATGTCTTCATTTAATACGTTGAATCAGCTATTCAACTCTATTTTAGGTTTAATCAAATCTTTTAACTTAATATTAAATTTAAATTCCCCATTCAAACGAAAAATCACGTCTAATTCTCATTGAAGTAAGATTAAAAATTGTCCAGAATACCCTTTGAACATGAAGTGCAATAAAAAACTATAGATCCATCAATATAAATTGCCGTCTTTAAATTGATTAATTTATAACTTATTTAATTTATATAATTATCAAATTAAATTATCAATAGCACATTATCAGGTTGATTATAAAATATCTCCAACCATATAGGTAACCTATTTGAATAACAAATTTTATATTATTCCTTTCTTATAAAATATTTACACATCTATTAATTGTAAACCACACATTTATATAAAATAATCGTTTACTTGCAAAAAAGGTAATTGACCTTTGCGTAGTTTGCGCATGTTCTCGTCAATAGTTTACCTGACGACCTAAATTTCAATTGCACTCAGTTTGGTTTATACTAGATTTTCCTGTTCCAAATTTTCTAAAAATCTAAATTTTGCCACCGTATGGGTGAATTAATCTTCGTAAACGTTAAAATATTTGAATTTTAACTATTTAATTTAAATACTAATTACCTATCTGTTTAATAATTTTTACAATAGATATAAGTACATAGGTTTCCATTCGAAAAAGATCTGTCCAAATAACTTTATTTAGCTCACAATTATTGTGAAATTGTGAATTGAAAACGCTTAAGCTTTTAACGCCTACCTAAAACCATTAGTCCAATTTACTATAAAACTTGTTTATAGATCTTTAAAACGAATTCATGTTAATACAAAAAGGAAACTTTGATAACTGTAACTGAAAATTTAAGCTTTGTTTTCCGAAGTTATTAGTAAAGGAGACTATAAAATATTATACAACTAAATACAAATACGTCAAACAAACAAATATTTACTAATTTCATTATTATGCTATTATGTTAGAATATTAAGTAAAAATAAAGTCGATATAATTTTAAAACTTTTCAAGATTAATATGGCATTCAAATAAACTAAAAAAACATAACCCTCCCGGCAGTCGGGTAAAAACATTGAATAGCTATACAACAAGTAGAAACTGACAAAATAAGAAGGTATCCAATGTTACCAATGATAATAAATTTCAATGTCCAACAATAATTTTAATTTAAAAAATTTATAAATAAATAAATCTGGAGCTAAAGGAACTGCTTCGGTAGTAACTTCACGGTTAGCCGTGGAAGGTTAGCCACCGCAGAGTACGGACGTATTTTTGGAAGTTCAGCTACAGTTTGGCTTTATCGTGTTTGTATGTTACGGTTGAGTACTGTGTGTGTTGGATTTCGTTTTAGGATTTCACCTAAAATTGACGATAGTAAAATTACTCAAGGGATTTTACAAACTATTCGTGATTATTTCAAGTCCAACAGTTTTAAGGCAACTATAGTGTGATATGTCGATTCAATTAAACAAGATGTACTTGTAAGTTGTTTAAGTGACCATATTTTACAATTACGTAAAATAATAAATTGAGGACCAGAACAATATACTTTTAAGAGGACAATTGATATTGATTTTGACTCGTACTACTTAAGATTAGCAACCTACAACCAATAGCTAAGGTCGAACTGATGGCTGCGGTGGAGTTGATATTACCCCAGAATTACTTTAAATATTATCTTCTATAAACTATAGAAATTGAAAAAAGTAGGTTAAATTTCCTAGACTTAACCATAGAGAGAACCCAGAAACACCATTCGTTCAACGCTTTTAGAAAACCCATGTTCACAAATGTGACGTTACCTGTAAACTCAAACCACCCTTGCAATCATAAAATACAAGTCCATGATATAGCGCCTCTTAAATCCCCATGAGCGAGCACGTCGAAGAGTTAGAAATTAATACCATCACAAACATAGCACACAACAACGGCTACCAGACCTCGATAGTGAACGATCTAATCAAGAAAATATGTAAGAGAATTCCTACCACAACGAGAGAACATATGGAATACATCAGCTTACCATACTATGACAAAAAATCAGATGCTATATGAAACGTATTGAGAAAAGACGGAACCGTTGTAGCATTTAAGACCAGACACTCCTTAAGAGAAACCCTGTCAAAAACGAAAGACAGAGGAGATAAGCGGGATTTATAAGTTTCACTGCAATGATAGTGAGATGGTCTATGTTGGTCAGACCGGCCCTTTATTAAAAACGAGGTTGAAAGATGTTACCCCGTTATTTTGAGCTTTTTGTTGCCCGGCAGCTGAGCGGAATATAGCTTAGGCGTATGAGTGTTTTAAGGTGGCAAAAAGAAACTACACAATAATTATAACACATAAAATAAAATAATATATAATTCTCATATAAAAATACAATATATTGAGGTGTTATTCGGTGACAGCTTAAATTTGAATTATAAAAACAACAACAAAAAAAAAAAAAAAAAAATTGAGTTTAAAGTTAGCTTTAGAACGTGTTGGATGTGTTTTCTAAGTGCCGAGCGATAGTGCGATAAATATCCAAGCGTATGTAAATTATAATCTAATATTTGACTGTGCATACACTCGTAATAAAAACCGATCAATCTCAAACAAATACTACAAATTAACCGCTCCTCGGGCGGTTAATCTTCATAATATGGAGACAGAAGATGATATATCAATTTCAACAAACCAAAATCCTAAAATTGACACCAACCTAGAGAATAACAACCATGCTTGGCAAGAAGTGGGTAGAAATAAAAGAAAACGGGTAATTTCCCCTATAACTGAGTCACCGCCATTATTACAAAACAACAGATTCCTCCCGCTCACAATAATAACTAATAATAATGAAACCGACACTAGCCACAATCAACTTAATAAGATTGATAGACCACCTCCTATTTTTATACACGGAGTGTTAAATTATCAAGAAATGCTTAAAACTTTAAATAAGATAGTGGAGCAAGAACAATTTAACACAAAAACCCTAGCAAATAATGTAGTGAAGATAAACACAATCACCACAGACACTTATCGAAAAATGATTAAATACCTGAAAGAAGAAAATATTGTCCATCATACTTACCAATTAAAGGAAGATAAGCCATATCGTGTAGTAATCAGGCATATACATCAATCAACTCCCACAGAAGAAATCAAGGAAGAATTGCAATCAAAAGGATTTAAAGTAAGAAATATAACCAATATCAAACATCGAGTAACTAAAGAATCACTACCACTTTTCTTTGTTGATTTGGAACCAGCTGAAAACAATAAAGCTATATATGAATTAAGACATCTCCAAAACAGGATTGTTCGGGTTGAACCACCCCTAAGAAATACTGAGATAGTACAATGTTCAAGGTGCCAAATGTATAACCACACGAAAGCCTACTGTAATCGCCCATTTGCTTGCGTTAAATGTGGAGGACAGCACGACACAAAAACCTGTCAAAAATCTAAGGATACACCACCCACATGTTTCTTGTGCAACGGACCTCATCCAGCAAACTATAAAGGATGTGCAGTATACAGAGAACTACAAGACAAATACAAAAACAACTCTTATCAACAAGGACAGAGGCATTCGCAGACATTAAACATAAATAACTCAACACCTGAATCCTCAAGACCAATCATAAACAAGACAACACGAACATTTTATAACCAAAACTATAGACCGTCATATGCAGAAGCACTAAATAATAATTCACAAGATGTAAGCAACAAGGAAGACATATCCCTATCAAAATTTCTGAATGATTTCAAAAATATGTTCAATCAGCTTATGCAACAAAATTCATTAATGATCGATTTACTAAACAAAGTCATTGGTAAATTGATACCCTAATGGCAAATTACATAAGAATTGCTCTATGGAACGCCAATGGCCTCCAATCAAAAATTAATGAAACTAAACTATTCATAACAAATAATAATATAGACATACTTCTCATTTCAGAAACGCACTTTACCTCTCGATCACACATAAAAATACCAAATTACAAAATATACCACACATTACATCCCGATGGAAGAGCTCATGGGGGAACTGCTATCATTATTAGAGAAGCAATGATACATCACGAGGAAAATAAATACGAAAAAGATTTCCTCCAAGCTACTACAATCCAAGTTAGTCAACTAAACAGTCAACTAAAAATATCTGCAATCTATTGTCCTCCCAGACACAATATTAAAAAAGAACAATTGGAACCTTTCTTTGCAACGCTTGGCCAGAAATTCGTAGTAGGTGGAGATTTCAATGCGAAGCATACTGCCTGGGGCTCCAGACTGACAACTACGAAAGGAAGAGAACTTCTCAAAGTAATAGACAACAACAACTATAACATCTTCTCAACAGGTGAACCATCCTATTGGCCTGCTGATCCTGACAAGATACCCGACTTGTTAGACTTCTATATAACTAATGGAATTTCAACAAACTTTACTGAAGTGCAATCAAGCTTAGATTTAACATCGGACCACACCCCAGTTATACTAACAATTGGTGTAACTATCATTAAAAAGCAACCAAGGCCTACTCTCTATAACAAAAGCACTAATTGGGATCATTTCAGAGAGTACATAAATCAAAATTTAAACATTGCGCTAAGTATCAAGACCAACGCTGAATTGGAACACGCAACAGAGCACTTCGTAACAACAGTTCAAAATGCTGGCTGGACATCAACTCCCACGCTAGAAAATAAAACAAATAATATATGCAATATCCCTATGGAAATCAGAGAAATGGTAAAAGAAAAACGAAGAGCCAGAGCAAGATGGCAGCGAAGTGGCAATCCTAGGGATAAAACCGAATATAATCGTCTATCAAATCAACTTAAAAGAAAACTGAAGGAAGTGAAGAATGAGACTTTCAATTATTACTTGAAAAACTTATCGAACAAGGACTACTCTATCTGGAAAGCCACAAAAACATTTAAAAGGCCTCAAATAACCATTCCGCCTTTACGTAACCCAAATAATACCTGGGCAAGATCAAATGCTGAAAAGGCCGAACTATTCGCACGCCATCTCTCAGAAGTCTTCAAACCTTATTCTGATGAGCCAGAGGAAGATGTAATGCAATTCTTAGAAGCTCCTTTTCAAATGTCGCCGCCGATAAGGAAAATCAAGAAAAATGAAGTTGAACATGAAATAAGTAGGCTAAATCAGAACAAGGCTCCTGGTTACGATCTAATAACGGGTAAAGTACTATCTGAATTACCTAATTTGGGAATCAAATTCTTGACAATATTGTTTAATTCTATTCTAAGATTGACATACTGGCCAATGCAACTAAAATTTGCCAGAATTATTCTAATTTTAAAACCAGGTAAACCTCCCACGGATGCATCATCATACCGGCCAATAAGCTTGCTGCCAGTCATCTCTAAACTACTGGAAAAAGTTATCCTTAAACGCTTACATGACAATAACTTCCTGGATGACTTAATACCAACGCATCAGTTCGGATTCCGGCAGCAGCATTCAACCATCCAACAATGCCACCGAATAGTAAATACAATCCATAGAACGTTAGAAGGAAAACAATTCTGCTCGGCAGCCTTCCTGGACATAAAACAGGCTTTCGACAAGGTTTGGCATATGGGACTTTTATTCAAGGTTAAACAAACCTTGCCACACCACTACTATCTTGTCTTAAAATCATATTTGCAAAATCGTCATTTCCAAGTCCAACAAGACGATGAAGTGTCAGATATCCATCCCATAGCATCAGGAGTACCACAAGGAAGTGTGCTTGGTCCAGTGTTGTATCTTCTGTATATCGCCGACCTGCCTATCACTACAAACACAGAGATAGCCACATTCGCAGATGACACTGCTATCCTGGCAAGACACGACAATGCTCAACAAGCTTCTGAAGAGTTGCAAACACATCTGTCCCTTCTTCAAGACTGGATATGTAAGTGGAGAATGAGGGTAAACGAGTTAAAATCCATACACGTTACATTTACCCTAAACCGGCTGCAGTGCCCACCCATCTATATTAATGGCATACAAATACCACAGAGCGATGAAGTTAAATATCTTGGACTATACCTTGACAAAAGGCTAACGTGGAAGACGCACATTAAGAAAAAAAGGAAGCAAATGGATTTAAAAGTCAAGAAAATGTATTGGTTACTTGGAAGAAAATCAATCCTTTCTATTGAAAACAAAATTCTCATATACAAGACAATCATTAAACCAATCTGGACCTACGGAATTGAGCTATGGGGATGTGCTAGTATGTCAAATATAAAGAAAATACAAATATTTCAGTCTAAGACCCTTCGAATGATTGCTGACGCACCATGGTACGTAACCAATCAAACCTTGCATAACGACCTAAGTACCAACTACATAATAGAAGAAATTAAAAAACGTGCTGAGAAACACAATCTAAGGTTACAAGATCACCCCAACCCCAGTACCAATCATCTTCTACAAGAAAATATATATAGAAGACTGAAGAGAAAATGGCCTCGCGATCTTTTCCCATAAACGCAAAATGCGAAAGCGGATACCGCTGATGGGCGTATTCCCTACACGACACGGTCATCAAATCAGCTTATAGGACGCTGTATATTATACTATTGTTCTGATTGTTGATATTAATTATTAAAATAAAAAAAAAAAAAAAAACAACAAAAATTCTAAATATGAAATATTCAATAAAAAAAAAGAGACTTTACAAGTTTTAATTTAATTTAATGATATAAAAACAAAAACAAACAGTCAACACGAATGTTAAAGTTAAATTCCCCACGCGCACAAAGAGTTAAATAAGATTTATATCACCTCTCTCGATGAAATTCACTTTCTGTAATTTGATTCCAGTCCACCCTGAGAACCTTTTTTATCGCCTTCCACGTCCAAAAATTATCCACTTATTTTTTATTTCAATCTGCTTTTCCCATACCAAACTCATCTACCATATCGACTTGAACCTGCTTTTCAGATAAGGCACTTGGCCTCCTGCTCTGGAAACTTCGATTTTATTTTTCGAAAATGCTCAGTTCGAACAACCAAACTTGGACAGTATGTTCGTGCTGCTCCAGCCAAAAAATTCCACTCCCCAGACAAACGTGGACCGCACGTATCTTCTCTTTGAAGAATCAAAAAAAAAAAAAACTTTTCCAAACGTGGAACACACGTCTATCGTCTTTTAACGACCCAACACAACTAACTTTGGCAAAAGTGACATACACGTCTTTCCTCTTATTAGGAAACGAAAAATCAAATTTGTGCTATGCGTGGAACACTCGTCTATTCTCCTTTAAGGACCCAGCAGAACTAACTCCCCTATTAAATTTTGTTTCCTCGGTGATTTTCTTTTCTCCATTTTGTTTTCCCGGTATATTAATTTTTTTACATTTATATTTCCCTATTCCTATCGATCCAGACCACTTAATTAATTATTCACTTAAATTTTCATCTATTATAATTAATTTTAATTGAATCTTTTTTTTATTGAAATCTCTTTATTAAGGTTAAATTTGTTTACTTTGTAATTATTATTTTGTTTCTACTCTACCGGAAAACCCGCTTATTTGTTCTAAAAATGAAATCGCATAACCCCCTTACGCTCTTTGACTTGGAAAGCTCCTGAATGGACACCGCAATATATATACATAAATGTTAATTCTTCAATGTAACAATAGAGTCTCTAATAGTTAGGTAGGTAGATAGATCGATAATAACAAATATTACTACTTTTACTCATGGTACTATTATTTATATATCTATTATTATAATAGTACTACTATGCTTTTACTGTTCATTTATAAATCTTAATCACACTAACCTTTTCATGTGTCGTAGATAAGACATTACTTTAGGACAGCCATGATACAAGAATGATTTCAATTATTTGCGGAGGTGAACCAAATGATCACTGTGAACCTAGCATATCAACTATTAGCATCTCAAAAAAAACTTCAGATTTGCTTGCATCCAGCATAGTTCTACAGTTCCTGATAGTTTTAAACAATAGTTCAGTTGATTTACCTCTAAAATCACGTATTATAAAAATGAGATGCCAACTTCACGAAAAACATACAGCATCTCTTTAGATTTAAAGTATTTGATCATCGAGGCGTTGAATTCAGCATAGTTCTACACATTCCGATAGTTTTAAAAATAGTTCCGCTGATTTACCCTTGAAATTGCGATTTTTAGCAATGAGATGCCAACTTCACATCAGACATTATAACATCTCATGAGATTTAAAGTATTTGAGCATAGGGAAGTTGAATAAACCATAGTTCTATACATCCTAATTAATTTTAAGGATAGTTTTATTGAATCAAACCCAAAATGGAATTTAAAGGATATTATTTTAATGAGAGGTGATACTCTGCGCCGCGTTCTGAGCTTTTCCGATGTTGTAAGCTTTAGTTTTTCAGCATACCATCGAAATGAGTTCCGGCATCTAATTGTACCAATATAGTTCTAAACAATTGTTTATTGCCGTGGCAAGTATGGAACTATGAGATGCTGATAGTTTTAGACGAGTTCTGGGTTCCATCGATGATGCAATCGACAGTTCTGATCCTGCTGCAATCCAGAGTTAAGAGTTCCGGCCTCTGATGATACCCACATAGCAAAAAACAATTGTTTATTGCCGTAGCAAGTATTGAACTATGAGATGCTGATAGTTTTAGACGAGTTCTGAGTTCCATCGATATGCAATCGACAGTTCTGATCCTTCTGCAATCCAGAGTTAAGAGTTCCGGCCTCTGATGATACCCACATAGCAAAAAAACAATTGTTTATTACTGTAGGAAGTATGGAACTATGAGATGCTGATAGTTTTAGAGGAGTTCTGAGTTCCATCGATGATGCAATCGACAGTTCTGATTCTTCTGCAATCCAGAGTTAAGAGTTCCGGCCTCTGATGATACCCACATAAAAAAAACAATTGTTTATTGCCGTAGCAAGTATGGAACTATGAGATGCTGATAATTTTAGACGAGCCATAGGAGTTTTTCGATAATGCAATTACAGTTTTTGTCATTCTTCCTACAATTTGTTGTAGGATTGATTGACAATTGATTGTCTTACCCTTAGCATTACCCAGATCCAACGACGAGGACGTGGTAAGATGTGGATCCATATTTGCTTTTTTTTGCTTTGGTTTTGCCGGAACTCTGGCCGGAACTCTTATCTCTGGATTGCAGAAGGATCAGAACTATCTATTGAAGCAACGATGGAACCCAGAACTCATACAAAACTATCAGCATCTCATAGTTCTATACTTCCTACAGTAATAAACAATTGTTTTTTGCTATGTGGGTATCATCAGAGGCCGGAACTCTTAACTCTGGATTGCAGAAGGATCAGAACTGTCGATTTAATAATAATAATAATCTTCTTTATTTGTAATCAAAATTACATAAAAGGTCAAGTGGATAAATATAGATATAAAACATAGATAGATATAAAATATAGATACAAATGTCTCAAAACAACAAAAGCAGGCACACAATATATTACAATATAGACATAAAATATTACAAACAGACGGTTTAAAACAACTATAACAATTAAAACAACCATCACAAACCCCACGAAAATCACTACATGCTCATCAGAATGCACACTCCAAGTATTCCTGTACAGAGTAAAAAGCGCCTTTAATTAGAATTTCTTTAATATTTCTAATAAACATAACTGAAGGTAAACTCTGAATATCTCCAGGCAGCACGTTAAACAACTTCACGCCCCAATAATACAGGCCCTGCTGAGTAGAAGTCAGTCTGTGGTACTGAGTCGACAAAAAGTTCCTCTGCCTAGTGTTATAGGAATGAGCCTCTGAACTCTTTTTCCAGTCATCTATATTACTATGCACAAATTTCAAGCAGTTCAGAATGAATACACATGGCAGGGTAAGTATTTTCTCTCTTTTGAAGAAGAACCTGCACGAGTCCGTAGAGGCAAGCCCACACAAAGCTCGAATCGCTCTCTTCTGCATCACAAAAACTCTACTCGCCACACCTGACGACCCCCAGAAGATAACTCCATATGAGATGCGGCTATAGAAGTAGGCATAATAACATGCTTTAGCTGATTCAAAGCCTGCACAGCGCTTTAAGCTCCTAATGCAAAAAACAGCGCTGGATAGCTGTTTATTCATCTCATCAATGTGATGCTTCCACCCAAGCCTATCATCCACATAGACTCCCAGGAATTTCACAACCCTAGGCTCACTGTTCCGATTGAAGAAGTCCATAATATGAGTCTTTGCTTCATTCAAACTCAATCTGTTCGAGTCCATCCAACCCCTAATATTCCTCAAAATCAGAGCAATCTCAACACTAATTTTCTGTCGATCATCACCTTTAACCATGAAAGATGTATCATCCGCATATATACATGCCCCATAATTAGGCACGTTAACCACAAGATCATTCATGTAGATTAAAAACAATATAGGACCCAGGACAGATCCCTGGGGAACGCCGTGCGACACAAATCTCGTACACGAATGAGCGTCGTTCCATTTAACAGTCTGGCTTCTGTTGTCTAAATAGGATGCCAATAACTTAAGAGTGTTACCTCGGACTCCATAGTGCTCCAATTTATTTAGCAATATTCCATGGTTTACAGTGTCAAAAGCCTTGCTGAGGTCGCAGAAGATGACCGATGTCTTTTCTTTATTATCATGTGCACCCAGAATAAGATTGATCATACTGCTGATTGCCGAGGTTGTGGATCTATGCTCTCTATATCCATGCTGGTGGGCTCCAAACAGTTGCCTAGATTCAAAATATCCCATTATTCTGATTTTAATAAGAGTTTCAAATATCTTAGAAATTACTGGTAAGAGTGCAATAGGTCGAAAACTCTCACAAGCGTTGTGGTCACCCCTTTTGAAAACTGGGATGATTTTCGCATACTTTAACTCATCGGGAAATACACCCTCTTCTATGCATTTGTTTAAAATTACCGCAAGACTAGCAGATATTCCCTCTCGTACACTTTTTAAAATTTTCGTTGTAGTATCGTACATGTCTTCAGAATTTTTTGATTTCATATTTGATATAATATTATCAATTTCGTTTTTGCTAGTGTAGCAAAAAAACATAGATGATACATTACATACAGACATCTTTTTCAAATATTCGGCCGCATCAGTGGCTGACCCAGAGTTGATACCGGATACTATAGTTTCAGCCACACTCGCAAAATAATTATTAAAATCCTCGGCTGAAAGCTTGGTAATTACATCCACCGTGCCTGGCTTCTTGTTAGTTTCCTCCTTTATTATATCCCACATTGCTTTCTGTTTATTCTCGGCATTCTGAAAATAATCAGCGTTTTTCAATTTTTTCTCATTAGCAAGCCGTTGAAAATACATTTTTTTGTATGAGCCATATGCTTTGTAGGTACTCTCGCTTCTCTCTACCGCAGCAACCACGCTTAATGCGTCTAATGTTTTTTTCATTTTCTTCACATCATCGGACCAAGTCACTCTGCTTCTCTTATTTATTTCCACCCTCCTAGTTATTACTGGAAAGCACATTTTTTGAATTTTTAAAAATTCTCGATGGAAGTAAGTGTAAGACTCCGAAGCCGATCTCTCTCCAACAATTTCAGCCCAGGGTATGGACAAGAACGTCTGATTAAAAAGATGAATACCCTCTTCAGTAACATCTGTAATTTTTATTGTCTTATACTGCTTAGCAAGCCCAATCCCTCCAGAAAAACAAGTCGGGTCACGCATAATCTGGGCCAGGTGATCTGAAACATGTAGGTTAGTAGTCTCCAAATCGCAATTATCTATGTTAGAACTAGTAAATATATTATCAATGCAAGTAGAACCCGACTCAGTCAACCTTGAAGCCCGACTGAACGCCGGCTGGAGTCCGTACGAATTAAATAGATCCACCAATCGCATCTTATCCTGTCCGTTCTTCAAAAAGTCAACATTGTAATCACCCGCCATGTAGATACTCTTGTATCCTCCACTATTAGAAATAACTGTCAGCGCCTCATCCAAAACCCGCATAAACACCTCAAAGTCTCCAGATGGTGATCTATACACTACAAGTACAACAGCATTTCTCGATTTAATCTCAACAGCAGCAAGCTCAATACTTTTCTCAACCGACAAACTTGAAATTTTCTCAACATTTTTAGCATTAATGCTCAATCTTGTCAGTATGAGCACTCCTCCATGAATAAAACTTTGTC
Organism: Cantharis lateralis; assembly: GCA_963170105.1. NCBI lineage: Eukaryota > Metazoa > Arthropoda > Insecta > Coleoptera > Cantharidae > Cantharis > Cantharis lateralis. Next base: position 55,557,278 of record OY720624.1, on the reverse strand, counting down.
TACAAAATGAACTACTAATTCTATAGTTTCCTATCTTTACACTCTGAACAACATTTCTGTCGAGCCAGTGTTCCGTAATACATATCACATCTATTTTATTTTGACTTAGATACAGGTCCAATTGGTTTATTTTTGAATTTATTGATTGAATGTTTAGATTCATCAGAGAGAACACTCCGATCCGTTTATCCGAGTTCATTAATTTTTTACCATTTGAGTTATCCATCAACAGCCCGGAATGTGTTGCTTCTTCGAAAAAAATGAAATCTCTTTACCTTAACATCTCTGGGCCAGACATGAGGCTCACTCAGCTTCTCCAAAATTGACATATCTGCTCCCACCTTGAACGACACACTTTGTGCATCCTCACGAGTAGGTAATTTTTCCACAGTAAACTTATTTTTTGGAAACTTTATCTTAAGGTGTGATTCAATCTGCGCCTCCCCAGTACCCAGCGCAACCCTGCCAATGTGCAACCACGCTCGCCGAACTGCACCCGCGAATGTACTTTCCATTGGTAAACCATCATTACTATCATTGTTTCCCGTAATTAAAGTTGTCTTTAGTGTTGACTTTTTTGGCTCCTCCACATTTTGACTTTTCTTTAGTTCATCAGTTGAGCATTTTGATTGTTTCTCATTAATTTTTTGCTTTTTATTACTTTTAGGTAGATTGTTTGGTTTGTTTGGTACCCGATCCAATTCAACTGCGGAAGTGACAACGTTGCTCAACTGCTTATCCTGTTCAAAATCTGAATTTTTCTTCTTAAACATTTCGATTATTGTATCCTGATAGCTTATATTTCATTCAAGTTCACTAATTAAGCGATTTGCAGATTTCAATTGTACTTCACACAGTTTTAGCTCACTTTCAAGTCTATTTTTTCTTTCGTCAGGTTGGAGGTTAGGTTCATCCGCGATATCAGTTTCATCATAAACATCAGCACTTATACCACTATCCACAAAATCACGAACTCCATCACTAACCACAACACCGTCAGGCAGCCGTTTTGTAATAATAATATCAATCAAAACATCTTTCGTCAATTTGGCAAGGTCCGTTTTCAATACACGAGCTACTTTGATCGACGCCATATTGAAATATGAAACACCAACTCTTGTTTGATTGAACCAACGATGGAACCCAGAACTCGTCTAAAACTATCAGCATCTCATAGTTCAATACTTGCTACGGCAATAAACAATTGTTTTTTGCTATGTGGGTATCATCAGAGGCCGGAACTCTTAACTCTGGATTGCAGCAGGATCAGAACTGTCGATTGCATCATCGATGGAACCCAGAACTCGTCTAAAACTATCAGCATCTCATAGTTCCATACTTGCCACGGCAATAAACAATTGTTTAGAACTATATTGGTACAATTAGATGCCGGAACTCATTTCGATGGTATGCTGAAAAACTAAAGCTTACAACATCGGAAAAGCTCAGAACGCGGCGCAGAGTATCACCTCTCATTAAAATAATATCCTTTAAATTCCATTTTGGGTTTGATTCAATAAAACTATCCTTAAAATTAATTAGGATGTATAGAACTATGGTTTATTCAACTTCCCTATGCTCAAATACTTTAAATCTCATGAGATGTTATAATGTCTGATGTGAAGTTGGCATCTCATTGCCAAAAATCGCAATTTCAAGGGTAAATCAGCGGAACTATTTTTAAAACTATCGGAATGTGTAGAACTATGCTGAATTCAACGCCTCGATGCTCAAATACTTTAAATCTAATGAGATGCTGTATGTTTTTCGTGAAGTTGGCATCTCATTTTTATAATACGTGATTTTAGAGGTAAATCAACTCAACTATTGTTTAAAACTATCAGGAACTGTAGAACTATGCTGGATGCAAGCAAATCTGAAGTTTTTTTTTGAGATGCTAATAGTTGATATACTATGTTCACAGTGATCATTTGGTTCACCTCCGCAAATAATTGAAATCATTCTTGTATCATGGCTGTCCTAAAGTAATAGTATTTTTTGGTTATGTATTCCTACACCACTTCTTAGTACACTAGCTACACCGGCAAAAAGACGGTGTAGGTTGGTGTGACACTTTTGGTGCCGGTGTACCCGCTACTGGACAAACAAACACGATTGGTATTCTTACACCTTGACAAACGAACGCCATTTTTGACACTAATTTCTCGGTGTAGCTTAGTGCATGACAAACGAACAAACCTATTAACTTGAACCACGGGCGTATATAAGGGTATAGTAGTAGCCTAAGCAACTACGCAAATTTTAGCCAAATACCCATTTTTTATAACACGGATTCCAACATGTTCATGCAATTTTTAATATCCATTTGATTGATTTTATTGGGGTTTACAGTTCTGACTTTTTATGGCGTTAACGAAGTCACTGGCAAAAGCTGGTTTATCGTTGTAAAGTCAGAGCCAAATTAAGGGGGGCTAAGAGGGCTGCAGCCCCGGGACTCCAAATTTTTGGAGCCTCAAAAAATTGCTGGACTCTTTCTTTAAGTAAGAAAAAATGCTTTTAAAATGTTAATGTACATCTGTGTTTTATAAAAAAAAGTATAATAAAGTACTATGTATGTATGTATAATAATTATTATTTTTTCAAAAATTTTACTTTTGATCTAAGCGCGGTTGCCTTGAAATATCAAAAATTTTCACCTGCGGCGCATTTTGTCAGACCATGCAAGTCAAGGGGCTCCAAAGAAGTTAGCCCCAGGCCTCACATACCCTTAATCCGGCTCTATGTTAAGTACGATGTTGAACCCCCCCCCCCCCATATAAAAGTTATAGCTACGTCCGTGACTTGAACTGATAGGAGCACCATTAGTTGAAATTTGCATTGATCGCACTAATGCAAGAAAACTCCCATATCTCTCAGATATATACATTGCAAGCAATCATGCACTTTTAGTGACCTTTTGCATTTTAATATCCATATATTGAATAATGGCTTTAAAAGTTACTAAGACGAAATATTATTTTAGTTTTATTGAATATTCAAGTATCATCTGGAGTTCCGCAAGGTTCTCATTGCGATCCAATTCTTTTCTTAGTCTTCATCAATAATACAAAGACGTTTCCGCTGAGTTGACTTTTCTTATTGTTTGCTGATGACCTGAAAATTTTCAAAGCTATCGGTACCATAAGAAATTGTTTACTTTTACAAAAGAATCTTAATAATTTAAACACAATTATTATGGTGTATATTAACAATCTTGAGATAAATTTTGAAAAGTGTTCGGTAATCTCCTTTACAAGGAGAAACTACGTGAACGTTCGAGAATGTTCGGTAGACGTTCGAGAACGTTGAAGAGTAGCCGAGTGAGTCATACGAGATAAACGGAGATATTGCAGTATCGCAATATTCTAGAATGTTCTGCGAATATTCTAGAAGGCTCTTCGAATATTCTCGAAACTCATGTTAAATATAAATTCGTGGACTCTGCTTGGTGGAGTCAGTCATCTCCGAAGTTGTGAACGTTGCAAACCACTGGTAAAAATAAATAGTGATACGGAGTGTTATATAAATATTGTGACTCGGTTTAAATAAATACAGTGACTTAGTTTAAATAAATACAGACTTATTATTTAGTGATTGTTATTAGTTTTGTGTTTTAGAATTAGTGAACAACTTAGTGTAATTTTAATAACTGTACTATACCATTTGATTATAATTGGCTCTTTATTTGTAAATTGTGAAAATAAATAAACGATATTCGTTACAGTATTTATAGCATTCAAAAGTCATATTTTAAATATATTGCGATGTTTATTCGGTAGCAATAATTGCTTTTCAATTTTATTGCTCTATATCTTCATTTTTATATTACAATTTCTTACACTTTTAATTTTCTTTATTTTTTATCTCTTCCAGCATCTAATTTATTTATAATTCATCAACCAATCTAATTTCTTTATAAATTATCCAATTTTTTATTAAATTTTAGAGCACCCATTTAATAAAACACATCAAATTTTTATGTACCTACTTCACTTTGTAATATTTAATCTTAATCACTAATATAATTTTCAAAAACTTGGCAAACCATTTACACGGCTCCACTCCCCACGAGCAGGGCTGATGGAAAGCATCGATTCACGTTTGGTTTTGCGGAAGTTCCCACTTCCAAACTACCAATCTTAAATTTACAAATTTTTAACAAACACAGGGCACTTAAAAATGAATAAACATTAAATAAAGAAAATCAATTCTGAATAGGAAAATCCATGACAATATGTAACAAAGCTCTGCAGAAGCTTGGCTTTATTCGTCGTCAGTCCATGCATTTCTCTGCAGTTACAGTAAAGCTTCTGTACTTTGCTCTCGTAAGGTCTCATCTTGAGTATTGGTCTTGTATGCGGTCTCCGTACTATCAAATACAAAACAACTTGAGAAGGTTCAAAGCAAGTTTCTCAAATACTCACTCAAACGTGAGCTTCCAGTGGATGTCTTTTTTTGCTGACCTCTGCTTTGTTTATGGGCTGTTTAGCGGCAAAATTGATTGCAAACCTTTGCTTGATTATTTTATAATTAGGAAACCAATAAGATTTACTAGATCCAAGCGAATTTTTGAACTGAAACATCATTCTTTCAACTATAGCTTATTCAGTCCGGTGGTGGCTAGGCTGGCTCGTTTCGCCAATTTCATTAACAAAGATGATTCCTTAGACTTGGTTTAACAATATTCTGTCTCACATGGATATTGCGTCCACGAGTATGTATGAACCTTAGGATTAATACACTATGCGCATAATTTTTTTTTAATTTGTTGGTTTATATTATACCACGGTTATTAATATTTGGTTGTAAAGAATCCATGAATAAAGTTAAATATTATTATTATCATCTTTAGATAGATCACACGACCAAAAATCTACTTTTTAATTTTTTCACTCATCAAAAAAATAATTGTTTTGATAAAAGTTTGCTTTTTTGAATTTTAGTATAGTGTTTTAATAATATTATTGCGATATTCTTTTTTGAAGTATTGATTAAACCAACCATTAGTGACATAAAAGAATTAGTGAATATTTTTTAACTATTATATTACGTAATAAACTGGAAACCACTTCAATCTCCAAGCATAAAATAATCTTTTCTTTAAAAATTCTTTATTACAAAATTGAACTTGCGAGCCGGTTTTACAATAAAAACTTAAGCTAAGCTTAGCTGAACTTAAATGCGACGAATTTTATAAGTTTAACAAGGAACTATATATATATTGCGATGTTCAAATTCGTAAAATTTGTTTCGTAGCTGAAAAAAAAACCTAATCAGTTACCTTTTGAACACCCATCCCTTGTTGTAAGCTTGCGATTCCTTTAATTTATTTTTATGTTGAAAAAATAAAGCAAGTTATTCAAATCAAAATGCAATTTAACCGGTAAGTAAACAAATTTCAAATTTTTACAGAATTACACAGCTCGGCTAAGTGCAATTTATAAAGTGGTTTAATTGTGATGTTTTTAATCTTATGCCGTATGACATCGGCTCACCAAATAAATCAATTTCATTGGATTGGAACTTTAATCGCATTTATGATTGAGTAATTCTTTCAACTATCTAGATAAAGTTCCAATTTTGATGGCAAAAAAATACAAATTTTAAAATAAATCAATTTTATCGTGGTTTCACTTTACGTAAAATTAATCGTTCTTGCGCTTTAAAATGTTCTCACCCTATTTGTTTGAAGTTTTCTTAAGTTTACTGTTGCTTGTTCTTTATCATTTCACCTTCTGTGGGGAACAAATTTTGGATTCTTCTTCTTCTCTCAGTTTAATTATTATTTGCACAAAGCGCTCTTACTCTGAGTTTGTAATCTTCAGGTAAGTAAAGTAATTGAATTTTTCAATTATAATTAAATTTTTAATTTTATTTAAATTTTTGACTCTGGGCTTTAAATTTCGAACTTCTCGAAACGACGGCTTTGCCCAGAATGAATTACCTTTTTAAATTATTCTCCCTCCTTCATTTTTGTTAGTTAGCAAATTTCCAATGTATGAATTTGTAGTGGTGGAATTTGTAGATTCGGCGCATTATTATTTAAAACACTTACGTTGCCTTGAAACACTTGATTTAAAATATTTACAAAGATTGATAGAATACCGATCGATTTCCTTGATAAATTTGGCGTTTGTCTTTTCATTTAAAGATCTTGGACCGAAAACATCTTTCTTATTTTAAAATGCTGAAGATTTAATTCAAATTTTCCCAGCTGTGCTTTTCTTAAATAATGTCAAAAAATGTGAAACCGAACTATTTATCATCATAGAAATTTATATTAAAGAAGAATCTCATGTTCTTGTAACAAAATTTATCTAAATTTAAAAGGTTCAAACTTAATCCCTGTTTTTAAAATAATTATTTATAATTAAAAGATCTGAGTTTAAAATGAAACATGACATTTTATATATATTGTTGCGACTACCTCGCCTTGCTTTATTTCTCAAATAGGTCGTTGTTCTCGAATATAAATGGTTACATTAAGTCAATAAAAAACCGTAAAAAATGTTAATATTTTATTTGCAACTTGGATCAATGAAACAATAAACAATAAACAAGACTCACGCAAATACTTCGACCAGCTTGCCTCTTGAATCTTCTTAATTTGTTAACCTCACTACCGAACTTTTTATCTCCTACTTCTGCTTCAACCTTTGGAACTGCAACTGACTCCAAGGACACTCGTAACATGGACTTCTTCTTCTATACTCTGATCTATTCGACTGCTTGTCGACACTCCTCTTCCTCTTTCAAGAAAAATAACCACTCTCTGTTACCCTTGAATATTTAAATTATATTTTCAACTCTCGATTACTTCTATAATCGAAATCAATTCTCTCTTCATAAACTTTCACGAACGAACCTATCTGGATCGCTCCCCGAGTAAGACTGCCCTCATCATCGTTGTTATTCTTGGTCCTCTTGGTTTCCAAAAATCTCGTGTTCAATTTTCATTGGTTTCGCTCTTTTATTTTTTTATTACATAATCTTGATTAAATTTTATATTTAGTTTCCGACTGTGCTGGCGTCAGTCATTTAACATGTAAAAACGAAATAAACAAATTTTAAAAACTAACAATAAAAATGAACTTCAACAATAAAACGCAACAATTAAATAATTATAAAAACTTAAATTAACGAAACAAAACACAACACGAACAGGAACAAATATGAGAGCCTTGTTTTTATTGTCCCTCCAAGTTGCAATTACAGTTCTTTATCTCTAAAGTACGCAACCCACTTTCTTTGTGCCTGAAGGGTATCACAACAATATGTATGTATATACCGAGACAAATATATGATATTGAACTTGATATAAAAAATGTCAAAACTTTTAAAATTAGTGATAAAATTAACTGAGCATGAGTTTTAGCGTAAGCTGCTGTTATACTATGTAAAACTGACCTTTAAAACCGCAAAACGTATAGATGCAAATCTGGGGGTCCGGGATATAGAATACCCTCCAATCCAATGCAGAGGCTCAAACCACTTAGGGGTCGTCCTTTAATCACGTGAGGCTTTTTATGTACTTTTTTACCCCTCTATCCCCCTTAGTGATATGTCGTTAGGTTTTAGGCTACCTCCCCTCCCGCCGACCCCGAACATCACGTGTATTCTTTATCGAAAAATATTTTCAAGGTATATTCAGAATATGCTTTAATAAAAAGCATAACAATAATATAATAAAACTGATAACAATCCAACTAATAAGTAAAAAATATTGTTGCTTGGTTGCTTTTTAGATAAAAATTCGCTAGTTCGGGATTTCATGCGGACCACGGAATGCGGACGCACGAAATTATACACGTGATCGTCAGAACATCCCCCCCAAAGTGATCAATCGTGGTATTAATTTAACCCCTCCCCCCCCTGTTTATGCCTCACGTGATTAAAGGTCGACCCCTTATGGTAAAGAGAGCTAGTGAGAAAAAATTAAGAACATGGGTCATCCACGTTAAGCGGGACAGATTTCCAGAAAAATTAAATTTTAAAAAATTTAATGAAATACATAATCTACAATGTTTTGTTAGTATGTCGCCAAATTCAGAAACCCAAAATTGTTTTATCTTTTCGGCTTAAAAAGCATGGGAAAAATATGTAAAGAAATGAATTTACACGAGAAGATTTTTGTTGATTTTTGTTTATACTTACTGTTTACATATTCTTCATCCTGAAATTTCATAGTGTTATAGTCACAGTGGTTCGGAGTTCATGTTAAGCAATAGGCTCCTTACGTGCTGTTATTCAAATAAAAAGTTATTATTATGAATTTATATGCATGGGGGATTTGTGCATGCATCGTAGGAATTCCAACGTTAAATTTTTAATGTTAAATTATTCGAATTCCTAATTATTTTAGTGATAAACTATTAAAATAGTTTTGGTAGAGAAAAACATGGTATACTACACCATGTTATTGCTCTGTTAGTGTTTCCAGTCAGTTGGGCCTATGTCATAGACCTCTATATTAAAACAGTTTTTTTTATACTAATACGAAAAGCTTTACTTATTAAAATTCAACCGTTTAAACTTATTTACATGAAATTACAATGTTAGTTTACTTTTTGTTATACTGTTTGTTATAGCATTTAATAAATGTATAATTTAGGTATTATATTTTTAAACTGTGCTTTTTTGTTCCAAGTTCAGAAAATAAAATTTTCGAAGTAGAATAGTGTAAATGTCTACTCAATTAAAGGAGTCCTTACATTTTTTGTAAGAAAAGAATTGCAATTGTTTGGATTGATTGAATTTAATCAAACTGTTTGAGTTCAATTAAATCTTTTTCTTATTGAAATTGTCATTATAAACGTGATTTATGCAGTAATATTATTGAGTATAAATATCAGAACAATCACAAAGTGTTGTTTGGTAGTTTCCTGTATCGGCAGATTATAGAGTAAAAATTCAGATTTCAATTTCTGACCGCATGCAATATTTTTTTAGCTCAGCCTCATCAGACAAGTGCACTCTATACCGAACTAATAGTAGTTATATCTGTGTTTTTACAATAGTTTGACCAACTAATGGAAAGTCAACAAAGCTATGAAGAGAATATGAAAAGGAAATGCAGGATTTTTTAAAATCTATTTATCGTTTCAAAAGTTATCTGAATGATTTAAATTAAAGTTTAGAAAAGTCGTACAAATAATATAATGCTGTACAATTATAATACTTCTGCAATTTGTTCAATTCAAAAAGTTTTAACATCAACGATATCTTGAAAATAATGACACTTTGAAAGTATAATTTTATTTATAATCTTTTAAATATATTATTTCGGTTTAGTTGAAAATAAAAATAAAGGAGTAGCAGTTTCTTCAAACAAGAAACTTAAAGGCCTAACTGATAAAAAAATATAATTCTTATGTGTTTTGCTGAATATTCTGTTTATTTTTAATAAATAAAAAAAGGTCAATGTATACCTCGACTTTTTTTTATAAATATTTAACTACTTATTTGTATACTATTGTGACATAAATCAATAAATGGTTGTTCCGAATTTAAAATTGAATTGAATAACAAATAATGTGTTTTTTACTATTTATATTTATCGTTACTTCAAACGAAACTTATTAATTTCACCATTCGATTTTGTATTATTTCGTAAGTATATATAATTTTAAAAATAACTTGCTGCTTTCTAAAGCATTTGAATTAGATAATTGTAGAATATTTTACAGATAATCATTACAATAAAAAACTTACGATTATGATTATGTGAATCTTGTAAAGTCGGATGCCCACGTGACATGCAAAGCGTGAACATGACTAGCGTCGAAGTAGCACTGAGATGGAGATGGGCTATCACGCCCTGCGTCCTGACGTTCGCCGATTCATGGAATTTCGCGTCGTCCTTACCTTCTCCACAACCACCTCCACCTTTATTTCAAAAAATACATTTTTAAATTTATTATAACTCTTTCATAACGTTCCATCTAATTATTGATTCAAAAGTGTTAATAAATAAAATATGTAATAATAAAAATATAAATATGGTGAATTTGAAAGGGTATAACTGTCGTTACATATTTCTACGAACATATTGCTAATGCAATTCACATCCTCTAAATTCTAAAATCTAAATGAAGTGCACACAATGGTTATAATAAAGACGTAATTATCTACATATTTCAATTTGAATTTAAATTTAAAACTAACATTATAGTTTAGATTTTAAAGGATGACACTGTTGTTTCAGAATTTATAAAATAACTTATAATTTTACCAAAATAAAAATCATGATACGTTTAAAGAAGTAATGTAAGTTACTTAAAGTTTATAGTTGAAATAGGTATAATAAAATATAAAATAAAAATTGTGCACTTATATTAAACTTTAAAATGTTCGCAAGTTTATATAACAAGTTGACATTATTAGGTCCATCTCATGCTGAACATACTTATAGCTAAGGGACTACGATGCCGATACTTCCCCTTCTTAGTAAAAGCAAATCCTTTTAAACACGCATAGATTAAGTCAAAATAAAGAGATTTAGGGGCAGACCCACCTCGAAAACCCGCGGAGGCTCTCCCACCCCCTACTCAAAGGGGTGGCGCGCACAGTTGTGTATTTTATTTTTTTTTCTCGAAAACGGTAAAACGGAGAGACCTGCGGTTTGCACCAATCGAAGGAGAATAAAGCCTTACATAGTATAAATATTTTTTTTATACTAAAAAATTTTAAGTTTTCCTTCTACATCAAAATATATTGGAAAGGGTAACCTTTTTTTGAGACACTTTTGCAAATTACTCCAGGGTCGCGTTTCATAATAGTACTAATACTATTAGTTGGAAAGTACAAGTTGAATATTATCAATATTCAGAAATTATGGAGGATGATTTTTGGCTATGCTTTTAGAATAGGTTATTTCATTAATAAGTACCAAAAACCACGCAGCTAGCTGTTCACATTAACGATTTGAAGAGTATTTAAAGTCACTTGTAACTTGTAATATTAGTAAATTTTCATTATGAAACAGGGCCCAGAACGCCCAATAAATCAAAATTTATCAAGAGTAGATAGTTAAAGATTATTGTTTTTTCTATCGATTAGTATAAATAATTAGAATACCTCTTTAAATAATGAGTACAGCGGCGTCGAATATACTAGCGTTTGGTAAAAAATTTAATATAACATTTCATAAAATATTTTTTTTCTTCAAAATTAAGAAAAAGAGAAACTTGCTGCCTGTGGAATTTGGAATAAAATAAAATGTTACATTCTGTATATATTTCTTAATTGGTAAAAAGTTGTATTTTTTCTGTTACTACTAAAAATATCGGCATGGACACCATATTATGACTTTTTTTTGGTACTCCACAATAAAGAAATAAATTAAAATTTTACTAATGTAGAAAATTAAAAATTATAATTTTTTCTATCGTTTGATACAATGAAATTCAAAAATATATGTTTTAACTATTATGTTTTTATTATTTATCTTCTCTGGGTGGTTTAGAATAAAGTTTCTTGAACTTATTTGTGATTTCTGGAAAAGCTTCCCATGTATCCCAACACATTCTTTTTCCATTATCAAAAAATTCAGATGTTACATCGCACCCAGTAAAAGTGTGGAACATAGGAAGACCTATTGTCACCTATTTCCTCGCAAGATATGTATGTATCTTAAGTTTTTCCGGTACCAAACTCGATGCAAACATCCTGTTCTTGATGCAGATATTGATAAACAATGGTAAGAATAATAACATCTATGTAAACTGTTTTTATTAGTATTTTTGTTAAATTACTGTTTAAACAGTTTAGAGAATGAATAAATATTCAAGAATCGGCTTATTCTTGGTTCCACATGCAAGTAATTTTAATCAGATCTGGAGAGCTGCTATTATAGAAGGTTTCCTGAGAGTTATTGAGCACTACCATCATATTCTCAGGCAATGAAATGTCCTTAAAATAATTAGAAATTTAACTAAACAATTCCGTTTTATTTTCTTCAACTCTTTAAAAATTTTACCTATTTTTTGGAATTGTGGTAGTTAGTCTTACCAATTTCCTTTACCTCTCTTTTCCCTGGTACTTTCTGTCAAGCTTTTCTTCGATATAAATATCCCAAATTGTTTCAACTCAATTAACATTTTTCAAATTTTTAATAATATAAGGCTTTCCAATGCGAGACAATACGCTGCCTCGGAACAATAAAGACACAACTCAAAATTTGCTAAAAATGACTTAAGTATAGAAATCGACTGAATTTAGTCATATCTTACCGTGAATGCCACTTATACCTATTAAAATTTTGTAATTGTTAGTTAAATTTTCAAACTAAATTTAAATAGCGGCGGAGTTATAACGAAATCATATTAAGAAAAAAGTTTAAAAACGCTCTCCTGAAAAATTGCTATTTTGAGTTGTGCCGTTGTTCTTCCCAGGCAGCGAATTATGTAATCTTCAAAAGATGAGCAAGCTTTAGGTTGAAGTATGGTATGTGCACCAAAGCGGCCCCATCAATTAATTCGGCATCGATATTTATGGTTTTCATTTTCACATTAATGTATTTTGTGCCGTGATACATTTGTCCAAGTTGAACCAGTGAGGGTGGATATGGACGATTTTCATATTTAATTATTTTTTCAAAACGTCCGTCTCTGTTATGACATTAACTTTTCCTGATGAAATGCTTTACATTATTGAGTACCCTTCTCGAATAACATCTTTAAACGTTCTTCATTGACGAAAATTTGGCTATGTAGAGCAAAAAATTCAGTTGATATTTCTTGGAATGGATTACCACATATACTTTAAATGTGTTGACTATGTAACTGCAGAAATAAACTTTTCTTGCAAAACTGGCAACTCTTCGTGAATCTTATGAATATTTTGATGGAAATCTACATAATCTTTATATTCGCCAATCAAATGAGCTACATCAGAACCTGAAATAAGCCATCTTTTTAAAGCACTGGGATTTTCTGTTAATCCAATAGCTCTAGAAGCTTTCTTAATAACTGCGTTTTGTTGCTCGTGATCCTGATCTATTTCGAATGGATGAAAATCTATTTGACGATTTTTGAATAATAAAACCTCCCCTACAGAATTTTTTTATAAATATTTCGATGTTTTTCTTTATAATGAACATATATCTATAATGCACGGATAGCCAACGTGCATAGTTAGTTCTGTTCAATGAGAAGAAATAAGGCAATAGATTATTTCCTATGGATTTAACATACATATCTGCTGCTCTTTAGGACTTAATAAATCGTAAAATCTTTAATCCATCTCTTGATGGGTTTTCCTAGTTCTTGTAAAATGGCTAACTTTTAAAAATGCGTAAATACGTAATACGCCACTGTACACATTGTTAAAACATGTATTTTTGAATTTTTATTCTATCAAACGATAGAAAAAATTATAATCTTTAATTTTCTACTTTAGTAAAATTTTAATTTATTTCTTTATTGTGGAGTAACAAAAAAAAAGTTATTACTATATGTATATGGTGTCCACCGCCTATATTTTTAGTAGTCTTAAGAGAAAAAATACAATTCTTTATCAATTAAAAAATACGTATGGAATGTAACATTTTATTTTCTTCCGAATTCCACAGACAGTAAATTTCTCTTTTTGTTAATTTTGAAGAAAAAAAATATTTTATGAAATGATATATTGAATTTTTTACCAAACGCTAGTATATTCGACGCCGCTGTACGCATTATTTAAAGAGGTGTTATAATTATTTATATACTAATCGATAGAAAAAACAATAATCTTTAACTATCTACTCTTGATAAATTTTGATTTATTGGGCCGTTCTGGAGTAATTTGCAAAAGTGTCTCAAAAAAAGGTTACCCTTTCCAATATGTTTTGATGTAGAAGAAAAACTTAAAATTTTTTAGTATAAAAAAAATATTTATACTATGTAAGGCTTTATTCTCTTTCGATTGGCGCAAACCGCAGGTCTCTCCGTATTACCGTTTTCGAGAAAAAAACCCCTTTGAGTAGGGGGTGGGGAGCCTCCGCGGGTTTTCGAGGTGGGTCTGCCCCTAAATCTCTTTATTTTGAGTTAACCCAAATTCAATGGTTAACCTACAGTTTTGACAATAATCTGATTGGTCAGGAGTCAAAGTTAACCATTGAATTTGAGTCAACTCACGATTGAAAAACTGGACCTTAGTTATGTAACTTTATTACTAAAGCACGTTTTACACTGTACAAGGTATAAAGATTCAGACCTTATTATTAAGAATTATTTTTTTTATTTAGTGAAACTATTGAAGAATCATATAGACATGAAATTTCAAGAATTCGAAAAGGCTGTTACAACAAAGATAGATTCTGCAAAACGCAGTAATTTATATGATATCGATAAAAAAATTAATGAGTTAAAAATGAACTTAAACTTATCGCCGGCTGCTCCTATGCAGAAAATTTCTACAGCAAGAAAAATTATAACTTCGCCACTACCAATAACACAATTGAGTGAATTTATTCAATTTGACGATAATTTAAAAAATGATGAAAATAAAAAAGATGCTTTGGTTAGTATATTTTTATGAAAATTATAAAATCATCTTAGAATAGGTACTATTTAACACTTTCCTTTACTTTGCAGAAAACATTGTTCACATCTTTAATAGTGGGATCAAAGGACGTGAAAGATGACATTGGCCATTTGATCCCGTCTGTTATTGCAAAATCGGTGCAAATACAATATAGCGGGTGCGGCCGAAGAACTAAAGCAAGTGAAGGAAAGCTGAATTTTCGTTCCACAACAACCTTCACTTGCATCAAAGGTACTATAATAAATAATTATATACTCGTTTATTACAGAGGTTTTGGAAGAGAAATGGGCAGAGCACAACGAACCTTTACAAATTATATCTAAAGTTAGTTGCTGGTTATCAAGGGCAGGTGATCGCGAGGGTGGTCGGCGACTAAGAAACCTTGTTTAAAATGTTGTTAATTTTAATTTTTTTTTATATTTTTATTTTAAATAAAATGATCATTATTATAATAATAAACTTGATTTGAAATTTTATTCATCACAGCACTAAGAACGTCGCAATTATATACAATAGTATATTAAAATTTTTTCACTAAAACACAATCGTATCAGATTCAACTATGAAAACAGTACTGAGTCGAGTTTTGACCAACAATACTAAGAGCCAATGTTGCGCCATCGCTGGTTGTCAACAGTAGAACCTCTGTTATAATTTCAGCATGGGCCAACGGCCTACCAGCGCTACTACTAAGTACTGAACCAGTACTGGGATCCAGCGTCGCGCCAACACTGGTTGCCAAACGTAGGACCTATGCTATAATTTATGCATTGGGCCAACGGCCTACCTGTGCTACTACCAAGCACTGAACCAGTATTGGAAGCCAGCGTCGCGCCAACGCTGGTTGCCAAGCGTAGGACCTACGTTATAATTTATGCATTGGGCCAACGGCCTACCTGTGCTCCTACCAAGCACTGAATCAGTACTGGGAGCCAGCGTCGCGCCAACGCTGGTTGCCAAGCGTAGGACCTATGCTATAATTTAAGCATTGGGCCAACGGCCGACCAGTGCTACTGCCAAGCACTGAACCAGTACTGGAAGCCAGCGTCGCGCCAACGCTGGTTGCAAAGCGTAGGACCATGTTGTAATTTCAGCATTGGGCCAACGGCCTGCCTGTGCTACTGCCAAGCACTGAACCAGTACAGGGAGCCAGCGTCGCGCCAATGCTGGTTGCCAACCGTAGGACCTATGTTATAATTTCAGCATAGGGCCAACGGCCTGCCTGTGCTACTGCCAAGCACGGAACCTGTACTGGATGCCACCATAGCGCCAATGCTGGTTGCCAAGCGTAGACCTATGTTATAATTTCAGCATTGGGCCAACGGCCCGCCAGTGCTACTGCCAAGCACTGAACCAGTACTGGGAGCCAGCGTCATGCCAACGCTGGTTGCCAACCGTAGGACCTATGTTATATTTCCAGCATTGGGCCAACGATCTGCCAGTTCTACTGCCAATAGTTGGCCGAGCGTCAAGCACCGTTGGACCAATAATACTGGATCAATGTTGGGCCAGTTGTAAATATTTTCATGGGTAGCTATTATAGCAAACGCTGCTAATTTATTTTTTAAGCAATTGATATTACAATAAATTTATATCTACTAAATTTTCAAATTTGAACTTACCGTATTAATTAGAATTTAAATATATTTGTTATGCAAGTGTTGCACACAAAAAATGAACGTTCGTACCTCAGCTGTTCTAGTTTGCGATTAATCTTGAGAAGATTGCATGTTACTACAGCTCAATAATTTCTCTATTTTTACTACATACCTACCATATTATAATATTAGTAGATAAATTAAATTATTTTCAGAAAGCTTTAATTATAAAAGAAAATATTATTGTTTATTCATACGTATGGATTTAATTAATTTTTTAGAACAAAACTTGATAGAAGTTAATACGAAAGCATTAATTACTTCGGTTCAATAGTTATATTTAATGAATTAGTGAAAAACGAAGTTTTTTAAAATTATGCATAATAGTTCAGTTTAATAGCATTGTTTAATAAGTCATTTTAATAGGAAGGTTCCGCATATCAATTAAAATTTACAAAATTTAAAAAACCAGTTGTTTTTCGCAAAAATGTATGAATCGGTATAGTTTTGCCCTACACTATTATCATAAAATCATATGACTTCAATTTTGGCAGAGCACATAAGTGAGCTGAAACTATCTAAGTTATTTTGAACTTCCAATAATATTTTCAAAATTTTCTAATTTATTAATTGTAATGTTTCATATTGTTTTATCAAAGCATATCGTTGTCACTTGTCACAGAACAATAGTTGGACATCTTAAAAAAATATTCAACTCAGATATCCGCATTTTTAGCTTAAGAAAAGTTGTTGGCACCTAATGCAACCTTAAAATAAACTTTCGGGCGACAGATTATTATTTTATGGTATACATACATGACATATCATTGACATGCAGTAATAGTAATTTAATGCTCAGTAATGAGTAATGAGCATTAAAAATGCCACAATAGGGTCTTTTCACATTTTTTAAAAAGTATGCAGGAAGGTAGTTAAGTGACCATATAAGCAAAGTAACATCAAAAAAAAAAATTTGAAAGTCTCACGTCTGAGTAATTTTGTAATGAAATTTAAAATCAGATATTTACCGCGTAAACGGTTAAACACAACTAATGCTCTGTTGCTATAGTAAATACGTCATTGTTCGTAATATAAAAATCAACATTGTATAATATATATCGCATATTTGTGATCAGTTTTCAATCGTATTTCTTGTATTTGTGTATGATTATACTAATTATTTTGTTTTATATATTTATGTTCGAGTTTTATTAAGTAGACAAAAATGCCTAGAATACAAAATAAGTCGTGTTTTGTGCCACATTGTAAAAGTACGACTGCAAATACACCCGATAAAATATTTATCACTGTGCCACCTAAACTTTATCATAAAAGAAAATGGTTTGAAGCAGTCAGACGAGATGCACCAAAGTCGAAAACAGTATATTTCTGCTGTCCATATTGATGAACCAAGTATCAGCGCTGTCGTAAATGAATCAGAAATTACTATCTTGGGAGATAATGATTATAACAAATTTTCCAGTTTTGGCCACTACAGTAGTTCCACCTCAAACTAGAAGTATTCCAGTACAATTAAAACCGTCATTTTGTAGTAATCGTGTAATATTAAAAGTAATGTGGAACATATCGTTACTTCACCCCATAAATCTGTATTGAAGCAAGACTTGAGTACTTCTCCAATCAAATACTCTCTATCTAAGAGTTTATCGTTTTCCCAACCGAGTAGGAGTAGCGATAAAATCTGTAGAATCTAGTTCTTTGGTTGTAAGCACAACAACTGACAGTGATTTTAATAAAATCGCAATTCTACAAGGCAAAAAAGATGCACAATTGGAAATGTTGAAGGGTACTTGTTTGTTAATAAAAACAGACTAAAGACTTATAGAGGTATCCCGAATCATTGATTTCCATAATTACATATACGTATTATCAAATTTCTCAATAAAAAATCGAAAATGAGTAAGGATAATTTAATGTTAACTTTTTGATAAATTCCATCACCATAAAAATGTTAACTGATGGTAAATTATTTGATGACTCTTTCACAAACCCTTCTGACAGCATCCTTAGTTAAAATCAGACCAAAACAAAGTTAATTAGAAACTTTCCAAAAAAACCAAGCACAATACGCTGTTTACACATACGGAAAAACAATATTTTTGGAGAACATTGACGTCACGAATGACTTGATCAATCAGGACCGTTTTGATTTTCATTTGAAATGGATCATTTTAATGCATCTTAAAAAGCCAAATTAAGTGTTAAATAGTAAAATATATATATATATAGATTTTTAATATATAAAATTATTAAAATAATACTAGTTAAATTAACGTAATAAAACAATAATGTTTTTAATATTTCGCAGAAATATTAAAAATATCAAATTGATATTTTCTGACGAAGCAGATGAAAAATCTGCGAAATATTAAAAACATTATTGTTTTATTACGTTAATTTAACTAGTATTATTTTAATAATTTTATAATTTTCTCACTAGTTAATAATTTTCAAGATTTTTAATATAATTATGCCAATATACTCACTTTTATTTATATAGTAAAGCACAAATTTATTAAATACGAATTTAGTGAAAACACCCTAAATATTATTCGTTTTCGGCACTAGATTGGTCAAAATTCGATTATTACATTAACACAATAATTATCGAGCTTTCTATTGGTTGAAATGAAAAACAAAAATGAAGCATTAAACTCCCCTTTCTATTTTCCAAAACGACCGTGTTCGTTATTTTTTTTTTTTTTTTATTTAGATTTAACGTGCATCAACTACTAGGTTATTAGCACCTAGTACATGTAACATCTAGATTACAATAGATTATTACATACTTTTTGTTTTTTTTAATTTTTGTTAATATTTCAGGGGTCGGTCGATGTATTGGGAGCTCAAATTTTTCCGAAATTTTTGCACTGGGTGGTAGGTAATGGTCTATATAGTTGATATAAATAATAAAATTTGCGGATGGTTCAGTAGTTTTTCCAAAATTAACAAAAATCTTGGATCCGAGATTGCCGTGTTTGTGCATGTCAAAACCGACTCTCCGCCAACTCTCGCTCGGCTCCGCCTCGCTTCGAGCGCTCCGAGCCGTTTTGACAAGCACTAAAGAAACTAAAAACATCCCCCGTAGGGCACGGGACTCGAATAAATGACGAAATTCGAAGGCTGGGATCCTAGATTAGCCAATGTCAGGGCTTGGGAAAACCGCCCGGAGCCGCCCTTGGGTTTTCCCAAGCCCTGTGTGAATTATTACAAACGCCGTTTCGCAAATGCACTCGAAAATGCACTAACTAGAACGATGTTATCATTCCAACGGCATGAACTTGACTGAACACGCTCTATCCCCACCTAAGCGTAGCGTAGCGGAGTGACAATGCGAAGCATTCGGTGCCGTAGGCACCTTAATCTTCTTCATCTGGTGTCTGCAATTTTGGCAATGAGGTTAAGAAAACAAGTAAAATACGCTGACGCGGTTTCCCACGTTGATCTGTGAGGCTTGGTAACAAAAATTGGAAATATATTTAGCAGTGGAAAGATGGTGTTGAACGTGTATGCGGTGGTCGTGTTGGTGTGTTGCCGTTTTGAAGATTTCGGTGTGAAGGCTGTGATGGGTGCTTAGCGGTGAATATCTTTCTGACATCTTGTAGAAATTGTGGTAGCAAAAAAGAAGTTATGTAATCGACGATAAAATAAAGGCGCGGAGACCAGCCTCAACTCGGCTTTGCCCTCAAAATGGTACTACCAGGAGAGCGGGGGGAAAGGATGTGGGATTAAAGATGATCATCGGTCTTTCGTGGCGCCAGAAGTCGTCGGGGTTGTATTGGCGAGTTGGTTGACCAGGGGGTTGCCGGTGTCAGCGCACCTGTCGTACAGCTTCTCAGCTGCCTTGCGGTTTAGGTCCGTCAGGAGTTCCAGTTTGGTATCGGTGTGGAGTTGTCGGTTGGTGATGTACCAGGGTGCGTCCATTGCCCTGCTCAGGCAGATGTTTTGGAGTGTCTGGATACTCTTCAGTCTGTTGGTTTGGGTGTAGGCCCAGGCAGGTGCGGCATAGGTCAGGGTTGGGCGGATGATCGTCTTGTAGAGCCTCAGCTTGAGTTCCGGCGTCAGCTTACTTCTTCTTCCTATCAGCGGGGCTAAAGTTGCCATTCGCCCTTTGGTGCGGTTCCGAAGTGCAGTGACGTGCTTCCCCCAGGTGAGGCCGGAGTCGAGGGTGACCCCTAGGTAGGTGGTGGTCTTCTTCCATGGGATTGCCTTTCCAAAGATGTTCAGGTCTTGCAGGCCCATGGTCTCCAGTCGACGGTTTGTGAACATGATAGCAGCACTCTTGTCCGAGTTGACTTCGATGCGCCAAGTGCGGTACCATTGTTCCAAGTCGTCGAGTGCTTCCTGGGTTCTGAGGACGGCCATTTCGGGTTTGATGGAAAACGAAACGATGGTTGTCGTCTGCGTATAGGAAAAGTGAGGTGCCTGTGGTTGATGGTCTGGGGATGTCGCTGACGTAAATGTTGAAGAGAGTGGGGGACAGTAGGGACCCTTGCGGGTCCCCTGCCGTGATTACCCTCTCTGTGGAACGGATGCCATGGAGTTTCACCTTGGAACTCCTGTTCCTGAGGTATGAGGCTGTTAGTTGGACAAGTCTTGGGGTATGTCTGCCTGAAACATTTTAAATAATAAGCCGTTATGCCATACCTTGTCGAACGCCTTGGAGACGTCCAGAAAAACGGCGCTACAGTGTTCTTTCTTGTTGCGGGACAGGGTTATCTTCTCGACGAGTCTGAGGATCTGCTGAGTGGTGGAGTGTCCGGGCCGAAAGCCGAACTGTTCGTCCTGTATAGTCTTGTTGTCCTCGAGTGATTTGTTGATTCTGTCCAGGATGATCCTTTCGATGACCTTGCCGATGGTGGAGAGGAGACTGATTGGCCTGTAACTTTGTGCAAGGTCCTTGGGTTTCCCGGGCTTATGCAAGACGACCACGTCGGCCACCTTCCATCTGTCCGGAAAATGCCTCAGCCTAAGCACTGCATTAGCGATACCTGTGATGGCCACCACGGCCTTTTTGGGGAGTTCCTTCAGGGCTGCGTTCTGTATGCTGTCCGGGCCTGGTGCTTTCTTCCGGTGGGTTCGCTTGATTGCCGCAGGTACTTCTTCCGGGGTGGCTGGTGTTATGGGAGGCTGGTCTGTAATTTCTAGGTTAGCGAGTTTTTCACTTACTGTTTGGTCGACTTCCTCGACGTGTTCCATGTCGACGTGAATCCATTATTTTCGCATCAAATGACGTCCCCATCCCAGACTCCAGAGACCAACTCCCCCCCCGACTAAAAGCTATCATTAAAGAGAAAAGGAAAGCCGAGAAACTAGCGCGCAGAACGTGGAGCCCTGATGACCGGCTACGGGCAAACCAACTTTTGAGGGTTGACCATTCGCCACGCGGAGTTGTCCTCGCAGTTCAGGGATTCCAACTTCTTGACCCAGGAGTCGCTGTTGTGCTCCTTGAGTTGCTTCGCGACTTCTGTCCTCAGTTGGTTTGCCCGTAGCCGGTCATCAGGGCTCCACGTTCTGCGCGCTAGTTTCTCGGCTTTCCTTTTCTCTTTAATGATAGCTTTTAGTCGGGGGGGGGAGTTGGTCTCTGGAGTCTGGGATGGGGACGTCATTTGATGCGAAAATAATGGATTCACTAACCTTGTTTTCGAAGACTTCTACATACCTCTCGAGTTCTGGTGCTAATGTTATGAGCGGGATTTGATCTAGATGTTGATGGAGGTGGTCCTGGAAAACCGGCCAAGCTGTCTTTCGGGCTGTCCTGGGTTCGTCTCTGTCGTGGGTGTCTCCGAGGTGCAGGAGAACCGGGTAGTTTGTTTCCAGCTGGTAGAGCAGGGTGATGTTCTTCATGACGACAATGGGTGCGTTTAGCGAGCGCAGCTGCTTAGAGTCATCGGTCAACTATGTTGAGTATGATGACATTCAGCTATTTACATTTCGCTAAACGGTAAGCTTACAGTCAACTTAATACATTAAACGTGAAGTAAAAGTGTTAGGTTAAGTTGTGTATATTTTATATCTGGATATTATATATCCTGCCATCGTGCTGCTGAAGATCATTAATAAAACTAAACTGAACCCCGAAACACTCGACACAACGTAACAACATAAACAGAACATAATTTTTAGGTTAAGGGATGGGTGGGAAGGGTCACGTGTTAAATTCATCATTAGTTGAACAACTCAGCGTAAAATTTTTGCGCTGAGATGTTTACTCAACAGTTGTAAGTAAGCGCTTGCTCAGCGTACCGTTTAGCGAAACCGCTGTAGTCAACTTCTCAGCCGCTGACCTTCGCTAAACGCACCCATTGTCCAGGACATCGTCGCTGGCGGGGCCCTGGGTTGCCCTGTGCGTGAATTCCAGGGGTGCATCTACCGTGACATCTAGGTGGTCGGCTAGTTTCCGTAGGTTTCTTCCAGCTTGGTTGATCTTTGATGGCGATGATCTTTGGGGCCGGTCCGCGGAGAATCTTTTTTAGGTCTTCTTCCGGGAGGGGGTCTTGTGGTTTGTTGTACACGGATGAAATCTGTAAGTTGCCAAGGTTAGTGGTGGGGATACATACCGTGGTTGCTTCTAGTTGGTCCAGGTCCTGGCGGGTGATTTCGTGGTGTTGGATGCTTCTCTTTACGTAGATGGCTGTTCCGCCCCCCCTCTCAATTTGGCGGTCGTTTCTGTGAAGCTCGTAATTGGCCATCTTCGAGGAGGTGCTGGGTTTGAGGTGGGTTTCATTTACCATTATGACGTCCAAATCGTGTTCGTGGGCGAAGTGAAGGAGTTCTACTTTCTTGTTGATGTTGAGCCCGTTTACATTCCAAAATGCGATTTTGAGTTGGGATGGTGGTCTTCTTTGTTGTGTGTACATTTGTGTTTTATATTTGACGTGCCTGTGGGTGATGGGATTAGTGGGTGACTTACTTGTTATTATTGTTGGCGTGGCAGTAGGCAAGGTACTTGAAGAAGTCTTCCGGGTTTCCTACCGTGGCGATGAGAGAATCGTAGGCGTTGGCGTATATCTTTGTGATGTCTTCGCTTCGGGTTTGGGAGGTTGAGGATTGTGAGGGGGTAAGGGGGGGGAAGCCTGGTGGAGTTCTGGGTGCGAAACCCGATGGCATCTCGACTGGAGTTCCCATCAGTGGTTGTGGAAAGGTGGTTCTCTCGGCGTATGATGTCCGTGGCGTGGTTCTGTGGGGTGCGAATCTTCCTGTTGGTGGGGGATTCGTTCGATAGTATCTGAAATCATTGGTGCGTTTAAGTTTGGGGTAGTTCTTACAACCCTGGTAGTTTGCTGGGTGGTCTCCCCCGCAGTTGGCACAGGTGGCCTTGGTATCCCGGGTCTTCTGGCAGGTTGGGGTGAGGTGCGAAGCTGCGCACTTCACACACTTGGGCCCGGATCTGCAGTTCCTTTGGCTGTGGCCAAAACACTGGCATCGGTGGCATTGGCTGACCCTTGCTTTTCTGTGGGGGGATTCGATCTTGACTCCGAAGCCGATGACCTCGGTGACATCGTAGATGGCTCGGATTTTCTCTAGTGTTACCATCACTAGAGGAATGGGCTGCCTGTTTCGTCCGCTGTACATCCTTGCGACCTATATGACGGAAAAACCTAGATTAGTGAGGTCGGCTTTTATTGAATCGGTTCCGATTTCACTGCTAATACCCCTGATCACTACTTTCAGGGGGCGGTCCACCGGTAGCTGGTAGGAGTAAAAGCCTTCTTTGTTGGGGTCGAGGTCGGCTTCAAAGAGCTTGAAGATGCCCCTGTGGTCGTTTGGTGTTGCTGGGGTGATGGCGATCCCGTCTGATACGTTGATCGCTTTCGTAAAGTTTAGACCTAGGTCTAGGATCTTCTTCCTAAGATTCTCCCATTTGCTGGCATCCTTGAGGATCACAGGTGGTTGGCGGCTTCTTTCGCGTTGGGTGTGTGGCGGATTCTGAAATGATTGGGTTTGGGTTAGAGCAGGGGGAGTCGGCGATGGTAGTGCCGTTCCAATGGTGGAGTCCATTGTGGGTGTTCCTGTGGGGTCTGCTTCATCGGCTGATGGTTCGTCCGATGCTTTCTTCTTGGCGGCGTTAGCGAGATTCTCCTCTGGGCTAATGGTGGTGATGGGTCTCTTCTTCGATGAGCTAGGGGGGGGAATGTCATTATCGGATATAGTTACGGTTTCTTCTCGCTTCTTTAGTTGCTTCCTCTTCTTTTTGGCGGCCTTCGAGGTGACTACTTGGAAGTTGTCGACGTTTCTTCGAGGTTTTTACGGCTTGGGAGGTTTGGGGGGTATGGGGGGTCTGGGATGTATGGGAGTTTGGGGTTTGGGAGGTACCTGGTGTTGCGGCTAATCGGTCCATGTCTTCCAGCTCGTTATAGATATCCTCCTTCTCGTTCAGGAGGACTTCCATCCGGAAGCTGATCACCGTCATCTGGCCTTCGAGGCTCTTCTTTATGGAGTTGATTTTCGTTTGGAGGGCTTCCATGTCTTTCTTTTGTTGCTCGACTTGGGCTTGGATCTTCTCTCCTTTCCTGACTAGGGCAGTCCGGGGGTCCATTTCGATGTTCGTTGATAAGAATTGAAAAATTCTTTTTTCTTGTATTTTGTTTGAATTTGAATTAAAAAATTCAATTTGTTTACGTTGGCGACGTTGTTTTCAAAGAATTTAACCTTGAAAGATGTAACTCGAAAAGGGGGAGTTTGTCAGTTACTTGAGCACACTTTTATGAACTTGACAAATTTGAAAAATTATTGAAACTTGCAGTTCAAATTATACAAGTCGAAGTTTGTCGATAAATTACAAAAATATTTAATTTTTGAAATTTCAATTTAACAACGGCTGCGAGTACAATTGTGAATTACCAGTTTTAACAAGTTTACGCTATAAAGTGGTCGGAATTTTACCGTTAACGGTTTTCGGGGTGAGTTGGTGTTAATCGATAAAAATGTTAAAGAATTTTAAAACAAGTTGACTTTGTTTTCAAAAGCGAGACACGGTTCCTTATCCGTAATAATAAATTATGTACGAACCTTAGTACTTGGCGGCTACAGCTTCCTAGTAACAACACTCAAATTATTTCAAAATTTGTCGGATCAATCAGCGGCTTGTGCACAGCACGAAAACACGTCTACACACAATCACTGAACAAACGAGACTCTCCCCACCTAGCGTAGCGTAGCTTAATGGTGTGCGGAGCATGTTGACGCCGTAGGCGTCATGATCTCCTTCATCTCATGTTCGATAAGTGACCTTGTGCCAAGAAGGCTGTAAAAACGCTCGCGTGCCCTTATGAGGGGGTACGCGTGGCTGAAGGATAGTCTCTCCCCACCTAAATTAGCATTGCCACGACATAGGAAGAGCATACGTACCGGCAATAGAATGGTTGTTTCAAGCTAACATGTAGGTCACGGTGTCCGTGATAGATTAAAAAGAAAAGGTGACTCATACACTAATAAAATTAATTCTAAAATAAAAAAAAATGTTCGTTCAATTTGGGCGACCTAGTGATAATCAAAAGTTTAAGAGTTGGTAAACGATCACACAATCAATGTTTAAAACTACAGTTGCCATATGAGGGACCTTATTTAATTGACAAAATAATAAGTGAATGTACTTACCAATTAAGACATCCTATAACAGGACAATTAAGAGGTCGATTTCATTTGGATTCCATGTACTTATATGATAACGAGATTCAATGTGATGATGAAATTAAAAGAGGTGATGATAATAATTGAGTATTTATATGGTTTAGGTATAATAAAGAACTTTGTTTGTTGATTTGTTTTATTTAAACTTAATAAATTTAATAACTGTTCGGTGTATAATAAAAATTGGGTAGATGATTGTTATTTTATTTTTGAATATTTATTTTATTGTTTTATATTTTTACAGAAGATTAATTTTATTTGTTTTATATTTTTACAGAACTTGTTCTTCTGAACGATTAGAAAGTGTTTTTATTTGTATTTTTGTCGTATGTTCAATTGCCTCATCTCCGTAATGACCAAGTTCATTAGGAGAACATCATTTGAACATGGGGGATAAAGCTGTCATGGAACAGGCAAAATTCTGTTTTTATATTTTCGATTTTTAAGAGAGTTTGATATTTCGTGTCTTTTATGTTGTTTGGGGAAGATGCAATCATCATTTTTAATTTCAACAGGGCAGAGTTAATTTGTTTAAACATTTTAATGATGCCCTGTACATTGTTCAGAGTGCGAAGACCAAGGCGTTAGCGCAAGGGAAGATAAGGTCTTCTTGATCGAGTTTCGGAGGTGAAAGGGTGTTTTCCCGAGTTTTGGTGCTTTTTTTTTTTAATTTTCCCAGATTGTTTAAATTCTGGGAAAAGGTTTAATCTCTTTTAGAATATCATTTTTCGGAAGAAATCTACGTGATTTTGTAATATTGCAATAGTTTTTGAATGCCAAAATTTGGTCAGTTTAAGCTTCCGACAGATCTGATTAGAGGATTTGAGGTCTTCTCAACAGCAGCGATTATAGTACAGCTAAGTGCTAAATATTTTTTTTTGCAATTGCGGGACTAAAGTACTCACTTTAGACCCCGATTTGCGGGTGTAAAGTGGTACTTTTTTGCCCTAGGGCAAAAAAAAAGTTACTGCCGGGTAAAAAAGAAGTTACTGCCGGGCAAAAAAGAAGTCACCAGATTTTATTATCAATTTAATTCTCATTTTTTTGTAACATTTATATTTATGTTAACTTGACCGTAATTTGTGATTCCAATATTAGTGCAACCTACAGTGAAATAAATTGGTAAATAAATAAAAGCACTTACTTTACTACCAAGAAATTCTCATGAGGCGCCTCTTTTAAAAATTTGACCACGTGGTCAGAGGTTACGACGCGCGATTTTTTCATAACATATCCTTCGTTTTTCCGCTTTATAAAAGCGGATAACTTGTGGAAATTGCCGATGTCAATCTTATTTTCTAATTTGGTTACCGCCTTGATCATAGAATACTGCGACCACATGGTCAACGACTTCAACGTTTTAGCCTTTTGACACGTTTTATTCCTTCAAAGGCGCAAATGTAACTGAACCATTATCTAGTACCTTTTAGTGAAAAAATTCTGGTTGGCAATAATATTATAACCAACTATGCACGACCACGTGCTGTATCGAACAAATTTTAATTAAAATTTCGTAATTATTGTCGAAGTGAGTACTACTTTACCTCCCGCAATTGCAAAAAAACAGTATATGCACCTCGGGAATAAAGTGATCCTTTTTTGGCCTGAGGGTAAAGGTTTGTTTGCACGAGGCGTAGCCGAGGGCAAAAATTGTCATGGTGCATAATGTACTACTTTATAAAAATAAAACTGATAAAAACTGAAAAATTGGTGTATTATTTTATCACAAAATTGACTCTTCAATCAGGCAAATAAATATCTTTTTTGAAAGTAACCATATTGCACTATTTTTTTTTCCGAAAGCATAGTATTTCAAAAGTATACTCATAAATTTTTAGCTAAAAATACTTAAAATTACTTGAATTATGATTTTTTAAGTAAAAAATAGTACATTATGCACCAAGGGAATAAAGTGATCCTTTTTTGGCCTGAGGGTAAAGGTTTGTTTGCACGAGGCGTAGCCGAGAGCAAAAATTACCCTCAGGCCAAAAAATTCACTTTATTCCCGAGGTGCATATACTGTTTTTTGCAATTGCGGGAGGTAAAGTACTTACTTCGACAATAATTACGAAATTTTAATTAAAATTTGTTCAATAAAGCACGTGGTTGATAGTACCAAAGTAAATGAAGCATAATTGGTTATATTATTATTGCCAACTAGAATTTTTCCACTAAAAATTTTTTCACTGTAAGGTACTAGAATGGTTCAGTTACATTTGTGCCTTTAAAGGAATAAGACGTGTCAAAAGGCTAAAACGTTGAAGTCGTTGACCATGTGGTCGCAGTATTCTATGATCAAGGCGGTCACCAAATTACAAAATAAGATTGACATCGGCAATTTCCACAAGTTATCCGCTTTTATGAAGAGGAAAAACGAAGGATATTTTCCGAAAAAATCGCGCGTCGTAACCTCTGACCACGTGGTCAAATTTTTAAAAGAGGCGCCTCGTGAGAAATTTTTGGTCGCTAAAGTAAGTGCTTATTTTTATTTATTTACCAATTTATTTCACTGTAGGTTGCATTAATATTGGAATCACAAATTATGGTCAAGTAAACATAAATATAAATGTTACAAAAAAATGAGAATTTAATTGATAATAAAATCTGGTGACTTCTTTTTTGCCCGGCAGTAACTTCTTTTTGCCCTAGGGCAAAAAAAAGCGGACCCGGTCAACTCGGCGACGTCAACTCGGCGATGGTCAACTCGGCGACGTCAACTCGACGACGGTCAACTCGGCGACCGGTCAACTCGGCGACTGGTCAACTCGGCGACGGTCTACTCGGCGACCGGTCAACTCGGCGACGGTCAACTCGGCGACGGGCAACTCGGCGACAGGCAAGTCGGCGACCGGTCAACTCGGCGACTGTTAACTCGGCGACCAGTCAACTCGGCGATGGTTCGCCCAAACCGACGTTATAACACATTATTTCATAATTTATCCCTGGTTTTCACCTGAATTCAGTGTGTTTTTGAACAAATTTGTTACCGTTTCAGGTCCGCCATTTTGTTTTTGAGATTTTTGACTTTGGATTCGTAATCAGCGACCCCAAAAACCCCCGAGTACAGATTTTCACCTGAATTCTATGTGTTTTAGAACAAATTTGTTACCGTTTTAGGCCCGCCATTTTGTTTTCGAAATTTTTGACTTTAGATTCGTAATCAGCGACCCCAAAAACCCCAGAGTGCAAAGTTTCACCCAAATTAGGTGGGTTTTTGATTATTGGCCACGAATTCAGGGTTTCGTCCCACTGTGCGTCGCCGAATTGCCTATCGCCGACCTGACCGGTTGCCGAGTTGACCATCGTCTAGTTATCCGTCGCCGACTTGACCATCGCCGAGTTGACCGGTCGCCGAGTTGCCCGTCGCCGAGTTGACCGTCGCCGAGTTGACCGGTCGCCGAGTTGACCGTCGCCGAGTTGACGTCGCCGAGTTGACCGTCGCCGAGTTGACGTCGCCGAGTTGTCGCGTACCGAAAAAAAAGTTACTGCCGGGTAAAAAAGAAGTTACTGCCGGGCAAAAAAGAAGTCACCAGATTTTATTATCAATTTAATTCTCATTTTTTTGTAACATTTATATTTATGTTAACTTGACCGTAATTTGTGATTCCAATATTAGTGCAACCTATAGTGAAATAAATTGGTAAATAAATAAAAAGCACTTACTTTATGACAAAAAAATTCTCACGAGGCGCCCTTTTAAAAATTTTACCACGTGGTCAGAGGTTACGACGCGCGATTTTTTCGGAACATATCCTTCGTTTTTCCGCTTCATAAAAGCGGATAATTTGTGGAAATTGCCGATGTCAATCTTATTTTCCAATTTGGATCATAGAATACTGCGACCACATGGTCAACGACTTCAACGTTTTAGCCTTTTGACACGTCTTATTCCTTTAAAGGCACAAATGTAACTGAACCATTCTAGTACCTTACAGTGAAAAAATTTTTAGTGGAAAAATTCTAGTTGGCAATAATAATATAACCAATTATGCTTCATTTACTTTGGTACTATCAACCACGTGCTTTATTGAACAAATTTTAATTAAAATTTCGTAATTATTGTCGAAGTAAGTACTTTACCTCCCGCAATTGCAAAAAACAGTATATGCACCTCGGGAATAAAGTGAATTTTTTGGCCTGAGGGTAATTTTTGCTCTCGGCTACGCCTCGTGCAAACAAACCTTTACCCTCAGGCCAAAAAAAGATCACTTTATTCCCTTGGTGCATAATGTACTATTTTCAATTTTTGATCTGCAACAATTTTTTTAACAAATTTACAAATAATAAATAGCTATGAAATCTATTCTACTTTGAAAAAGATATATCAAACTACATCAGATAATTTTTTTGGTACAAAATATTCAATAGCAGGAGTATAAAATACGTTTAAACAGGTTGGGGTGCCAAACACCCACGATGCACTTTGAGGGTTAAGTTGGAATAATTAGGGATAAACCTTTTATAATAATTCATAAAACCCATGAACCCTCTAAGTGTTCTTAGATTGCTCGGTCGTGGATATTCACGAACATCATTTAACCTTTGATTATCAATTTGTATTCCTTTGAAAGAAATTTGATAACCCAAATAATTTACTTCATTTTTATAAAATTGACATTTTCCCAAATTCAACTTTAAACCCGCGTTATTCAACGCTTTTAGAATTGTTTCCAAATGAGTTTTGTGTACTTGGGAATTTTGACTAAAAATAATAATATCATCAATATAATGAGCGCAAAAGTCACTATATTGTTTCAAAATACCTTGCATTGCCTTTACAAGAGCAGCGCTACTGGTCGATAAACCGAAAGGTACAACTTGAAATATGAATGTATAACCATCAACAGAAAAACCTGTATATTTTTGAGAATCTTCATGCAATTTTATCAACCAAAATGAATTTTTGAAATCAAGTTTAGTAAAGAATTTTTTATTTCCTAATCTGGCTAACAATGTCACTATACCTACTGGAGATTCATATTGAGGACTAGTTATTAAATTAATATTTTTGGCATCAAGACATAGCCTTATGCTTCCATCTCGTTTTTTAACTACTACCAATGGATTAACGTAAGATGTAGAGGCCGTGGTAGAGGCTCTTTTTATAATTTGATCTTTTAGCATTTTGTTAATTTCCTCCCATACTTGATTTTTATATGCATGTGGAATGGGGTACGTTTTACATTTAAAAGGCTTGTCTTCCATAACATACAATTTATGGACATAATCTTTTGCAACACTGGACTCATCATTAATTAACTGTTGGTTTTCCTCCAATAACATTTTAACAACTTCAACATAATCATCATCGCAATCCAATAATTTATCTCTCCACAACTTATCTAACCTAGTACATTCATCTAACACATTATTAACATTAACCTCACTTTCAAAACAAGAACCTAATTTCTTATTCGACATCTCATTAACATCCTTATAATTTCTATTCACCTGAATTCTATTAATAATTATTGCTTGATTACCTTCCTCTACTAGATTACCATTGCCAATCCATTTTACTTTATGTTGCTGTACGTTAATTATTCTATTGGGAGTATCGATTATTATACCAAATCTATTAATAATGTCCATGCCAAAGATACAATTTAAATTCAACCCTTTCATTACCAAAATACTATCTTTGATCTCTTTACTACCTATTTTAATTGTTACCAACACATTTTTATTAATACTAGAAAATTTTTTATTGTTAACTGTAACTAAATTTACTAAATTTACTAAATTTGTCTTGATTATTTGGTTCGCAAAATTCTGTTGATTATTCTCTATTATATCCTGATTTATTAGTGACAATTCTGCCCCCGACCCCCCGTATCAATTAAACATTCTACATCCACATTATTAATTGTTGCTTTTACAAAAGGTAATGTTTTTAAACTTTCATACTGAGTGTGGTTAAGGTTTTCTTCATTGATAAATTCTCTAGGATGTTGATAAGAATTTATCATGAAGTCCTTCGGTTTGTCGTCTACTGAAAATTTGAAGCGGCCTCACCTACAGCGACCACCTCTTCTACATTTGATAACGTAATGTTATTTATGTTTACCTAATGATTATCCACCCTCGCACTATCATTCATGGGTACCCTGCCATTGGTACGAGCACTATTATTAAAATTTTCATGGGGCTTATTGGTAGAGTTATTAGCCCTATTGTATTGTGGTTTAAAATCATTGCTACGATACTGCCTACCTCTATTTTCGTTTTGGTGGTGGTAGCCTCCTCGGAAATTAAAATTATTGTTATGATATTGATCTTGGTCATGATTGTAATTTCTTTGAAACCCATTACGATAATTATTTCGAGAAAAATTGTAATTTTTTTGGTTTGCATTATTCGAGTAACCACCACTTGCACCGTTTTGGAACCTATTATAAAAATGATTGTTATTTTCATGACGATTATGCTCATACAATTGTTTATTAGGATGTTCAGGGTAATTAAAAACTCTACGATTAAAATTTTGATCATCATGATACCTCCCAACTCTTTCTTCTGCATAATAGTCATCAAATCGCCTGAGTAAATTAGAAAATTGTTCAATAGTCTTAATATCTTCTATAGTTACCCGATTGATTATCTCGCGGTCATAATGTCGCGATAAATACCTAATTATGTCTTTCTTCAAATGGAGGATCTAATTACTGAACAGAATTAATTATTCTTTCAGCGTAATAATTTCTATTCCCTATTCCCCTGTACCTTCCTGTCATTAACTCATCTCTAATTTTTTCCTGTGCTCCCTCATCCCAATACCTTTTCAAAAATAAACATGAAAATTCATCAAAAGTGTCAAACCTGTCGTGAACAACACCAAACCACTCTTCCGATGAACCCTTCATCATTCCTCGTATCGTGCTTTTAAGTTTAGCAGGATCTGTAATTTTGCTAGTGAGTTGTGCTACACTCTTAATGAATTTCTTTGGATTCAAACTACCCTGTCCATAAAATTTTATGGAGCTTTCTTGGTGAAAGTTCCATGTCACATCATTTACTATCGATGTCCCCCCCAGTTAAATCGCGGTAGTCGATATTAGAAACATTCGAATTTTTAATATTAATTAAGTCGTTTTTCATCTCCTTAATTACAATTTAATTTGACTTGTTTAATTTCATGTTCTTGCTTTAGAAGTTCCTCAACCACTTTGTTTTCTAAATCATGGACCTTGCTTCTTACTTTAGTTTCTACCTTACTGATTTGATTTTCCTGCATTTCTGTTAATCTCTTTTGCTATTATCATCATTTTTAACAAACGACGGATTTAGCGTCATTTCCAGCATTTTGTTTATCACTTCTTCTTCGCTTTTCTCGATACTGTCCCTTAATTGATCATGTGTAACAATACTAGTTTTAATTACATCTTTCAGCATTTTTTTGGTAATTGTTTCTTCTTCTAACGTGCGAATAACCTTACCAAAATTATCTATCTTTTTATCAAACTCCAATTGTGATTTATTTAATTTCTCGTCTATTGTTTTAGACATTTTTAATTCTAATTTATGCATGTTTTCGTCCATCATTTTGAATTTTTCATTTAAGTTTTTATTTGTTTCTTGGTTTGCGACACTTATATTTTTGTTTATTTGGTCTAACATTTTTATCATCATAGTATCTCGATTCTCCTCCACTATGGATGATCTCTGTGTACTTTGAAACTTTTCCCTTGAATCAAAACCAGGGCTTCCAGAATCATCGGGATCTTGGTTATCGCCGTAATCACTCATTATGAATTAAGTTTTAACTAACTTTAAATAAATAATTAAGATTTGATAAATGTAACTAAAAGGAAGTCTACGTATCGTTCTTTGAAATGCCCTACACGTTGGGCGCCAAAAGTTGCAATGTTATTTTTGTAAAAATAATGAAGCTGCTTTGCAACCTACTAGTGCCCATTAACTCAGTGGGAAGCGAACTCCCAATCCCAGTAGTCGGTTCAATTTGCACTCACTACTAAATTACAAAACAATAAATACAAAACAAAAAGCTGTAAAATAAAACTAAGTTTCCAAAAATAATTAAACAAAAATAGTTTTTCTAAAATAAATGTGAACTGCGATCACAATACCACATATTGATATCATCAATAAATTTTCGTGCATGAAATTTTGCAGATAAAATTCTATTCAACACTATTGCAAATCATACGAATTATAAAATGTAAAAAAAAATATTTAGCACTTAGCTGTATAATCGCTGCTGTTGAGAAGACCTCAAATCCTCTAATCAGATCTGTCGGAAGCTTAAACTGACCAAATTTTGGCATTCAAAAACTATTGCAATATTACAAAATCACGTAGATTCCTTCCGAAAAATGATATTCTAAAAGAGATTAAACCTTTTCCCAGAATTTAAACAATCTGGGAAAATTAAAAAAAAAAAGCACCAAAACTCGGGAAAACACCCTTTCACCTCCGAAACTCGATCAAGAAGACCTTATCTTCCCTTGCGCAAACGCCTTGGTCTTCGCACTCTGAACAATGTACAGGGCATCATTAAAATGTTTAAACAAATTAACTCTGCCCTGTTGAAATTAAAAATGATGATTGCATCTTCCCCAAACAACATAAAAGACACGAAATATCCAACTCTCTTAAAAATCGAAAATATAAAAACAGAATTTTGCCTGTTCCATGGCAATATGTACATTACAAAAATTAAATTTAAAAAAATTCAATTTTTGAGAACTCTGACTGCGTATAACCCCTTAAAAACCACCCTACTTTACCAAATAAAATTTTTTAAATATTTTTTCTTAGGTTCCGACCTTATTCCAAATCTATTGCGTAACTTTCAGAGTTTTGGCCAAAAATTTATGAATCTGTCCCGCTGTGGGACATTGTTCCAGTTCCATTGGGGAAGGAGCCTGTCTACAAACATTAATTTGATAGTTCTGTCATAAATAAAATTTGGTTAACAAACAATATACAGTTCAATTTTTATAGTGTTTTCATAGTCAGAACCCCGGACGTATATAGAGGGGGGGGGGTAGGAGATCCCGGGACATCTCCCTTAACCTAATAAGCAACAACGCCAATATTAGCCGAATACCACCAGGTCACTGGCAAGAGTTAGTTTACCTTTGTAAAGCGGGGTCAATACCCCCCCCCTTATTAATTATGATTATGATAGGTCTGACGTCACTATGGAAATTCCATAAAAACATTATTGACAGGCCATAAATTTTTATCAAAACGATCTGTTTCACGGTTGAAACGATTTTTATAAAAGTTACATCATAAGTGCATAATAAGGGTTTAATTTTGCACATAATAATTATGTGAACCAGAAAAGTGAAATGAACCAATCGAACTAATGAAAGTCTATGGAAGTTAGTATTTAAGACATTTCTACTTTCTAGGGAAATTTAGATTTTAGATCTGACAACTGGCAATGCTGTATGGTACGACTTAACTTTAATCAAGATTGAAATAGGTCTAAAAAAATTATTTTACCGTAATCTTTTGCAATTTTTGTTTTCAAATTATATGTGAAGTTTTAAATAGTATTTATATTGTATAGAATTTGGCGTAGGTTAGAATAAGATGTCATACTACATGTATATTTTATATTAGATATGTACATTTTTTGTAGAACCATGAAAATGAGGTCTAAAGAAAGAAAGATAAAAGTGCAAAATGATCGTTTTTCCGTATCGACAAGGAAAACGAAAATTGAAAACTACAAATCTTCAAAACGAAGGATGTTTCGTAATAGCCATAAAATCATCGAAACTGTAAATTTAGTTGATGATTCCGATGAAGAAAATACTCAAAAAAACGTTGTAAGTTCTTTACAAGTGTCAACAGTAAATAGTGATAGATTAGGTCAAGATGTTGAAATGGAAATTAATAAACCTGCGAAATTACCAATTTTAAATAGCCAAATTTCTTTGGATTTGGAGCAATCTTGTTTAATTTTAACAGATTCTATTTTCTCAGAAAATACATTTAAGTTTCAAAATGAAAAACCTGAAGAATGTGGTAATAGCACACCGACAACTAAATATCAATTTGGTGAACCCATACAATCAAAAGACACCAACCAGATAAACGAGCCTAGACCTTCGGAGGACATAATTGCACACGAAGTAAATAAACCTATTTGCCATGAAGAACAGAATGAAACCGATCATTATGCCTCTCTTTTGTCGTCTCCAACTTCTACAGAAAATTACTGCTCAAATGATAATAGTGATATTGTTTTTGTTAGTGAAATCCAAAACTATGGAAACAATGTAGAAAATTCTGTCATCGTTATCGAAGATGACGACAGCAATGTTTTTAAAAACTGTTCAAAAAAGATGAGGAGGAAATTTCGTCGAAAGCAAAATAAGCTTTTGAATGTAATGAACGGAGTAAAACAAAATCGTTATCAAATTAAGAAGTTTAATACTTGTGACAATACTTCTGGAAGTAATGCTTTGAACCGCGTAGGTCTTCGAGAAATTGTTATAGATGGAAGTAATGTTGCATTTAGGTAAGTAGAAGTTGGATAATTTTTTTTATATTAAAGTATAACTTATAAAATAGTTTAATTATTGGAATGAATTGATAATAATTGTTATTTTTTAGTCATTCAAATGGAGAATACTTTTCTGTACGAGGTTTATACATAGCAATCGAATATTTTTTAAAAAAAGGTCACAAGGTAACAGCATTTGTTCCTCAATTTCGTTTAAAAGTTGGTGAATCGTCATGCCCTGCTTTTTTACAAGAATTAGCCGACAAGCGTTATGTCATTTTTACACCTTCAAGGGAAGTTATGGGTAAACGAATTACACCTTATGATGACAGGTATGTATTGTAGTAGTTAATTATAAATTGTTATACGGCAACTTCTGTTGTATTATACATTGCCTTGAAACGAAAATTTTTATGCTTAAAGTGACTTGTGTGTTATAAATGCATTCAGCTGGTGTAGACTTGACAGAAGGTAGAGGTGTTTTCTTTAATTAAAATTCCACGCGAAAGATTAATTAATAATTGCTGTTAAATTAGCAATGGAAATATGAGGTTATAATATTATGTATGAAAGTGCACATCTGAGGATCTTAACAAAAGGAAACATGTCTGCATTGGATTTGACAAATAATCCTAGAACATTTATTGTGTTCACTGGATGAAAGTGCTACACAAAGGTAAGTAATGCTGTACTATGCTATTTTACTCGACAAGTTCTTTAAGCATTACTTTGCCTTTATTATTGCTAAGGTAGACAAATGAACTCAAAAATATAAGAATAGTCGGTCCCACGAGAGCTCAAGTGTGACTCGTACCTAAAAACTATCCAAACAATATTATAGAACAATGAGAACTTGAGTGACTCATACCTAAAAGCTATCCGAACGATATAAACTATAAGATAGTTTAATCTTTAGGATAATTTTTGGGTGTAAGTCACACTTGATCTCTCGTGGGACAGATTATAAGTATTTCATAAGTCTCCTTGTGTACATTAAAAGGCCGATTAGTAAATAGAGCAGTTGTTTGAACATAGGTAAGTATTGCACGAACAACACTTAACAGGGGTGTCACAGTGTGTATATCGGCAATCGAGACATAAAATAGTAAATTAATTACATGCTACCTACTTTTCAAAATGCATAACTAATGTGTTTAGAAATAAATTGCAAAAGTAGAATATAATTAATTAAAACTGGGTTAAGTAATATTAAAATGGTCAAATAAAATCCATGCCAGGTCAGTTTCGTTATTGAGGGGTAAATCCTCATGGACACCACTTAGGGGTGGTAGTGCCGTACTGTTACCGACTAAAACTCCTTCCGCTAAGGCTAACTGCAGGAGCGTGGTATCTGTCGTTAAAACATACTTACTGTAATGCCTCTTGTTATTTACATAATTTTGTGTTGTCATAAATGAACAGCTGACGCATCTTTCTAAGTTATCATAAAGGCGCGTTTTCACGAGTCGATTTGAGTTGAACGATTTGGGTTGATTATTGAATCGAAAGCTAATTGAATATGTAAACCACCTTTTGGCTTGGTCGTTTGGCGGAGTGAGTCGATTCAATGGAAGTAGAAAGACTGTCTACTTTTGATCGGCGATTGTGGTCGAAGGGATGTCGAACGACTGGAATTGAATATGTAAACACCTCGTCGCGTCGTACTGAAATAAAACATACCGAATTTATAATGATAATATTTACATATACATAAAAATTTTAAATTTAATTTTACAAAAAAGTCTTCTTAATATAGCAAATCAATTCATTTTTAAAAGTCCTATAATTCTTGCATTCCTTTAATACAACAGGCAAACCATTGTATAGCAGTAAACCCATGCAAAAAAAGGAACTATGCGTTCTAGATGAGCAGGTTACATTCACACATCTTAACTTATCCAGTAAGTATGTTGGAGTCATACCATTTTTAATTTTATAGACAAAATCCAAAACCCTGTATCTTATTTACTGTGAGACATTCATTAGATTTAAAGCATTCAACATATCTCTAATTGGCGTATATCTACTACATTGAAGCATAACTCTCATTGCCTTATTTTGAACTTTTTGAAACTGTTGTGTGTCAGCTTTACTCATATTTAAAAACAACGTTGAACAAAACTCAATATGTGGACTTATCAAAGATTTATACAATAGCACCCTTGTAGATGCACACATATTATCTGAAATGCGTCTCAGGAAAAACACCTTAGGCGACATTTTTTTCATCACATAAGCAAACCAAATACTTAATTTCTAATACTCTATCTATTTCATTCCCATTAACAATAATTTTTAATCGTTCCATTTGAATATTTCTCAATATACTTTGTTTGCCCAAAATAATATATTTAGTCTTAGTAAAATTAACACTTAAACTATTGTCACATATCCATTGAAATATCTTTGCCAATTCATTATTTAACACTTCAAACATTTGACCTAAATTTGTTCCGGATATATAAATCATAGTATCATCAGCGAAGATCTTTATTTTACAGTCTTCCAAACAATTTGCAATGTCTTTTATGTACAATATAAACAAGTATGGACCCAAAACTGTTCCTTGCGGTACACCATATTTGGTAAATAACTCATTCGAAATAGTGTTTTTATATTTAAGTTTTTGTTTTCTATTTGTTAAATAGCACTCGAACCAATTTAATACTATACCCTTTATTCCCATTTTTTCAAACTTTTAAAAGTAAGCTCCTATCAATTGTTTCAAATGCCCGTTTAAAATCTAGAAATATTGCTAATGTTATTTTACCATTATCCATACTCCTGTTCCATTCTTCACAACCATCAATGATAACTGACTCACATGAATGATGTTTTCGAAAACCCGATTGATTCTGTATCAATATATCATTAGGCCCGGCGCAAATTGAACCCAGCCCATGTACATCCCACGCGAGGACTATTTTGTAGAACGTGGTTTGAGACGGAGTGGCGCATTTAAACCTATCCCACGGCCAGTCCAGTTCCCGCTTGTCTTCGCGTGGGTCCAGTTGTGCTTGCAACACAGTTTCGTGGATCGTGGGTAACTACTTTTGTCTGTGGAAACAATTTATTTACTAGAAAATGGAGAAATTAATTGAAATGGTTAGAGGTTTTCCTGTGTTATATGATACTACTCATGAAGATTACATGAGAACAAAACTAAAGGATGATGTGTGGGAAATACTCATTCATTTTACTTCTTTTTTTGCTGAGTAGGCCCAGCATAATAAATCTTTCTTCATCCTCAGATTCAGATTCTAAATCGAGAAGAATTTGCTGGCTTGATGTCATCTTGCATACTGGGAGATTTGAGTATGAGTCATGGGTGTGGGCTGTGTTCAGTATGCGGTACTATTCAAAAAACCTGTACTTGAACTGGGTTTGGTTTGGGTTGTGCTGGGTTCAATTTGCGCCGGGCCTTATTCTCGCAGTATTCCTTTAATTGATCAAGCACCTCATGTTCTAAAATTTTCTCATATATGGGCACTAAATTAATGGGTCTATGTTCCTCACATAATTCTGTATTTGTTACTTTAGGTATGGATACTATACATGATGTTTTCCATTTTTCAGGAAAGTTTCCACTTTTTAATGAAGTATTCACTATGTTAAGAAAAAATTCACCTACGACATCGTACGAGTCTCTAATTATTTTAGTATTTATAAGCGTATCTAAATCAATAGTGTTTTTTAAATTGCACAAGAAATTAATTCCACACCTACATCAACAATTTTACGTGAAGCCGTTTTGTACTACAATTATTCAACATGCATCGCTTATCGTGTCAACATTTTTGCTTTCAACTCATCAGATCGAACTATAGCCGAACGACCCAAATCGTTCAACTCAAATCGACCCGTGAAAACGCGCCTTAAGACATTGTTGATAGTTTTAAATTTAAACAAGTATAATTTGGTAGATTGCATGTTAAGACACTGTAAAGGGTTAACTTTAAAATTGAATAAAAAGAGTTTTGTGTGATATAAACTTTATTGCATTTAAGAGATTATTTGATACCATTATGTTTTAAAGCTGACATAATTGAAATGGCTTCCACAGCTGAGTTTACATTGGTAAATCTGTGAGGTTCAATTTTGGATGACTTTCTAGAGTAAATTGGGCTGAATTTCCGCAATGGCTCAATTGAGGTTGGTCTCCAGCTGGGCAAGTATATTGGACTTATTGCTGTAGACCAACGATTTAATTTAGCCCCATAAAAAGAAGTCTAAGAGCATTAAATCGCATGATCTTGGTTGCCATTCGACATTGGCAAATTTTGAAATAGTCCTGGGAACTTTTCTTACAACCAGTTTTCTTCAGACTGGCTATCAATCGTAGTCTTGTCTGGACGATCATAAACATGACAAAGTGTGCACAGTGTACGAGTCTCAACGCAAATTTTCGTAATAAATTTTGACAATTTCTATGCATTGTTGAAGCATGTTGTTGCTGCACGAAGCAGGAAGGTATTTTTTATGACCGAGACAGTGTAGTGAAAGAAAATCAGTAACCCTTTTATGATAGGGGTATATAAATATGTAGGCAGGGATTTAAAAAGAAGCCATAAAGTGACAATGTGACTGGATTGTTTAGGTGAAATACTAAGATCGAGTTGTAAGTTGTTGTAACTTGGGATAAAGCTAGGAATAACTCCCAGTTTATCTAATCAGAATTGTCACCCAAACTAAATCTTGAATTTGGTTTAATTCACAATTATATAAATGGGTCTATCAACATTGTGGCATAACCCTGTGCAAAAAAGTGTTTGCATTTATGACATGTATAATATGAAAATATATTTCAAATTTAATATATAGGTCGCTTGGAATATTTAATTCTTTCATTATTCGAGAAAAAAGTACTCTTTCCATCTTTGTATGTAAAGGTCATTAGAGGTACTTTTTCCAATAGGGATTTTATAACAGATCAAGCGTGCGTTGGTCAAATTATCATGGTATTTTTATTCAGTAGATATTCAGGTCTATTATGTATCACAAACGTTATTATAAAGGTGACCGTTATGAGATAACATACAGGTTTTTGGCGAATTGGTATTACGTATCGTTTTCACAAACCGTTATTTTAACATGATCTTTATAATAAAGGTTTCCTAGTAGTGCAAAATTATGCAAAATATAACAAGTGCGTTGCAAAATAATATTGATTTTCTATGGTTATTTTAAAGGTTGATACGTAATACCAATTCTGTAGTAAACGCTAAAAAATCAGTTATTTTGAAACTTTATTTTAACATAAAGGTTGACCGTTATTTTTAAAGGTTGTGTGTAATACATAACAGACCTGATCACCTAGTAAAAATATACGGTTTGGTGTGGTTTGTGGGCTGCTAGAATCATCGGTCTATTTTTCTTTAAAAAATGAGACCGGCCGGAACGTAACTGTGAATGGCTCTCGTTGTCGCGCCATGATAACGGACTATTTGCTGCCTAAGATTGAAGCCCTTGATCTTGACAACATTTGGCTACAACAAGAAGGCGCTACTTGTCACAGCCCGTGAAACCATGGCTTTATTGCGAGAGAAATTCGGTGAAAAGTTAATTTCAAACTTCAGACCGATAAAGTGGCCGCCTAGATCATGTGATATCAAACCTGTGGACTATTTTCCTTGGGGCTACGTCAAGTCCAAAATCTACATAGATAATCCGATCACGATTGAGGAATTGGAAGTTAATATTACTTGCATCATTTGCCAAGTATCACACGAAATGCTTGATCGCTTGATCAAAAATTGGAACTTTAGAATGGACCATGCTAGCCACAGTTATGGCCAACATTTGAAAGACATAATATTGAAAAGATTACCCGATAAAATTAAATTTTGTTATTGATTTTTATTTTTGAAAAAAGTACCTCTAAATGAATGCATATTTTAGTTACATATATAAGGGGGTTAAAGTTAAAGTGGTCTAAGTCAGGTTTTCCAATTTTTTGACTTAGAAGCCTTAATCACTACTTGAAAATGATATCTGTTAATAGAAAGCAAGGTTTAAGTTTTACTTAAAAGTTGACTTATACCACTATAACTTTAATCCCTCCATGTGTAAAAGTATGTAGTTAGTTTTACCTCCAATCAATCAAAAAAATTATAGGTATGGTAATCGAAAAAAAATTAAAATTTTTTTTTTTTTTACATTTTCGAGATCACCGTGTCCAGAAACGTCAAGATCTGCAAAAAATAAAAAATAAATTTCTGTGTCGGTCTGTCGGTCAGTCGGTCGTCAGATTTTGTCCCTCGATTTATTCCTGGTAGCCAGGGCTACCACAATAAAAAAAATGAAAATGTCATCATATCTCCGAGAATGTATAACCGATTCAGATAAAATTTGGTGTGCTGATGATTGGAGGTATTGCGGCAAAAGTGACGATATTTTTTAATTTACTTAATTGAACTTTAAATTCTATTTTTTTTAAATTTAAAATTTGACTTACACCACTCTAATTTTAACCCTTTCATATGTACTCACATGATAAATCTCTAAGGGCTAATTTGTTTGTGACCAATCAGGATGATCCTAAACGTCTTTAAACCAAGTTCAAGAGCTAACTCACAATTGAAAAACTGGCCCTAAGTGATTTACCAATTGAGTAGAACTTTGTTTTTATTTTATAAAGTATAGGTATATAAATAAAGTAAATTCAAAAGTTATATTTCCTGGTTAAGTCAAACTTGAAATGAGATTTAATCAAAACCACGTTTTTATAATTGAAGGGCTTATTGCAATATAGTGATAAGATAAGCCACATTTCTTGGTTTTTGAAATTTTAAGCGCAACTGGTTGTGAAATATTATTATAATAATACGTACCGAAATATTATTATAATATTATTGTAATATTTCTTTATATGGCTTGCCATTACATTTCACAACCTGTTGTGCTTAATATCTCAAAAACCATGAAATGTGGCTTATCACTATATTGCAATAAGCCCTTCAATTATGCACACAATTACCCCAGAAGCAATGAACCAATTGACTAAACCTTTATTTCACTTATAAAATACTTTTAGTTTGAAGTTGAATCTAAATTCCACTAAAAGAATTTCATGTTACTATTTATTTTACTATTCGTAGTAAGTCAAGTTGTAAACGTTGGTCTAAAATTCCAAGTTTGAAATGCTGAAATTTAGTGAAACCATTATTGAAGAATAATATAATGATCAGTGGAAATCGAAATTTTTATTTCATTTGTAGTTAAAATTGTTAATCTGAAAATACTTTCTCTTTTTTTTTTGAACATTTTAAGTATATATATTTTACAATGTTGTGTAGTAATACAAGTTTAATTTTTAGGTTTATTATTCAATATGCTCATATTAAAGAAGCCATAGTTGTCTCCAATGATAATTACAGAGATCTATTAATAGAAAAACCAGAATGGCAAAGTACTATAGAATACAGATTATTGATGTATACTTGGGTGGAAGATTTGTTAATATTCCCTGAAGATCCTTTAGGAAGAAAAGGCCCCCCTTTATCGGATTTTTTAAAATTCACTTAATATTTAGATGCATATTTCATACAACCTTAATAATGTAATTAAATCTAAATAAAAATTTAATTATTTATGGACTAGTTTTGACTGTTTTTTGCATTAAATAATTAAAGCAATTAGTCAAGACTCATGTATAATAAATTTAATTGAGAAAAGTTTGTATTTTAATTCTGAATAATATTCTCAATGAGTCTGAATTCTTATAAAAGTGTTTGGTTTCCTTTCATATTTTGTATTCTAACTTTTAACAAAAA
This sequence comes from Cantharis lateralis, assembly GCA_963170105.1. Lineage (NCBI taxonomy): Eukaryota > Metazoa > Arthropoda > Insecta > Coleoptera > Cantharidae > Cantharis > Cantharis lateralis. The sequence continues at coordinate 55,513,245 of OY720624.1, read as the reverse complement.
GGCTGTGAAATTGTAATTTAGTATTGTTACAAAATTTTTGATTTTTTTCAGAAATGTTGGAATTTTATAATTTCTGCTATAATAATAATGTATATAAGATAATATTTATTTTATCTTGTTGTAATATATAAATTTCATCAAGAAAATTCAAATCCTGGAATTTATATAACATTGTTTTTGAATCTTTATTTTGAATAAAATAACGTAACAATTATTTATATTTTATGAGGAAAGCATTGTTATATAGTTTTGATAATGTTGAAAGTAATATTTTTTTTGTATCTTTCTGGAACTTGAATAACATTGATTTTAAATCTTCATATTTTTTGTGACTTTTTTGTTAAGTAGAACTTTTGTTCCTCTTTCATAAATATTAAATTTTCTATTGCATTACAGAATATATCAGGAATCGAGAAAAATTATTTTAATAAAAGTAATTTGATTACAAAATTGTTAATTTATTCCTACAAGGAAATATCTACTGAAACAGTATATTAGTAGAAGAGGAATCTATTGTAGGACAGGTAACAACCATCAAAAGAGTAATGTATTTAGATTGTATCACCGTGATTTGTGCTGAGCTACACCTAAATAAACCTTAAATTTCTTGTTTCTTGTTTTCCAGTGATAATATTGTGCAGCCATTGATGTTTTCTAAAAGAATGACCAAGTTGAAGTCGCTTCTTCTGTTACACATAGTTAAATTTTAAGTTTATAGTTGTAGTTTAAAAGGTTAAAAATAATTAATAGTTTTGAATGAACAATAGTAATAAAAATTAAGAGTGGTATGCGTAATCGGATAGAGGCTGGTTTTCAAAGAGACGGGGAAAGACGGGAAAAACAAAAACTTATTGTAAAAGAAACGATAATAAGAATATGGGGTAGACGGTGTAAAGAAGTGTGTGTTAAAAAGTTGCAAGATCAAATTGGAAAAATTTAGTGAAAAACGGTAACGGGAAGTGACTTAGGACAAATAGGTGTAAAAGACAAATAAAGCGACGCGCGTAATTATAAGTGTAAGACAGTATAATATTAAATATAGTGAAGGAATATTTGAGATTAAAATTTTAAGGTAGGATTATATTTTTTATTCAAATTCATACGCAAGGAAAGATACTGCGGAATTTAAAATAGAACTTGCATGCCAAAATTGTTAAAAAGTTTTAACATCTTCCATATATGCTTTCCCCACGTTAGTTACCTATCTAAGTGTATTCCGAGTTACCTAACTGCCTCACTCTGTGGTAGTATATTTCCATTGAGGCTAACAGTAGGACATGTGTCTCTTCTAGTAGTGAAGGTTACGTGCTCAGACTTTTGGACATTGGCTTTGATGCCAATTTTTTTTGCGACCTTTGATTGGTCGGTAGATCGACTGTGTAGATTAGGTATAGAAGCGGGCTCAAAACACTGCCCTGTGGGACTCCAGACTGGACTAACAAAAATGGTGATATTGATATCTCATCTTGGAGTTTTACAAGGAAATCTCTATAGTGTAGGTAGGATTTAAACACCGGGTAGAGGTTATGTGGAAGATATGATTTGATCTTGAATAATAGACCAGGATGCCATACCTTGTCGAAGGCTTGTGTTATGTCAAGAAATGCGGCTGAACAATATCTTTTGGTTTCCAAATCTTCTTTGATTTTTGTAGCTATTCTATGGACCTGCTCGATCGCAGAATGTTGGTGTCGGAATCCGAATTGATAATTCGGAATCACTTGCCGTTCCTCAATTACTGGCATCAATCTTCCTAGAAACAGTTTCTCAAATATTTTAGACAAAATAGGAAGCAAGCTGATAGGCCTGTACGAGGCAGCTTCCGTTGGTGGTTTTCCCGGTTTGAGTATTAGAATGATTTGGGCCACCTTCCACTGTACAGGAAAGCATCCTAGTCTCAAAATAGAGTTGAAGATCGTAGTTATAAACTTTGTAACGAAATTTTTAATATTTTATTTGTTATACGTGAGCCACTGCCTTTATTTTCATTTTGTGCATTTCGTTGCGCATGTAATCTCATGAGAGATTACGATTTTGATAGCCCGTAGCGAAATATTGAAAAGTTGTAAAATTTAGAGAAATTCCGATCTGTTATTTGGGTAATTTATTATTTAATTTTTGGTTAAATTTTGTTAAATTTGAAACGTTTTAGGAAGCACCTTTCACCTTACTTTTTTATATTTGCCTAAATATAAGTTTTGCGCTGTTTGGTGACATATTTTTCTTATCTATCGTTTTTTGGACATTTGCACGTTTGGCGATTTTAAGCAAATTAATATTTGGAAGCAGAAGCGCTTTAGAGATCCTTTTTGGAAGATTTGTTACTTAGCTTCAGTTGCTTATAATTCAACGTGAGTTATTTCTTTTTGGATTGGTCTCGAGATTGAAGCGGCGGAGTTCCAACCTAAGTGCAGGAGCCAAGGTGAATTTCCTGAACGTTTTGGTTTCACTATCCTCCGAGTGTTCGAGTGTGGGTGGAAGATCCGAAGTTAGTTTATTTTGGTACTGCTGGTTCCGTTGGGTTGGAATTACCCTGTATAAGTTTGATTTTGTACACTTGCTGGTAGCTACCGTGGTAAGTTTTTTATTTTTTTTCTAACTCATCGGGCCATACATTTTTTGAAGCAGTTTTGTGTGTCATTGTGGAATACTTAGGTGTTCATTCTTCGCGATTTTTATCAACGCACTCGGACAGTTGTTTGAGCTGCTCTTTATTATTTTTAACACCACCGAAGATTGGCAAGGATCGACAACATTTACGTTTTTATATTTTTTTGATCTCTTTTATTTAAGAGTAATTTAAATACATTGTTGTTTATTAAACTGTTGTTTTCTTTCGGGGAAGCTACTCCTGCAGTGATTGTTTTGCTGAAGCCACTCTCTCGCTTCCGCACTCACCAGCTAGTTTTAACATCGTGGGCATTCTACACAGAAATAAAGCTGGTTTATTTGTATCCCAGCGTGTGGAAGAAATTCAATTTTCCCGCAAGGGAAGAAGAATTTTTATTTAGAACTTGATTGCCTTATCGGGGAGTTCTTGTAGGACTTTTGCAGTTATAAGGACGAATCCAGGAAATTTCTTCAAATTTAAGTGCTTTTTAAAATAGGTTGAAATCTCACTTTTTAAAAAAAATTTCACTGGTAGATCCATTTGGAATGGAGCTTCAAAGAATTCGTAAAGTCCAGTGTCTTCTTGTGGGGCTACAGCTGGAAACGGTTTAAAGACTTCGGCCGGATGATCCGCAAATGCGCTTGTTTTCTCTTTATTGCTTCTAGCCCATTCTTGAGTTGGTGTTTTTATAGGCGGAATTGTTATTTGTGGCCTTTTTAGCTTCTTAGTTGCTTTCCACAGCAAATAGTCAGTAGCTTCAGTCGCTGTTAGTCCGCTTAGGTCATTTAGAATTTCTTGGTTTTTATGGTCCTTTAACAGTTTTTTGAGGTCTTGAACTGCCTTATTATAATTTGTTTCATCACTGTGAGCCCGGGATACTGCTATTTATTTCTTAGCTTCCGTTTTTCTTGTATTTTGTTTAGAATACGTTTTAGACAGTTATTTACAACTTGATGATTTTGGTTTTCTGGAGTTGCTTCCCAGGCTGTTTCTTGTATATTTTTAGTTAGATGTTGTACTGCTTCGTCCAACTCTTATTCTGATTTCAAGGAAACATCTTGTGATAGCTTACCATGGAGTATTTCTCTGAACGTCAGGTTGCTTGTTATAAAGGATTAGAGGTTTTGATGTTTTATTGACTTGTGAAGAAAGTGTAACTATGATTGGAGAATGATCCGAAGAAAGTTCAAAGCTAGCCTCCGCACTGAGGTGGTTATGCAAAATACCTCCAACTACACAGAAGTCAAACACGTCGAGTAGTTTTTCTCTGTCGGTGGGCCAGTAGGTCGGTTGGCCGGTGGAACAGTGATTTAAATTCTTTAATTGCATCGCTCGTAACAGCTGACGACCTCTTGGGTTAATAAGTCTTGATCCCCAAAACGTATGTTTGGCATTGAAGTCCCCACCTGCAATGATTTTGGTCTTGACTGATTGAGTGTCCTAGAGGACAGTAGACTGCTGATAATGTTGAGGTGCGTCCATTGAATTTTTCAATCACTATGTTTGTAGCTTGTAGGTGTGTTTAAGAGTTTCGTAATGTTTAATACTATTTTTGATAATAATGGCTGTACCGCCTCTAGGTCTACCACTCGGGTGTTGTGTGTCGTATATTTTGGAATTCTGAAGCAGTTCTTAGACGTAAAATGCGTCTCAGATATTAACATAATATCAATATCATGGTTGGATAGAAACATTTTGATTTCCTGGTTGTGACTGGTTAATCCGTTGGCATTTCAGACGTCTACCTTGAGTTTTAAACTGCCATTAGTTCGTTTTTGTAAGCATAGCTGTGAGGAGATTGAGTAGTGTTTTCATTTTCTACATCATCTTTGTCAGCAAAATTCTCTAAATTGGCGTTTTGATGTGGTGTTTGTGGGTTTGCTGGAATAGGTTGTGGGGGGAGAGTTTCGGATTGGGGTGGATGCTGTGGGAGTCCCCCATCTGTGTTTGCATACGAGTTATGCGAGTATACGTTTGGATAATTGAGGTTGTAATTATTTATATTTCTGGGTACTACTTAAGTTGGTTAATGAGATTTGAATTTTTCTTTCTCTTAGGGTTGGGTACGTTTTCTTTCGGAGGTCCTTGTATATGATACAATTCTTGAAATTGGCGGGGTGGCTACCTCCACATAGTACGCATATTACTCTGTCGTCTCTTTTCTTTTTTGGACAATCCTTTGTGGCGTGATTTCTTGTGCATTTTACACATCTCGCTTGTCTGTAACAAAATTTTTGGGTATGGCCATACTGCTGGCATTTTGTGCTCTGTGGTATTTCGCGTTTCTGACGTGGTGGTTCAAAGGATACAATTGAATTCATTAATCGTGTAATTTTATAAATCTCTTTGTTGTTTTCGTTGGCTTCAAGTTCTACGTGGAACAGTGGTAGCGGGGTTCTGGTGACTCTTGCCTGGATATTATGAATATTAACCACAGTGTGGCCAAGTTCTTCAAGTTTTTGTTTTAGGGTTGCCTGGTCAGTCATGGAATGCATGTTACGTGAGACTACGCGGAAGGACTTTTAGCTTTTTATTTGGAATGTATGAAAGTGTGTGTTTTTTAATTTTAATCCTTCAATGATGGTGCCATAACTTTTTTCGGACTTCGGGTTTACCCTGACTTGATCATTATACAATGTTTTCATGACGTACTCGTCTTTAGCCACCGTGTCTAGCAATTCGGTTAGTGGTACAATATTCTTAACGCCATCAATAGGTGGTGGATTGGATTTTATTTTTAGTTCTTTTTCCTTTTCGTTAGTTTCATGAGCTTCGTCAGGTGTATCTCCGTTTGGTAGGGCTTCAAACCTATTTGATGTTTCTAGTGAGGCGTTTAGTCAGTAGTCTGGTATGGATGATTGTCTAATGACTCTTCTTGGAGCTTCTAGACTGTATTTTCTACTTCAATTTTTACTTTGAACTTGCCATTCGCTCTCCTGATGTGATGTTGGTGGGAGATGTAGCTGCGCATTTGGTATCAGGGATGCTTGTTGTTGATGTTGATGATGACCCTGTAGTTGGGTTAATTGTGGGTAGTTTTGATTGTAGTAAAACATTGAAGCGGTTTGCTGTGGTTGAGGCAACTATAATTTCTGATGTTGATGCAGCGGAGGTGGGGCTCTTGGGTTGTGTTGGTTGGACGATGGCGCAATCTCTCCTGGGTTTGGAGGTGGTTCATTTTGGTTTAATTCTAATGTCTTAGGTCAGGTAGATAGTTTTTGTTTTAGAGGGAGGTGTACGGTGCATTTTCTTTCTACATTTTAACCTCACTATAAGTTATGTTCGAATATCGTGTGTGAACTTACTATTTAGCATTAAGTAATATTCACACAGTAAATCCACCAGTCTTGTACTGGTAATCACTATTTCACTCAGTGACGGACTGGGATGAAAAACCGGCCCTGGCATTCCGATTATACCGGCCCACGGTCATGGGGTAGAAAATCAGTAACTTCTTTAGATTTAAATAACTCTCGTATTTCCATAAAAAACATTATTGTCCCCTCAAATAGCGATAACGTTCGGCCGCTCACCGGCCCACTAGAGCATCGGCCCTTCTGGCATTTGCCAGAATTGCCAGATGGCCAATCCGGGCCTGATTTCACTCACTGAAATGCACTCGATATACAGGATTTTGTTCAAAGGGGGGGGGGGGTCCAATTTAATGTGATATAACCTATCCTCCAGATAATTCGTTCTAACCAAAAAAATTTAGTTTGTTATATCCATGTAAAACTTGTATTTGAAAATAAGGTCCTTATGACGATTTCAAAATTTTGAAATTTGTCGAAATAAAGTGCTTCAGTTGAGGTCAGGTAGGGACAATTGCACCTATTGCCCCCTCTGTATCAGCGTCTGTACGTTGCTTTAGCAAATCAACAGAAATTCACGCAATTTTCAGTAATTGGTTGTGTAATTACCCAAAAATTCTAAAGCATGCATTTTTGGTTGTTTATAGTTAAATTGAGTGAAGGTGTTGTATAAAAATTGACACTGTTATAATTTTATTACGTCATATACGAGAGTGTTCGTGCTAAGTTGAACTTATTCCCGTACAAAACTCAATTAACACATCGACTTTTACCTATCGACAAGCTACGGTGCTTGCATTATGCGAATTTCGTGGTAAAAATGGCTCAAACCGACAATAATTCTTGGCAAAAAATTAACATGAGCGATGATCAATGGAAAGTGTTATCGGGCCATGATAATGGATTTTTTTATGTCAATTGTTAAAGATAACGGCATGGACAACTATTGGTTCCAACAGGACGGCGCCACAGCTCACAGCTCGAGCCACGATCGTTTTAGCGCGTCTTTTGTTCCCCGGTCACCTAATTTCGAAAAATGGCGATTTTGACTGTCCTCCGCGATTGCCCGACTTAACGCCTCCAGACATTTTTCTGTGGGGTTATGTCAAATCTAAAGTTTATATCAACAAACCACGGATCTTGGAAGCCTTGAAAAACAATATCCGGCAAGAAATGGCTGCTATTCAGCCCGAAATACTTCGGAATGTGATGGAAAATGCTGAAAAACGACCACATTTACGTTTACATTTACCATTTACGGGATATCATATTTAAAAAGTAGTCAGAACAAATTTGCAAGGTTCAAAATAAACATTATTACCAATAAACATCCCGAAGGTTTAAATGGCCCACCCTGTACAAATTAGTTCCGTAGTTCCGAAGCTATTAAAGTTATACCTTTTTAAATTGAAATGATCTAATAATTGTAAACACTTGCAATATTCAAAAATGGATAAAGTGCATTATTAAAAAAAATATATATATATTGTTATGTATTATCTCGGGGTGGTTTTTAATTACGAATATTTTCAAACCATCCATAAAATTATTCTTGCTTCTCACCTAAAAATTTTTTAATCCCCCACAATATGTTACTTCCGATATCGCCACAAATTTTCTTATCAATACCAAATAATATTCAATGTAAAATTTAATTACTCAAAGTTATTATCCAAAATTTTCTTTAATAAAATTTTAATATTATCCAAACCATTAACAATTCAATAAAACTAATTCTGTAACATTTTCTCCATTTTATTTAAATCAAATCCCAAACTTTCAAACATTTCAACAAAATCGCGGCCGTCCGCTCTTATCACCGCGGACAAAAAGCCCTTATCAACCATTTCCTGCTTTCCTAGCGGCAAATACAAATTTTGCAATTTAAAATAAATTTAAATTTCTTCTTCCAAATCTCAAAGTTTCAAAAATAAACATAACAAATTTCAGGACATGACAATATATATTGTTGCGACTACCTCGCCTTACTTTATTTCTCAAATGGGTCGTTGTTCTCGAATATAAATGGTTACATTAAGTCAATAAAAAACCGTAGAAAATGTTAATATTTTATTTGCAACTTGGATCAATGAAACAATAAACAATAAACAAGACTCACGCAAATACTTCGACCAGCTTGACTCTTGAATCTTCTTAATTTGTTAACCTCACTACCGAACTTTTTATCTCCTACTTCTGCTTCAACCTTTGGAACTGCAACTGACTCCAAGGACACTCGTAACATGGACTTCTTCTTCTATACTCTGATCTATTCGACTGCTTGTCGACACTCCTCTTCCTCTTTCAAGAAAAATAACTACTCTCGGTTACCCTTGAATATTTAAATTATATTTTCTCTTTGGTTCTTCCTGAACCAAACAACTCTCGATTACTTCTATAATCGAAATCAATTCTCTCTTCATAAACTTTCACGAACGAACCTATCTGGATCGCTCCCCGAGTAAGACTGCCCTCATCATCGTTGTTATTCTTGGTCCTCTTGGTTTCCAAAAATCTCGTGTTCAATTTTCATTGGTTTCGCTCTTTTATTTTTTTATTACATAATCTTGATTAAATTTTATATTTAGTTTCCGACTGTGCAGGCGTCAGTATTTGGTGAGTAATTTAACATGTAAAAACGAAATAAACAAATTTTAAAAACTAACAATAAAAATGAACTTCAACAATAAAACGCAACAATTAAATAATTATAAAAACTTAAATTAACGAAACAAAACACAACACCAACAGGAACAAATAGGAGAGCCTTGTTTTTATTGTTATTGTTATTATTAAAATTTTTTTTTTTTAAACATTTAAAAAAATGTAAATCTTGGGCCGTGCAGGGGAAAAGGGACCTCTTTCATTAATTTAACATTTCCGCTTTACAAGAAGTAGGATTTTTCAGACTTAAAAAATGAAAATGAGAAAGAAAATTAATATAAAGAAGTTCAGCTAGGGGAAACTGTTCCATTTTCACTCGGGTCGTTAAATTTTGAATGAATTCTTTTTATTTCATTTTGCCTTTTGAATAATTAAATTTCGTGCTTTAAATCAATTAATTTAATTGTTGAAATTCAATTTATTTGAATCGGAAATTTAAATAAATAATTTTATCAAGTTACCATGGGAATTTCATTTAATTAAGAGCGAAAATCAAGGTAACGTTTTAGTTTTCCTATTTCTTCGAACGACACAAACAATTTTTTAAATTACCATTAGCCGTCGATCCACGTTTCCAAAAGTTGCAAAAAAAAAAAGGATAATTGGTGAAACGAACTTCCAGTAGCTACCAAAAATACAAAAAAATTTCAAAACTACTAACGAGGAGAAAAGTTCAATATTATTGTGGATAAGGGATGGTGGCAGCCATGTGGCAGCAACAAAAATTATACTAGTTAAATTAACATTAATAAAACAATAAGATAGTTTTAATATTTTGCAAACTTTTCGTCTACTTTGTCAGAAAATATTTATTTAATTTAAGTTAGTATTTTATTCTAACGCTGGAGCATCTCAAAACTTTGGGTTGGAACACAAAAAAATTATAAGTTAGAAGAATCAAACACAACTCCGTCTGTTACTGTTGTAATTAATAATAATAAGAATAACTTTATTTACGGAATAATTATTCCTTGTTACAATATAAAATACAAAACAAATTAAACACAAATTACATATTTAGAGCAAGTCTAATTGCAAATTTAAATTTTGACGAAGAGCTTCTAAAGAAATCAACTTCAACCTTGTTGGCAAGATTCTGCAACTTTGTGATAGGAAAATCGAGAAAAGTTCTGGCTTCCGAACTGAGCACGGGTGAGTCCAAATATTCATTCTTTTAAGCAACGCTGAACAATCAATATTGTTGTTCAAGAGTTTGAACAAAAACAACAAATCCAGGTACTCCCTTCTAACATTCAATCTTCCAGAAGCAAATCATTGCTTCTGATTTGCCAGAAGCAAATCATATTTAGCGTCAAAACAAATCTGGAATTTGAAACAAATAAATATGACATAATATCTTCTTAGAAATTTTTCTAATCGCGAGATGTGCTTCGAATGATACGGATTCCAAACGATAGAACAATATTCAAGATGCGACCTCACATAAGCAGCAAACAACATATTTGAGACTCTCAAGCTACTAAATTCTTGAGTATGGTTTTTCCTGCCAATTCTTTTTATAAAAATAATTGTTATATTAGTTTGCAATTAAGTTCTGGAAATTATATTACTAAATTCTTGATAAAACTAATCGTGGACTGTAATTTATTACTTCCACGTAGACGCAAAAAATTGCCGTTATCAGAGTGTCACTGTTATTTGGATAATACCGGTTCTTAAAAATTATAAAAATAATAAATTAGTAGTATATTATTAAGTAGGTTCATGAAAAACACGCCAAAACATTTACGTGAAAACTGAAAATGTGTAGCAGTGCAATATTCACAAAATAATTTTAGGGGGGCCCCATTTTTGAAACAACCATTTTTTTAATGATTAATTTAGGTAGAACAGATCTTTAAATATATGTTTTTAATATTATTAAAGTCTAATTTGGTATTAAAATGAGTAGCGAGTGTAATAGCGCAAAAACAAAAATGTTTTTTGTATACTTGTACAGCGAGTGTAATAGCGCGGCGCGTCAAAGGTGCAATATATCGTACATCACGCACTGATCACCGATTACGTTTATTGCATGAGAAAAATTAACAGAGTCCCTATAGTTTTTCTGTTAATTATTTATAGGTACGGTTTTCATCAAAAAATGTAATAAAACTAAACGCTTTTTCTCAAAACAACGTTTTTCCTTTTTCGAGTTATCGTGCACGATTAGAAAAGAACTACTTGACCCATCCTTCTGAAATTTGTATACGTTACTATATTATAATGTAAAAAAATTCTGCCGCAATACCTCCAATCATCAGCACACCAAATTTTATCTGAATCGGTAATACATTCCCGGAGATATGATGACATTTTCATTTTTTTTATTTTTTTTATTGTGGTAGCCCTGGCAAAGATTTCTCTGCCAAAACCTTATTTTCACCACTAGAGCCTACAAGACACACGTCCAAAAAGTTTGAATGCCATCGACATAGAAATGCCGAAAAAAATCGAGGGACAAAGACTTTTTTTAAGTATTCACAAAAAAATTAATTATTTTTTTTCGTATTGCATTCCTGATTTTTATTAAAAGGTTCCATATGCTGTGAAGTCCTTTGAGGGCAATGTTCCTACATACCGAATTTGGTTGACATTCTTTTAGTACTTCGGGAGTTATTCACTCTTGAAGTTTTAACTTTGACAGCTTGTAATTTTTGACAGATGACAGGTAGAAAGTTCATTTAATCTATTCTGGATATAGCTTTTCAAGGTCTTTAAAATAAGCTATTGCAAGACAAAATCGCTAATCATTTTCTTGTAGTGGCACTCCTGATTGATAGATCGCGACGAAAACCTTATTTTCACTTTTCTACCGTAAACTCTACTATTATACCAAATTTGGTCCTGATTGGTTGGATGGTTCAGGAATGAATCGAGGGACAAAATCTGGCGACCGACCGACCGACCGACCCGACAGACCGACACAGAAATTTATTTTTTATTTTTTGCAGATCTTTACGTTTCTGGACACGGTGATCTCGAAAACGTAAAAATAAAATTTAAATTTTTTTTCGATTACCATACCTCCAATTTTTTTGATTGATTGGAGGTAATAGAATGAACTACGGGCAGAAAGATCGGTAAAGTTGCTCTCACGAAAAATGAGGCTGACGTCAGAACCATCTGAATGAAGTATCGACAAATTACTTTTTAAATTAATAATTTGTACCATAGGTGCAACAAAGACAGACTGAAATTAATGTGTCTTAAGTATGTGAATTTAAAATACTTGTACGTCAAAAATAATATGATACTAAACGCATGCGATAGAAAAAGATAGCTACAATAGTTCTTAGCGTGCATAATAATTATAATGAAAGTAGTTTTTATAGTGACTAATCTGTAATTGTGACAACTGACAAGTACACAAGTTTGGTTATATTTTGTATAATATACAAGTACAACCAAAAATTTAAATACAAATATATTAAAAAATATAAAATATAGAAAATATAACCAAACTTGTCACAATTACAGAACCAGACATCAGTCAAAATTCGTGATGGAGTGAGCTAATCAAATGGAGGTACTTAGAAAGTATTTTTCTTTTCTTTACTAACTGCCAAGAAATTCTATAAGAACTTCATCTTCTTCTCTCAAGGAGTGTTATATAACACAATGAAAGATTCGGCTTTGATATAACTCAAACGCTGTACTGGTCTCCAGTCTCCACTCAAATTTGTTGCCAATTTTATTTTTTTATGTACCCTTGCACACGTCTTTCATTTCAGCAAACAGGAAAAATCATAAATTATTTCTTGGATCGTATCTGTCACGATCATCGGTATTTTTTTGGAAGAGATGCGAATAAGTTGCTTCCAATTGTATGGTGCTCAATTTTCACGTTTGACATATTGACTACGATACACATTCTTTTAAACCGGAATTGCTTCCGTTGTCTAAATTGCCCAAAAAGGAAAAACGATACGAAGTTGACGAATTAATAAGGGAACATGGTCATGAAGTGTTACGACTACCACCTTACCACTGCGATTTTAATGCAATCGAATTAGTGTGCGTTCATTGCAAAGATTATTACAATAAACATATAGGTCGGGACAGTTACGGGAATGACAAAGTAATAACAAAGTGAGAAGAGACAGTGGAGGAATGTTCACAAGAAGTCTAGAGAAATTGTGTTTGTCATACCAAAAAAATTAATTGAATGATGATAGCGATTCCGACACTGATGTAGAAAGTGATTAAAGAGCAAAACTGGGGTGCCATTCTATCTTTGCTTCTTTCTGCATTTGATCTTTCTTCTTCTTCTTCGTCGTCGTTCGAATTCTAACGTCGTGACCTGTTTCTCAAGGATTGTGAAGTGGCTTTCTTGGCAAAGTACCTCGGTGGTTTGCCACTGCCTTCCGAGGGAAGATGGTCTGAATTTATTATTCCACCCGGGATCGAACAGGGCTTCTCGGATTAGCAGTCGACGCACTTAAGCGTCAAGCCATAACCACCGTCTCTTCGAAGGCGGAATTTGATCTTGACCTTTGTTATATTAGTTTATTTAACTTTTTTTTCATCAATAAATAATTTTAAGTTCTAAAGTAATGATTGTGTTAAAAATTACAATATTATCTATTGCAATAGCTTGTATAATGAACAAAAATAGTTTAATAAACATATATACTTCTCAGCCTTTATTACATTATTTTGGAAACTACATGTTTCAAGCAATGAATATCTTTAGGAAAAACAAATCTACGACTAAACCCTTGTCACACGAACAAAATGTTCATTATTATTTTTATCAAAATGTTAATAAAATTTTTTACCGTGTGACAAGGACTTTAAAATTATTGCATATTGACAGTCATTTGAATTTTTTGTTTTTATATAATGATTTAAATTTATTATATCGAACACTTATTTGACTTACAATTTTCATCTTATTTCATACGCATATCGAAAATTGCGTCAGCTTCTTTTTTCGTGATGACAACTATACGAAATATTTTGATTTAGATCAGGTTCTTTGGAGCCAAAAACCGGTGTATTTTAAAAAAACGTCTCCATTTTGTTATTTTTTGCTAAAAATTTTTTCTTATAGTTCATTCTATAAAGGTTTTCATACTAATTAAAACCCCGTTTTTTTTCGAACGTTCCGTAAAGCCAAAATTATGCACGCCTTCAATTTTCGATGCTTTTTTTAAAAAAATTGTAGCAGGCAAAAAACAGTCTAGAAAAATCCCAAAAATGTTTTTTGTATACTTTATCGATTTGCTAATATTGCATAGTGGTACTTCCAAAATTTGGGTAAGTTTTTCCCTTAACACTCTGAAAACTCCCGCGTAGCTTTAACCAGCTGTTTGCAATCGACGCTACGCTCAGTAGTGGGTTACTGTCGGGCATGCATTCACATTCAAATTGATCAAAATTATCAATAGTAATATAACAAGACCTCACTTTCAAATCGATAAGTTGCATTGTAAATACGAAGGCATCGTTGCATATCAATGCACGATAAACAAGCGGTGTCGTGAAAAAATCACGAGCGTGAGCGTGAGCTCGTGATTTTTTGACGACAGCTTGTTTAGAGTGCAATTGCTAAAATGAAACAATGCCTGAGTAAAATTTACAAGCAACTTCTCGATTTAAAAATAACGAGGTCGCGTTATATTTGTTGAGGTAATTACGCGAACATTTATTTTTGCAGATAATTTTTAATGAAAGCAACTTGGTAATAATTTACTCGCACCTTTACACAATTTACTCCACGGCACAGCTTGTTTTTCGTGCATTACCATACACGAAATGTAATGTCATACAATTTGTAAAAATTAATTATTATTTATTATTACTGACGTTCTTATTATTTACTGTTATTTCTAATATTCAAAATAATTATTGTATGAAGTGCTTAAACCTTTTAACGACTCCCTTTTTCAAGGAAACCATTGAGTCTTTCAACAGGATTTTGCACCAGCACTCAAAGCTAAGACAACTCAAAAGTGGCTAGGAGCATAATTTACTTGAGTTTATTACAGCAAAACAATGGCCTTTTGGAAGTCCTGATCTGAATCGTTTAAATTTAAATTATAAATAGTGGTCAGTTCTTGAAAATATGGCTTGTAGTAGGGGAGAGTCGGGTAATCGTGCGCAGCGGCTAATCGTGCGCATGCCTTGATTTCCACAACCGACCGTTATAATTTCGAAATTGTTATTCGGGAGTCATCTCTTGACAAACATTATGTACTATTAGATATGTGTAAGATACTTCACTAAACCTGACTTATCCACAATGGTGGCTTCTTTGTTTAGATATGTTTTATACTAGTTTTCGTCTCAGAGAAAATAAGCCGTAAGTATTTCCATTTTTCCATTTTTTTATTATCGTATGCTTTAACACATTGCTTAATAAATCTCCTTCACCCTGATATAGGTAGTTTAGGTAATAAAACGTAGTATTTCAATGATTTATACTAATTACAGGTAAAACTGGCACTGTCGGCTAATCGTGCGCAATGCAGGAAGATTTTCTACTAGCCATTCAAAGGCGCTAAGGCGCTTATAAGAAAAACCAGAAAAAGGAAAAAAAAGGCAAAAATATTATAAAAGGTAGTAAAATTAAAAAAGGTACAAAAAGAAAAGTCTTCGAAGCTAGTAGTGAATCTGAAGATATTTCAGAGAATAAGCTATGTAACGACGATGAATATTGAGTCGGATGAGAATGAGAGATGCAATTTAAATAAATAATAATATTTCTACGTTCAATAATTTGTCTTGTTTGTTTTCATTTTCAATGCGCACGATTATCCTACCTATGCGCACCATTAGCCGCATACATCGTATAATTGTGCGCAGTGCCAGTTTTTCACATTTCGTATTTTAAAGTCACAATGTGCATTTTTACTTAAAATTTATTATAGAATATTACAGTCAAACCCTTGAAGAATCTTGATGACAAACCTAGAAGTCCAATTTTTTGTCATTTCTGAAATATTACAACTTTGGCTTAAGTGCGCACCAATACCCGACTCTCCCCTAAGCCTCACGAAAATAGCGGGCTACTTAAGGCGGGCATAAGTGAGACAGAAAATGTATATTACTCTTTCTCTCATGCACATGGGAGCGCATAGGAAACAAAAATCAACATAACGTCGTAAGAATTTTCAAAACGAAATATAATTTCTTGATTGTTTTTCAATTTTTAGAATCTTAAAGCTTCAACAACTGTTCTAAAGAAAATTTCTAGCCGATCGGATAATTACTTTTAAAAATACGAAAGTTTTCAAAACAGCCGAAAAATAGTTGATACAATTTTACACAGATTTTATTTTTTTTAAAAGTCGTTTTAAATCAGATCGTCTTAAAAATTCCTTTAGAACAACCGCAAATATATTATCCTTCGATTAAAACTAAAACATTTAAAAAATTCGGTTTATTTTCGAAGCAACCTTCGACGTTTCGTCAAATAATTTTCTGATTAATTTCAATATTATTATTGCAGCAAATTTGATTAAAATTTACAGATTGCTAAAATTTTAGTGGAGCTTTAGAAAAGCAGAGAGCGCTGTATTTTTAAATGACTTTTGTATAATGAACATTGTATAAGAAATAATTAATCTCCAAGATTTTTTATTATAAATAACTAAGCAATAATATTTTTGTATAATTAGGCTAATAAAAATGTTACAATTTTCAATTATTATTCTAGTTTAGCAAAGACGAACAATTTTTTTCTTGAAAACAAATCAAGAGACCTGCAAAAAGGTTGTTGGGATTCACGTTCAATTTTTAAAACGCAACTATCGGTCAGCAAATAAAAGGGGAGGAGCTTATGTCTCCCACTAATAAAATCACAACCTTAAAGCGCAATTTGGTGAAAACATCAGCATGGCGAGACCCCTAGAAGTCGCACATTTCAATATATAGTAGTTCTCACGGAACTTTAGACCTCGTCATAATAAGCTGAATGTAGAACACACAACTGATTATTTGCATTGACAAATGCAAATGATATGTATGACAAAGATAGAAATAAAATATTTTGTCATCTTCACGCGATGTAATGGCGACATACGTTAGAAATATTGGAATTTGAAACATTGTAAGTTAAAGAAAGACAGAAGATAAGTAGTACAACCTTAAATACATATACATATCAATTAAAATTACCATTGATTTGACTTTTATTAGCAAAATGTCACAATAAGGTTATAAACGATTTTAAACTCTATTCAGTGGCGGCTCGTTCTATTTTTTGCAGGTTGCAAAATCGCCAAAAATTATGCTATAATGAGTAATATTTAATTTAACAAAACCAAAACAATTTTTACAAAAATGTTTGTTAGATACAAAAAAAAACCTTATCTGACCTATTAGGAGTATAATAAATGGGATAAAGCTACAACCCCCACATATCTAAAGCACAAGCTGCCACTGTTCCAATTAATGTATAGTTTTAGGTTAGACTATGACAGCGGTTTTAATTTACCGCTTCTATTTTACTTCACAAAAATTTATGTTTACAAACATACATTTGACTAGTGATTCTCATCTTAGTTCGTATGGTTTAGAATTATGACGAGGTCTGAAGTTCCGTGAGAACTACTATAGTACTACTTGTTACACGTAATTTTTTACTGCATTTATCCAATTTATACGTTTTTCAATTTTCCATGAGGCACCAAGTGTGCTCTCTGGAAATTTATAAAATTTCACTAACGAATACAATTCATGTTTCCGCCGTGATGTGTTTGTACATAACTTTTGATAATAACATGCGAAATTAATTTGTTTATTTAATTAATAATAATTATTATTAATAAAAAATAAATGTCGTTCAAAATTTTTTTATAAATCCTCCCAAAAAGTTCACATTTTTGGCACCAGTTAGCGTTAAAGTCACGACGCACGGTCCCTATAATATTTTATTTTAATTATTTTGAAAACAATTGGTGTAAATGTTTTATATTTCAATAATGGTTTGATAGTGTTTTGTTGTAACCAAATTATGTATTAAAAACAATAGACTACGGTTTGATCTTTACTTTAATTTTTGTTGGAATTTAAAATTTTGATTGTTTTTTTACTAAAAATGATATTATTACAGTAGAATCCGCTTAATGTGATCACTTTGGGCCAAGAACATTGTGATAACATTAACCGACTGATAACAATAAGAGAAGTTTAGAATTTTTGGTTATAACTCGAAAACAAAAAAAGATAGCGAATTCCGGTTTTGGCCATTGAGCTTTTCTCGAAAAAGGAGATCGAGGATGCGCCATCCGTTTTTTGATATCTCTTTTAGTTACCGAGTTTCCCATAAGAACTATCGAAATTGGCCCACCCTGTACAATGAACTGTGAAAAAAAAGTGTCAGTAAAGCCTTAAAATTTATAATTGCTGACTGTTATTTTAACCGAATGAAAATAAATAAATATTTAATTTTTTTTAATGTTTAACAAAAAACAGATGAATATAAATTATTAATATAACAGGTAGTATAAGTAATTTTTAATTATTTCAAAAATTTAAATTTTATTTCTTATAGTTAACTAGAATTTAAATGTTTAATGCATTTTATTTAAATCAATATCATACAATTATATTGGCCTTTGACTCTATGGTAATTCACTATAGCAAACATTGATTGACCCTAAACTTAACAGTATTCATTATTGAGTGCAAGGATGAAGACTTTTTTTATTTTCGCTTGTGTATTAATAATTACTGTTTCGACAGAGGTACAATATATTATTATTTTATTTTATTATATCAAATTTTATCAAAATTACATATGGATTAAATGTGCAGGAAACGGGGAATATATCAGTATGTAGTATATAATAAATTGTACACCTATTGATGATTAATTGTGATTGTAAAATTGCATTTTGTAAATTAATCTTGATCTAACTAAAAAATTAATATAATTATTATTTAGTATATTTAAAAACTTAAAAATGAAACAAGTTAAATTAACTATTAAGAGTTTTTAAATATATTATATTTTCACAAGTTAATATTCTATATAATTATTTAATGCCATATAATATTTAAGGCTAAGTACAAGAGTTGCAAAAATCATTATCGGTACATTATTTATTTGACTATTGGGAAGCGTAGTTTCATGTAACCTAATGTAGTTCTTTACTCCCCCCCCCCGCTCTGGGATAGAACGTAGTTTTTTCCAATTAAGTCTAGAAGATATTTTGTGCGTTCTGTTAACAAAACTATTTAAAAATTGTTATTTTTAAATTATGCTGTCACTTAATTATGCTGTAAACTGTTTTCATTTTGCCAAATATAAGACAGGAAGAAAATTTCGTAGCTCGACTCCAGCTGTCCACTGCTCTTATGTAGTACGACATAGCTTTTTACTTAACCCTCCCCCCCCCCTCATGGGAACCACGTAATTTATAAACGCTCCATTGCCCATGCAGTATTTAATACCAATGCTCTTATTATATATTATATAGTAATTTGTGTACGTTTTACAGAATCCAATTACTTATTAAATTTTTAGGGGCAGATTGTGGCTGACGATTTGGGAGAATTTAGCAATACAGAAAAAGGATGCATGCGGAAATTAAATTTTGATGAATTTACAATCGACTATTATATGAAGCAATTGTATATGCCGGAAGACAATACCAAGTTTACAAAATTCATGACTTGCGTATGGAAACAAGATGGCTTTATAGATGAGAAGGATAATTTACTACTCGATAAATTTAAAGAATTTATAACTGAAACTTATGCCGAAGCTGTAAGAAGTACCAAAATTGCAGAAGCTTTTGCGACAGACAGTGTCAATAGTTGTAGCAGTGTTAAAGGAGATACACCAGGAGAGCGGGGAATAAAATTTATGAATTGCGTTACAAGGCTTTCACAAAATTAATGTTAACCTCCAGAGCTTGCCCACTTGATTATGTTTTGTTCTTTATTACAAATTTTAATGATTTAAATATTATTAATTGCGTGGGGTTTTACAAATGCATCTACTACTAGTAACAATAATTTATTATTAGTTATTATTTGTATTATATATATTATTGTAGTAATATTATAGCTTTTATTTCTTAATTTATATTATTTTTTAACATTAAAATAAATGACAATATGCTTTGATATTTGACCAAAAAATGAAAAATATTAATACTTGGCAATTTTAAATTGAGTTTGGTCAATTTTCTTTCAGTAAATTCTTAATATTTATTATTTTCAGTAAATTTTTATAGAAAAAATTTCCATATAAAGACTATTATTTCCGAAAACTAAATTATATTGTATACAAAACAAACATTTTGCGACGTCGTCCCCATAATTATTTAAGGCCGGTAGGTATATCGCTTTCTATAGTGAATCAAGACTTTAGTGCTTGTTTACAATGTACATAAGACGTAAGAAATACATAAGACGTAATAATTACAATTATACAAATAAGACCTTAATCGAATGTTGAATAATATTGGTGATATTTTATTGTTACATGCCAAAGAATATTCTACGAGGTGTAACTTAACATTTTAATATTATTCGATTCTTCATAAAGCTTTTATTTCTATTTATATTTTTAAGTCTTATGTCTTACGTACATTGTGAACAAGCACTTACACTGAAAAATTAAATCATAATGTGACTTCTTAAAATTGTTTTCATTTTGATAAATAAGTAGGTACTTTGATAAAATTTCAGAAATATCATAATCTGTTGTTTAGATGACCTCTTATTAAAATTGTATTATAAATTGTCTGAATGTTATTGTGTTATTCACAAATCTGCATGTAAAGATGCTTTCCGTCCAGATAAAAACGTTTCTAGTATTAAGTTGTATATTGTATTACGCCCAAACTATTTGTGGTCAGGTAGGTAGAAAATGTTTTTCCTAGAAAATATATTGGTCCATTACTACATCATTGGCAAAAAAATAATAAACCAGAAACATAATAGAATATGCATACATACATAATTTTATTTAAATGTCCGTTTATAAAAAATTATAATAAAATAAAATATTTACATTCTACTCACATGTTTTTATTTTTGACTTCATTGAGTTACTTATGTCTGAAGACGACTGCGTGAAGTCGAAACCCGTCACAAAATTAAAAACATACGAATGGAGTGCTAATGTTTTATTTTATTATAAATAAAATAAAAATATTTTATGAAAGACTCCTGCATTGTATAATCACAAAATGTTTGTTTTAGAATCAATTAAGCAGTCAAGAATTGGGAAGCTTTAGTTCGAATGAAAGAGAATGCATTAATAAATTGAAAGTAAATGAAACTATGATAAATATTGCTTTAAAGCAACTTTACATGCCTGAAAATATTACTCAATTTAATAATTTCATGGAATGCACTTGGAAAATAGATGGCCTAATAGAAGAAGACGGAACAATTTCAATAAACGCTTTTAAATATTATGTAAAAGGTGCTTTCATGGATGCAGTTAACATACCCGAATTGGCTGAATTTTTTGCAAACGATTCTGTAGAAAATTGTAAGAATGTTCAAGGCGATACTTCTGGACAAAAAGGCGTTAGGTTAATGAATTGTGTGCTAGGTAGATTGTATGCATCTAAATAAGATTCTACTGTTTATTTCATAAATCAAATCGATCGTTAATTGAATTATAAGAAAATCTGACTAATAATTTATTTAATAAATAACAATAAAATTGCCAAGTTAGTGGTCTTTTATATTATTATAATATAAATGATAACTCCACAAATACATAAATGATATTATAATGGGTATACCTACTACATATATGTTCAATATAATTTATATTATCTACCTATGTATAATGTATAACTATAAAAATATTATAATATATACTAAATACTACAATATCTTAATACGAATCAATTTTTCTTAATACACAATTGGAAATTTTAACTACAGTGTCATGAACACTTTTTTCGCTTATATTTCCGCAAGAATTAATTGTATCTGCAGTACCCAATATTGCTACCCAGTATGTCGAGTTCTGCGATTCTCGAAAATAATTTAACAAATAAACTTTCAAATTATCCATAACAATATTATCATTTGAGTCAATAATTTTTTCTTTCTTCCAAATACACACAAGAAGGTTTTTTATGTCTTGGTTGTCTTCAGGAAATAAATAATTTTCTAACTCAGCGGCAATAACACTGTTGTCAATATTTAATTCATTTACACATTCTTCTTCATTTTTGTTAAAAGACAACGCACTCTAAAAATTAAAAAAAAATTCAATATATTTAGTGTTTTGGAAATTATCCTAATTTAACTTACCGTTGTTATATAAAATAGAAATAATATAAAAGAAGTGGTTAATATTTTCATATTTACTAACAGGATGTATTACAACAAGAAGCATAACAATTATCATACATGAGCACTTAAGCAGCACAAAGGTTACAAATACTTATTCTAGATTATAAAACATTGAAATGTCATCACATAAAATTGTAGATAATTTTATTTTATTTAATAACATATATGAAATATTCAAGTAAGAAGATTTAATTATCTTTTGGTTAAAATATTACAGACAATTTTTATTGGTTGGCATCTTCTTATCTTTCTATCTAGTCTTCTTCTATCATTTTATCTTTAATATCTCTTCTATTTCGTCTCGAATAATATAGCCCTAATCTGTGTATCCCATAACGAACCCCTGATTGGTCAGTTTTTTTACCAACTTAGAATGTGTTAAGGATTGTTACACCTCTAATAATCATTGTTGCTTAAATAATTGGGATGGTATAAATGGACAGATACACAGACTTGGGCTATTATATTATTAGACCAAATTCGGTATATAAGTGCAACAGTATATATTATTATATCGACGCTTCATAGGTCAATAGACGTAACCCTCTATTTAAATTTTTTAGCGAGGCAGGAAAAACTAACTAAATTAATTATATGTATTATTATATTATATGGTTGAAAACTTCAATGTAGATCAATAAGTTTTGTTTATGCCAATCGAAGAACATTGAAGTTTTCAACCATAACGATGCATAGTTGAATAATTTATTTAATTTATCCTGTCTCCTGAAAAAATTTTAAATCAGAGTTACGTTTATTCACCTATGAATGCTATCGACCACGCTGAGCAGGGATTGCTACCATTATTTCCTGCGGAATGGTGCCATTGTTCCAATACCATAGATCGAATAGGTGTTTTTATAGTTAAAACCTTGGTGGAATTTGGTGGGAAGGGAAGGTTCTCGAAAAACCTCAAAATATTACAAATTCAGTTAAATTTCTAATAAAATCAGCTATTATATTGGATGTATTACCCTTCAAAATTATTGAACCTGATAAGAGTATTTAATAAACAGTAACCTTTTTAACTCAATAATAGTACATTATGCACCAAGGGAATAAAGTGATCCTTTTTTGGCCTGAGGGTAAAGGTTTGTTTGCACGAGGCGTAGCCGAGGGCAAAAATTACCCTCAGGCCAAAAAATTCACTTTATTCCCGAGGTGCATATACTGTTTTTTGCAATTGCGGGAGCTAAAGTACTCACTTCGACAATAATTACGAAATTTTAATTAAAATTTGTTCGATAAAGCACGTGGTCGATAGTAACAAAGTAAATGAAGCATAGTTGGTTATATTATTATTGCCAACCAGAATTTTCTCACTAAAAGGTACTAGAATGGTTCAGTTACATTTGTGCCTTTGAAGGAATAAGACGTGTCAAAAGGCTAAAACGTTGACCATGTGGTCGCAGTATTCTATGATCAAGGCGGTCACCAAATTAGAAAATAAGATTGACATCGACAATTTCCACAAGTTATCCGCTTTTATGAAGTGGAAAACGAAGGATATTTTTCGAAAAAATCGCGCGTCGTAACCTCTGACCACGTGGTAAAATTTTTAAAAGAGGCGCCTCGTGAAAATTTTTTGGTAGCTAAAGTAAGTGCTTTTTATTTATTTACCAATTTATTTCACTGTAGGTTGCACTAATATTGGAATCACAAATTACGGTCAAGTTAACATAAATATAAATGTTACAAAAAAATGAGAATTAAATTGATAATAAAATCTGGTGACTTCTTTTTTGCCCGGCAGTAACTTCTTTTTTACCCGGCAGTAACTTTTTTTTTGCCCTAGGGCAAAAAAGTACCACTTTACACCCGCAAATCGGGGTCTAAAGTGAGTACTTTAGCCCCGCAATTGCAAAAATATATTTTCCTACTGTAACTACAGCAGCTAAGCTGTGATTGGTATACTAAAGAAAATTCTGATTGGTTGGCAAATTTTTATCAAATTAACTTATTAATAAAATATAGTAATCAATCGAGTTCCATACCATTCGAATTGCACATCACTCGAATTCAACACTAATCAAGTTGCATTCTATTAATTTCCACATCAATCCAGTGGTGAATCGATTGAGTTGTGTATCAAACATGTTGTGCATCGACCGGGTTGTACATAATCGAGTTGTACATAAATCGAATTGCACATCAATCGAGTTCCACTGTCTTCACTTACAGAAGGTCACCTTCTAGTATTAGATAATAGAATAACTATAATGTTTTTTAATGTTTACAATTGGTCATACAAAAATAAACACTAAAAACGAATGGTTTGATGAAGATTGCAAGGTAATGATGAATTAAGTTAGGAATCTAAATTAAAATGGATGGGCTCTCAAACACCAGCAGATAACGCAAAATACAAAGAAAGGAGAAGACAAGTTGTAAATTTATGCAAGTACAAGAAGCAGCAGTGGATTGAAAGGATGACGGCAGACATAGAAATAATATATACAAATCCAAGGGAATTTTACAAAAAGATAAAAATACAAAAAAAAGGGCCTCAAACTGAAGCAAGAAAAATGAAAGACAAAAACGGAAAAACGAGATATGAAGAAAAAGAAATAAAAAACATGGAAGGAATATTACAAAGAATTACTTAGTGATGAAATAAAGGAAGAAAGCATGGTATATAAGAAGATCAATAGTAACAGAAGAAGAAAGAATAGAAGAACCAACCTACGACAAATTTCACCAAATATTAACATGTATGAAAAATAAGAAAACCCCAGGAACAGATTGCATAAATACTGAATTAATAAAAATGCGAGAAGAAACAATGCTGAGCAGACTATATCAATTGATGATGGTAAAATGGAAAGAAGAGAAAATGGCAACCGAGTGGAATCTAGCACAAATCATCCCAATACACCTGAAAAGAGTGCAATAACTATAGAGGAATATCTATACTTAAAATTAGCTATAAAGCTCTATCAAAAATGATATATACAAGACTGCAGGAGTAGGTATGTGAATAGTAAGATAGGTGACTATCAACAAGGATTTCGACCTGGTAGATCTATACTAGATGCAATGATTATTATGTAAACAACCAAATAATGGAAAAATGCTACGAACACAATATTAGACTAGAAATGCTATTTTTAGACTTTAAACAAGCCTTTGACAGAGTTAGAAGACGTCATTTACTAAAAGAAATGGAAGAAATAAAAGTACTTGCAAAACTTAAATGATTAACTCAGATGACACTCAAAAATATAACAGTTTGTAGTTATAACAAAGAAAGGAAAAACCAAAGAATTTGTCATGAATGCAAGAGTAAGACAGACGCTTTATCAGCCATTTTGTTCAACATCGTACTTGAAGGTATTGTAAGAAGAACCGAACGTAATGACTCAATAATAAATACTATATCTTCTTAACGATATGAATTTTAATTTTTTATTTTGATTTCTTTGAAAAAATCCAGACATAAGATTGTGAAGTATTGATTTAAATAAGGTGAACCTGGGAAAGTGTGATTCCGGGGTAAGTCTGAACATATCAAATAACAGTGGCAAGACTAAATTGTAAGTAGCCCCATCCTATATTTCAAGTAGTGTATCATTGTAGTGCACTTGGTAGACAAAAGTTGTTTTCAAAAATTAAAAAAAGGCATTTATCAACGTAAGTTGTTTAAGATTTATTTACTCGGTATTTGTAAGATATTAATGTTTCACATACTATATGAATTTTTGATTTATCTTTCGCACTGTTGGTAAATACCGTGTTCACACTTGCCTCTTATTATTTCTAAGATGTGAACGTATATTTTGGGAACCCATTTTTACGCAAATTTTTGTATTATCAGAATATGCCGAGAGTCCACTTGAGAAAAACTACTCGAAGTTCCAAATACTCAAAGGCAAATTTAAAATTTCTAAAAATTTAATTTAAGCAATTAAATTCATTTTAATTAATTAATATTATTAACTCGTGAAAATATATATAAAATTTCCTAGTTTTTTATTTTTAATTATGACATTATAATTTCTGATGAAGGCACAATCAGTGCCGAAATATTAAAGATTTAATAATTTAATCCATTATCGTTTATTTAAATCGTTTTATTTTAATTTAATTTTATATAAATTCATTTTATTTCATTGTTACCTTTGTAACTTTTTATCTATTATAGATATTAAACTGTTCAAAAAACAAATTTGTAGATTTCATACATAAAAATTAAAAATTTATTTTATGCAAAACTGTTTTATTTTTAAACATTGAAATTAAACAATCCGGCAGATAAATACCCATACTAGTGATGTCCAAAATATAATACCTTTAAGATATGTATTACAGAAATTATAATGTTCTAAAATATCAATAATTATAAATGCGTTTACACTTCCCCAGGTTTACCTTAGCTGTTTTTGATGAAGAATTGCAGTTTGGAATCTCTTACGACCTCGATCCGTTTGAAAGTTAAAAAGTATTAGTGGCCAATAACATTGTGAAATCAATAAGTTATACGATAACAAGGTCGATAAAGATAAACTTGGATTTGTTTTTCGTTTTTATAGATTTAATAATGGAAACAGGAAGTGGTAACGAGAAGCAACCCTATTCATTTATTATATTACCCAGTAAATTATGTTAGCTTCCGCAAAATTGATCGCCTAGTGGCATCCTTTAAAAATAAATTTTGAAATACAGAACTCACACTGTTCTGAATTTTAGAGCTATCGTTTTGGTGGTATACAATGTTCCTGCAGATTGAAACATTTCATTTCAGTTCACATTAAAAAATTAATAGTTTTGGTAATTGGTAACTAACTGGAAAGTGGAAATTAAAAAAAGTGCTCTAGAAAATTGCTGCTTTAAACAGCAATGTGGCATAAAGCACACGCGAGTAGGTTAAGGAACGGAAAACCGCAGTTTTATTCCTAGTCGCGCCGAATATACTGCTGCGCTGTAATCCAATTTTAATTTTTTATTTATCAAGTTTATCGGATACATCCTCATCTCTTATACTTAGTATTAAATAATAATATCAATCAATAACTATAACTAGAAATCGATTTGATGGGTTGCCGGTTATACAAGAATATCGAAGTCGCAAAAGAAGAAAAAACCAAAGTCCCGCCTATATTCGTAGCAGGAGTACAAAACATTAAACCATTACAGAAACTAATGAATGAAATTGCAGGAAATGACTACCAATTAAAAGTACTTAGGGATGATCAGGTTAAAATCCATCCAAAATGTCGGATAAATATTCCAAAATCATTGAAGCCCTTAAGATAAAAAATACAGAATTTCACACCTATCAACTCAAACAGGATAGAAATTTTAAAGTCGTACTAAAAGGAATCCACTACTCCACCGAAGATATCGAAATAAAAACAGCCATCGAAGAACTTGGTTACACGGTAGCTAGTATCTTCAACATAAAACAGTATCGCACTAAAATGCCACTTTCACTTTTCTATGTGGACCTGAAGCCTAACGAAGGTAACAAAAACATTTATAAAATAAAAACTTTGCTCAACTCAATAGTTACTTTCGAACCACCCACCCCCAAGAGGGACATTCCACAATGCATGAAGTGCCAAAGATACGGACACACCAAGGCATTCTGCTACCGAGGCCAACGCTGCGTCAAATGCGCTGGGAGCCATCTAACTAATGTGTGCTTGCGCAAAGAAAATTCAAGTAATGTCAAATGCGTACTATGTGAAGGCAACCACCCAGCGAACTATAAGGGATGTAACGTATTTAAGGACTTACAAAGAAAAACCTTCCCTCCCCTAAGAAAAAAAACAGCTAACAAATAATGCTCCTCCCCCAAACCAAATTCGATCTGGAACCTCGTATGCTGATTCTCTAAGGGAAATAAACCAACAGATGCCGCACGTTAACCAGAGTCAACCATCAAGTACAACTACCGCTCAACAACAACAAACAACACAGCAACCAAGTGACGACATAAAAGAACTCAAGCAAATGATGAAAGGGCTCATGGACCAAATGAGCAACATGCTAAACATACTAACAACTCTTATAACTAAATAAATCACTTGAATGTGTAAACAAATTAAACTAGCGCTTTGGAATGACTCAACGTATCCAGGAGGTTAAAACATTTATTAAAAACTTACAAATTGATATTATGCTAGTTTCAGAGACACATTTTACCAAGAAAAATTTCATACAAATTCCCAAGTACTCGGTATATGATACTCAACACCCCGACGACGGCAAGGCACATGAAGGTACAGCTATAATAATAAAAAACACCATAAAACACCACCTACATGGGCACTACCAACAAGAGCACATTCAGGCAACCAGTTTAACTGTTGAAGACTGGGCTGGACCACTGACGATTGCAGCCGTGTATTTGCCCACCAAAACACGCAATCAAAGCGTCACAATTTGAACATTTCTACGATTCATTGGGACATAGGTTTCTTGCTGGAGGCAACTACATCGCAAAACACACACAATGGAGATCAAGACTCGTAACTCCCAAAGGTATAGAATTGTACAAAACTATGCAATCTAAAAACATGCAATACCTCTCTACTGGTGAACCTACCTACTGGCCAACAGATAGAAGAAAAGTTCCTGATGTAATCGATTTTTGCGTAGTCAGAGGAATCCCTACAAATTGTGCCAAGACTGAATCTTGTCTTGACCTGTCATCGGATCACTCACCAGTGGTCATCACGCTTAGCTCAAAAATAATACCGAAAACCAAAACAGCTACACTGACGTCAAACCGATTGGGAAGGCTTCAGGAATGAAGTCAATAAACACTTAATGATGAATGTCTCACTGAAAACGGATTCCGATTTAGAAATATGCTCAGAACACCTAATTACCACCATTCAACAGGCAGCCTGGAAATCGATCGCAGACCCAAAAACCAGCCTAGAAGAAAATGACTGTTCAATAGAAATAAAACAAAAAATCAACGAAAAAAGAAAATTGAGAAAAAGGTGGCAAATCTTCAGATCACCTCACGACAAATCTAAGCTCAATAAAGCTGGTAAAGAGCTCAAAAAAATCTTAAACGATGACAAAAATAAAATCATCCAAAAATACCTGGAAATCGCGCAATGTATTTTTCTGATTTCTAGAGGGCTGCCTATCCTTGTAATATATTTCTGGTGGGGTACCAGCAGGAAAACTCCGTAAGTAACCGACCATACCCACGGTCTATCGCTACATTAGCAATGTGAGCTAATGAGTGCCTAGCAGCACGATCGTACACCAACCGCGGCTAGAAGAGAAATGATAACGTAACCACGAATAAACACGAACAGCCAGCGCCTCTATAATATAAAGTGAATGGCTGGCTTCCAAATACCTGAAAAGGGACACTCTTTCTCCCATAAGCGCGAGCTATCTGTAGTATATTTAATCTGTGCCAATATGGACGTACGGGATACAACTGTGGGGATCTGCGTCTAATTCAAATATAGAAATCTTGGAGCGGTTCCAGTCTAAGATGCTGCGACTGATAGTGGATGCCCCATGGTATGTACCCAACGAATTAATACGCCGAGATTTGAAAATTCTCAGTGTTAAAGAAGAAATCAAACATTATAGTTTCAAATACAGACTACGATTAAGTACTCATCCCAACTAACTTGTAGAAAATCTCTTCAACAACCCGACCGTACGCAGGCTCAAGAGGTACACTCCAATAGACCTAACTACTAGATTTGAATAGTATTTCAGATAATCCAATTGTTAATAATATTCGACTCGATTATTTTGATCGTTTGAATAATTTGTAATAGGAGATATGGTAATGGCCAGACTCCATCATGTTTTATTATATTTTGTCACAAAAATTACTGAATACTATATATAGGTAGATTGTAATATTATATTGGGAGCTAAATAAAAAAAAAAAAGCAAGAAAATTGCTGCTTTAAACAGCAATGTGGCATAAAGCACACGCGAGTATAGGTTATATTCCGCCGAATATACTGCTGCGCTGTAATCCAATTTTAATTTTCTATTTATCAAGTTTATCGGATACATCCTCATCTCTTATACTTAGTATTAAATAATAATAATAAAATACTAACTAGACTATATTTTCCAAAGATTTGAATTTATATAAAAATTTTAGTAATTATTTTTTAGATAAGTGTCTCTCATCAGCACTTAAAGATTGGCATCGGTCGCAAAGACCGATACCCCTAGGAATAGTTCTGAAAATCTCTTTCAGATTTTCTTCAACTTCTAGTAGTGTACTCCTACTAATTTTTTTCTTCAAGTTCGCATTAAAAAAATAAAAGACCACGACCGGTTGCAACCATAATCACAATACTTTCTATGACAAACGAATTCCGAACTCCAAAAAGTTCATTTCGTCATCATCAACCAGCCACTTGCGTCTACTGTTGCATATAAGCCTCCCCTTTAGCTCTCCAATTTTCCCTATTTGCATTCACTTGCATCCAATTTCCGGCTCTTCTTCTGATATCATCCATCCGTCTAGTAGGCCATCTTCCACCGCTGTTTTTCTGGCCACTTGGCCTCCATTGGAATATACATAAGTCTAGTCCAAGGCTCATCTTTAATCCTCGCACATTTTGCGCTTTTGTGGTTAGTCTGATCTTATCGTTGATGATTCTATCTATGAGAGATACTCAAAGCATTTCCTGTTCCCACCTTGGTTTTTCCGCCAATTACTTAGTCATTGTCAAAGTTTTCGCACCGTATGTCTTCACCGGCAGAACACATTGGTTATATTATACTTTTCGTTTCAAGCTGATTGGTATTTGTCTCTTCAGTATAACTTCGTTGCATTTCTCAAGTTTGGTTGTCTCTTCTCATTATTATTTCGTGATCTAGATATTTATAAGCTACTATTTGTTATATTTCTTGGTCTGCGATCAATTCCCACTTTAAACAAGATTGGTCATAAATTTGGTTTTCTCTACATTTATCTTGAGATCTACGTCATTGGAAGCTTTTTTAAGGGTTTCAACATTGTCTGTATTTCTCCTATATTATCAGATATTAACATTAGGTCGTCAGCCAACTTCAAATGGTTAAGCATTTTTTCATTTATATTTATCCCCAAGTTCTCCCATTCTGCCAGTTTAATCATATATTCCAGGTGTTTGATTATTTTTCATTTCTGATATGGCCTGTTCTATTTCATCCTCCGTTCCACTTGGTATTTCTTCCGAACCTTGATTCATTACTCTCATTCTTTTATTTTTCACTTCATTGGTCTATTTTCTACTTTTATATACGTTTCTGTAAAACTCTTTTACGATCTCAACAATATCGCATATTTTTGTTCATATCACTCCGTTTTGGTCTTGTAATTTGTTTATTTCACCTTTTCCTCGTGAAAGTCTGGATCTTAAAATCTACATACCTTTTTTTGCCTCTATTGTTCCCTCGATGAAAACCGTGTTAAATTTTCTTATCTCCTGTGATATTCTTCTATGCAAGACTTCCAACTGTTGCATATTTATATCTCCTTTCTCACATAAGATTCATCTTTGTTCCAGCAACTTTCTAGTATCCGAACTGGGCTTTTCATCTTTCTTGAAGATGTTGTTTTACGGTACCATTTTGTTTCAGCTTTTTTTATCGCTTTTATTATTTTGTCATTTATATCTTCTACACTGCCACTCTCTACACTTCTGCATTCATTTAGAGAAATCTTAATCTCTTCTACATAGGCCAAGCAATAGGTATATTTGCCTGGAAAAAAATCCCGGAGTTTTGAAACTTTGTGGGCTGGTACAATTTTATGACCTAAATAAAATGTTAAATTTGCGACCTCAGAAAGCCGCCGCTCGCGCCGCCATCTTGTAAAAATGGCGCCCAAAATCAGTTTTTCAGCTATATCTCCTTTTTAGTACTCCCTAGGTAAAAAATAGTTATGATAAAAATTGAAGAGAGAAAAATTGTCTACAATTTTGATACATAACTTTTTTCTGTGTGATTAATGGATTAAGAGTAACATTTATATAAGTCAGAGAAAGTTCTTTCAAATAGATAAAATACACTTGCTTGAGGCTCGCCAATGCACGTTTATCGCCTATTTAGTACTATTTACTTATTCGATATTAAACTGTATAGTAGCAGTATGCTATACTATTAATTATTACATACAGAAGGCGGCGTATTTCATCCCCCCCTTTCGGTTTGTCCACTAGGCGAAAGCAGCGCGAGATTGATCCAGATCAATTCAGTCGATTGTGCGTGTCTTTACCACGAGGGTATTGTTTCGTTGTACATTTCTGTTTTGAAAATTTCATGTGATTAATATTTTCTGTTGTTTATTGTAGGGGTTGTGACAACGTTCAAGATATTGGCTCTGTTGTAATTGCAACTATAATTGGCAACGATTTTGACTTATTGTTAGTTAAATTCAAACGTAAGGACAGAATCATTCCTACGGACTTAGCTATTACTTTTACATGGTGGGGGTACGACACTGTACTTTACAAAGGTAAACTAGCTTTTGCCAGTGACTATTCCTCAATGCCATAAAAAGTCAGAGCTGTAAACCCCAATAAAATCAATCAAATGGAAATTGAAAATAACCATAACCATGTTAAAATCCGTGTAATATAAAGTTGTTATTTGGCTAATGTTTGCGTTATTGACTCCCCCCCCCCTTATATACGCCCGTGGTCTTTACCTGCTTCATAAAGTTGTATGACAGTGCAACGAATCTCTTACTGCTATTTGCATACATTATAATGCAGCAAATAAAGACAGAAAAAATGTAGAACGTCTTCTCCGATCTAAAAAGCAAACATCTACAGATATAATTTTTGATGAATGGATGATCACAACATATTCTCAATCCAGATTCCTGGCCAACGAACACAACAAAAGTCGTCTTATCACATTGATTAAAGAGCAGTTTATATCGACCTTCTTGTACGTTTAGTGCACTAGCAAATAATCATCCAAATGTATATTTCGTACAATCAGGCAAGGGAAAAACTTCAGAACAAATTTACTCTGTATAAAGTCTATACGAACCTAGAGTAGTGGACAATATATTGTTTTTACACGCGTTCGACATCTGCCATTTTTAATCACGATATGAACAAACTTCTTAAGATGATTTCGAAATTCCTTGAATTAAATGAAACTGTTCCAGTATTTAAGGCAGAAAGTGCAGACATCAACGCCATTCCAGAAGTAGGAGAAACCTTTTTATGTAGACTTTACGAAGAATCGCAAAAATGTATCTCTGGATTTTATCCGATATCAGCAGTTTAAAAGATTGGCGACGAAAAGTACGGTTAACGTTGCTTCATTTCCCCCATAGCAGAGGCTGCAAAACTACTTTCCTTCCGAACCTATCATTAGATTCAGACCTGGTACAGCATTGAAGAAAGTCCGGAAGAATGGGGATAAAAAAGGTCAGTCTGGATCTATACCTGTTAAAACTACAAAAAATCCTTCTCCAGAAAAGTAAATGCATAAAAGATTTGCAATAACGTTGCTCAAGTTGTAACCGATTCTGAAGACAAAGATCTAGACGATTATGATCCATCTGTGGACATCTGATGTAAGGGAAGACGATTCCGGGGAAGAGGGAATAAACATATTCACAGCCACTGTGTAGACGTAACCAAATCTGGTCTATCCACAGAATCATAACAAAGAACGCAATAACTGTTTATTAAACATACAAAATAAATGTGAATTAGGCCTTGGGGAAACCACTATTAGAAAAACGCGGTGGGTACTCTACCTCATATGAAATGAGTATAATGGATAGAAATGAGGCCGGAAATAAGTATAAGTAATATTTACTGAATAGGTAAACAAATAGCGGGCCTTATTTCATTTCATTTCATTTCATTTATTTATACTTTCAACGGAAGAACCCATTTACAGAAAGCGACAAATGTACAATATGTAAAATCTACATAATCACACTACTATTGTTAATCAGTAATTAAGCAATTCAAATTCAACAACTCGATAATAACATCTATAGCACAATAATACGACTCGGAAATTACTCCAATGCAGCCACCTGGGAGTGAAATTTGAGAAGAGCATCGCAGACACTTCTCTTACTATCCGCATGAATGTCACACAAATGCGACACCAAGTTTAGATTAGTGCACATAACATTGACCGGACTCCGGGCAGCTGCATTAGTGCGACAGCCGTCAACATAAAATACCTGCCTGCTGAGGCTATTAACTCTCGGCACATAAACGCTGTCAGGGAGGAATTTGTAAAATTTGACTATAATCCTCTTCATTTATATCCTAACATATTGTTAACATATTACATAACTCCTAAAATATTGATCGCACAAAAAAAAGAATTTCACGGAACTAGTAGAGAATCTTCTGGTCTATAATTCTTCTAATAACAATTTTTTGTCTAGGAGGTACTGAAAGATAAATATGATCAAAAAACTGATTTTTGGCGCCATTTTATCATTAGGGCGGCTCTAGCGGCGGCTTGCCAAGGTCGCAAATCATGTATGTAGTTGAGGTCATACATATGTACTTAACCGCTAAGTTTCAAAACTCCGGTATTTTTTTCCAGCTAGAACACTTTTGACTCCCCTATTGCCTGGCCTACTAGGCGAAAGCAGCGCGAGATTGATCCAGATCAATTCAGTCGATTGTGCGTGTCTTTACCACGAGGGTATTGTTTCTTTGTTCATTTTTGTTTTGAAAATTTCATGTGATTAAGATTTTCTGTTGTTTATTGTAGGGGTTGTGACAAGGTTCAAGATATTGGCTCTGTTGTAATTGCAACTATAATTGGCAACGATTTTGACTTATTGTTAGTTAAATTCAAACGTAAGGACAGAATCATTCCCACGGACTTAGCTATTACTTTTACATTGTGGGGGTTCGACACTGTACTTTACAAAGGTAAACTAGCTTTTGCCGTGACTATTCCTCAATGCCATAAAAAGTCAGAGCTGTAAACCCCAATAAAATCAATCAAATGGAAATTAAAGATAACCATAACCATGTTAAAATCCGTATAATAAAAAGTTGTTATTTGGCTAATGTTTGCGTTGTTGCCCCCCCCCCTTATATACGCCCGTGGTTTTTACCCTTGGGAACAGCAACATTACAATATTGTCGAAGTAGCTGTTCCTATTGATCAACTACTAAAGAATCAGACGAAGAGTTACAACAATACCTTCAATATGAACTTGCTCCTTTTCTCTTTTCCGAGGAAGGAATGAGATAAGGCATAAAATCGTCTTTATATAAGGTCTTTACACCACTTCCGAGTGATATGCAATTTGGAAGCAGGGTTTACATGGGTATATTATATAATATATTGAATTTCTGCTTCATAGAGTTGTATGACAGTGCAACAAATCTCTTACTGCTATTTGCATATATTATAATGCAGCAAATAAAGACACAAAAAATGTAGAACGTCTTCTCCGATCTAAAAAGCAAACATCTACAGATATAATTTTTGATGAATGGATGATCACAATATATTCTCAATCCAGATTCCTGGTTAACGAACACAACAAAAGTCGTCTTATCACATTGATTAAAGAGCAAATGATTTCGAAATTCCCCGAATTAAATGAAACTGTTCCAGTATTTAAGGAAGAAAGTGCAGACATCAACGCCATTCCAGCAGTAGGAGAAAACTTTTTATGTAGACTTTACGAAGACTCGCAAAAATGTATCTCTGGATTTTATCCGATATCAGCAGTTTAAACGATTGGCGACAAAAAGTACGGTTAACCTTGCTTCACTTCCCCCATAGCAGAGGATGCAAAACAACTTTCCTTCCGAACCTATCATTAGATTCAGACCTGGTACAGCATTGAAGAAAGTCCGGAAGAATGGGGATAAAAAAAGTAAGTCTGGATCTATACCTGTTAAAACAACAAAAAATCCTTCTCCAGAAAAGTAAATGCAGAAAAGATTCTTGCGATAACGTTGCTCAAATTGTAACCGATTCTGAAGACAAAGATCTAGACGAATATGATCCATCTGTGGACATCTGATGTAAGGGAAGACGATTCCGGGGAAGAGGGAATAAACATATTCACAGCCACTGTGTAGACGTAACCAAATCTGGTCTATCCACAGAATCATAACAAAGAACGCAATAACTGTTTATTAAACATACAAAATAAATGTGAATTAGGCCTTGGGGAAACCACTATTAGAAAAACGCGGTGGGTACTCTACCTCATATGAAATGAGTATAATAGATAGAAATAATAATAATAATAATATCTTTATTAACGGATAAAACCTTTTTACAACATAATATACATAAAATATACATAAAAATCGTATCTTTGCATCTAAAGTGCATAAACACCTGTCGACGGAATATCTAAGTGTGACAGAATGTTCTTAAACTTGGTCAATGATTGATTGAATAGGTCTAAGGAAACCTTTTCGTTAACACAATTGGCAAATCGAGTCATCCGAGCCACAGGACTGAATAAGCCATAATTGCTAGAATGGTGTTTCTCTTCCAAAATCTTCTTTGATCTGGTAAATCTTACTTGCTTCCTAATCCTAAAATGATCAAGCAATGATTTGCAATCAATTCTTCCACTGAACAGGCCATGAACAAAGCATAGGTCAGCAACAAGTCTTCTATCCTCCAGCGACTTTGTTTTACAAAATGTAAGGCAATCATCATCTGAAAAGTCCTCCACTGGAATTCCACGCTTGTAATTCAAGTATTTGAAGAACTTGTGTTGAACCCTCTCAAGTTGTTTTATATAAACTTGATAATGCGGAGACCAGACACAAGACCCATACTCAAGATGAGACCGCACAAGAGCAAAGTACAGAAGCTTAATTGTACCTGCAGAGAAATACATGGACTGACGTCGAATAAGCCCAAGCTTTTGAAGAGCTTTGTTACATGTCTTAACAATATGATTTTTAAATGTAAGAGCAACATCTAAATGTACGCCGAGGTCATCAATTTCGGTGACACGTTTTAATAACATACCATTAATATTGTAGTTGAAGTATGTGCAATGACCTCTTGTAAAGGTGATAACCGAACACTTATCGAAATTTAACTCGAGATTATTTAAAGCACACCATTTGTTTAAATTATTAAGATCTTCTTGCAAAAGTAAACAATCTTTTAGGGAACCAATAGCTTTGAAAATCCTCAGGTCATCAGCAAACAGTAAGAAATGAGAACTGAC
Source organism: Cantharis lateralis (assembly GCA_963170105.1). Lineage (NCBI taxonomy): Eukaryota > Metazoa > Arthropoda > Insecta > Coleoptera > Cantharidae > Cantharis > Cantharis lateralis. The sequence continues at coordinate 55,476,233 of OY720624.1, read as the reverse complement.
CAGAAACTTCTCTATATCATTTATAAATAATAAGAACAGAATCGGACCGCAATGAGAACCTTGCGGTACGCCAGATGATACTTGAATAGCCGAAGATAAAAAGTCATCGATTCTGACCTTCTGTGTTCTACCAATCAAAAAGCTGCTAAACCATTTTAACACGGTTGAGTTGAAGCCAAGAGAGAAGAGTTTCGCCAAAAGCGCCACATGAGAAACTCGGTCGAAAGCTTTAGCAAAGTCGGTGTAAATGGTATCCACCTGTTTATGATCTTCAAATGCCTCTATAGTATACGAAACGAATGATAGTAAGTTAGACGATGTCGAACGACCTGAGATGAAACCATGTTGCTGCTCTATAATAAGAGGCTTACAGGCTTCTCTCAATTGACAGGATACCAATTTGTCAAGCATTTTAGGAATAGCTGATTGAATCGATACCCCTCTGTAATTAGAAATATTGCTTCTATCTCCTTTTTTGAAAATTGGATTAATGAAATTTTCTTTCCAAATTTGAGGGACGCAACCACTATCTAGAGATAACTTAAATAACTTGAATATAGGTATACAGAGAGAAAGTAAACAATTTTTGATAAAATGAGGCGGAATGCCATCAGGTCCAGAATTCAAGCTATCGGGCAATTCGCAAATAGCATCGAAGACCATGCTTTTGGTTATATTAACAAAATCGAACTCTATTTTCTTCTCAGAATTGTATGTGTGGTTCGATTGAACACTATCGCTATATACATTCGAGAAATATTCTGCAAATAGATCCACACAGTGCTGACCTGAGTTGGACACATTATCACCTAAAAACATTAAATTTGGAAGACCTTTGATGTTCTTACAATTGTTAACATGTCTCCAAAAGGCTCTTGGGCAGACATGTATCTCCCTTTCCATTTTCGCAAGATATCCAAGATAGAGCTCCGAATGAAGTGACTTTACTTGTTCCCGAAGAGAGCAGAACTCTAAGTAATCCACTCTGTTTCTACTCCGCTTATATGCTTTGTGTGCTATTTTTTTCTTTTTAATCAGGCGGCGTAGTTCGCCTGAAAACCAAGTTGGATAGCTCGAAACCCATACCCTTTTCTGAGGGACGAATTCACCAATTATGTTCTTCACTATTAAATAAAATTCGTTGACCATCAAATCAATGTTGCCTAACTCCCAGACAATCGACCAATTCACAGCCAGAAGACTATCGTTAATTATATCATAATCAGCAGCTTTGAAATCGTAAATGAATTTATCGACTAAACGATTGATGTAACACAAGTTGTTTACCGGAATGCTGAGTGCATAAGCTTCATGATGAACTGAGGTATCACACAGTAATTCTTCAGCGAGATCAATATCAATGCGAAAGTTAGCAAAAACTAAATCCAACAAAACTCCTCGACTATTAGAAAGTTGATTAAGTTGAATTAGTCCATGGAAGGAGAAACAGTCACTTAGCGCTAGTGTTTTAGTGCAAGAGTTGAACGTTGAAATTACATTTGTGCCATCGAACGCCCATCTAGCTTTAGGCAGGTTAAAATCACCACAAATTAAAAACTTCGACTGGGGAAAGCAATCATTTACCCCATCAACTATGTTGCCAAACTTTTCGTAAGCCGAGACATCACTATATGGAGGCAAATATACTGCACCAAAAATAACATTATGAACTTGGATAAATACATTTTCAATATTGCCAGGTGTACTAATCAATCTGCAGGAGCCAAGATCATTACGAACTGCAATTAACACTCCCCCCCCACTACTCTTAACACTGGAAAGGGTCGACCTATCACAACGAAAAACGCTGTAATCATGAAGATCAAGTTCACTGGTTGCGATATTTAAATCCAGAAAGGTTTCGATTAAAATAATAATGTCGTATGACGAACACTTTACATTCATACTGATTTCCGTAAGCTTGGTTTTAATGCCACCACAGTTTTGAAAATAAACATTTAAATTATTTATGTTCCTCCTTGAGCTGGCTCGACTAGCTGAAAATTTTCAGGGAGGGGTTGCCTCCTTGTCACAAATTCCCGGACAGAGACACCACGTGGCCATGCATCCTCGTTGAATAGGACTTCAAAATCATTATCCAACACACCAACTTTAAAGCCTGAGCTGTACTTATTCGAGAAAACCTTGAAACAAATAGCATTAATATTAAGTTTATCGCTAATATACTTTGCTAATGAACGATACGAAGTATTAGCCTCTACACCCGAGATAAATACCCATCGACGATCAATCTTCGCAGCCGCAGTCAATGAAGCGTTGACATCTACACCACGACCATTAATTTTTCTAATTCTAGGTTTAGAATCAACTGCAACTAACGAGTTGTTACGGGTACCGTTTGCAGATGTGCATAAGTTGTTCACCTCGACACGATTGGCTGGTTGTCCGTCAATATTAGCATCTACCCTATTAACTGTTTGTTCCTGGGCATCGCTAATGCACTTCGCCACATAATCGCTTGTCACAACATTTACTTTGCTTTTACCTTTATTTTTCGTGGTCTTGGGTTTAACAACTTTAAGGTTACTTTGTTTGTTCGCCGGTAACGTAGGTTGCTGAATAACCGTTTCAATTGAAGCCCTGTTCACACTATTTGTCGCATTTACAACTAATTGCGGCGTCGATGTGTTTTCCGCGTTAAACGCAATTTTCTCAAGAAGTAAATTGTTAACAAGCGTTTTTTCTTTAATAAGTTCTTGCATCACTTCTATTTGATTCTTTAGACCACAAATAACCTCCCTATGTTCATTTTGATCACTAGAGACACGTGCTTTGTGTAACTTAGCAAAATCAGTTAGAATATTATTATCATGCCATTTCTTCAATAGACTACCATTTAATAGAAGTTCAATAAGTTCGTCTTTCAGAAGCTTTTTGAGCTCGTTTCCAATGTTTTCAATTTCCATATTTACCATTTTTATTTTAAATATTATAATAAATTGTCAAAAAATAGTACCACTTATTCACAACATAACCTCAAACACGTCTGTTCACCACAACTACACCTCTTGTGGCCGGAAATAAGTATAAGTAATATTTACTGAATAGGTAAACAAATAACGGGCCTTATTACGCTGTCAGGGAGGAATTTGTAAAATTTGACTATAATCCTCTTCATTTATATCCATATAACTCCTAAAATATTGATCGCACAAAAAAAAGAATTTCACGGAACTTGTAGAGAATCTTCTGGTCTATAATTCTTCTAATAACAATTTTTTGTCTAGGAGGTACCGAAAGATAAATATGATCAAAAAACTGATTTTTGGCGCCATTTTATCAATATGGCGGCTCTAGCGGCGGCTTGCCAAGGTCGCAAATCATGTATGTAGTTGAGGTCATACATATGTACTTAACCGCTAAGTTTCAAAACTCCGGTATTTTTTTCCAGCTAGAACACTTTTGACTCCCCTATTGCCTGGCCTAACATACATAGGATTCATGGCTTTCCAACAACATTGTCGTCAACCGGTAAATATTGTACATACCGTTCTAGACACTTAATATACTATTATCTAATAGTGCAATATTATTTTATACAAAATTATAAATATAATTTAAAAAGGGTTTGTTTGTGAGACCTAATTCTGTCGGAAAGTAACCTTTTAATCAAAAGTACCTACATAGTTGGTTCAATTTAACGTTGTATGAGATAGTACCTTCCAAAAAATAAGCACTCTATAATCAAAAACAGATGCAACCAAACATTGTCAGCAATTATTCAAAACTCCACCATCAAAATTATCTCTCTTTCTAGTCGCACTCTCATGATTCACTTTCTTAATGATTGAGAAGCGGACTTTCTTGGTAAAGAATTTCTTACTCCGCCAAGGATTGAACGGGGCTTCTCGACTTAGCAGTTGACGCACTTAAGCGTCAAGCCATAAGCGTTTTCAAAATTATATAATTAAATAAATGTGTGCAAAATCAAGTAATCTAAATCAATAACACATTTATACAAAATTTCCTTCAATAAAAATATGTATGCTTTCTTGCTGGCTCAAATTGAGCGAGACAAGAATCGCTGGTCCTACTTACTTAGTAACTGAAAAATAAAATTATAATCTAATGAAATATCTTAATGATGTACATGTTAATTAAACTGCAAAAAATGAATTAAATTGAAAAAAATTTTGATTTTTAACTTACGTAATAATACAATGAATTATAGTTTATGACACTTTTGATCAAACGTGTTTCGTTCTTCGGAACTCGTCAGATAAACCTTGTTAAATAAAAGAGCTAGTATCAATTGATATTTAACTTTACTAGCTCTTTTATTTAACAAGGTTTATCTGACGAGTTCCGAAGAACGAAACACGTTTGATCAAAAGTGTCATAAACTATAATTCATTGTATTATTACGTAAGTTAAAAATCAAAATTTTTTTCAATTTAATTCATTTTTTGCAGTTTAATTAACATGTACATCATTAAGATATTTCATTATATAATTTCACATGTTACGAATTAATCCTAAAATTATAATCCCAAACACAATAAATCAAAGACAACTTTTGAAAAATAAATGCGAGCACTGATAAAAATTTACAAAAATTTGTAAATAAAAGTTATTGAAACTCTGTGCAACTCAAACCAATTTCAAAATTTTAGATTAAAGTGGCAAATACCAATGTTATTTGGTCATAAGAATGAACGTCGATTAGAAACAGAGTTCAGATAACGTATGGTGCTGAAATTTGGACATAATATTATTTGAACATTTATCAATAATACAGAGTAATTAGAGGTAAAAAGCATAGCGCTCAAAAATAAATTGTCAAACAGTTTTTTCTACAAGAATTTTTTTATATATCAACATTTTTCTTTCATTTTTGTAATATTAATTTTTAAAAGCCTTTAAATTAAAAGGTATAACTTTAACTTTCTATATAATGAAAGAAAAATGTTCAAATTTGAAAAAAGTTCTTTTAAAAAAACTGTTTGCCAACTTACTTTTGAGCGCTACTGTAAAATTGATAGTGCGCGAATTTCATTTTATGGGACCCAAAACTGATATTTTGTATTGTCTTTACAACAACAACTAACGCCCTTTATGGAAAGTGTTTATCCTGGTTGCCGCTAAAATATCGGGCAAATTGTAGAATAAAAAACATTCCAGAAGAGGTGGTTCCCACCATGTTGCATTCATTTCCAATACAACTCTTCAGCAATACAAGTTTTGTAAGGAAAAAGGATTTCCTTTTTCAACAGCGGGATTTTACACGTAATTTCATTATTTCATACTTTCAAACATTACTAGAATCAATTAAAAATGCTTATGGCTCTTTCAACTGGTACAGAGCAGCTTTGCTTTATAGCATCATGACTCGAAACATTGGTGAGGACCTCTACATTTACTAAACCAAGGTACGAAACTGTTTGGAACTTACAAGAAGTCATAAAAAAAGTATCAATAATTAAGTAATATTGCATTTAGTAATTTTCTGTTATTCATATTAAAGTGTAGTAATTTTAATCTGTCTAAGTAATTTTAGGATATGGTAAACCTAGTAAATGGGAAAGTTATGTGATGTCACATCAGACTTTTTATTACTTTTTGTTTTATTTTCTTCGGTGTTTTTTTAATTTTCAATTTTTATAATTGGTTTGATGCGAAAATTTAACCTCCTCTGCGACTTTCCTCTTTTGAATGAACTGGTTACACAATATTCAATATCTACTACGCTTTAGAAAATGTACAATTTGACCAATTAAACTAAAGTTGCTAATAAAAAGCATATTCCTATAAACTTATTTTCACCCAGTTCTATTAATATTTTAATAAATAGAAGTTATTGTTTGAATTTTAAGGCTGTTATTATCACTTAATGTACCGTAAAACCGAGTTAAGCTTGACTGCCGTGGTAAACTTGACCAAGAAGTCGAAAGATATGACATTCACAGATTAGCTATCTTTTCACATAAACAATTTTAATTTTTTTTTTAATGTTCAATGTGTCATTTTGCAATATAGTAATTTGAATCGTTCTTTAAAATTATTACACAAAAAATATTTAATAAACTTTTATATTGAAATGCTATTTTTATAAATATTTTATAATTCTATCATCATTCATCATAACCAGTGATAACTGAATATGAATATCCAGTGCCGGATAAACAGTCAAAGTTATAGTATATTTGAAACTCTGAATTATGTATAACTCAATTTTTAAAATTTTGAGAAATACGCCTATTGGCTGACGAGGTGTCGATATTGTTAATTTCACCAACATTAATAAATAATCGAAAGGTCAGCTTTATTGTATAAATCTAAAAATTTACAGTAGTAATATTATATTTTCAATTCTAAATGATCAATGTTCAAAACAGCAATATTTTATTTAAGATAATAATGATTTAATAATATACTTAATAGATAAATAATAAGTTAATAAAATTTACAAATTAACAATAAATAATTTATATATCAGTTTCCAATTCTTGAATATACCTAGAAATACAATTTTTTAAATTAATAGCTGTTTTAAATTTGCTGTCTCTCGTGCTACGAATACAAATATCAAACACTCGATTTACGTTTGCTTTTTCCGTTTCAGTACCATTGGAACCACCATGAAAGACAAACTTCAGAAAGTTACGAAAATACACCTCATTTATCATACCATTTTCATCCATAATATTTCTTTTGTTAAACACACAAAAGAAGAATTCTCCATATGTTGGATTATCTTCGGGGGTATTTATTTCGTTTACAATAAACTTCATTTTTGATTTACGAAGATGTAATTCTGTGGCACACGTTTCTTCCGGCTCAAATTTTTTTCTTCGTCCGCATTCCACCTAATAAACAAGAGAATGATTTTTATTGTTATAATTAGGCATTTGAATAAAAAATAAAAATTAATTATTTCAATACTGCTTAATTATAAATAATATTGAAAATAAACACAAATTTTTTTTAAAGTTGCATACAATTAGTTATAAATAAATTTAAATTTTCATAATTTAAAAAAATATCACGTGACCTGAAACGCGCAACAATCTGGTACCATCGGCTGCCATGCTGGTGACGTCATAATCACACAACCTAACCGTCAACAACTTGAAATTTTTCAATCGTATTTTGATGTTTCTGTGTGATTCTGACGCCACATTGAGCTCGGGAATTGTCGTGCGTTTAAGATACCAAGTTTAAAAATTAATTTTTAATTTGATTTAACTCATTAATTTATTATGAAAAAATAAAATAAAAATAGTTTACTTATAAAACTTATACCGGGTGCTGAATCGAATAGCCGAACATAGGGAATTAATACGTAAAACCTTATTTATTCAAATTCCTGCTTCCCAAATTATTTTAGAGAAAAAATGAAAGACACAAAAAGAATGCAGAAATATAAACTAGGTATGATAAAAGCATTATATTTCATCTAACCTTTACTTATAGGGTTAAAAAATGCTTCTAAAGTTTTTAAAATTTTCATTTTTCACACTGGTCATGAAATAAATTCAATTTAATTTCTAAATAATTACCTTGGAAACTTACATGGCCAGTCTGATAAATGAAAATCTTAACAATTTTAAAAGCATTTTTTGACCCTATAAGTAAAGATTACATGAAATCTAAATCTTTTGTCATACGTAGTTTATATTTCTGCATTCTTTTTGTGTCTTTCATTTTTTCTCTAAAATAATTTGGGAAGCAAGAATTTGCATAAATAAGTTTTTACGTGTTAATTCCCTATGTTCGGCTATTCGATTCAGCACCCAGTATAATATGATCTTTTCATTTTTGACATAAAAAATTTTTGTTCAAAAATCCAATTACTGCTGTAGGACCCATCATTGACTAATAAAGAGGGGTTCTACTAAATAAAAACTCGATAGTGATCCTCGTTTTAAAATCCTTGGAAACTGTCGTTTTTGAGTATTATAAACTATACTTATTTAACATTTAGAACTTCAATAATTAATAATAATTTGATAATTAATTAAGTAGAAATAATTAAGAAATAATGAAGCGTAATAAAATCAAAAAGATCGTACTATTTAATTTTAAGTGAATTTAAAGTTTAACTTCTTCCGAAATCAATTTTTACTTTGGTACCAGCTGCTTGTGGCGCTAAAATTTTACTTTAATGCCGCTCCCAGCTTGTGAAATAATTTGTTTTATACTGAGTAAATGTACTTACATTTGTGGCTTGTTTCTAATTTATTTATAGTCATTTTAATTCTACAAAGTTGCCACGGAATGAACGACATTAATCCTAATAAAATAATATACTATTTTATTAACTTACGTGTAATGTAAATAAAGTAAACAATATAAATAGTGCGTATTTCATTTTATATAGGTGATCTTGAAACTGATTTTGTGCTATGCATAATATATGTAAAATTTGTTATCAAATTTAAAAGTTCAAGTGTTAGATGTCAAAGAGCAATTAAAATCCATAATATTTTTAAGTTTCTATGAAATATTAAATAATATTATTAACACAATATTTAAATTTTATTATCTAGCCACTTATACGTAGTTGATTTGTTTTATATATTTTATTACATTTAATTTTTATTATCTGCTACACATAATACCCAAAAATATTTATTTTTAATTGTACAATCGTTACTAATGAAGCCGTCATGATATAAGATTATTGTAATTTTATTGTCACGATACTGCAAAAGTTTATTACAACTGCCATTTGTTTAACAGTAGGTACATAGAATTACATATATTATCTAGCTAAGATATTAGATAGCTTAAGCCCGTGTCTCGCTATAAAAATTTGTATAAAAATTTTATAAAAGTTTGCATAACAACGATTTGTATAGTGTGACAGCGGAATTGTTTTATAAAAATGACATTTGTAAATATATTTTTATGGTGTTTCTATTTTCATGACGTCACAAAATAGTTTTATAAAAATTCTAATTTTAGAGCAGTTTCTAAAATTTTTATAAAAGGAGGCATCCCATTGGCTGTTGAAGCCAAAACGTCAACTACTGAGCTGTCATAGCTGATCTTATTTGTGTAAAACTTTACACCGAATATTTTACAGTGGTACATGGTTTAAAATAGTACATTATGCACCAAGGGAATACAGTGATCCTTTTTTGGCCTAAGGGTAAAGTTTTGTTTGCACGAAGCGTAGCCGAGGGCAAAAATTACCCTCAGGCCAAAAAATTCACTTTATTCCCGAGGTGCATAATATACTGTTTTTTGCAATTGCGGGAGGTAAAGTACTTACTTCGACAATAATTACGAAAGTTTAATTAAAATTTGTTCAATAAAGCACGTGGTTGATAGTACCAAAGTAAATGAAGCATAGTTGGTTATATTATTATTGCCAACTAGAATTTTTTCACTAAAAATTTTTTCACTAAAAGGTACTAGAATAGTTCAGTTACATTTGTGCCTTTGAAGGAATAAGACGTGTCAAAAGGCTAAAACGTTGAAGTCGTTCACCATGTGGTCGCAGTATTCTATGATCAAGGCGGTCACCAAATTAGAAAATAAGATTGACATCGGCAATTTCCACAAGTTATCCGCTTTTATGGAGCGGAAGAACGAAGGATATGTTCCGAAAAAATCGCGCGTCGTAACCTCTGACCACGTGGTCAAATTTTTAAAAGAGGCGCTTCGTGAAAATTTTTTGGTAGCTAAAGTAAGTGCTTTTTATTTATTTACCAATTTATTTCACTGTAGGTTGCACTAATATTGTAATCACAAATTACGGTCAAGTTAACATAAATATAAATGTTACAAAAATATGACTATTAAATTGATAATAAAATCTGGTGACTTCTTTTTTGCCCGGCAGTAACTTCTTTTTTACCCGGCAGTAACTTTTTTTTGCCCTAGGGCAAAAAAGTAGTACCTACCACTTTACTACATTAACCGACCAATCAACGTTCTAGTGGCTGGAAATGATTTTATTCGATTTCTTATATTATACTGAGAAAAAACTTCTATATACTCTTTATTTTTTTATGAGTCGTTTAATAGTTGTAAACTTATAAACAACCTTTTGTTTTAAAAATCTAAATTTCGGGGAAAAAATCTGAAAAAATTATAGAGGCTTAATCGGACCAAAAGACACATTTTTTGTATCGTTGATTTTTTTCGTAAAATCAATGGTTTTTAGGATAAAACTCAATAAATGGCGAAAAATGCCTACCTTTATGATTTTTTTCTTCATACATTCAATACATTTTCTTGACTAGTAATTCCTTTCTTTTCCCCAATGCAAGCCCATATTTCTTTGAATACAGAGTTCTCTTCTAGAAGTTTATTAATTCCATGAAAGTATGGTCGTTGATTAATTCTTGACGGCTCAATTCCCATAACACATAATTTCTCCCTATTGACCGACCTTCTACCTAGATGAAATAAAAATTAAGTTTTTTAATTTATTTCTGAATACAACGCAGCATGATTATAACAAAATTTGATTTAATTGATCTTCATTTTAGTTAAAGAATAATTTGTATATAATATCTTACTTGAAGGTTTACCAAAAGAATTCCTCTTGTACAATTTTCCCGATAAAATTTCTAGTTTGATAAATAATAATCTAAATCATACTATATGTTACCAGATTGTATAAAAAAACATCTTATTGCATTTTATGATTATCGGACCAATCCAATTTATTTGGATCTCCCGATAACTATATGTCACCAAAACAAAAATTGTCAAGAAGACCAAGAAGAAGACGAATATCCCGGATATTATGAATATCTCGCAATTGGAGGTATTCTAAAAATTTTCCAGATTAATTTGGAAGGTCTCATATCAATTAAATCAATATTTTTGGGATGATTATTGAAAAATATGAAATATGACGTGTTGTTAATTCAAGAAACACACACACAAAAGAACATTTTGATCGAGCTGGAGTCATTCCAGACTTTACTTGTATGGAAAATATACATCACCCCCATCATGGAATTGCATCTTATGTGAAAATTAGCCTTATATCAAAATCTTCCACAATTCTGAATAATGTCCTTAATGAAATTGAAATAATTGTAATAAAGGTCGATGCAGTAACTATTACCAATTTATACAAGCCTCCAGTCGTTAATTGGTCTATTTTACCTAATATTTTCCCATATCCTTCGGTATATATGGGTGACTTTAGCAGTCATCATACTATGTGGAAATAATACAACTCAAATGATGAAAACGGAGAACATATAATTGATTGGGCTTTAAGTAACCACTTACATCTAATGTTTGACGCGAAAGATTTACCAAGTTTTCATTCTGGAAGATGGAGTTCGGATACCAATCCAGATTTGTGCTTCGTATCTGTTGATATAAATTTTAATTCACTTCCGTCATCCAGAATAGTTGGAAAAATATTTCTGTACAGTCAGCACCGTCCAGTGTATTTGGAAATAGGAATACCTACAAATACCTATAATGAACTCGTTCCCTGCCCCTAGGTGGAATTTCAAAAGAGCCAATTGTCGTCGTTTGATATGAATGTTCGTTGGATACCACCGAAAATAAAAAATTTTGAAAGATTTACTGGCGTAATATTAGCAGCAGCCAAAAGATATATTCCCCGACGCTTTCCAAAACAATATATCCCAAACTGGAATACGGAATGTGAAGATCAGAATTACTGTCGTCTCTCAATAAAGATAGAGAAAACCGTTGGAAAGAGCTAGTAGTAAATATGGATTTTACACATTCGAGTCGTAAAGCATGGGAATTACTAAAAAAACTTGGCGGAACAAGTAATAAATCAGATTGCACGTGTCAAATTGAGCCTAATAAAATTGTTTCACGGTTTTTTAATGAATTCCAAAGTCCCTATTCCAAAAGTTTTTTCAATTTTTTTCAAATTTCAAAAGTTAAAGTTATAAAATGACAAATACTTCATTTGGCAATACGGTGTTAATTGAAGAAATTTACGCTGCAATTAAAAATCTAAAAGCTGGCAAAGCAGCTGGATGTGATGGTATTTTTTCTATATTTTATAAAAATTTACAGTAGCGCTCAAAAGTAAGTTGACAAACAGTTTTTTCTACAAGAAGTTTTTTATATTTCAACAATTTTCTTTCATTTTTGTAATATTATTTTTTAAAGGCTTTTAAATTTAAAGGTAAATATAACTCAAACTTTCTATATAATGAAAGAAAAATGTTCAAATTTGAAATAGCTCTTATAAAAAAAAACTGTTTGCCAACTTACATTTGAGAGCTACTGTATCTAAAAATGCAAAATTATGGTTGTCAAAATTCTTTACGGATTGCTACGAAAATGGAAAAATTCCGAGCATATGGACGAAAGCAAATGTCGGAGCTGTCATTAAACCAGGAAAGCCAAAAGATATCCCAAAAAGTTATAAGCCAATTTCTTTTATATGTGTGGGATATAAGCTATTGGAAAGAATTATATATAACAGAATAGTTGTTTCAATTGATTCTACTGTTCCTATTGAACAAGCTGGGTTTAGAAGTGGAAGAAATTGTTGTCACCAGGTCTTAGCACTCACAACATTTATAGAGACTGGTTTTCAGGACAAAAAGAAAACAAAACTGGTTTATTATACAAATTATCGAAGGTTTTGAAGTGCAAAAAATCCATAAATCTCATCAGTGCCATGCTTTCTAATCGCTCATTTGTATTAATGTTGGGAAATAAAATTAGTAGGCGAAAACAGCTACGTAATGGACTTCCTCAGGGGTCTGTGCTAGCGCCGCTATTTTTCAACGTTTATACTTCTGATTTACCACAAACTGTATCTAAGAAATTTATTTATATTATGTCAACTGGCGACTGAGGCCAAATCCAGACAAATGTGAAGTTTCGACCTTCCATCATTCAAACCAAAATGCAAATGACACCATCAATATAAATTTTGGAAATAAAATAAAATATAACTCAACACCAAAATACTTGGGTATAACTCTTAATAGATTTCTAACATTTCGGAACCATTGTGCAAAAGGAAGTGGAAAATTTAAAACTAGAAATAATATTATTCAAAAATTATCTGGTTTGAATTCAGGATCTTCACCTGTCGTCCTTCGGATTTCTGCACTATCTTTAGTGTATTCAGTAGAAGAATACTGTCGAGGGGCCGTCAGCTTTGGAATTAGTTGTACAAATATTTGGAATTTAATCGGAATTATTGGAATTATCGGAATTGATTTGGAATTACCGGAATTATTTGAATTAACATGGAATTATTGGAATTACTTTGGAATTATCGGAATTAATGTGGAATTAAAATAGAATTATTGGAATTAAAATGGAATTATAATGGAATTATTGGAATTGATTTGGAATTACTGGAATTATTGGAATTCTTGGAATTAATATGGAATTACCGGAATTATTGTGGAATTACCGGAATTATTGTGGAATTACCGGAATTATTGTGGAATTACCGGAATTATTGTGGAATTACCGGAATTATTGTGGAATTACTGGAATTGATGTGGAATTGTTACAAGAATACAAGGGGAGGGTGGTTAACTAGCTCTCCCCAAGAATAAATATTTATTATAAATCGGTTAAATGCATTCATAACACGAATTTTAATAATGCACATACTGACTTCCTTCTGCATTAGAAATAAAAATATAATAATCTCTTCCTAATCTCTTTACAGCACAATATTTAATTATAAGACAATTTACCACAGGTGACAGGTACCACACGGTACAACAGGTCACAGGTACATTGTAATTTACAATTTGTAAAACACAATATTATTCGTGTTGTTGTGTGAAATTGTATACACTTTTTGTTAGAAATTTTTAAAATGTGTGTATTTATTTCCCAATTCTTATAAAATTCCCAGAGTTTAAGTAAATACTGTGGATCCTTGGTAACTAATTCGGCAAATTTCAAATTTCCTCCAGGTCATTTGGTTGTATTGAAAAAATTGAAATAAAATGCTTTGGAAAAAGTAAAAGCAGTAAATAGCGGCGCTGTAGGCACAGGACATCGAGAAATTCAAGTACGTAATGATAACAGCTCTAAAAGTCTAATGGGGAAAAAATTTGTGTCTGATGAACAAACTGTGTCAGAACAACTAAAAAAATATTTTGCTGATAACAACATTAAAGTACCAAATGAAGATATACATATGCTGCCAAATTTTGAATTTGAATCCAAACTCAGAATCAGATGAAAACTCAAAATATAAGGGTTTCATCAAGTGCATAATTTGCAAAAGAAAAATAACCATATTTTTGGATAAAAAAAACAGAAAACGTAATGGGTCATATCTAATTTTACAAAACATTTCGAAGCCCATCAAAATGAGAAGAATACCGAAAAACGAATATCAAAAAGAGCAAAGTATTTTTCGATTAATAACTTTTTTGATCAAGAAAATGGTGCCGCAAGTTTAATTTTTCCGTCAACTCTCGGTGACGGTGTTCAAGAAAAAACTCGGGAGGAAACTTATCAGCAAGCTTTAGAAACTGTAAAAATTCCAGACGACTCCGGGAACAATCCATCTGTTTCGGGGGAATAGGAAAGGGTTGTGGTGTTAGGAGTGATTGCAACCTTATTACTCTCTGCCCCAAATCTTCAAAATATAAAAGTTTTAATAGAAGTATAGACGTATAAAATCAAAACTAGTGCAATGTGCTATAGCTCGAGATCAGACTAAAATAACTGAATTTTTTACAGTGATTATTACCCTCGAGCTGTTTCATACTCATTTCCGACGAATCGGAGAGTTGCATTTGGAGCTGTCTGAGCGGAGACAGGTGCTTGTGTCATGTCATGTGATCTGTCGATCCATGATCGGCCCAATTCTCTACGATCGAATATTGCCCTTGGGACATATTAATGGAATTATTGGAATTACTTTGAAATTATTGGCATTACTTTGGAATTATCGGAATTAATGTGGAATTATTGGAATTATCAAAATTAATGTAGAATTATTGGAATTACCGAAATTAATTTGAAATTACTGGAATTCCTACGGAATTATTGGAATTACTTTGAAATGAATGGAATTACTTTGGAATTATCGGAATTAACTGGGAATTATCCTGATTAATTTGGAATTACGGAATTATATTGGATTACTGGAATTTTTTTGGAATTACGGAATTATATTGGATTACTGGAATTTTTTGGAATTAAACTGGAATTGGAATTAATTGTACAAATTTTTTCCAAGCTGGCGGCCCCTCGAATACTGTACACCTGTTTACTCACATATTAAAATACTAGACGTTCAACTTAACCCAACAATGCGGATCATTACAGGGACGATAAAATCTACATCTTTAATGTGGCTACCTATATTGGCGAACATAGCTCCTCCAGTACTAAGAAGAGAGGCTGCGGTGGCTCGAGAGGCCCAAAAATATTCAATAACTTCCGACTTCCGATTCATTCTGGCATTATTAATAGATTATTGGCAAGGACTCCATTTTGGACTAAGTTGGAGATGATTGAAGATTATAGTCATTGCAACATCAACGAAAAGTGGCAAACTATCTTCGATAATACTGAACTTCCCAAGAAAGAGTTGGTCTTGGAACCACATCTGGAAGTCCCAGGCTTTCAAACAGTATCGAATCGACGTATCTGGACCAACCTTAATCGAATCAGGATAAATTGCGGAAGAACCTTGAGCAAACTTCATATCTTGAAACCAGAGATATCACCTATTTGTGATTGTGGATGTACGTACCAAACAATATTACACATAGTTAATGATTGTCCAAACAGGCGATTTCATGACGGTTTAATCGAACTACACAATTTTGGTACAAATGTTTCAAATTGGATAAACAACCTAGATATTTATTTCTAATGATGACATATACATTGTAATTCCATACGAATAAATAAGTAAATAAACACTATTATAATAGAAGATGGAACATATAACTATTACAATTTTATTAACATTGTTTTGGTTATTTTATTCCATGGTAAACTCAATATGTTGATATTTTAATAAAAATACGATAAGTAGGTATTTCAATAAAGGTGAAAATTTGAAATTTGAAAAATCTTAATTTCCATCTACATATTATATGTATACTTCACAGTAGATGTTACAAATACTATTTATATTATTATGATATTATAATACTAATAATTTTTTTTTTATTAACTTCAATTTATATTTACAATCTGTTTCTTAAAAAAACAATAGTTTTTATGGCTAGTCAGATTTAACAACATAACATACTAACAAGTTATTAACAATGAACACCATTAGGTTTTGAATCTCAACTTCAAATCTGAGGGTCTGAACTTTTTTAATCTGTGAACATCACTGTCATTACCCAGTTTTGTTTCTCGAGTATTAGTGGTATTAGGGTGAGAATTAAGTCTGTCTATAAGGGGTGTAAGGCTACGCTGCAGAGGTAGCACCTTTTGCCAGGACGGTCACATCAAGCGGGAAACCGGGAGATGGTCTATGGTAACTAGTCCTCGCAGGGTACCTAACTCTCACTTATGGCTCCACGTGCCACACCCTGGAAACTGCGTTGACCCGCAGGCTAAACTAAGTGAGGGTAGCCAGATATGGTAAAAGCTATCAGAGGGCAGCAGCTTCGGTATGTATGTTCATATATTTGAAAGCGCAGTCATAATGTCACAAACGGTTTCAAAACTTCGCGAGGAATGCAACGGAAAACCACCTCGTATATTTTTCCAGGAAATTCATGAAATGACTGCAAAACTAAACAATGGCCCCGAATACGGGCGCTCCTTAAATGGAGCAGGGGTACTAAGAATCTCCCGGTCAGCCTCAGTGAATTTCAGCAAGAATTACTCCAAAAAGATGAGGAGCTATGTTCGCCAATATAGGTAACCACATTAAAGTTGTAGATTTTATCGTCCCTGTAATGATCCGCATTGTTGGGTTAAGATACTACACTGGAGATCACACTACGCCGAACAAAAATGGAGTCGCCATAATAGTCACTAAAGAAGTAAACGAATCGGTCCAAAGCTTTATCCCAGTGTCGAATAGAGTCGCCATGTTGCGGGTCCGGGCGTATCCGGCAAATGTCAATTTTATACAGATATATGCACCTACATCGGAATGTGAAGACGTCGTAATAGAACAGTTTTATAAGGATGTTACAATGTTGATGCGCCAAACCAAAACAAAAGAATTCACAATTCTTATGGGAGACCTTAATGCGAAGGTTGGAACCGGTGCAGAGGGAGACACAGTTGGGAAATTTGGTTTAGGAGTGCGAAATGAAAGAGGAGACAGGTTCGTATAGTTTTGAAATGAAAATGACTTGGCCATAATGAACACGTTCTATAAATTACCCAAAAGACGTTTGTATACGTGGAGATCCCCAGCAGATAAACCGGAAAAGATTGTCAGAAACCAAATAGACTATATTTGTGTAAAAAAGAGATATAGGAATGCGATAAAATCAACCAAAACATATCCAGGAGCAGATGTACCGTCAGATCATACTCTACTTCTTGCAGAAATAAAAGAAATGCCGAATAAATAGATGTGGACAAATTAAAAAACTTGGAAACGCAAAAAGAAGTGATCAAGAGAATTGAAAACGGAATGTCTCAATGCCTAGGGACGAATGACGCGTCCGATGTGGGAACTGCAAAATCTGCAGAAAATATTGAAAAGCTATGAAACGGATTCAGAAAAGTAATGAATGATGCCGCAAACTCGAAATTAAAGACAAATAAACGAAAAAAGAACAGAGCTTGGATGACAGACGAAATTCTAGACCTGATAACATCAAGGCGAAGATATAAGAACAAGAATGAGTGTAAATACAAAGATATACAGAAAGAAATTCGAAGAAAGATACGTGAAGCAAAAGCTGATTGGTTTGAGAAGGAGTGTTCAGAAATAGAGGAATACGAAAAGAGATATGACGCATTTCACTTACATAAAAAAGTGAAAGAAGTTGCTGGACTCCGAAAAATATATATACTGCTGTGTTATTAAAATTCTCAGGGTACTACAGCTTATTCAATTATTAAACATTCCAATCATATAATTTATTTAAGGAAAACTTCTATCAAAATTGATATCTCCTTATCCAATATAGCCACAAATTTTCTTATCAACCATAACAACATTCCATGCAAAATTAAAGTTTTAAATGTTTTCCAATATCCAACAAAATACTAAAACTACTCAATAAAACCAATTTTGACTAATATTAATCAATGTTGTAAATGGAAGCTGAACCCCAGATTTGTATCCTATATGTCCATATCGGCTTCAGTACATACTTGTACAATATAGTAGTTAATTTTCAATTGAGATTCGACTCTTTCGTCCCATTAGTTAGTACGTTTTCGTAGCAAAAAAGCAAGCTGCTTTTTTTAGCAAATATATTGTCATGTTACAATCCATAAAATGTGGTTTGTTATCAAAAAATACATCTTTTGGTAATTTGGAAATCTTAATATCCAATTAGTTGGTTTGAATTGGAATTATTTTGTTTCTTTTATTTTGATTCTTGGGCAGAATGTAATTCTTCGACATTTTTATTTTGGCAAATAAAATTATTATAAATTTTTTAACAATGCGGTATTTTGTTTTAAGAACTGGTGACCAAGGCGTTTTTCGCGACTGGGGTGATAAGTTCTTCTTGATTAAAATTTTGATTTTTAGTGAAAAGTGTTTGAATTTTCCCATAATTTATTTAAATTGTGGGAAAAAGTGAAATTTCTTTTAAAAACATCATTTTTGGGAAGAATCAAAAATTCCACTTGATTTTATGGAATGGCTATAATATTTTTTTGAAAATTTGGATTTGGTAAAATTTTGGTGGACAGGTAGGATTCGGGATCATCGGGCAACAGTAATTCAGCTAAGTGTTAAAAATTTGCATTTGATTCTTCTAATAAGTTTGAATTGTAGTAATTTAAATAACATTTTAACTGTAAAATTTCATACCACGAAAGTTAATTGCAGATATCAAGCGCATTTGTAAAGCGTTGTATCGGCAAAATTATTATCGCTGCTTACATTTATTTTTGAAAGTTGTTTTTTTGTTTGTTAATTTTAGGAACACATTTTTTATTTTTCAATAACATGCAATTGGTAGGAACATAATTTTTATCTTGCCTCATTACATGATTGTTATTGATTTGAAAATAATTTAAACTTTATTATACGAAAATTTAAAATATTCGATTGCAACGATTGGTTGAAAATTTCTTATGATAAGAGTTCTTTTTGGGACATATTTTTTTATCACTATGTTAGCTATTACTGCTATTTTACCAGCGAGTATCAAATTTGTTAAGATTAGCTTCTTAGCTAACTAGCAGCTCTTAATAATAGCTTGCTATCAATAAGCTGCCATAGTTGCTTGCTAATAACTCATCTTAACCCTTTCTTTCCCCACATGTAGCCAGCTCGCCATCAACTTTATTTTTTCATTTATTTTCATTTATATTTTTATACTCTCATATATGTATATAGTATATCATTCATATTTTTGAATTTATTTTCGAATAATTTGTCTATCCAAGCAATTTTAGGGTACACAATCTTGGTTATGATGTTTCTTCCGTAGGCAATAATAGAAAAATTCTATCAGGTGCAGCCCTATAATAGCTTCATTTAGAGGTAACCTCCCAGCTGATAACATGACCGGCAAAAGCTATCTTTTTTATTATATTTCAATAATTTTCAAACATTTTCTTTTATAATAACATTATTTTTTTACTAAAGTAATGCAGTGTGATACTTAATGGAAAAAATCTCCGATAAGTAAAAAAAAAGTGAGAACTGAAAGGTTTTAATAATAGCTTGCTGGTATCAAGTTGTAATAGCCTCCCAATAGCTGCCTAATTGCTCTTAATAGTACTGCACTGATTCACATAATCGGCTTTATTTTTAATTCAACCCGAATTATTCAATAATCGAATAAAGTACGATATAATTACTAATAAACAATTATAATTTTTAATAAAGACTATTAAATTGGCGAACAACTGCATAGTATGAATATTATAATCTCTAAATTGGTGACCCGACAACGTGACATTTGAACATAATTACCAAAACAAATAATGGCGAACAAGCAGACACAAAACCAACCATGTATAACCATACATTCCACCTTCTTAAAGAAAGTTTTTCAAATAAACAAGATCAAATTTAGTCCTGCTAGCCGTAACCTTTAACTTTTTTTTTTACATGTTTTTTACCTTTTCTACCAGTAATTCAAAAAACGTCTACTGTAATTCAGATTTGTCAATTGATATTCACAAATTGTCAGTGATATTCAGAAATAGTCACTTGAAATAATTCAGTTTTATCAATAATTGATATTCAGAAATCGTCAATTGTAATTCAGAAAGCATAATTTAGTTCGGATTGCTTATAAATTATACAGGATGAAATTATGCCTAAACTGAAATTTAATGTACTCTGTAAAAGTGGGTCTTATCGGAATAAGAACAAAATATGTTTTAATTTATTTTCTGAATACATTTATTCTTATCTATTATAAGAAATACAGCGTAAATTATTTCATAACAATATGTTAAATTAATTTTTAGCGAATAACTTAGCGATCGACTGGCATATCTTCCATTGTTAAGATTGTTGCTTGATGTATTGTGCAGAGTTACTGAGTACGAGTACAATCGCCTCTATTTACGGTGTCCTTTGCCAGATCTATTATTTCCTTTAAGTAGACCAATCTTTGCTCGATAAGATTAATCTCTGTTACATTGGGAACTCGAATATTACTTTTAACTTTTGTCTTAGTTTTTAGACCAAATATATTCAATGGGATTTAGTATTGGAGAGTAAGGTCCTAGTGGCAAAAATGACAAGAAATAAATTGCAGTAATATTGTAACCCAATCATGTGCTAGTTGAGAAGTAAGTGAACCTATTCTGCATTCCATAGCTACAACGGCAACCACATAAATCCATGTTAGGACCTCTCGTGAAATTCACTTCTAACAAACTTTGCGTTTTATAAATTGCAATTTATAATCGCAATTTATTTACTGATTTGGAAATTTTCATAACCAATCAGAATGTCGAAATGAGTGGTGCTTTCCGTTGAAGAAATTTTAATGGAACGAACATACTAACTTTATAAATTACTTGAATTTCTTAAAATATAATCGTTCAGGACTCATTCAATTTTGCTGATGTTAACCTACCATTTTCACTAGTATTAGTGAAGTAAGTAAAGTACTTTTTTATAAAGTTTACGAAAATAAATATAAAACTTTATTTACAAAATAATGTATTTTATCACAATATAATTTAAGATCTTTGTTGGATGTAGTTGTTAATACAGTTTTGTATTTTTACTGCTGTTTGACCGTAACCATATCCATGAACATTTTTGCATTGTTGCACCATATCGTGAGCAGCATTTAGTTCTTCTGACCCAGCTGTTCCGAACATTGAAACTAAATCAACAAGGTACTGTTCCAATTTATCTTCACTCAGTACAGCCTCTTCATTAATAATTCCTTTCTTTTCCCAAATGCAACCCCATAATTCATTTAATGCAGAGTTATCTTCTGGAAGTTGTTCAATTCCACGAATTTGTGGTATTTGAGATGCTTTTGCCGATCCCATTTTCATACCGCATGCAAATGATTGTTGCATTGTCTCAACTAAGACTGGAGGCATCTCATCGTTTCTGCCAATAGACCGTCCTTCTACCTAGGTGAAATAAAAATGAAATTAGCTAATTTATTTTTGAATACAACGCATAAATAAGAAAATCTGATTTAATTGATCTTTATTGTAAAGAATAATTTGTTTGGAAAATATGATATCTTACTTGAAGGAAAGCTGCAACTAAACATCCAATAATTACAAAACTTTTCATTGTGAACTTCTAGTTACTAGTGATTAGCTACTTTGTTTTAAGTTGATTTATATATTCCAGCATCGTTCAAATCAGTACATGATGATATAGAGGTCACGATAAGTTTATTATCAAATTAAACATTCATTGGTTTTACCAAATGAATTCACAAAACAATATACATACATACTTCCCTAATGTATTGTATATAAAAACACTTTAAAAATTATAATATTAATTAAATTCCAATTTATCTTATTAATTAAAAAATATTAAATTGAGTCCAATAAATATTTACTATAATAATGGCCAAAGATTACTTGCAATACTTGCATATGGAGTATGTTGTTCAAGTATTACATAAAACAATTTTCTAAGATTTCTAAGAATCATCTGGTACATTTTTCAGATAATAACCTAAACCAGTTATTACCAAATTTTACAAAAAACATCTTACTGATTGTGGATAATTTACATTTTGCCGTTCTTCATTTTTATTCGTTCGAAGAACTAGAAAATGCTTAGCTGCACGATGAGCTTTTCTTCCCTCGATCTTTCCATTTGGTGACGGACACTTTATTGTTAACGGCAAAGTCGTTTTTGTCTTCCAACAGTTTTTGTTTTGGAGATCACTTTTTTGTTTAGTGTAAAATTATTGTAAAAAAGTTGTCAAACAGCAAACAATATCCTGTATTTGCCAGTGTTCTTATTAATTTAAGAATAACACGTTCGCTTATTAATGTATCTTCACTAACAGCTTCCTTTCCCTGATCAACATCGAATGACTAGTGATATATCCATAAGCAGAACAGGCCAATGCCCATATCTTGAAACTTCCTTTAATGGGTTTCATAGACATGTATTGTTTCAGGCTAGTATGGCCTTTAAATGAATTTTATTGATTTGCATTTAGTTTACAATTGTGCATGCAAGTGGCGCTCGCTTTAGTATTTTGTATGTACCATTAAGTTGGTACTAATTTTTGTCAGTTCTTAAGCCTGCAACACTTTTTGACCAACGGTCAAATAATTGGTTTATTTTGCCAAACATAATTATACACCAAATAATGTACTGACCAATAATAAATTTGGCTAAAACACTCTAGGAAAATATTTGGTTATTATTTGCCACAACAATAATTATTTACTAAACAGTGAACTATGATAATTATTTACAAAATATGCTAAATAAATTTAACT
Organism: Cantharis lateralis; assembly: GCA_963170105.1. Lineage (NCBI taxonomy): Eukaryota > Metazoa > Arthropoda > Insecta > Coleoptera > Cantharidae > Cantharis > Cantharis lateralis. The sequence goes on along the minus strand of OY720624.1, from coordinate 55,453,247 downwards.
ATATTATTTTTTGCCTTTGTTGTTTGGCACTAATCTCTGGCACTACTATTATAACCAAACACTGTCAAATATTTTCAAATGTCAAAATGGAAAATTCAGAATTTTCTGAAAATTAAAGACTTGCCTTCGTTAAAAACGAAAATAAATAGAAATAAGGTGTCAGTTGAATGGAAAGATGAATCGTTAGCAAAATTAATTTCTGTTGTTTTGCAATTCATCGTACAGCTTACGTAGCAACTAGCAACCTTTCAGTCTTTCTTTTACTTCCCAATCTTATAATTCTTGTTGATTAAATATTTTTGATGTGGCCAGTTTTTTTTCGATTTTTGAAGAAGTGAGTGAATTTTCTCAGATTATTTTAAATTTTGAAAAAGTGAAATCTTGTGTCTTCAAAAACAAATTATTTTGGGAAGAGTCGTCTTTTACAACAGTTTTCATGGAAGTAGCAGTGGTTATTCAAACCTGAATTTGTTTATTTTCTGCTTTCATATGGTGGCGGACAAAAAGCATTGGAGGATTTGAGATCATCGCCGCAACAGTAGAATTCAGCTAAGTGCTAGTTTCCATTATGTTATACGGAGCTCCAATCTGGGCTGATAACTTACAGAAGAAGACAACCTATAACATTAAGTTTACTAGGGTACAACGAAGAATGGCTCTACGTGTCGCAAAAGCATATAGAACTGCCTCCTTGGACGCTATTTTAGTAGTCGCGTCGATGGTCCCTATCGACCTGCCGGCGGAAGAAAGAAAGTTAAAGTACTTATATAAGGATATTACATTTTTATTGATAACAATAATCAGTTTTGTTTCTCTGCAAAACGAAAGTTATTTATTAGCTATTAGTATTTACATTAATTACAAAGTTACCTGCAAAACGAAAGAAACAACAATTAAAGTTTATTATCATCACTCTCTGCTTCAATTAATTAAAAATCTTAAAATATATTTATTGTTTCACTGCTTAAGTTGATTTATGCCAATATGACACCAATCTATATGTGTATTTCTTATTAATTCAATGCTTAATTTCTCTGATAATACTATTTTCTTTTTATTCTTACTTAGTTAATAAATTATACCATGCTCATCTATTGTTTTTTTCTTAAGTTCTTTTAATGCAATGTTTTCATCTTGATCTTTTTTTATTTCTTGAATTTTGATTGTATTTACTATCTTTAATGTTTCTTCTGTATTATCTATTGATTCCAATACCGGGTTCCTGCTAAGACAGTCTGCTTCTGTGTTGAGTTTCCCTGGTATGTATTCAATATTGAAATCAAATTGAGATAGGTAATATGTTAGATCACCTAACTCTTTGTCTGTTCTTGCTTTTATGTTGAGGTTCTCTAAAGGTTTATAGTCTGAATACACTTCAAATTTTCTTCCAATCAACCAGTGTTCCCAATATTTTACCGCTTCTTTTATTCCTAAGCATTCCAAATATATAGCTTTTTTCCTTTTTTGCGTCTCATTTAATTTTTTTGAGAAATAGGCCACTGGTTTTTCCTTTCCATCTTGTTGTGTTTGTTTCAGTATTGCACCCATACCTTCTATTAAAGCATCCTGTAAATATCTTAATAGGCAAATCTTTATCAAATATTTCTAGCACTGGTTGAGAACATAATAATTTTTTTATTTCTGTAAATGATTTTTCACAATCCACAGACCAATCAAATTTTACATCTTTTCTCAACAGTCTATGTAATGGATCTAGTATTGTTGAGATTTTCGGTATGTATTCGTGATAAAAGTTTATTTTACCTATAGAAATTGTCTGATATTTTTCTGTGTTTTTGGAGTAGGAAAATTATGTATTGATACTAAGTTGTCTTTGATTGGTTTTACTGTATTATTTTCTATTATATGTCCGAGATATTTGATTGACTTGGATGCGAACGTGCATTTTTTTAATTTCAATCTAAAGCCTTCTTTTATTATGGCTTCTAAAACTTGCTTTATATGCATGATATGATCTTGAAAAGTTTCTGAAAATATTAATATGTCATCTATATAATTTTCCGTGAAGTTCTTAAGATTATTTTTTCTTAGTATACTTGATAAAATTCTTTGGGAGATTGCTGATGCTGTTTTTAAACCGAATGGTAGGCAAGTCCATTGATAGTGTCCTTCTTGAGTTATAAAGCCTGTTTTATTTCTATCTTCTATCCTTAGTGGTATTGACCAAAATGCTGAATTGATGTCCAGTGATGTAAAATATTTACAATTTCTAGCTTTAATTATTAGGTCATCAATTAGCGGAAAAGGTTGAGCTTGTGGTGTCACAATTTTATTTAAATCTCTAAAATCAATGCATAATCTAGTCTTTCCTTCACCTTCTTTAATGCTATAGTCACTGCTGCAGCAAATGGGCTATATGACTCTTCAATTAAATTTTTTCCTAATAGTTTTGCCACTTGCTGTTCTATTTCATTCCTATCCTCAATTGTACATCTACATGGCCTTTTACTACAAAATTTATTAACTAAGAAATCTATTCTTGCTTCATAGTCCTTTACAGTTCCTATATCATATTTATCTTTGGCAAATATTGCTTTATATTCTTCTATCAATTGTTCTATTTTGATTTTTTCTTATCATCTAAATGATTTAAATCTATTTCAAAATCCTTCTCTTTAATGTATTCATTAAAATTTACCCGCATCAAGCTAGCGCCGCCACTTTTTCAAAATCTAAAAAAAATATATGGAGAATTTGTGGCTAATTTGTGGCTAATTAGTTGCCGCAATCGCGAATTAATCGCTCTTACCGTTCGGTAATTACAGCCATTTGAGTGGTGGCGGCGCTAGCTTGATGTCAAGCTAGCGCCGCCACCGCTAAAAACTTACTAAAAATAAAAAATAAGTATATAGGAATTTGTGGCTAATTTGTGGCCAATTAGTTGCCGCAATCCCGAATTAATCGCTCTTACCGTTCGGGAATTACACCCATTTGAGTGGTGGCGGCCCTGGCTTGATATTAAGCTAGTACTGATACTCAAAACGAAATTTTGATAAACTAAAATAAAATTTTATTAAAACAAGTATATTTATAATTTATTTTATACGACGTCACAATAATTAATAATAATAATAATAATCAAAATAAAGAAAAATTTATTTAGCCGCTATAGCTATATGTACAGCTTCAAAAAAGTAGAAAAACTACAAGTGAAAGAAAAACATAAAAAAGAACAATATACAAAAAACATAAAAAACAACATAATAATAATAATTAGTATAATGAAATTATTATTTCCGACCCTATATTTTATTAATATTTGAAGATGAATATTATTTAGTGGGTATTTTGGGTCCTATTATAGAAAATCTGTTACAAATTATCATTGCATAAATAGTGTTGGCCTTTACAATATATTCCAAGTCTTTGCTAATTGCCTCCCACACTTCACTTGATTTTGAAGCAATTTTATTATTTTGCAATATTATTTGGTTTTTAAATTTTTTAATGCATTTTATCGATAATTCAAAATTAAACTTTTGCGGCCTACCACTCGATTTCATGACTGTTTCTTACGTTCTTATTTTTCCTAATGTTCGCGTTACGCCTTAATGTACTTATTAAAAATTACAACTATAAAACTTAAGCCTCGTACTGAAAGTATTAAACGTCAATTACACGAGGATAGTGACTTGTACAAGTTACTAAAATCCAGTAGAAGTAATGTTCAATTTTCGATGCCTAGATTGTAAAAGTGTAGTAATTTATGGTTTATTTAGTGCAAGGTCGGGTTTTTATAATTTTAGTACTGTCTTCGTGTAAACAAGTATTTTAGTACTAAATTCCAGTGCTAGTTTTAGTAACAATTCCAGTTTAGTGAATAGAAAACAATTCTATTTACTTGAGCCAGTACTACCCCCACTCCCACTTTCCTAAAAACTAAAGTCTCAATTACACGAGGATAGTGACTTGTACAAGTTACCAAAATCCAGTACTAAAAGCTAGTGATTTAAAAGCATGTTGTGTTTACATGGTAATAGTAGCTTGCTCAAGTTAGTAGTGTTTTAAACAATGAATTCGAAGTGTCAAATCGCTATTCTGTCATGAAACGCTAAAACGCCAGCTAAAACGATATGATTACACGGGTTTAGTTTTCAGGAAAGTGGGAGTGGGGGTAGTACTGGCTCCAGTAAATAGGATTGCTTTTTATTCACTAAACTGGAATTTTTACTAAAACCAGCACTGGAATTTAGTACTAAAATACTTGTTTACACGAAGACAGTACTAAAATTTAGTACTGGATTTTAGTAACTTGTACAAGTCACTATCCTCGTGTAATTGAGGCTTTAGGTAGGGACATTCGTGTCGGCGTCTTTGATGTTCGTGTTTCAAAAATTTCAAGTCTAGGTTAAGTTCAGTTGAGAATCCACTAGATGGCGTTGCAAAATTATATTACATTTGAAATGAACCGCTTAAAATGTTATTATTTTCAGATTGTTCATCATTAATTTTAAAAACATCAGGTCTATTATGTATCACAACCTTTAAAAATAACGGTCAACCTTTCCCAACTAGCACCAAAGTACCGGCAACTGAGACGGGAACCTTGCACGAGTGACTATTACGTAACCGTCATTAAATCTACGACTTTGATGTATAAATTACTTAATAGGAATAATTTCAAGTCGCTGCTACGTAGTCGTCACCAATTGTGGTTACTTTGAAGTTACAATACTTCGAAGTAGCCTTACAGGTAATGGGGACGTCGTAGCTACCTGTATGACAACCTTGAAGTTTTCAAAACTTGCCGGTAGGAAATGGTAGTAACGGTGACTAGCTAAGATTACCAAAAAGCGACTTCAAAGTTCTGACCTCTTTTAAGTAGCATTGGTAGTCGCCGAGACATTCTGGGAACCTTTACTAATCCTTTAAAGTCGTGAGAACTTGTGAGTAATATTTATTAGTGTTATAACATAGCCGCTACCTATGCAAGCATACTACATGGTGAATTAAATTCTTTTATTTAAAATTGAAAAAATTAATTGTAGGTACAGTTATATTAATAGCTGTATTTTGTTTGCGCAATAAAGCTTACTCCACCACGTGGAGCCATGGCGTGGGCTACTTTAAAGTTCCATATTTGCAGAGCGGGAACCACCCTGTTACTAGCGTCCAGGTAGTCACCACTTTAAAGTCACATTTTTGGCTCATCACGACTTTAAAGTAATTTTTCTGGTAACACGCCATTTTTTGATGACGCCATTATTGGAAATATGAACCTTACACCAGAATAACAAAAAATACTAATTTAACATAATTTTTGCATCAAATATAGTAAATTAATGCATAAAAATTAGTTTTAAATAGCAAAGAATAATAAAAAAATTGTTAGCATCTACGCCGGTGTCAGATTCTTAAATCACAATTGGCTTAAATAAAATATTTTAATAAAAATAAAGAAAATATCAATGGCGCATGGTCAAATTTCGACGTACCATTAATATGTTTCTCAATAAACTTGCATTCGTTTTCATTTAATACTCTAGCCATCGAAATATGCTGTAAGTTTATATTACCCTAATAATATAATAATTTAAAAACTTTGTAAATATTCCATCATGTTTCTTAGTTACATAAATAGATAAAGCTTTAAATAGATAAAGCACGTAACCGGAACCCTGAAGAATTCGAGTAGGTAGTATAGGTCCGTGAACGTTGTAGTGACCACCCTGGGTCGAGGTCGGGACGTAACGTTAACGTTATGAGAACGTAGCGGTATAAGTCGCCGGCACCACCCCGGAACGTTTTTGTTACCACAAAAATGTTCCCCATTTTGGTAGCGGGCACGTAATAAGAACGTACCTATAACGTGCCCGCCTCCAGTAGTGGCGACTTCGCGGTTCCCTTTAATAGTAGCCGCTACGTTCCGGGGAGTATTTGTGCTAGTTGGGAATTATGTTATAATAAAGGTTCAAAATAACAGATTTCTTAGCGTTTTTTACAAAATTGGTATTACATATCAACCTTTAAAATAACCATAGCAAATCAACGTTATTTTAAAAGCTTAAAATGATAATAAGTTTTGAGTACTTCTAAAGTGAGAAACACTTATTGTAGTTCACACGTGTGGGAGAAAGATAGTATTATTTTGATTGAAAATTTATGAAAATCTGTCAGTGCTTTCACAAATAAATTTGAAATGTCAAAACGGCAAAAGAAGACAACGCGTTTTCAGTACGAAGAACTCATTACATTTGTCGAGAGCAATAAAGTGCTCCTTCATGGGAAAACAAAGCCTTTGAATAATTTGAATAAAAAGTACCCAAGTTTCTATTTGGTTTTATTTAAGTAATGATTTTATAAACTAAAAATATTTACACTTACGATTAATCTACTAGCTAACTTACAACTAAATTAACAAAATTTTTGAATTGCAATGTTGCGAATTCTCCTTCCTTCGGCTAACCAGTTCTCATCTGCAAATCAAAATTTAAAAATATTTAATCATTATGGCACACTGCAATATGTACCTGCTATAAGATCTCTACTATGATTTTCTACAATCCTGTCTCTTTGATGTGCTTCTTCTTCTTCGAACTCTTGAAGTATTTCTTGTGGTATTTTGCTTTCTACTGCCATGTTATGCAAAACCACACAAGAATAAACAATTTTTGCAGCTTTAACAGGATTGTAATTGAGAGTCCTGTGGTTAAGAAGACACCTAAATCGACTTTTTAGTACACCAAAGCACCTTTCAATGCAGTTCCTTGCTTTAATATTTGTTAATTATTTATGAAAGCAAATAACGTACTTTCAAATTAATTGGCACTGCTGTTACTCTTTCAGTTTGCTTCATGTGTGGTCCCACTTCGGTAATCAAGTAATGCACCAGATTTTTCGTTAAACGGTATGTTTCGACAAAAGACTTGTCACACATTGAAAAAGGATCACTCCTTTCTCTTAAAATCCTTCTTTCAACTTTCTCCCTATACTCCACCGCAATTACAGATCAATAAAAAAAGTTTTATTATTTAACCTCTAAATTGTATTCTATGTCAACTACGTACATTTTTATAAAAAATTATAATTAAACAAATACTTACAATCCGCATTTTCGAATTGATTCAGAATAAAAACATTCATTAATCCGTTAAAAGCCATTTCTCCTTTAACCTTTATCTTAACGGCACCTATCAAAGCACTTGTTATATTTTGCACTAGGAAACCTTTATTATAAAGATCATGTTAAAATAACGGTTAGCAAAAACGATACGTAGGGTAAGTTCATCTAAGATTGCGCAGTTTGCAAGATTGCGCAGAGCCAATATTAATGCTGTAGTTACATTCTTGAAATAAGAAATATGCAATCCTGAAACCTCTAACAGTTATTATATAGTTACAATACGGCACATGTTTTTTGATAAGCGTTTTATATTAAAAATTTGAATTAATTGGTAAGTGCTTATTCAATCCTTGTAATTTTCCCAGTCTAGAAGATAAGCCACTGATCCTTTATTTTTTTATATTCATGATTCAAGACTAGTTTATCAAGTTAATTATAAAGGAATTAATTATTTAAAAACAAAATATTTCACCTAATAAAGTATGCGGGATGAATTTCTTCAATTGAATAACATAAGTCATTAATTTACAAGATTGCGCACTATAATGCTTCCATGTTTGCGCACCGTTTCTAAGTTGGCGCGGTTAAAGTTTTTTATAATATTAAATTCCTGAAGCTAAATCAAAAACGAAAAGTATTAAGGGTTCAATTATTAAAAATAGAAAGTTAAAAAATTCCGACAATAACACAATAAGCAGAATTTTTCTGCCCAGGTTGTGATGAACCCCTACAGAAGAGTGGATCCAATGATTTGTTTGTAAGAATTGGTGTCATGAAAATTGTTCTATTTATTTAGGAACAGGGTAGTTTAAATGTGAAATTATTAATAGCGCAAACTTATAATAATTAAATATGCGCAATCTTATCAAATCTGTATTACAAGATTGCGCATTTGCTTTTAATCAGTAAATATTTTATTTCTTATTTATTTTTATGAATTTTATATGTTTGTGATATTTTTTTATCACTATATATATTTACACATGTTTGTTAATTTTTTTTAAGTCCATATTTTGTGAAATTAATCAATTATATGTTAAAATGTTTTAAGTGCGCAATCTTAGACATCATTACCCTAATACCAATTTGACAAAAACCTTTATGTTATCTCATAACGGTCACCTTTATAATAACGTTGGTGATACATAATAGACCTGAATAATTATCTGTCTAGAGTTCAATTTTAATAACAACCGTTATCGCTTTTTAATAAATTTCAAAGAAGCCAAATGCAGGTGCTGTATTGCCAAGTTCAAAAATCATCAGAATTTTAGAAAATTTTTAAATTTCAAAAAATAAGTAGAAATAAACCTAGTAATGCATTCTTTTACCTTAAGGTGCCTGTTTTTGCAATTCTGATACTAAGATAACTCAATAAGATACTTAACCTAGACTTTGAACGAGGGCCTATAATAGCAGGAATGATCCCTCCAATCAAAATGAAGCTAAGCAAGAACCAATTAGAGCAAAGCGCGCTAGGGATTGTTTTCAAATTATTGTTGTAAACCAGAAACCAATCTTTTCCGATTTGACCTTATTTTCTATGTATCTAATAATAATAATAATAATCGTTATTTCGAGTCTCAAAATAAAAAAAAGTGGAGAAAAGTGAAAAATACGGCCATATGCCAACTTTTTTAATTCCATAAACTCCTCCCTTTATCTAACTACGGCCTTGGATGCTAGTGTCCCTACTGACAGGGACGGCCCCTTGAGGGGGACCTTCCGTTTGTGTAAATTAGGCAAATTTGGGAGAATCTACTTGGAAAATTGAGGACTGCTAGCCCCCGAAAAGTTTCTCTTGGAACCGTCTCTGCCTACTGAGAAATATTTTGTAAACTAATTTGTACCTACTTTCTGTTTTTTTCCATAAAATATTGAATTTATGATTTTCTTAAAATTTTAGTCTTTATTTTCCTCTTTTTCTGAATTATTAAAAATGGCAAGAGATAACTACTTATTATAATAATTATATTAAGTATTTGGCTCATAAATTTGGCAACAAATTAGTTGCATAAATTCCCATTTACTTCATTTGTTTTTAGTAAGTTTTTAGTGGTAGCGATGCTGGCTTGATGTCAAGCTGGAGCCGCCACCACTCAAATGGGTGTAATTCCCGAACGGTAAGAGCGATTAATTCGGGATTGCGGCAACTAATTGGCCACAAATTAGCCACAAATTCCTATATATTTATTTTTTATTTTTAGTAAGTTTTTAGTGGTGGCGGCGCTAGCTTGACATAAAGCTAGCGCCGCCACCACTCAAACGGCTGTAATTCCCGAATGGTAAGAGCGATTAATTCGGGATTGCGGCAACTAATTGGCCACAAATTAGCCACAAATTCCTATATACTTATTTTTTATTTTTAGTAAGTTTTTAGCGGTGCCGGCGCTAGCTTGACATCAAGCTAGCGCCGCCACCACTCAAACGGCTGTAATTCCCGAATGGTAAGAGCAATTAATTCGGGATTGCGGCAACTAATTGGCCACAAATTAGCCACAAATTCCTATATATTTATTTTTTATTTTTAGTAAGTTTTTAGTGGTGGCGGCGCTAGCTTGACATAAAGCTAGCGCCGCCACCACTCAAACGGCTGTAATTCCCGAATGGTAAGAGCGATTAATTCGGGATTGCGGCAACTAATTGGCCACAAATTAGCCACAAATTCCTATATACTTATTTTTTATTTTTAGTAAGTTTTTAGCGGTGGCGGCGCTAGCTTGACATCAAGCTAGCGCCGCCACCACTCAAATGGCTGTAATTACCGAACGGTAAGAGCGATTAATTCGCGATTGCGGCAACTAATTAGCCACAAATTAGCCACAAATTCTCCATATATTTTTTTTAGATTTTGAAAAAGTGGCGGCGCTAGCTTGATGCGGGTTTAAAATTTATTTCTATCATATCTTCTCTTTGCGTTTGTTTTTGGCTTATATTTAGATTTTCATCTTGCCTTAATTTAAATTCTTTTATTATATCCAGGCCTATCAAAAAATCATGAAAATCCTCATTTTCTACAATAAACACGTCTACTTCTTTTTCAATATTGAAAATTTTTAATTTTATCGTTGTTAATCCTTTTGTGAGGGACACACCACTAATTGTTTTTAGTTGTATTTGATCTTATCTTTATTATTATTATTTATAGTTTTTATTAATCTTTTGTTAATCAATGAAACTTGAGATCCTGAGTCATAGATCCCTTCTATTTTTATTTTATCTTCCAATACAATGTTTAATTTAATTAGTGGTGTGTTTGTTCGTTTTTTTGTTTCATCATAAATTTCTACATCTAGAATAGAATTGTTATTTACCTTTTTTGTTGTAGTGTTTTTTTTTCTATTTTCTCCATTTTTCTTAAACCAGCATTTTTCATTAGGGTGATATCTCACACCTTTACCCAAATCTTCACACGTCTTACAAGGTTTCTTTTCTTCATATTTTTTTGAGAGTCTAATGTGAATTTTTTTTGAAAATTTTTTTTGTTCGCTACATACGAGTTGTCTCAATTCATTAAATAAGTCTGTTGTTTCTTTTAATTCTGACTTATCAATTCTGTCCAATATAAATTCTGGTAACCCTACTGCTATTAATGGACTTAATATCCATATCATTATTAAAATCTATCAAAAGTTTCTCTTTTTTCAAAGCATAGTCAGTTAGCGAACCTTCTCGATATTTAAATGATAGTGCATAAGTAACATTATTCCATCCATTATCTGTAAAGCATTCTAAAAATCTTTTTTTCCATTCTAACCAACCAGCATTTACTGTTAATCTAATGAGTGTAGAAGAGTGCCAATCTAAACTTGGTTTATTTTAAAATAATTTCAACAATTCAATTTTATCCTCACTTTTATCTATTTGAAATCTAGAGCACTCTTTTTCAAAGCTTTCCATCCACTGTTTAGCATTAGTATTTTTGCTTAAAAATTTTTCTATTAAAAGTTTTTCTGATATTTGTTTTAAGTTTTTTTATTTATCTTTATTTTGTGTTGTTTCTATCAATCTTTGTAATATCTTTTTTAGATTATAATCTTGTGTTTTGTTTGTAATCTCTTCATTCACTTCCTCTAAATATTGATCTTTAAATTGAAAATTTCCATCTTCATCTATGTATGTCTCCTCTACTTACAGTCCAGTCAAATAAGGCAAAATAAAGGGCAAACCTCGGAATGAGAGGGAATAAGCTGTAAATTGGTATAAACCTTTCGTTTGGTATTATAAATACTGGTAGAAAAGTCTCATATAATCTCGTGTTCGCGTCCCAAGATATTGAAGGTCAAAGGTCACGAAAATCGGTATTTAGAATACCAAAAGAAAGGTTTATACCAATTTACAGCTTATTTCCTCTCATTCCGAGGTTGAATGCTTATTTGACTGGACTACTAATTCTTTTGTCATTGTAATCCACACTTTTCTTATCTGATTTCTTCTCTTTAATGAATTAACTAGTTTTGTGTAATTGTCCGCTTTTCTCAATTCTACATGATCTCCTATATATATCTAAATTCTTCTGGCAATACATATCTTTTTCCATCCTCTGTACAAATGGAGGTTATGGTAATTACATTTGTTTTAGCATCTTTTGGTGAAGCCACTACCATAAATTCAAACTGTAATTTCGACATCATAAACAAAATTGTTGTTTTATAAGGATATTAAATTTTTATTGATAACAATAATCAGTTTTGTTTCTCTGCAAAACGAAAGTTATTTATTAGCTATTAGTATTTACATTAATTACAAAGTTACCTGCAAAACGAAAGAAACAACAATTAAAGTTTATTATCATCACTCTCTGCTTCAATTAATTAAAAATTTTAAAATATATTTATTGTTTCACTGCTTAACGTATTATTCTCAAAAAATCTGCTAGGCCTCTTATCTATTGTTCCTTCTGGTGGGGTTAATTAAAAGGCGCGCGTAATATGAAGCGCGGCAAATTAAAATGAAGAAAGTACTTTCTTTACACTTATATAACCACCTAATACACAAGGAACTGCGTCTGAGTTCCCTGAAGAAATAGCAGTTGCGGTGGCATGCTAGCGAAAGGGGAAGATGGACCCATCGTCTAATTTGTAGTGTAGACCAGTGGTGTAGCAGAACCCACGGCTGCCTGACTTATGAGCTGACTCAGATTTTGATTGGGCATGGCTGTTTCAAGGATTATCTCCATCGCTTCAAGACATCAGAGAATAGCTGCTGCCCTTACTGCAATGAAATTGATACTGCACACCACACATGTTGTGTGTGCAAGAGCAGAGAAGCCGGCTGGAATTATTAGTGGTAATGATAACGAAAAAATTGACTTGTTAAATTAAGATTTTCGAAAATTTTCCTACGCACTCGAAAATGTCGACCACTCTGCACGTTCTTGTTATCAGGAAGCCCCGCTCTTTCTACCTTTCCCAGGCATGCCAATTCCCAAAACTCGCTATTTGTTAAACTGCACTAGCCATACACAGCTGTGCAAAATTTAGATTGCTACAATGTTATATATCGTTGAAAAGAGGATAAAAAACGCTATTTAAAAATATCATTTTCAATTATGGTTTCTATTGAAAAAACACAACTTTATGATATGTATATCTCTGAAACTAAGATAGATACTTAAAATATCTTTAGCCCATTTTATTGATCTTAAAACAGTGCCCGAAGAAAGTGTTAACATTTTTTTGACAACTTGAAAATAAACCGAGATATTGACATTTATCAAAAAGTCGAAAATTCGAAGTTTTTGCTATAACTCGAAAACAAAAAATGATAGCGAATTCTGGTTTTGGCCATTGAGCTTTCTAAAAAAAAGAGATCGAGGTCCCTATAAGGGACCGTTCGCAAACCAGTTACAGCGCCTCACGGCGGATATTTTGTAAAACAATGAGGGGAGAATAACAAAACTTTTGCTAGTGTTTACTATGTATTGTATGTCGTGATTTATTTACGATATATTAACTGCTCTGTCATGTAATTTTAAATTTAAATATTATTAATCATGTTTAGTTGGTACCACGTTGGTATAAGTTTTTCAATATACATGTAAAAACTTATTTATACAAATTCCTGCTTTCGCTAATTATTTTAGAGAAAAAATGAAAGACACAAAAATAATGCAGAACTATAAACTACATTTATATGATAAGAGCATTAGATTTTATCTAGTCTTTTAAAGGTCCAAAATTCTTTTATAATTTTCATTTTTATCATACTGGCCAAGAAATAAATTCAATTTAATTTTAAAATGAATTACTTTGGAAACTTACACGGCCAAGTCAGTCGGTATTTCGCTATTTCTTTTATTCCTAATGTAAAATTGGATTTTAGGAATTTTATTCGATAACATTTGCTCGATTAGCAGTTACTCGACTGCTTTTTTTTGACTTCAGTTATGCGAATGAACATTTGTTCGACTTGGAATTTTATTCGACACACATTTATTCGACTTAATATTTATTCGAATGAGCATTTATTCGACATACATTGTCTTGGAATTTTATTCGATACACATTTGTTCGACTTAAGTTTTATTCGACAGGGAATTTTATTCTATAAACTCCTTTTCTTTGTATTATTTTGCTTGTTCGAATAAATGTTACGTCAAACAAAAGGAGGAGTCGAATAAATAACTGCTAATCGAACAAAATTCCGGATGCGGTAAAAATTGTTTTACTGTTGGTAACTTCAATAAAAATTATTGTTATAAAAATTTACTTTGGGAAATATGCTTGGTACATATTATGATGGGTTTTCAGGGTGATTTGATTTTTCATTTCCGAAGAAGTGTTGACTACAAATTTGAGCTAGACCATTTTGTCAGTTGCCATAAATATCCATCACTAAAAAAATAGTAGGAATATCATTGAGTTTCTAATCGTTTCTAAAATATAGAAGATTATTTTGTCTACGAACATTCTGTGTCTATTGTTCACGTAGCTTTTTCTCATACGGTATTGCCGGAAAACGATAAAATTTTACGAATTTATCGGTGTTGGAATTTCAATTTCTACAACCAACAACACAGCAATTATTATTGCCATTACGTTTATTGACATTCATTGTTGAAAACGTTGGTTTTTTTAAAATAATAATGTACGTAAACTTACTAAAGTAAATGCAAAGATTACTAAGCCTCCCCTCATAATTGCAAATTATCACCGCTATTCGTGCCATGGCGAATCGTGCCACGGTGAATCGTGCTTGCCGGCGAATTGTGCCGCGGCTCGTTACCGGCGAATCGTGCGCGGCGCACGGCGATGTGACATCACATGACTTTCCCATTTCAAAATACTTTGAAGATCAATAAAATTGTATTTCAAGTGTAATTGAAAAGAAAAATATCAAGTATTGGTTATCATTAAACGCACAAAGAAAATTTCCTTCGGTTGAGACTAATTTCATTACTATCTATCGTATAATAATGGGAAGAAGAACCGGGCCTTAACAATTTTCATTCTTTGAAAAAATGGAGTCAACATGGAGGGATTTCAACCAAAATCTAATCAGCTCTTTAGATTATTGCTATAAACCGGTATATAAAATTTCAATGAAAACAGTTCACGCGTTTCGAAAAAATCGAGGACGACTATCTATTTGGTGTTTCATAAACGAATTAAAAAAAGTTCAAAAAAACAGAGACGTCTTTTATGAAAGCCTAATTGCCGGGAACCATACTGCAAAAAAACATAAAAAGTTTATCCTTGCAGATCAAAGACATTGGTTTCAATGATTTTGAGAATCGGGATATATTAGAATACCTTCGTGGTTTGGCCCACAATTTCGAAATGTTGGAGGCGTAATCTAAATAAACTTTTGAGAAATTTATTTATTTAATTTATTCAATTCATTTTTATGGGTTAAAAATTTATCAAAGATTATCGATAGATGGGGTTACTGAACGGTAAAAATAAAAAATAAAAAATTCCCGGCGAATCGTGCCATGGCGAATCGTGCTTGCCGGCGAATCGTGCCGCTGCAAATTGTGCCGCGGCAAATAGTTCCCGGCGAGTCGTGTCGCGGCGAATTCAGACTACTCGTACTACGGAGGAAATAATAGGGTACGCAGGAAAAAAGATTAACACGTCGACTGCCAAGGCAATTTTCATAATACTGTTCTAAAGCCGCCTTATATAATATAGTGGGATAAGTCGTAGTTGGCGTCCTACTGTCTAGGACATCTCGCCGTGGCCGCATCGCAGTGGCCGTTTGGCCGTCGCCCATTTCGCCATCGTTAATTAAAAAATATAAATTAAAAGTTACAAATAAAATTCTATTAAATTATATATAAAATTAAATGAAAAAATTAATAAAGATACAAATTAAGTTTAATCAAAATGAAAAATATAACCTTGAATTATAAATTATAATTCCTATAATTTTGAAATTATTCAAAATTAGTTACTCCCCGCTTTTCTTTTATATACTCGTACTGTTCTATTATTTTGTTACCAACTTTAACATTCCCAATTAATAATTTAATGGATTAATTCTATAGCTAATATACAGAGTGTCGCACTTTTCTAAGAAAAATATTTAAGGAATTTTTTTTCTAGATTCAAACCTTCGAGGGTTTTTTTTTATTTCTGCTTTTCTAATTTCTAATTATTCATAGCCCTGAAAATATTAATTTTTGCAGTCAAAATGTTATAGTTTTTTTTATAACTTTTGAGTTACAGATTAAAGTAAAAAAACGTCGAAACCTCGACGGCGAAATGGGCGACGGCGAAACGGCCACGGCAAAACGTCCCATTCCGGGCGTCGGGCGTCCTAACCAAGGACACAAACTACGAGTTATCTCGTAGTTGGCAGACAACGTGTTAACAAGAAATGGTTCGATTCGGAATGAACAGAAAAAATAGAAACCGAAAGGAAAGCAAGAGGAAAATGTCTGCGAACAGAAACAGAGTAAGATCGAGAACAATACAATGGACGAGTTTCACTATTTTTTATATTTGAAAGTAGAGGTCAAACTGAGTCTTCACAATTTTTTTCATTATTTTTTTTAGTACGTTTTAGTACTTATTAAAGGACCGGCCGCTGACGTCACCGGTCTGCCATCATTTCAAAAATTAGCGGGGTTTCAGAAGCCAATAAAAGTAGCTGTGTTGCCGGCTGTTGAAAAGTTGAAACTATATATTGTCATGTTTCAATTAACAGACCCCGTAAATAAGATTTACATTTAAAAAACACAAATAAAGTTTAAACTTTTCTTAATTAAATTTTGCTTTGGAAACTCAGGATTACTTTTGATTGATTTTTTATGATGATATTTGTTTGGTTTCACATATTGTTTGAGTTTTATTAATAACGGAAGGCACGGTTAATAGTTTGTTTTGCAACCTTTCTTCAGCATTTTAAAATTTAAAGGATGTTTTTGGTCCACGATCTTTGAATGAAAGGATAAACGCCAAATTTATCAAAGCGCCATGGCTTTATTTTTTTGTTAAAATTTTGATAACAAGTGTTTTTAAACAATAAAAGTGGATACGTGTAATAATTTAAACCAGTGCGCCGAATCAACCAAAGCTTTCCACCACTTCAGAATTCTAAACGAAATTTTTGCTTAACAACAATTAATGGAGGGAGAATGGTTTTTAAAAATAATTCATTCTGGGCAAGGCCGTTGTTTCGATAAGTTCGAAATTTAAAGCCCAGAGTCACAGAGTTAAATAATTAAGATGAAATTAAGATTGATAAATAAAAATTTAAAATTTAAATAAGATTAATTGATAAAAGTTATGATTATATTATTTTCTTACCTGAAGAATGAAAATTCAGAGTAAGAGTGTTTTTTTTTGTGAAAATTGATATGCAGCAGAAGAATTAAAATTTTATTCACCACAACAGGTGAAACCATAAATAAGAAAATTGAGAAACTAAGAAACCAGAATAAACAACATCAAATTTTATGAAGACGTCAAAAACGAATAGGGTGAGAACAATTTTAAAAGCGCAAAACAATTAATTTTACGACCAGTGACCACGATAAAATTGATTATTTGATTATTGTATTTTTTGCCATCTAATTTGAAAATTAAGCTAGAAAGTTGAAAAATTTACTTATAAATGCGTTTAATTTCCAAAATTGGTAACCTTTGTTTTATTTGGCAAACCGATGTTATGCGGTTTTAGATCAAAAACATCACAATTTTTACATCAATTTATAAACAACAACTTGATCAAACTGTGCCTTCTTTTGTAACATTTAAAATTTAGTTTTCTGTGTGATTAAAATTACATTTGACATTTATAACTTGCTTAATTTTTTTTCATCATAAAATTTATCTTAAGGATCGCAAGCTTTATTTACAGAGATGGGTGTTCCAAAAGTAACAATTTAAGTTTTCTTTGTATAAGTTTAGCTTTTACACTTTTGAGCATCGCAATATATATAGTATATAAATTTAAATAAAATAATGTTTTTTACAAAAAGTTAGTACCTAAATATAAATTGAATTTTAAAGAACTGTCAAACGTTTATAATGTAACACAAAATAAACATTTACCAACCATCAAAATGATTTCACTACAGCGCATAGTCATGCTTAATTTTCATTGATCAATCATGGCGCTCAGTTTAAATACATTTTCAAATTTCAAAACCGTTTTAAAAATCTTAGGTTGACTTTGGGACTAACCAATTCTACAGATATCTAGCATTTTGATCAAAGTTTTATGTTCATATATTATTTTAAAAATCTGTGACTAGTGAAACTCGTCTATTATTAAAGAATTAGAGAACGAACCAAAAGTTACAAAAAATGATGAAATACGGAGGAAGAGTATTACATGAAAAAATAACTAAGTTGTTAGGATGGTATGGAGAAAAGAAATGATACCTCAAGAATAGCAAATAGAGAGAATGGTGCCAATACACAAGAGGGGAGACAGGAAAGCTTGTGAAAACTCTCGAGGGACAACCTTGTTGCCGGTTATCTACAAAGTACAAAGGCTAAAGACGTTTACTGAGGAAATAATAGGGAAATATCAATATGGATTTAGAGAAGAAAAATCGACCATAGGCGCAATACACATCATCAAACAGATTATAGACAAATATAAAGAATATCATATAGACATGCATCTGTTAGTTGTGGATTTTCAGCAGGCGCTCGACTCCGCAAACAGAGAAGATTTGTTTAAAATCATGAGAGAAATGAAAATACCTAAGAAGCTGATAAGATTGATAAAGGCTACGTTATCCAATACTAAAGCAACACTAAAAATAAATAACTGGGAAATAGAATGTTTTGAAATAAATATAGGGGCGATGCACTGTCTGCGATGATATTCAGCATTCTAATCGAGCACGTAATAAGAAAAACAGGCTATCAAGGATCAATAATCAATAAAGGGCAACAGACGATAGCGTATGCAGATGACATTGTGATTGCAGTCAGGACGAAACGAGAAATGATGGAAATAAAACTAAGTACTTACCTATATTATATGCTGCAAAATGCAACTAAATAATACAGAGAATAAAAAGAGTAAAATAAAGACATTTAGTTTCGAAGAGCTATCAAAATTCAAATACTTAGGTGTACAGATGGGTAATAATAGTCAGGGGAATGATGAAATAGCTGAAAAGATCCAGGCCGCACCTGCATGTGCCCCCCTCGAAATATCCAGGAAAAAAAAATTTTGAAAGTGAAAATTTTGAATTTCGAAAATAAAATAGGAATTCTTATTTAAAATTGAAAAAAATTCTATTTTCCAAATATATTTTCCGTGCTTTATTGTTGTTTACCTAGTCGGCTTATAGGTCAACCCTATTTATTCTTTTTTACGTGAAAGGAATGGAATTAATTTAATACGAAAAACAATGAACATTGAAAACATTGTAAACAAAATAGCTGTTCTGCTGTTAAGATTAATATTACCAGTGACTACAGCAACTGCCGAGAGAAGTTTTTGATAATTGCATTGAATAAAAACTTATTAGAGAAATTCTACAAGTGAAAAAAGGCTAAACAGTCTAGCGCTTATGAATATTCATAGGGATGAGTGGCGAACTAAAGGGGTGGCACTGCCCCGGGCTCTGCAACGATAGGGGCCCGATTTACGTGAAATTATTATTAAAATTATGAGTTAAGGCTTACTTAATTCCTTTGTTGTAGCCATTGAAAGCATTTATTTGGTAAAAATTTCATTAGAATTTCGTAGCCCAATTTGTATTACAATAATACCTTCAAAAATGTCTAACCTTTAAACTCTGTTGATCTTTAAAACCCAAATTTTCTCGCCCGCGGCGCTCTTGGGGGCTTTGCCCAACTCCACGTCTTTGTTCACAACATTAAAAATTCTCCGAAGGGAAGACACCAAAAATTTTACTTTTAAAAGTACCCCCCAAAATGAAATCCTGGCTACGGGCCTGGGCGTATCATATGAATAAAAAGCTTCTGAAACTACTACCAAACTAAGGATATACGGAGCGTTGATAAGCCTAGGCGTATACGGAGACGCAGGCCGCGAAGCACAGCGCAGGGTAGTGCAGCACAGATAAAACAATGTGACACAGCAAATGCTTGAACTGCGCATACGGATCCCGAATAATGAACACAAATAACACCACATTTATTTTAATAACTAAAATAACCCAAGTACACGTGTTGGCTGAACGCAGAAAACTGTACCTCAACTACAACGCGACGCAGGCCTGTGCAGGTACGTGACTGTGCCGCACGCGGCTGTGTTGATGTATACGCTCTTATACGGTAATGCATTGTTTACAAAAACCTGTGCTGTACTGAACTGTGTTGCCTGCGCTGCCTGCGTCTTCGTATACGCTTAGGCTAAGACCGGTGGTGATGTACTATGCTGCAAAGATTTTGTGTCTGACAGGACGGGAGGAAGAAGAATTTTCAAAAGGAAGATCAGAAGAACTATACTGGGCCCAAAAAATTAACAAAAATGAGTATAGATAGTTAATGAATTATGAAATCGTTCAGGAAATGAAAGGGCAAGATATAATAAAACACATAAAAGCGCAAAGAATCAGTTGGTTGGGTTATGTGATGAGAAGAGAACCAGAGGACATTATTAGAAAAATTCTTGAGTGCAGATTGCCGGAAGTTAAACTAAGAGGTAGACCTACTAAATCTAACTTGAACGGCTGTGATCAGGAAAACTATACCTACTATCAAAACGATTAGTGTAAAATAATAATAAAAAAACTTAATTATAAATGCATTTATTATTTAATATGGTTCAGTAAATGACATTTTCAATCCAATAATTGAGGTGTTGCCGAATAAGAACGAATGCAATTGCGAACTTTAATTGCGGTAAGAGCAAGTTCGGATTGTTTAGGGGTATCTTTACAATGTTGAACAGCTGCAATTGCAAGGTCATGAGCTTTTTGGGCGCCATTGGGAGCACCACTAGTTAATTTAGAAATTCTGACTTCTGCAACGCTCTCAATAACGTCAAATGCAATATCATCGTTACTATCCACCATGCCCATCTCTCTTGCAGCACATAAGAACATTTTTTGTATATCAGCATCATCTTCGGGCAATAGAACTTGATTATGGGCTGCAAGCATCGCTTCTTTGTTTAAATTTAAAGAAGTCGCGCAGTGATCTAGTGCTTGTCCTAGAGCAGCTTCAGTTTCTTCCACTGAGTGGGAGTAAACCGTCTATAATTTGAAAAAAATAAAATAAAAAAGAACATTTTGATAGGTTCAGTTATTTGTTAAAAATAAAATTTATGCTTAGATTTCTACATATTATTTTCTTTAGAATCATTAGTTAAGTTGTGGAAAATTGTAGGTAAAAATTTATTAGGATGATTAGCAAATACTTACTTGTAAAATCAACACAACTAAAGCAAAAAGTACAGTCTTCATTATGATTTTGTTTATGAAACTAACACATCAATTTTAAATATTGGAATTTATATAGTTTCTTATCTACGATTCTTTCAAAATAAATATAATTTGAATAAATTAATCTTGAGGCGTTGTTATGGAACTGCCAAGTTATTTTAAAATAATTAAGTACTTAACAACAATAAAATCTTGAAACAAAACTTGAAAGGTTCATAAAATAATGCTATAAATGTATTATTGATATAGTTAGTTTATAATGGTATGAATCTAAAATTATTGCTAAATTACTATGAAAAATTTAGAATTCGCAGATTATGGTTAATTTTCTGTGCTTAAATGCTGTGTTTAAAATTTAAAATTAAACACAGCATTCAGATACCTATTTGCTAATTGTTATTAAAATCACTGCAAATCGAATAACGAATCTTAAAAAAATGTGAATTTTGGTTCTGCTGTACCTATCATTAAACCGTAAAAAACTAATATAAGAAAGTGTTTTCGTGATACAGTCCAACTAATATTTTAAAAATAGGACTTCGAGATAAAAAAAAATTGTTTGTACATAAATTGAATAATATTATGGAAAAGTCTTACAATTAAATTATAAAATATAATAATAATAATATATAATATTAAATGAAAAGTAGGTGTAAATCGACTGTAAGTATAACTTGGTGATTTTTTTATAACAACTATTGAAACAAGAGGATATGGATTTA
The DNA here is from genome assembly GCA_963170105.1 of Cantharis lateralis. Classification (NCBI taxonomy): domain Eukaryota; kingdom Metazoa; phylum Arthropoda; class Insecta; order Coleoptera; family Cantharidae; genus Cantharis; species Cantharis lateralis. The sequence goes on along the minus strand of OY720624.1, from coordinate 55,431,616 downwards.
TTAAAATAAATAAAGGTCGCTTAGATCGATCCAAGAAAAAAAAATTTGATATAATTACAATATTTCTAAAAATTAATTATAAAAACAATTGGTATTTATTGATATTCAATATTGCGTAATTATTTTTTTCTAGAAATATAATATGAATAAATTTGTTTGTGTTAAAATTTTATAATCAGAATTAAAAACATAATATTTAATATATCAAGTACTAAATTAATTAATATATTTTTTATTTATACATAATCTTAAAGTTCATATTTAATAATTAACAGTTTATTGTGTAATAACGTTAGAGTACGGACTTTTAAGCATAAAAAATCGTAAAAATAGCACTACAATTAATTTGATAAAAGTAGGTCTTCATAAAATATAATAATTGAGAATTTAACCCAAAATTTCAATTTTTAAATCTCGGCAGTGTAAATATTATAAAGTAAATTTTTTTCGATGTAAAATTGCCATTTACTTTTCCTCAAGTGATGTAAATATAATTTCACCAAATTTAATTAATTTTATTTACACCAATTTTAAGGTAAATTTACTCTTTTAACCGGGTAATTTTCAGAGGTAAAATTAAACCTGTATTTTTACAGTGTAAATTTACCCTCATTAAGTGGATAATTTTCACGGGTAAAATTACACTTGGTTTTTACAATGTAAATGAACAATTTTTCTTAGTAAGCATATTAACAGGCCCTTGAGCAGGTCGCATTAGTTCAATTATTCATTAATCAAAGAAGTCCACAATCCACCACACAGAGCTCCTGTTGAATTATAACATAAAAGCCTGTAGATGTAGAAACTGCAAAGTGTAGCTTGTAGTTGTAGATTTTTCGAAGATATCATTTTATTAACAACTAAAAATAAAAAAAATTTAGTTAGTTCAATTTTAGCTTTGCGAGCGGCTCTCGAATACACCACCTCTGACACGGTTGTTAAGGTACGAAAACAAAAAAACCGAAGTTAAAACACCAAAAACAAAAATACGGAATGTCAAAATTACCGAAAACAAACACAAAAATCAAAATCGCCGAAAATAAAAACAGCGAAAAAAAATAGTATATTATGTAATAAGTACGCAAACACGATTTTAGCGGACGAATCGTAATGTTTCCCTAACATGAAGATGAGCCGGCTTAAACCATTTGCGTAGGTGTTGCATACAATTGTCAATGTCAGTTTTTTTTGCGCGCGATCTATCTGAATTTATGCATATGCCTTCCTACCGATAATTCACATACAGGGATACTGCGAGGGGGGAATAATTTTTGCTTAGCTTTTCGATATCTAACACCGTTCTCGAGCTATTTATAATTCAAATAATATAGAAAATTTCAATCCGATAAAGTGTTGTCATGACTACTTTAAGTACTAAGCCGCTAAAATAGAAGTTTGCGGACTCGAAACAGTTTCAAAACTAACCATTTTGCGGAGCTAATACTAAAAAAGGTATTCATGTATGTATCTACTGCATTTTATTTATTGAAAATGTGCTAAAATAAGCACTAAAAATGTTTAAAAATAAATCTAATTTGCAGACCTTTAGTCTACATCGCATCGTCAGAAAAATTCATTTATAATGAACAAAAACAATACATAGGAACGAATTTAAACTATGTAAAAACTTTCTTATAGATTAGGTATAGTTTTTCCTTGATTGACCTAATCTATAAGAAAGTGTTTCTTATATACACTTCGTTTCAAAATTATAAAGTCGATCAGTAAAACGTATTTTTTTCTAAACCAAAATATTTCTTATTTAAACTAAACTTGAAAATTATTAACTAGTGAGAAAATTATAAAATATTTAAAATAATACTAGTTAAATAAACGTAATAAAACAATAAAGTTTTAATATTTCGCAGATTTTTCATCTGCTTCGTCAGAAAATATTATTAACATTATTGTTTTATTACGTTTATTTAACTAGTATTATTTTAAATATTTTATAATATTTCTTATTTAAATACAGTAAGGGCCAGTTTTACAATAGCAGTATTTACCAAGTATAGTGCTATTCTACGAATATTTGCATAATAAGCGTTTTACATACTCAGAAAAAATTCAGAATAGGATAAAGAACGATATAAACGTTAGAATAACTTATTCCATTATTGGGACCTATGTATAAGTTTTATACTGAGGAATATAACCTAATATTTTGTTTTTTCTTATCTCGCATATAATTAATAATAAACTAAAAAGTAGGAAGTTTTTTAATTTCGTTAATTTGTTTTGCATTAAAACATGAATTTTCAAGTGTTTGATTCAGATGATGATATAGAAATGATAAGTGATTTGATACCAAAAACAAGAAAGCCTAAAAGATTTCTTGAAAGGTACGTAAAAAAATTTATGATTAAATATTATAATTCACATAGAAAAAAAATAAAAAGTGATCCTCATTACCTACATCTCCCAGGTATTTAAGTCTGTAACAAAACAATACAAAGAAAAGAAGTTTATAGAATAAAAGAATGGTTCATACATAACATTGTCATTGTATTGTCTATGTCGAATAAATCTTAAGTCGAACAAATGTGTGTCGAATAAGTGCTCATTCAAATAAATATTAGGTGGAACAAATGTATGTCGAATAAAATTCCATGTCGAATAAATGCTCATTCGAATAAATATTAAGTCGAATAAATGTGGGTCGAATAAAATTCCAAGTCGAATAAATGCTCATTCGAATAACTGTTAAGGGTCGCTTTTACAATAGTCGGTTAATTATTATTTATCCGAACAAAAGCAGTCGAATAACTGCTAATCGAACAAATGCTGTCGAACAAAATTCCTAGAATCAGGTTAACCTATACGAAAAAGTGTTTCACAATCACTGGTCTGAGGGGAAACCGTAGGTTAACTGCTGGTATCTTTAACCTACAGATGTTTTTTGGTTAACTGAAGGTTATAAAATTAAATTATTTAATAGATTATTTTTACAATTTTCTATGTAAAATTTCGGTAAGTTTCGGTATAATTTAGTGTTTATGCGCAAATGACAGTTAAATAAGTGCGTGACAGAGTTGCCAACCTTTCTAAACTTACGATCAACTGCCGGTAAGCAGACCGAGTTCCGAAATTCGCTTGTGAAACGCTGCTAGTCTCAAACCTCAAGTTAACCTTCAGGTCAAGGTTACGTGACCTTAGGTTTTAACTATCGATTGTGAAACCGGCCGTTAGTAGTACTCATTTTCTTTTTATCAAATTTTAAACGATTTTCTTTGTCGATCACTTTTAATTGAGGTGCCGTTTTCATTTTTGAACATTTTATATTATATGGAAGGGATTTTATTCATCTCCGTAGAGTGGATTTTGTATCTTTTGAACCAAGTTCCCATATAATTAGAGTGACCATTATGTACTTATTTTAGTAGGACAGTACTTTCTTTTTGAATAATGTCCTAGTGTCCTTCAAAGGTTAATTAAGTACACCCAAATGTACTTTTTTCTTAAGATGCAAAATGTCGAAATGTAAACAGCACGATACCATAGTTCCAAAGTCCGAAATTGGTGAAAATGAGATAAGTATGGAAAATTTCACAAACAACAGTTTTCCAACAATTAGGAAAATTCTGGTCAAGAACCAAATAGTTTTTGTTTGATATTACTCATTAGATTATCAAATCTGTAAACAAACGAAATATAATGTAAAAGCTCAGTTATCTCAAAACCAACTCTTTTTGAGTTGTTAAACTTTGGAACTGAGGTAGCGAACTGCATTTAATTTGAATAAAAATTAAAGTTTGAACGAAATGAAATCAAATAATTATTCAACTGTTTTAGCGGCATTGCATCTAAAGACACTAATTTACTCAGCAGTGCGTTTACGAGTAGTTTTTTAACTTTTCTTTAAATCCCGTTGACCTTGAAATGTCGTACATTTTCGCCTGCGGCGCATTGGGAAATCACAACTGAAGCTCCCGCCCCATGGCGCGGAAAATTCAAGTCCGCTATAATTATTGTACTCTTTTTTATTACAAAAATTTTGGTCACCCTTCATAATACAGCTCTTGGTTGAATTTGAGGTTATTTTCGAAATTAGTTGAAGATTTCGATTTGAAATAACCTTTGCACGTCTAGTAGACCTCCCACCACCATAATTTTGGATGACCTTAAAGATCTACCTAATCTTCGGGAGATTTTCCCCATGCTTAATCTGTTTGAACCTGAGAACATCTACACGACCTTTTTCATTTTCGTTTAATGGTTTATTACATGCCATGATGTGTTAAAATCCCCTCCAGGTGTTTGCAACCTTGACGTGGTAATGGGGCTTGTGTGTTTCAGTGAAGCTGCAGGCGTACACTCCAGGACGAGCTGGAGGGAATATCTCCCTTTTGCTCGGACGGGAGTCGACTCGGGGCCGGCCGGGACTTAAAACTTTTTGGGCCGGACTTGGTCGTTTTCTCAAGGTTACAACGGTTGTAGTTGAGAAACCAGACTAATTGGCAAACACAGAAAATATCATACCGCAAACCGCTTGTGGGCTGCAACGACTCTTCTGCGGAACTTGTTCCTAAGGAGATAGTAGTGACAAGGGGCGCGGGGGCCTTGGCTTAACCACCTTGGCTAACTGGATGAGGAACCACAATAAAAACTTTCCAATTCCCACGATTGGTAATGCCAACGTACTTGAACCTAACGTGGTAAGGGGGCGTAAGTATTTCTAAGAAGCGGTGGGCGTGCACCTGTTAGGATCTGGGCCAGAGACTTAAAACTCTCTTGTGTCTAATCTGTTTTGGCATGATGGGGCCTGGCCGGGACTTGAAACTCCTTGTGCTTGGCTTCGTCTGTTGATGAATCGGGATGACGGCCGCCGTGGAGAAATCAAATCAGGTACCCACGTGTTTGTGCCGTGCGTGGAAACCCGTACGGTGGGATGAAGGGGTCCTGGTGGCTGAGCCCGCCCGGGAGCTGTTGTTGTTCTCCTGGGCCTGGCAACACTCCACTTTGGCCTGGATTTCCACTTAAACGGGCGGTCTGGGCTAGTCCACTTTAGACCAATCGGCTGCGCTGGCCCTCCATCAGAGGGCAGCAGGACGAGTTCCTAGGTAAGGACGGAGTGTGCAAGCACTCTGCCTTTCCGGGAGCTATATCTTCTGGGTAGCCCTGGCGTCCCTAGTGGCGTCCCAACATGTGAGGCTCCGTGCTGGGTGGGGAGCTCTGGAGGATGAAAGGTGTATCTCTCATTATATGGATAATTTAATGAAAAACAAACTAAAACCAGATGTGCCCCTTGAGGGCACATTGACAAATACAGCTGCGGTGGGTATGTCAGGTTCTGATATCCCATCTACCAGCAACACAGAAATGGGAGTGTCCATAAAGGATACACCATCTTCGACTGCCAATGCGGCTGCACCTTCCGATGCCAAGGTGGGGACGTCCCTAGTGGATGCCCTGCCGGATGGCAACACTGCGGGGTCTCTCCCTAAAAAGCATAGACCTTGCGGTGCGGAGCAAAAGCGCCGTAAAAAAGCAAACATACAGAAGGCTGCGGAGGCAGCCGGTCTGCAAAAAACCAAGACCGTCCACGAGCGGGCTGGGCTGTCCAAACCTCAGGGTAAGGATAGCGCACCATCCGGATCGGGATTGGTACAAAAAAAACAAGCACCACCAAAAAGAGGCGAACGCAAATTCACTCCCACAGGTGATGCTAAGAAGAGACTTAGGTCCCAGGAATCCCAACCATCGCCTCAGAGTGATCAGAGAAAGAGGGCATAAGGATGTCTGGGCCTAAGCCACCAACGACTGGGGAGATTTCAGTTACCTACAAGGAGGCGGCTACCAAGCACCTCCGAGTGGCACTGATCGACCGCTCCAACCTCCTGGGCAAACTCACTGAGGCCCAGAAGGATATTGTTGAGACGCATCTCAACCAAGCCCTTGACAGAACCATCTTGATGGCTCAAGAGAGGGCGATAGTGGTACCCACATTTGGAGGGTTTCGTTACGCAGGGCAGATCCTAAGGATCACCTGCGATGGTGATGCCTCCCTAACGTGGTTACGAATGACTGTGGCTAGACTCCTGCAGCTGTGGGAGGGGCTTGGAGTTCAAAACCCATTGGCAAAAATAAACGAGTGGTGTGTTTTCTTTGACACCGACAGAAGTGACCCCCTGGGGAAACTCATTGTATTCGGTGTTAGTTAGAAGGGCGCCGCGCTACTTATTGAAAGGAAGGAGAAGCTGAGCTACAGATTCTCCAGCCTTAAAGTGAAGGTGCAGCGCATCACTAAGAGTGCTGCACCAACACAAACAATGGAGGAGGTAGCTGCAGAGCTTGAACTCATGGGTATCCATGAGGAATCTCAGGCTGTAGCTCAACCTTCATGTGGGGACCCTGCCACCATGGAAGTCTAATGGCTGCCTTGGTGGAATGGAACTTCCTGCAATCAAACCTACAACACAGCAGAGCGGCTACGGCGACTCTTTGCCGCCGCCTGGCTGGTTGTACGGACACAATAGTCCTAATACAGGAGCCACAAATAATAAAGGGCAAAGTGACAGGCCTCTCAACGTTGAGAGGCAATGTTTTCACAGGTAGCCTTCAAAATAAACCCAGGACGTGTATTTTCATACCTGGAAATATTCAGGCCAACCCCTTACAGCAGTTCGGCGACAGCGACCTAACAGCTGTCCGGCTGAGCTGTGACTTCGGGGAAGATCCAAAAGATGTCGTCCAGGCATCTGTATACCTCCCAATCGACTCCCAGGATCTGCCACTCACTCAAAAAATGGTGGACCTAGTGAGATATTGTGAGCAACATAAAAGACACCTCATTATAGGTTGCGACTCCAATTCCCACCACAGTGCATGGAGGAGTGGAGATTGCAACAATAGAGGGAAGTCGCTTTTTGAGTACCTTATAGGTACAAACTTAGAAATTCTTAACCGGGGGGACACACCAACCTTTTTTGTGTCCCCTCAACGTCATTCAGTGATTGACATCACTTTGGCAACATTAGATATTTCGACACAAATAACTGACTGGCATGTGTCAAAACAGCTGACAATGTCAGATCATAAATGGATATGCTTTAAAATCAAAGCAATCAGAGTGGAACCCAGGCGGTTCAGAAATCCTAGGAAGGTGGACAGGCAAGTCTTTTTGGACGTCCTTTCCAGTGCTCTGGATACTGACATGCCGAGGGAAATTACCACGAAGGTCAACTTAGACAATACTGAGGTGATCGAGGCATGTGCTAGTGTACTGCAAAAATCCCTCACAAAAGCTTTTGAGGCTTCGTGTCCGCTGACAGTAGCTGCCTCAGGGAAGCATGCAACACCTTGGTGGTGTGGTGAGCTCGACCGGCTGCGGAAAGCGGTCACGAGGCTCTGCAATAAGGCTAAGAAATCGAAGAATGGGTCTGACTGGGAGGAATTTAAAACCCTCCGGTCGGAGTACAAGAAGATGATTCGCCAAAAACAACGTAAGTCTTGGAGGGACTTCTGAAGCTGCATTGCGTCCACCACGGATGCTGCCACGCTGAAGAAGATCATATCCAAAGACCCAAGTCAACAGCTTGGTACGATACTTCGAGCTGACGGCTCCTATACGGAGAGCTTCGAGGAGACTGCCAAAGTACTGTTACAAACACACTTTCCTGACAGTAGGACTGTCTCGGACTATGAATGGACTGAGCACGTAGCTCGGACATTGACTAAGATAGACTGGGAAATTGCAAACCATATCGTAAATCCGATCAAAGTGGCCTGGGCCATAAAAACCTTCAGTCCTTATAAATCGCCGGGGCTGGATGGGATCTTTCCGGCCCTACTTCAATGGGGTCTGGATTACCTACTCGGACCTCTGGTGATGGTGTACAGGGCGTGCATTGCGCATGGCTATACAACCAAGGAGTGGCGGAAGGTCAAAGTTATTTTTATACCCAAGCCAGGTCGAGCTGACTACTCTCTGGCTAAATCTTTCAGGCCAATAAGTCTTACCTCGTTCTTCCTGAAGACACTGGAAAGACTGTGCGACAGAGAAATTCGTGATGTAGAGTTGGCACACAGCCCTTTACATCCGAATCAACATGCATACATGCATACAGTCCGCACTTCATAAAGTGGTGGAATGTATCGAGAGATCGCTACAATCTCAGCAATGTACCTTAGGAGCGTTCATAGACATCGAGGGGGCTTTTGATAAGGCTACCTTTGAGAGCATTAGCGCATCCCTACGAGGTCGCGGCGTTTCCTGCACCATCGTCAGATGGATCAGCTCTATGCTGGACAGCAGGGCAGTCAAGATCGAAGTGGGAGATGCAAGTATTAAAGGTGTTGTCACTAAGGGCTGTCCGCAGGGAGGCGTACTCTCCCCACTTCTGTGGGACTTTGTGGTGGATAGCCTACTGAAACGCCTCAATGAAAATGGTTTCCATACCATTGGATACGCGGATGACATAACCATCCTGCTTACTGGAAAGTTCGAGAATATCCTGTGCGATCTGATGCAGGATGCTCTGAGAATCTTAGAGGAATGGTGCAGTGAGCAGACTCTTTCGGTTAATCCAACCAAGACGGAGCTTGTTCTCTTCACCAAGAAAAGAAAGCTAAGGAGCATGAGAATGCCTAGCTTAAAAGGAACCCCTCTCAAAATAGCAACCGAGGTCAAGTATCTGGGAATAATACTGGATAGAAAGCTAGATTGAGGCTAACATATTAGTTGGAAGACTACAAAAGCTGGCATGGCTTTCTGGCAGAGCCGAAGGGCAATGGGTAGATCATGGGGATTTTCCCCAAAGATCGCCCTCTGGCTCTACACTGCCATAATAAGGCCTATGCTATGTTACGGTGCACTAGTATGGTGGTCCAGAACTAAACTGGTAACAACAGCGTCCTCCCTACAACGGCTGCAGAGATCGGTCTGTCTGGCTGTGACGGGAGTGATGCAAACAGCTCCTACTGTGGCCTTGGAGACTCTTCTCTGCCTTCCATCACTGGATCTCTATGTGGAGGAGCAGGCGGTGCGGGCTGCTCTGAGGATGCGGGCATGGGGCCTTTGGACTCATAGGCAAGGAGTAGGTAGGCACACGCGGATCCTTGAGGACATCTACATACAATGGGACTGGTTGACAGCTCAAATTGTCGAGGATGTAATGAAGCAGACGAAACGATGGAGCATGTGCTTTGCAATTGCCCATCACTGGCGTCAAGAAGAGGATCCATGTTGGGGGACTTCTGGCCTAACATAGCCAGTATCAGTGACACACCGCCCTCCAAAATACTCGAGTTTATTTTAAGTTTGGGATGGCTTGAGGAGTAGGAGGGAGGGTGGGCCGCTAGACACCGGAGGTAGCATAATGGGCCCGATATGTGGCCTGAGTGCATGCGAACCCCATGGTTTGCCCTCCACATCCAATCCAGAATCCAGATGTGTTAAAATAAAGGTTTCATTAAAAAGTGTTGTAAAAAAAGTTAATGGAACAGTATTTTCTTTAAATATTTTAGTTGACTTTATACTTTTGAGACGATTCAAAAACAATTCACAATTTAAAAGACGATTATTTTAAAAACGATTTAATAATAACAAATAAATAAATATGTGTTTATTAGCTAATGATATTTTACAGTACTACTAGTACTTAAAAGTTCCTTTTTAAAGGTGCTATAGTTTTTACGTTAGTTTTTACTATAGTTTTTAAGCAAACCAATATAATAATAACAGTAATTTTACAACAAACTGCGACTGTGGATGTATTTATTTAAAACAATAGACATCTTATCATAACAACAAAAGTCGAATCCGAAGATTTGTTTTTCAAAAATTCATTTTTCTTTGATTAACTTTATGATTTTGAAACGGAGTGTGGTAGGTAGTTTAAATGAAAATAGTTTAAATTCGTTCCAAATAGATATAGTTATTTACATCACTAGCTGCGTAAGGGAATTTTTTTGTGCAAGGGTAGGCAAGGCCCTTAATCCTCCGAGCCCAAAAAAATTCTCATGCATTTATATTTTATAAATGGGTTTTTGTATTACCCGAAATTGAATTAACCTTGCAGTACTTGCACCTTACAGGATTAAAACTACTAAGTTAACACATAAACGTATTCATACTACGGGTCTGTTTCATAATGAAAATTTACTAATATTATTAGTCTTGTAATTTGTAAAATTTGGTTTCATAATAGGAAAGTACAATTCTACAAAGTACAAGTTGTATTATCAAAAATATTAGTAAATTATACAAGTCTCTGTTTCATAATATTAACTAATAGTATTAACTTGTTAAAAACATTAGTTTTCACTAATATAATTTATACAAGTACTATTCGTTTATACCCATATTATCAAAATATTAGTAAAGTACCGTCATTATTTTGCATTGTTTTATTAAGTTTTTTATCGAAATTTGTAAGATAGAAGTTCAGGGATGTTGCAAGATTTACTTTTTAATTCATCCAGTGACGAAGAAGAGGCTATAGCTCTTAATCGGCGTAAGAAAATGTTGAGAAGTCGTATAAATTTTGGTTTTGAATCATCCTTGGAATACAATGAACGGTTTAGGATGTCTGCTACTAAATTGGAGATTTTGTTGCTAGAAATAGGGCCCCTACTTGCACATCAATCAAAAAAGGTGGGGCATTGTCTCCTAAGCAACAATTAAGTGTAGCCTTACACTGGCTTAGAAGTGGCAGCCAGTATGGTTAATGAACGCTTATTCAATACAGTTATCTCATGGCCGGAAAACTTAGCTACTTAAGTTAATCGATTTTATTCAGTAGCTAGATTTCCTCATGTCTGCGGAGTAATAGATAGATCACTGATACCAATCGATGCACCGGTTGAAAATGAATCGGCATTTGTAGATCGTAATCATCCAATTAATTGCATGTTTGTTTGCGGCCCTTCACGTATATTTTATTATGTTAGTTCGAGGTGGCCAGGAAGTGTTCACGACTCTCGTGTCTTTCGTAATAGCGCACTGTTTCGAAGAATGGAATTAAATAAGATACTCCCCAATGCAGTACTTTTCGAACAGTGGTGTTTTGATCGTAATACATTGCCCGAATCTGATGAATTGGCTTTTGTGATATCACATCAAGTTGAATATCGTGATGAATTAGTTGACGAAGAGCAGAATAACGAAGAGGAATAAGAAGATGACGCTGGCACTAGGTCAAGTTTCAGAATTTTAATTTCAACCAAACGTTTACTTAAAAACTGTGCCAAATCTAACAAAATTCACGCCGACCGACGACGCCACTTACAAACTCATATGGGAAGGTATGCCTGTTATACTTGTTGGAACGACTGATTTTGATGGTCAAATGTTCAAATGAAAAAACTGAAGATTTAAAATTCATTTTTCAGTCTATTATTACCGGCCTGAAATAAACGAGCAAATTGATCCCGATTGAAACTTGAGAATTAAAATTAATTAGAATTAAAACTAGAACAAGTTAATTTAACAATTCAATTCTAAATATTTATTTGAGCTTTCGATAACGTATGCTATCATTTTCAAAAATAATAAATATTAAGAAAACAAAATGCATTTACAAGGAAACCGCAAAGCAATGCCATTTGGACGATCTAAGATCATAAAAATAAATAGTGACTAAACGTTCAATCAACGTTTTACTAATGATAAAAAAAATCTTAGATCGTGAATCAAGGAAAAACCCCAAAAGTAAAAACTTGATCCCAGTAATGACAACAAAAAACCAAATTAAGTAAGTGGCTGTAAATATTACTAAGTTCGTTTGTCTGTATTTCTGTTCATCGCGTTCTTCTCTCGTTTGATCTTGATCATCTCATGTAGTAGACGGTCTTTGTAATTTGATACCGATTTGATGATTCTGACGTTATTGAAATCGGCATCGTGTCCATCTACTAATATGTGCTTGGATAATGCGGTGGATTCGGGCTTATTACATCTGATGCTCGATATACATATAGTTATGTCTAACGAACCTCTAAGGACCACTTAGTTGTAGTAATTAATTATAAGTATGATAATATTTCTGTTTACGTTAAAAGAATAAAAATAAGTTTTAAAAGGTTTCACATGTAAGGGTCGTCTCGAACTTAACTCATAAGTGTTAATGAAAATCGAGTTCAAAACAAACCACTTGAGCAACGTACCCATCTAAAATATTTTTGGTAATTTTTAAGTCAGTTGTTGGCTTGCATTTAAACTGAATAGTTGTAACTTTAATTAATAAATTTCATTTTTAAAAACATTTGTTTTAATTGAAATTACGTAATTGGCGCAGTCGGTAGGATACCCAAACAATTCTATCGAAGAATTGGCGATTATTAAATCCTAATTGGGTAAAATAATAAAAGTGCAACGTTTAAATTGTGCAAATTGGTGCAAGATCCATTGGTACCTACAACCGAGAGACTTCTACCGCAGACGGACCTCACTCGTAGAGCAACCCGGAAACTACACCACCAGCAATCCACCTGCTAGACATTCAACATGTTATTGGCAACCTTAGTTTTGTAAGTACTGTTTATCATTTTCCTTTATCTCAATTTTTGTAAAATTGTATTAAAATCTCAATGAGTATAAATCGCGATAGATCACCTATAAAAATCGAGGAAAATAATTCGAATAATTCAGGTTTAAATTTAGAAATTAGTGAAATTATTTTAAGTCAATTAAACAAAATTAACCAATTCGAAATGTCTGTTAATTTTGCAGAAATTAAATTAGCTAAAGAGACCATTCCTCAATATGAAGGAGGTAGTAAAAATTTATCATATTTTATATTACAATGCGAAAAATTCATTAGGGCATACAAAAGTCCAATTGAAGCTAGTTCATTAAATAATTTACTTTTTGAAACTTGTTGCTCCAAGTTAACTGGTATCGCCAGAGATACTTTAGTTACATCAGATTGTTCCACCTGGGAAAAATTAAAAAATTCACTATTGGATCGTTTCGGAGATCAAAGAAATGAAACTTTGTTATCAACTGATCTTAATACTTGTTATCAATTAGTAAATGAAACGTACGATTCTTATTACGAAAGAATCAAAAATAAATTGCAATTGTTATTAGAACACGTTACAATTAGGGAACAAAATGAAGGACTCAAATCATATAAAATTAGTTTACATAATAAAAGTGCGTTAGATACATTTAAGGCAGGTTTATTAGAACCATATCGAACTCACATATCAAATCAAAATGTAAATTCAATTGAAGATTGCATGCTACAATTAAGAAATTATGACAATTATAAACAACAAGTAGAATTTTTAAACTTCATGCGTAATAAAGCTCCGGTAAAATATAATAATAACAATACGCATAAAAATTTTAATCAAAAATCGTACTCGTATTCGCCGCGGTTTACACCTCAATCTAATAATAATCAGTTTTCAAATTTTCGATCATTTAATCAGAATCAAGGATATAGATTTAATAATAATAACAATAATTATAATAATTATAACCAAAATGGATTCCCGCGTGGTCCAGTTAATTACCAAACTAGACCTGTTCAAAATAAATTTTTCACAAATTCTCAAGTATTCGGAAGAAAACCTGAACCAAAGCCTACACCTATGTCAATATCAACGAGAAATATGTTTAATCCTTCTCGAAATCAACCAAACGCGTCTCATAATCATTTTCAAAAAAACGGTTCAAGCAATTTTATATCAGAAGAATTGTATAATATAGTAGAAGAACCCGATCAAATTCAATCAGAAAATCAAGAATACTTTGAAGACATAGACGTACCCGCCGTAAATTTTCCAATACAAGCCTCGGAACAATCAGCGTCGACTTAAACGTATTAAGTAGTAGACCTAAATTACCATTTATTACCATCCCTAGTTTAAATTTAAAAATACTGCTTGATAGCGGAGCGTCGAACTCCATTATGAATCCAAAAATCGCACACAATAATTTTAAAAATTTTGCATTTAAAAAACACTTTTTAATTAAAAGTATGAATCAAACGGTTTCTAACGATGAGAATATATCTTACCCCATTTTAAAAGAATTCGGAATAAATAACGCAATTGATTTTCATGTGATTAATTGGCATGATAGATTTGATGCTTTATTAGGAAGCGAAGATTTGTGTAAATTAGGCGCAAATATAAATTATTATAATAAAACATTAGAGATAGGAAATTACAAAATTCCATTTTATTTGGAACTAAACCAGAACAATTTTAAACCATTTAAGCAAACGGTTAAAACTCATATTAAGATTCCAGTAAATATCGATGAAGGCGATGTCCTTATACCTGAAATTAATTTTAAGCAATTTTGCATCCCCGAGTCCATTGCTTTTGCAAAGAACGGTTTTTGTGATGTACCCGTAGAAAAAGAAGTGAAAATACACATTAATTTTAATCAGCAGATAGAAGTAGAACCAATAACAAACGTAGAAATAAAAAACCCCACAAATCATTTTTCAAATTTAAATATTGGAAACCTCATACGTACGGAACATCTTAACTTGGAAGAAAAAGCAGAAATTTTAGGTTTGTGTAGAAAATACAAAGATATTTTCTACAATGAAAAGCAAAATTTAACCTTTACCAATGCCATTAAGCATAAAATTAGAACAGTAGATAATGAGCCAGTTTTTTGTAAATCGTTTAGATACCCTTATCACTTAAAAACAGAAATTCAAAATCAAATAAGTAAACTATTAGACGATAAAATAATAAAACCCAGCATTTCACCGTATAGCTCACCAGTTTGGATTGTACCGAAAAAAATTGACGCTAGTGGAAAAAAGAAATTTCGCTTAGTGATAGATTACAGAAAATTAAATGAAAAAACTATCGTAGAAAAATATCCCATTCCCAGAATTGATGAAATTCTGGATAATCTAGGAAAATGTAATTATTTTTCTACCTTAGACCTCGCGCAGGGTTTTCACCAAATCGAAATGGACGTTGATTCAATCGAGAAAACCGCTTTCTCAGTAAATAACGGTCATTGGGAATATGTCCGAATGCCATTTGGATTGAAAAACGCCCCTAGTACGTTTCAGCGAGTGATGGATAATGTTTTACGCGAATTTCTTCATAAGTTTTGTTTTGTCTACATGGACGACATAGTAGTTTATTCGAAGTCCCTCCACGAACACTTAGTTCACCTTAAACAAATTTTTAATAAAATCAGACAGTACAATCTGAAAGTACAACTCGACAAATGCGAGTTTTTGCGCAAGGAAGTCGCTTTCCTTGGTCATATAATTACACCAGAAGGTATAAAACCTAATCCCCAAAAAGTTGTAGCTATACAAAATTATCCTCTTCCCAAGACAATTAAAGAAATTAGGTCATTTCTTGGTTTAATAGGATATTATAGAAAGTTTATTCAAAATTTTGCAAAGATCGTACAACCCTTCACGAAATGTTTAAAAAAGGGAGCAAAAATCGAAACAAGCAATCCCGATTATTTGCAAGCATTTCAGAAATGCAAAGAATTAATGACAAATGCTCCTATACTGGCTTACCCAGATTTTGAAAAAATCTTTCACGTCACAACTGACGCTTCTAACACAGCTATCGGAGGTGTGTTATCCCAAAACAATAAACCTATTGCATTTTATTCAAGAACTTTAAATAGTGCCGAAAGAAATTATTCAACAATCGAGCGCGAATTATTAGCAATCGTCGAAACGACAAAGCATTTTAGACCATTTATTTACGGAAAACAATTTATTATTGAAACTGACCACAAACCGCTGGTCTGGCTTTTTTCTATTAAAGACGCAAATTCTCGCCTTGTTAAATGGCGTTTAAAATTAGAAGAATACGATTACAAAATTCAGTATAGAAAAGGTAAAGAAAATCAAGTAGCAGATGCATTATCGCGCATAGAAATCAATGTAAATGAAACTTCAGACGAAAATTTAGATTTAATCTCAGTGACACCTAATGTCGGCGACGAATTAGAATTGCCATTAGACGATCTTGACGACATAATAAAAACCCTTGACAAAAATAACGAATCAATTAATGCTAACGATAATAATAACCAAGATAATGAATCAAATAATACTAGACATACGTCACACGAAAACCCCGTGTTTACTATGCCCATTTCTGATAAACCTGTAAATCAATTTGCAAATCGTATCATCCTACAATTAGGAGACCAATATAACGTAGATAATAAAAGAATTTTTGCTAAAAATAACTATATAGTCACTATTAGAAGAGGTAATGAATTACAAAATCTCGCGCAAATGTTAAAAGATATTGTTAACCCTGGAAGTTTATACGGAATTTATTTTAAAGATAACGATATAGAACCAAAATTTATAAAAATAACTCAAAATCTATTTAATGACCAGGTAAAATTCATAAAATGTAATATTTTAGCGAAAGATCTGGAAAAACTAGATCAACAAGATGAAGCAATAGAACAATATCATTCAATAAACCATAACGGCATCACCGAAACCTATAATCATTTAAAATTAAGATATTATTGGCCCGACATGAAAACTAAAATAAATAAATTAATAAATGAATGCGAAACTTGTCTTACTAGTAAATACGAAAGAAATCCTTACAAGATTCAATTTTCGGGACCTTTACTATCAAAAAGACCTTTTGAAGTTATACACATAGATACATTCAGTTTCGAAAGTAATAAATTTATAACTATAATCGACTTATTTTCGCGTTACACTCAAGCTTATTTTGTAATAGATATCACCGGTATAACAATATTAAACAAATTACGTCATTACTTTTCTCATCACGGCTATCCAAAGAAAATTGTTTGCGACGAAGGTAAAGAATTCAAAAACAAAGTTTTTCAAGAATATTGCGAATTATTTAAAATAGAATTACATTTTACAACAAATTACAATAGCAGCTCTAATTCACCTATAGAACGAGTGCATTCTACTATTCTAGAAAAGCTCAGGATAATTAAAGAAAAAGATCCGAATGAAAGTCCTCAACATTTAATGATTTCAGCCGTATTAATTTATAATCAATCAATCCATTCCGCGACCGGTTATACCCCTTTCACTTTATTATATGGCCCTTATGAAAACTTAAACGCACACGAATTAGACCTAAGTAAAACGGTTTATGAAATTTACAACGAAAAAAGAAAAGATGAATTATTACCATTCTATGAACAATTATACCAAAAACAACTCGAAAGAGGTAAAAGCAATCTGGAAAATCGTAATAAAAATAAAGAACCCACAGTCGAAATTAGTGAACCCACAGTATATTTCACACGGCAAAGAATTAGAAAAACGGACCCTTATTATGATAAAGTAAATGTAACGTCAATTAATAAAAATAAAATAATTGGAATACGAGATAAGTCTAAACGACAGGCAAATATACACGTAAGAAAATTAAAAAGGCTTAAAAAGAAATTTCCGTTGCAGGATAATGGAACTGACCAGCCAAGGCCAGGCCCTTCTGGTAGACAACATTGATACGAACGGATACTTTCCTGAAGACCTAGGTCCAGCAAAGCTCCTCGGTCATTATCATAAGTTTTATTTTTACTTTAATATTAGTGATCTAGAATTAAGTTATTTCAAGTTATTAAACACTACTACTAATTTACAGTTAAAAACGACCAAGTCAAATCCGCTTACGCAACAATTAGTTAACGTGCTAACAGATAATTGCAATTCAATTGAAAAACAACTATCAAAATTTAAATATCGTAATACACGTAACAAACGTGGACTTATTAACTTTTTAGGAACCGCTATTAAATTTATTACCGGTAACCCGGACAATCAAGACTTAGCAGACGTTAATAAAAATTTAGATTTACTGTACAATAATCAAGAAAAATTAGTTAAACAAATAAACGAGTATAGTTCATTTGCACATCACATAACTAACCGTTATGCTAAAGATCTCGAAACAATTCAAAATAATTTGAATTCATCATTTAATGCAATAAATAAAATAAGTAATTCTGTCGATACTCAGTTAATAATAGAGTATAACAATTACATCAGCCTAAAATTACTAAATATTCTCCAAAGTATTGAAAGAACAATCTCATTAGCTTTTTCGGAAATCACGAATTTGGAAATAATATCAGATGAGGAATTAATTGAAATTATAAGTCATTTAAAACTAATTTATAAAAAATCAGAATTACTCGAATTAGATACCGTTCACATTTTCAAGATTTTAGAATTTTCAAAATTTCAAATGTTTTCGACAAGAGATTTTATTACATGTATACTTAAGATCCCTATCCTGGATCCATCCACTTACCGATACACAAGAATTTATCCCATTCCTAATCTACAAAACAAGGTGCTAATTCCGCCATCGAAATACCATCTGCAAAGTGTTACAAAAGAAGTATGGACCGATGAAAAGTGTCAAGTGATCGAAAATTCAATCGTGTGTGTAGATAAACCTCAAGTGAACAAGTGCTCATTTATTCGCAATAACAATAATTGTACTTATGCATTAGCTAATAATAATTATAAACTTTATGCACAACTTAAAAACGGAAAAATCCTAGCCTCTTGTAAAACTAAATTAAATGTATTTGAAGAATGCAATGATAAAATTAATAATCTCGAAATTATTAATAATGCGTTAATTTCATCCGAGAACAATTGTAAAATAATAATAGACGATCAAATTTATGTAAACACATTTAATAATTTTACTTTTAATAACCCGTTAGCGATTCAAGACTACCCCGCTAGCGCAATTGTAAACTTACAGTTAAGCCATCTGGACGATTTGGAAAATCTAAAGGAAGAAGCAAGAAATTTGGAACATCACATCAAAATACACCCTGTAATACATGTCACGCATTTCATTACAACAATTATAATTATTTTCTGTATTATTGTTGTCATATTGTATATTTTTAGAAGTAAAATTAAATCATTAGTTGTTAAGAAAGGTAAAGAAGAAGAATTTGAATTATCAGAAATTCACAGTGTCCAAGCTTCACCGGACACTTGTAAGAACGGCACGTTCTTTCCTAAGGGGGGAGGAGTTATGTCTAACGAACCTCTAAGGACCACTTAGTTGTAGTAATTAATTATAAGTATGATAATATTTCTGTTTACGTTAAAAGAATAAAAATAAGTTTTAAAAGGTTTCACATGTAAGGGTCGTCTCGAACTTAACTCATAAGTGTTAATGAAAATCGAGTTCAAAACAAACCACTTGAGCAACGTACCCATCTAAAATATTTTTGGTAATTTTTAAGTCAGTTGTTGGCTTGCATTTAAACTGAATAGTTGTAACTTTAATTAATAAATTTCATTTTTAAAAACATTTGTTTTAATTGAAATTACGTAATTATATGTCCACTTATTCTTTTACGCAGCCACTGACTTGTTTGTACAACATATACCTGGCTGCAGCTGTTACAATTGATTTGGTATATGAGCTCTGATTTGTTGTCATTTTTAATTTGGTCCTTTAATGAACTGAAAAATTGACCAACATTATTATGGGATTTAAAAGTGATATCCTATACGTCAAAAGACTGAGTGAGAAGATTAAAAGAACTCTTAAGCAACATAACATTAATATCACTTGTTACCATTATAATAATCCATATTGTGGATTATAAGTTTAGGTATTATAAGCCTCTGTATGTGTACATATTGTAATGCCCGTCAATTTTTAAAATTTTTTATTTTAATCTAGAGTGCATTCATTTTTTTTTCTTGAATCATGATCTCTTATCATTTAATTTACTACTAATAAAGTCATGAAAACAAATTTTTGAGTTAGTACAAAGATAATATTTTATTAAGTTGAACAGAAATAATTTTACAAGTTAAACATTACCAGTGTTTATTTTGATTATAAATTTGATGTTTTTGATCATCTCCTGCAATTGGCTTAATATTGAAGATACCCTTCAACCTATCTGATCTTCACCTTACATTTAATTGGTAATTTTCAACCGCTAAAGCGTGAAAATCAGATGGTCCCATTAACTTTTACATAAAAAATTAAAATTTTAAAATAGTCGTTTAATTCATCAAATTTTAAAAAGTTTTATCTCACCCTGTGTCCTTTTCGTTGTTTTCGCTATATCAGTTTTTTAAAATCTTTAACATTTATAACTGCTGGATTGTTGAGTTTCAAATGGGTATTTTCCAAGTGCGGTGATGATATTCCGTTCTGTTTTAATTGGATTTAGTAAATGCCATCTTTGTCTACTATCATCATTTTTGCTTCCAATTTCTGCTAAAATAGTAAAAGCACTACCACTCTATAATAAGGTAAGTATTCTGATCTTTCATCCACTTTATTAACTTTTTCGATTTAATTAATAATAATAATAATAATAATGTCTTTATTCTCATGAATTGCTGCAATACATTGTACATATACAGATACTACGTTACACTGACTATTTCAGTTTACACAACCAGTACTAATAAAGAAAAACAATAGATGAATTATTAACTCAAATATAATAATTAATTAAATGGGCTTGTTTTTACGACGTTTCCAAGTACAATAATAGTCGTGAATAATATTATATGAGAAGCCAACTCATGAGAAAGGGCGAAGTTCAGAATAGTCTCTTTACAGAGATCGCCTGCTCTACCACTCAACCCCAAGACTGGCACATGCGCGCATCCAGGCCCCCCCCACGCCACGACTGCACCCCGGTCAGCATTCTGACTCATGCACTCCCACAAAATATCAATGCTCTATACAAGAAGTTTAAGCAAAACCGCTAATGTAGTAGTAAGCATTGCTCGGCGAAGAGCATCTCGAAAACGCGCCTTTTGAATACAGGCAAAGGCAGCTCTTTAAATTCATCAGGACATTTATTGTATAACGAAGAAATATTGTACGAATAGCAGCGTTTGAATAGCGATAGTCGATGACGAGGAATGATCAAATAGATCTTTCGACGCAAGTTGAGATGATGCACGTCTGTACGGAATGTGATTTTATTATACAGATATGACGGTTTTTTTGTTGTGATAATATTATGAAACAGAGATAGAGAGTGAAGCTTGCGTCGATTAGCCATGTTAAGCCACTTTGCTGTGGCAAGGGTATGTGATATTCTATCGTATTTTCGTATACTGTAGATAAGTCGGAGACAACCATTCTGAACTCTCTGAACTCTACCAATATCGATGGAGGCAAGACAAGGCCCATACACAACATCGCAGTGATTAAAATGCGATAGGACCAGAGAGTCACATAAGGCTTTCTTTAAATGCAATGACAGAAAATATCTATGCTGATAAATCAGCCTCAAGTTCATATACGCTTTCTGAATGCAACTGGTGACATGCGTCTTAAATCTAAGATTTGCGTCAATATGCAACCCCAAATCTCGTGCTGACTCCGAGATAACTAGTTCTGACCCGCCCATAGTAATTTTCATTGACATTTTCAATTCATCAGGAATTTTACCAAAGAGAACTACTTTAGATTTGTTTGGATTGATTTCTAATGATAATTTACTAGAACCTGTATGTAGCGAGTGCAGATCGTTATTGATGATTCTACATGCATTTACTGCATCATGTGGATAAAAAGAATAGTACATCTGAGTATCATCTGCGTACATGTGTAAACTACAATGCTGTATGAGTTTCGGCAACTGTGATGCATAAATGGAGAACAATAGAGGTGCTAAAATAGACCCCTGGGGAACACCAGATGAAACAGGTAGAGATTCCGAGATATTACATCCAATAGTCACTTGCTGACTTCTATCGGATAGGAAATCGGTTAGGAGATGAAGAGCTTCTTCCGCAACACCGAAAAACTTCAATATGGCAATAAGCAACTTATGGCTAACTGTGTCAAATGCCTTGCTATAGTCCAAAAGGACGAGCAGAGTCGCCTTACCCCTGTCAGCAGCATTGATTATGTCACTTGTTACGTCAAGCATTGCTGTGGTGCAACTGTGCAGAGATCTAAACCCCGACTGCATGCTAGGAAGGATATCGTTTACCTCCAGATGTAATCTTAACTGTCTTTCCATAATCCTTTCAACCATTTTAGAAAAGACACTCAATAAACTTATGGGTCTCAAATGAGAAAGCTCTGAAGGTGGTTTAACTTTAGGTAGAGGAATTACCAATGATTTCTTCCAAGCATCTGGGAATACGCCCGCAAGCAGACATGCGTTAATGATGTGCGTGATGAAAGGGTAAATATATGGACTGCACAGTTCAAGAAGAAAAATATTAAGCCCATCAGCACCTGTCGCAGAGGACTTAATAGAAGAAATTATTTGGCTAACTTCAGATACCTCAATCAGTTTAAAGTTGAATTTAGTGGTGTTAGGTTTGAATTTATTTCTACTGAAGTGATCAATAAGTTCATCATCGTCAACCGACTTGGTCGAGGACACAAAAAATCTGTTTATAGCATCACAGTCAGCCAGTGCATTTGGTAAATCATTATTTGTGGGTATTTTGACATTTAGATTTTTAAGTGCTTTCCATAATTGTTTAGGATTGCGACTATCAACGATAGATTGTAAATAGGCACGTTTATCACTTCGAAGGGTCAATGTAGTCAGATTCCTCAATCTCTTATATTCAAGCCAGTGCTGTTGTAGTTTCGAGCGTTTAAATTTAGAGAAGGCTCTATCTCGTAAAGACATGAGAAGCCGAACATTATCAGTCAACCAGGGAGCAGGCTTCTTAGTAATTCGAATAACTTTATTGGGAGCATGCCCATTTATCACATTTAACAGATTTTCATTAAAGAAACTTAGTTTATCATTAACGTCGGCCAAATGATACATATAGTGAAATGGAATCGCATGTAGATCAGACAGGAATAGTTCTCGGTTAAAATTTCGAAAATCTCGAATAGTTTTAAGTAGAGGTACCCTACAAGGTTTAACACAAATAATGGAGCAAAAAATCAGTTCATGATCAGCGATATGCACAGACCGAGTACCGCAATGTAGTACTCTCTCGGTTGTACTGACTATAAGTAGGTCTAGCAACGTCGATGAATTACAGACAGTTCGTGTTGGTGTGTCAATGATCTGGTAGAGATTCAACACATCGAGAACATTGCGAAACCGAATGGTTTCACCACGATGAGGCTCCAGCATATTGATATTCATGTCGCCCAAGCAATACGTCTCATCGGAGATACTCTGCGCCTCGCAGACCGCAATCTCAAATTCTTCAAAAAAATTGTCGAGATGCAGTCTATTAGGGTTGTATATGCAGCCAAACGCATACTTTACACCGTGCAAGGAGAATAGAATCCAGACCTGTTCAATATTGAGAGAGGAGTGCAGAAGAGTAAAGTTTAAAGAATTATGAATATAGAATGCAACTCCACCTCCACGAGAATCACGGTCTCGACGAACTATTATGTAGTTGTCAATGTGAATACTATCGTTTGGAACTGAACTATTCAGCCAGGTCTCGGTGACCCCAACTATGTCATACTCATGCTGGAGAACATGATCCTTTAACTTATCGAAATGTGTAGGAGCAAGTAAAGATTGTACGTTAATATGTGCAACGTTTAAAACCCTCCCACCCATGTTGAAAGTATTACGAAACCAACCGGGCCTACAGCCGAGGACGCAAGAGGCCCACCCAACACATGCCTACTCCAATACAAGGAAACAGAAATATGCAAAAGGGAAAAAAGAGAAGATCTTAATTGTCAGCAGGCAACGCGTCCCAGACCCGAAGGAGACCAAAACACGCACGCTGTACCAGTCGTTTCGGCTAACAGTAGCCGAGGTCAAATTGATTAAAAGAGTATAAACTCAACACAGTCGCAACGCCTTACTCTCCGCACAATCTCACAGGTGATGTGCTCCGCACAAACATGTAAATCAACCTTGAAAAAAAAAGAAAAAAAAAAAAAAGAAACCAGCCCGTAATACTAATAAAAGCAATTAAATCAGATAATTTTAACATTATTTGAATTCAAAAAAATAGGTATGACATGTGATTTTTTAAATAAACATTCAGACTAGCAGTTAATTAATTTTTCACAAAAAACAGAAATAAGAAATGTATATTTTCAATGTGGTCACTGATCAGTTACTAAATAATTGGTTCATTAAGAAAGTATTGGTAAAGCAAAAATATAAAGTATAGTTAAATTTTAAATTAATTAACAAATTAAATGTGATTCGATAAAATGTAAATAGAGATAAACAATCACAGGACAAAATTATAATCAACACACATTGAGTATAGTCGTACCGCATCAACAAAACTATTGTAACTCACTTAATGATGTAGCCACAAACAGCACTTTGGAAGCACCATCATCATCCGGCAAGGATCTAACAACAATTTTCCCATCACGAGTATTGACTCGTCGCAGCCCATATTTTGACACAGCTTCCGTGTACACATTCAGCCTCTTTCCAGTTAGGTCCTCTCTTAATACATATTTGGTGCCTTTAAGAAATTTTTTATTGGAAAATACTAAGGATTTCTTCTGGTAGGAAACGAACTTGACGATGATTGCACGTGGCTTTTTTTCATTCCATTTACCTATGCGATGTGTTCGATCTAAATCAGTAATAGAAAGGTTAAGTTTTAGGTTTGAGCTGGTGATATCCAAGACCAGTTCGTTGGTGTTTTCCCCCGCCTCTTCAGGAACTCCATACAAGCGCAAGCAGTTTCTTCGACTGTATTGTTCTAAGTCGTCCAGCCTATTTTCCAGAGTAGTAATTCGCTGCTGATTTTCCGTTGTGGTTTTTTTAATGTCAATGATTGATCTTTCCAAAGAGTCGAACCTCTCTTCCATCCGTTGGGTGAAAACGGTAAGAACTTTTTCACATATGCTAACCACGTCCGCTTCACTGCCATCACCAGGTCTTCCTGTGCTGCGCGTACCCATCTTGTTTTGGGGCATAATAATTTTGCTGCTTTAATGAACCGGGTAGACTACAAGATAATTTGCAACCAATACTACTATCCAAGTGCCAGAAATCCCAGATTACGGCAAGGAGAGAAAAAAATATTTCACAAACCACAAGTTGACGATCAAAACTTTGCAGTGGCAACAACACTCGAGCCAGGTCTTCACATAATACAACAAAATACCCGTTTATAGCGGAGCACAAACAAAAGCGATCTAAGCGGCCATGTTGGTCATGGTCAATTGATTATCTTTTTGATTCTAGGTACAATACCATAGTACAATAATAACGTCTTTACTATTCAGAACGCCTACCTAGAATACCTCAAATTTTCAAATTTTATATTGTCCTGCTCCGTTTTCTGATTGCTTATTTTGATAAATATCATTTCAATGGCATCAAAACTATAAATAAAAAACATTTAGTACTTTGTTGCAAACTTTTTTGCAACAATAACAGCTTTACATCGTGATGGTATTGAGTCAACCAGCTTCTCTAAACGTTCTAGTGGTATTTTTAACCATTCCCTCTGTAATGCTTCCCATAATTTAGTTGTATTACTATGAGTTTCGCTTCTTATACGACGCTCGAGTTCTTCCCACAAATACTCTATGGGATTCAAATCGGGAGATTGGCTAGGCCACTCTAAAAGACGGATTTTGGCCTTGTCCATGTAGTCTTTAACAAGATTTGAAGAATGTTTTGGGTCATTATCCTGTTGAAATATCCAACCATTTGGCATTTTCCTCTTCCCGTTTTGTTGCATATGATCCCTCAATATGTTGGCATTCATAAATCGATCCATAATATCATCAATTCTGTGTAGGGGTCCAATTCCACCACTGGAAAAGCAGCCCCATACCATGATGTTCCCTCCATCGTGTTTTATAGTGGGAACTTGATATTTAATATCATCTTTTTTATTTTTAGGACGTCGAATATATTTAATACCATCCGAGGAAAACAAATTATACTTACTTTCGTCACTCAAAAGTATTTTAGACCAATCTTTTTTTTCCCAATGTAAATGATCTTTACCAAATTTCAGTCGGGCTATCCGATTTTTCTTTGATATACGCGGATTCTTAGAAGGACGTCTGCTAAATAGTCCAACTGAATGTAGTCGACGTTTCACTGTTGAAACATGTATATTATCTTCGCAACTTTAGTTGAAACAAACTATTTGTGTAGCCGTTAGACGAGGATTCTTGACTGCTTCACGAACGATCATTTTTATCATCTCTTCTGGTGGTTCTCCGTGGTCGTCCTATTCTTTGTAGTGTGTGTGCTGATACATATTTATTATTTTTAAGACACCAGGACTTATTGTTTGATTTGGAATATTAAATTGGCGTTCTGCTGCTCTCAATAAATTTCCATCTTTTAACCATTTTAAAACCGTGTCGATGTATTATCAAGAAAGATGTATTTCAATTAAATTAACTTAAGTTCCACTTTTACGTACGCTAATTAATGTTTTAATCAATAACGAGGTTTATGCCAACTAACTTTTGAACTCTGAATAAAATTTAATTTAGTTATATTTCGCGTTAATATCAATACAAAGTTTTATACGTCAAAATACGTATTAATCTACATACTTTAAAAAAATATATAAGTCCACTAAATAATTTCAATTTTTATAAATTAAAAAAAAAAACTGTTTGCCAACTTACTTTTGAGCGCTACTGTACTTGCTTAATTGATTTCTGATCACCCGAAATTATAAAGAACTACTCCAAGTCCAACTTGTAGCAGCTACAATAGTTGAATTAGCAATCTGTATTATCTTTACATTCATGTATCAGAGAATTCTTACAATTCCTTAAAGAAGAACCCTCCTGTTCGGTTTCCGTTGCTAATATAAATGGCATGACGCATGAGTCGCACTTGCCCCAAAAACGCTCTTACCCTACCTCACCTTAAATTAAGCAAGCCTGGTTTAAAAAAAAACATGATTGGTTTCTGAACTTAGAAATAACAAGATATGTAACATATTATACGGGGTTGCGTTTGTTACTTCTAACTTATCATTTTTCGTGTTCTAACCCAAAGTTTTGCGATGCTCCACCGTTAGAACAAAATAGGTACTAACTTAAATTG
The DNA here is from genome assembly GCA_963170105.1 of Cantharis lateralis. Taxonomy (NCBI): domain Eukaryota; kingdom Metazoa; phylum Arthropoda; class Insecta; order Coleoptera; family Cantharidae; genus Cantharis; species Cantharis lateralis. The sequence continues at coordinate 55,404,690 of OY720624.1, read as the reverse complement.
GGTTCTTGTAAATAGGGAAATATTTATTTTTGTTGCTGCCATCATCCCTTATCCACTATGATACTGAACTTTTCTCCTCGTTAGTAGTTTTGAAAAAATTTAATATTTTTGGTAGGTACCAATTCTCCTTTATCTTTTAACATTTGGAAACGTGAATAACTAAAACTTTTCCTTAATTTTTACTTTTAATTAAATGAAATTCCCATGGTAACTTGATAAAATTATTTATTTAAACCTAATGTAACCGCCCCCCCTCTTATTTGGGTCGCCGACGGTTGTTTGTTAATATTGACCTCCCAGAGGTGTACGGAGTTACAGTTCAAATTGGCTGACCTGAAAAGAAACCTAATACCCTAATTGCCTCTTCCAAGAAAACCCAGTGTAAAAATATATTATTTATTTAAATAAATTATGAAGTGAAAACAAAGTTGAAAATTAAATTATTTAGCAGACTCCTACAATGGTAAGTTATTTATATTCTTACCTTGCAGATCTTTGAGGTATCGTCAAGGATAACATAAACTTCTTATTATTCACAGTTCATCAAAATCCACACTGGCAGGTAGAGGACCTTCCTAACCGTGACCGGACAAAATTACGACTTATTTTTTCTTTTTTCTTTTAAAAATATCAATTTATTGTTTCTAAATGACAATTCCTCCTACTACCTTCCAATTAATGAACTTTGGTGACCCCGTGCAAATACCTTCTTACTTCCTATTGACTATTTCCCAGATTTTCGCCAATGCATTTCCTTTCAGGAAACGCCTTTTTGAATGCAAGGTATGAAGTTCAATAGTTTACCATTGCAGAACAGCAAAAATACAAATTGCCGTGTTAATAAAATAAATATAAAAAAATACGCTAATTAAAATAATTACCCTAATAAAATTATATCCCTAAATGGGAACCTATTTAAATCTAAGAAATTATTTAAAATAAACACACTAATAACATTAGTTCCAAATTCATCACAATTAACCCTGGTCAAGCTAGCACCCCCACCTCTTCAAAATAAAAAAAATTTTATACTATAATTATGGACTAATTATGGACTAATTTTGAACAGCATTCGCGAATTTTTGACAACAACGGTTTCGCGATAAATGAACGTAAAAGACGTTCAGCTTATGTTCTTGTCCCATAGCATTTAAATTTTTGTCGTTGTACGTCTGTGTACAAAAGGAGGGGGGTATTTAAACATTAAGTTTAAAATTTTATTTTATTTTTATTATAATTTTAAAATTCCCGCTAGCTGGCGAACTTGACGCCAACTGCCGAAGAGATAATGGCTTTTTGCCAAGATCGCCGATGGGCATCAAGTATAATTTTTAAGCCCCTGAATTTTGATTTGTATTTTGAACAATCAATAAAATAAAAAAAGTGAATTTTAGTAAACAGATGATTGGGTTTAATATTTGATATTTTAAATTAAAAATTGGAAACATAGGAACTAGAAGCTATAGATGTTGATTATTATTTACGGATTACGGAAAACACATAAAAAAGAATCTACACTAAGACCAGTAGTGAGTTAAACAAAATCCCCATCATACAATGTTGCAAGATTCCTAAGTGTTTTATTGATGAAAGTGCTGTCGACTTCCATATACATTATATCGAGTTCAAAAGAATTTGTAGATAAAACCAAATCATTAAGCTTCCCAGAAAACTATGTTTTGATATCCCTCGATCTTGTGCCCCTGTTCCCGAGCATTCCTAAAAACATGGTTATAAAAGTTGTACGAGAGAACTGGAACTATATCAGTTGCTACACTGAATTACAGTTAGACGAAAATCAGACTTATTCCCTTTTGTCAATTTGCCACAGAATTAGTCCATAATCATAGCATACTTAATTTAAAAAAAGCCATTTTTTCGGGGTGAGGGTGCTAGCTTAATGTCAACTCAGCACCCCCACCAAAGATTTATCTTTCATCGCGAAACCGTTGTTGTCCAAAATTCGGGAATGCTGACCAAAATTAGTCCATAATTTTGACATACTTAATTTTTTAAAAAAGTCATTTTTTCGAGGTGGAGGTGCTAGCTTGACGTCAACTCAGCACCCCCACCAAAGATTTATCATTTTTCGCGAAACCGTTGTTGTCCAAAATTCGCGAATGCTGTCCAAAATTAGTCCATAATTATTATAGTATAAAAGTTTTGTTAATTTGAAGAGGTGCGGGGGGCTAGCTTGACCAGGGTTCACAATTACTAATACGAATTATTTAAGCACAATAAACCCTTTTGAACACCTTTATGCACGTTTAAAGGTTTTCAAACAATCACCCTGTGTGTTTTATCAATGTCTTGTCAATGACAAGTGACAAACTCCCCAAAAAGAAATGCATATAACTCACAAATAGCAAAAAAAAACAAAGAAATGAATTATGTCACAACTTTAAAACACGAAATTAAAAACAACACGTCTCAAATTTATTATATGAAAATTAATTAAAATTGTTAACTCGTGAAAATATATATAAAATTTAATTTAAATAAAACGAGTTAAATTTTAATTTAAATATTAATTTAATCTATTATCGTTTATTAACTCGTTTAATTTTAATTTAATTTCATATTTATTATATGAAACGTTTACCGATTTAAATAAATTGAATTTCAATAATTAAATTTATTGATTTAAATTAGCACTAAATTTAGTTATTCAAAAGGCAAAATTAAATAAAACGAAATGACTCAAATTTTAATGACCCGATTGAAAATGGAACAGAGATTCGCCCCTAGCTGAATTAAACAAATGGCCCTTTCTTCAATGTTCGTGTGTCCCTTGTTATATTAATTTTTCTTCTTAGTGGATTTTAAAAGTCTCCCATCTAAAAAATCCTACTTCTGTAAAGCGGAGACGTTAAATTAATTAAAGAAGTCCCTTTCCCCGCACGGTCCAAGATTTACATTTTTTTAAATCAACACGTGAATAAATATTTTTCTCAAGTGGTGAACGTTTTGACTCTAAGTATATATTTTTTTAAATTTAAAATAACACACTTTATCCATTTTTGAATATTGTAAGTTTACAATTAGGTAATTTCAATTAAAAAATGAATTACTTTAATAACTTTTCTGAACTAATTTGTTTATTTTCCAAAAATTATGATATAATTTTGGATAAGAGCCCCTTATATTCACACTTTAAAGTTCACACGTGCAATACTGTTTATTTATATTTTTAAATTAAAATAATTAGCTCGCTACACTCTCGTATATGACGAGTGTTTACAAAGTTGTTCCATAAATAAATCACTTTAACCAAAAATTTATAACAGTGTCAATTTTTATACAACACCTTTACTCAATTAAATTATGAACAACCAAAAATTTATGTTTTAGAATTCTTGGGTTGTTACAGTTATACCGGGTGACCGTCCGATTTTTGAATTTACATGGGAAATTAATTTTTTCTAAATTCCTGCTTCCCATTATAACGGATAAAAATAAAAAGTATAATATATCAAATTAAAGGGATTTTTATTCCGCGTTTAAAGATATTTAACACTTGATATTTTGTTTTTTAGTTATTGTTAAAAACCCGACACTAAAATTAAGAAATGTCAAGAGTAATTTCATTTACGTTTTAGTTGCCGCAAACTCAAAAATGAAACAAGTTAAATTAACGATTAAAATTCTTTATATAGTTAATATTTCGATCGAGATATAAATATATAAAATATATAATAATCAAGATGAAAGATCTAATTAATTACATGTTAAAATAAAATGCAGAATATTAATTATAAATTAATAAATAAATTTTAAATATAAATATAAATTAAATATAAATTATTATAAAAAATACTATGAATAATATATTGATAGTTTATGATACTATTGGTCAAGCATGCGTGTTTTCTTTCTTTCAATCTCGCTTATATATTTTGTGAAAACTCCAATCCGGGAGTTCTTGAAATAGGGATTTCTATTTTTTAAATACGCTTTCACTATATTTTTTATTTGATCGGTTTAGAAATTTCAAAAAATTTTAATTTTGTTTATTTTATATTGATTTGCCATCAAAGTAGGTATAATTTTATTTTGAAATAAACTTCAGGGCAATTCGACTTTTGATAATTTTAATATTATTTTATTGACTTCATAACTTTTCTAGCTCTTTTAATTATTATGCTAGTTTATCTGATGAGTATGCGCAGTAAGATCGAAACACGCTTGCTTGACCAAAAGTGTCATAAACTATCAATTTATGGTATTTATAATAATTTCGTAAGTTATAATTCAATTTTATATATTTTTTGCGTTTTATTGTAAGATGTAATCAATTAGATCTTTCATTATTATTTTATATTATTTGACTTTGACCATTGACTTTGACAGATAGAACGCAGAAAATTATGTGGTAGGGGTTAAATATATGAAATAGACATTTATTTGATTAGCTATAATTCTCGTATTAATTCACACTATCATTATTACAAATTATTATAAACAGAGGATGAACTGGAATGTGCAGCTAACACCCTTATTGTAAGTATTCAACAAGCTGCTTGGAGAGCCACACCAGATGCTTACACATCCGAAATTAAAGAATCTGTGCCACTAATAATAAGACAAAAAATTTCAGAAAAGCGAAAACTTAAAAAACGCTGGAAAGAAACAAGGCATCCTAATGATAAAACCAACCTTAATAGAGCTGCCAGGGAGCTAAAAGAAACGATGGCCGAAATGGAAAACCAAAAATTCCAAAACTACCTAGAAAACCTAACAGCAACACAGACCACCGATTATTCTCTATGGAAGGCCACAAGAAACATGAAGCGGCCGCAACTGACAATACCACCTATTAAAGATGTCAACAATAAATGGGCTAGAAGTGATGGGGAAAAGGCGTACTTATTTGCAGAGCATCTATCTAACATTTTCCAACCTCATCCATCTGAAATAACAATTGACGAAGAAAACAAAATAAAAGAGTATCTAGAAGCCCCTTTTCAAATGGACCTTCCTATTAAGAAGTTTAAAACAAAGGAAGTCGAGAAAGTGATTACCAAGGAAATCAACCCAAGAAAAGCTCCAGGATTTGATTTGATTACGGGCAGGGTGCTGCAAGAGGCAACAAAAAAATGTTTCAAAGCAATCACACAAATCTTCAACACCATCATCAGGTTAAATCACTTTCCCAACCAATGGAAAGTCGCCCAAATCGTAATGATTTTAAAACCAGGCAAAAAATCTGACGACATTAAATCCTATAGACCTATCAGTCTCCTTCCTATATTGTCTAAAGTGTTTGAAAAACTACTACTCGAACGATTAAAACCAATAATAGAACATCGAGGACTAATACCGAACCATCAATTCGGATTTCGTAATAGACATGGAACAATAGAACAGGTACATAGAATCGTTAAAGAAATCAACAGAGATCTCGAAAACAAACGTGTATGCTCGGCGGCATTTCTAGATGTTAGCCAAGCGTTCGATAAAGTTTGGCACGATGGCCTGTTCTACAAGTTAAAGGAGAATCTTCCCCATCATTTTTACTCGCTACTCAGATCGTATCTGAGTAATAGATATTTCCTGGTTAAACACCAAAATGAGTACACAGTATTACATACCATTAATGCTGGAGTCCCACAGGGAAGTGTCCTGGGTCCGGTCCTATATTTGATATACACGCATGATTTACCAACAACTAGGCTCACATCAACTGCCACCTTCGCTGACGATACAGCATTCCTTGCCTCTCACATCGACCCTTCATCTGCATCCAGAAACCTACAGATCTGTTTAACGCAAGTTCAATACTGGCTGAAAAAGTGGCGTATTAAGGTCAACGAAGCCAAATCAGTGCATGTCACTTTTACTTTGAGGAGAGATACCTGTCCTCCAGTCAAACTTAACAATTGTCAACTGCCACAGTCAGAAGAAGCCAAATATCTTGGCATACACCTAGATAGACGACTTACTTGGCGTAAGCATATATTTGCCAAGCGGAAACAATTGGGGCTAAAGCTTAGACAAATGTACTGGATTATTGGTAGGGGATCCAAGCTTTCCATAGAGAGTAAGTTACTGCTGTACAAGACAATCCTAAAACCCGTTTGGACCTACGGAATACAACTCTGGGGCTCAGCAGCAAATTCCAACTTGGAAATATTACAGAGGTTTCAAAATAAGGTACTCCGGATGATTGTTGACGCACCGAGATTTGTGCCCAACAGTATTATACATCACGACATACCACTGCCGACAATCAGAGAAGAAATTGAAAAATCTAGTAAGAAATACCGTCAAAGACTTTCTGACCATCCCAATCCACTTGCAACAACATTATTTACAAACAACGAAACTGAAATGCGTAGATTGAAAAGATTCAAACCTGAAGACTTATCACATAGATTCAGAATAACATAAATGTAATTTATATATTTATTTAGTATGTATTTATAGAGGTTACTTATTGAAGTAAGACTCTTCATGTTATGTTTTGATATCTTAAAAGGAAAGCCTATTGTACTTGTACAGATTGCTTGTATTCACAGGAGTTTAAAAAAAAAAAAAAAAAAATTATTAATGACGCAGGGCTTTTCTTTCGTGGTTTTGATAATAAAAATTAAATTAATTTTCAAGTATATAAATGAAAATAACATTAAATTTTTACTATAATAATAATTTTGATTACAACTAAATTGCAATATTTTAACCTATTGACCTTATTCGCATAAACTAGATTAGAAATAATAATAATTATTGTAGAAAATTAAAAACATCTCATTCAAGTTAAGAATACTTCAACTCATAAGCATAATACATATTGCAAGTTTTTAAGTTAAATTTATACCATCATGAGAACCACGAGATTATTATACCTTTTAGTTGCGTTATACCAGGTACTACTTACTTTACATTGTAAAATTTTTAAATAATTTCCAAATTGTTTTATGATTTTTTATAGACACATTTTGTGGTAGGTAGGTCAATTCAAACACGTAGTACAAGTGAGCTGACAAATGAAGAAGAGAGCTGTGTACTAGAATTACATCTAAATAAAAATGAAATACAGCTGATAAATAATAGAGACATAGCACCAGAAGACGATGAAGACTTTAATAAATTTTTATCATGTTATTGGAAAAAGATGGGTTGGGAAGATGCCGATGGTAAAATTAATTATGAAATGTTACATCAAGATATGCTGCAAGCAATTATATGCGAAATTGGAAATGAGGATGCCCAGTTAAAAATGATGTTACAGCTTTTGCTGGAAACTGTAATTTTGAACTGCAAGAAAAACATTTACAATACTGTTACCAACTTTACCATTCCAAAGTTTCAAAATTGTATTGTCAACGATATAGAAACTTTGATTGAACGCTCGAATGATTACTGAATAATTATTATACAGTTTTTTCTTGTTATATACCTACCTATATTATTAATTTATATTTTTATTATTAAAAAACTACAAACTCTTATAGCAATTTTAATAAATATCTGAATTTAGTATACGATATGAATACCCTTATTGTTATGCTCCTAATATTAATAAGAAATAAATTCAAATTTTTAATTTTATATCACATTTCTTTACTAAACAACTTCAATATAATAATATCATATTGTAAGGTATTCACATTTAAACATTAGTTAAAATTTACTATAGCTTAGTTATGAGAGGTTTAACAAAATAAATGCGCAAATGGACATTTTTAAAGAAGTACTAAATTATTGTAAAATGCGAAAATAGCTCACTCTTGAATTAGAATCCAAAAATATTTAATCAGCAGTAATTTCCCAGGAGCATAAAAATAAGGGATTAAAATTGGAAATACTAATACATAATAATAAATTATCTTGACGAAATCTGCCGTTGTTATAAAATCAATTTTAAAAAATTGTCAAAATTTAATCAAGCTATTTTTATACATGTGGGATATTCCCCGATTCCCATTTCCCGAATAAATAGGTTTTTTGAACGATTGTAGTTCACGACGGTCTTGATATTTGTCAATTTTTGAAAATTATTAAACAAAATTACGCAATATTTTTTTATCATTGTTTATAATTTTTTTTATTTACGAACTCTCTTTGACAGCACTGTCAAGTTTACTTGATTGGTAAAAGTTATTAATAAAAAGCATTACAAATAATCTGTAATGATACTGTCAAACAAGTGGGTGTAACATTAACAAATCTTACGTTTATAATCATTTTACTTCGATTTTCTTGAAACTTGAACTATGTAAGAAATCAATAATATATTTTTTTAATATAAAATTAAATTAAAATGAAACGAGTTAAATAAACGATAATAGATTAAATTAAAAATTCTTTAATATTTCGGCACTGATTATAATTTCTGATGAAGGCACAATCAGTGCCGAAATATTTAAGAATGATTAATTTATTTAATTTATTATCGTTTATTTAACTCGTTTTATTTTAATCTAATTGTATATATATTTTCACGAATTTTAATTAATTATTTTTTTAATAATTTTAGAATAATTAATGTTTTGAAACAGAAGGAATTACTCTGTAAATTATTAGCTGGTCTCCAAACATTTCCTAAATTGAAGAATAAAAACCCAAATAACTGAACTTATATGTTTTCGTCGATAAAAACTGCATTAGGAACATTATAATCTCTCAGGTTTAGTTTTATCAGACAAAAAAAATCGAATTTAAGGTAAATTTGTTTAATTACCTTGGTAACACATGCTAAATTCGCCATATTAATCCAAATTCAGCTTAAACTTGTTTTGTTTTTGCCTGAGCGGATCCAGCTCTTAAGAGATAAAACAACATCATTTAAAAATTATTACATCATTCTAGTTACGATTATTTTTTTAACAATCTTTTCTTCAACTTACACAATTCTGCAATATTAGATTTACATTAGAAGAAATTCTACGCAATAGGTAGGGTAGAGTTGAGATGGTTTGGACACTTTTATGATTTATAATTTTTATTGTTTTCCAAACAAGTTAGGCGATTATTTTTTTTACCAAACTTTAGGGTCGATAGTTGAAGATTATTAACCTTGATGTAAGCTATACTAAGATGAAATTTTTCCAGAATTCAGTAACAAAGTAAGCCATAATTTTATCCAAAGTATCCCGAGGTACTGGGACACTGTGGACATTACCCGGGTATATACTGTCATGTTTCAAACAACAAGGTCTGGTTTGCGATTTGTTGGTCATCGGTTGCATTTCATTTTTATAGTTTTTCTCGTTGAATTTTTGGATTCATCTTTTTATTTTTCTGTCGACGCCTCGTATTCAAATTTGATAATCATTTTTGAAAAGGCGTTTGCGCGACTGCGAACATGGGCACACATGTTAAAATTCGACGGAAGTGGAAGGTTTTTGAATTTTCCCAGATTTGTTAAATTCTGGGAAAAAGTGAAATTGCTTTTGAATATTATTTTTTCGAAGAATATTATTTTTCGAAGAAGTCGTGGAATTATTGAATGTATGGAAGAGACCGTCATTTTTGAAAACTAGCATTTTGTCGTTTTCTTGTGCTGGAATCAGAGGGTTTAAGGTCATCGTCGTATAGCAGTCATTCGCAGCTAAGTGCTATATATTTTTTTAAATTCTAAATTGGATTTTTCTCGCAATAATTTTAGTAAAATTTATTTGCATCTTTGTATGCCACGAAGATTTATTGAAATTATCGGCTGCATTCATACAGCCGTATATCAGCGGAATTTTTATCGGTATCCCCATTTTGTGGAAAGATTATTTTTGGTTTAATTTTTTTTTTGAGTATGCAATTTTTTTCAGTTTATAGTAAGTAGGACCAGCATTATTTTTTTAGTCTAAGCATTGATGGTGAGAACGATAGATTTGTTTTTAGTTTATACATCCGTAATTGAACCTACTACTGGGGTTGAGAGGTTCCCTCTGGCTGAGGTTGGCCGAGTAGGTTGCAAACAAAATATTTAATTTTATAAATTATAAAATATCATTGCAATACACTGAACATTTAGGGGATGTTATGGACAAACAGCAAAGAATAATGAGAAATACATTTTCTAATTGTGTATTTTAAATAATACGAACTAAATATTTATTAAAACATTAAAAAACTAAATTATGAACAATATTAAATAATATTATAATTAAACTTGAAAAATTATTACAAACATTTTAATTGAACTATATTATATTTCAAAATCAAACTCACTGGATGATTTTACTTCTGCCTTAAATAAATTTTTCTTTGCTCTCACTTTCTTCACTTTCATTTGTTTACAATCAGTAGTAGTATCTTTAAGTTCGAAAAACATTAGTAGCCCTCCTTCAGCAGTCGAGTAAATGATTGGGATACATTGAACGCACTGTCCATCAATCCCTTGACAGGAAAATAATTTTAAAGTTAAGAAAATTTATTTAAATCAAGCATTCATTTTTATGAATAACTATCGACATACCTGTTTTCACTTTCCATCTACAAATAAAAATAAACTACAAAAAATTGAGCTTAAATAATTGAAAATCCTTACGTAACCACTATGTAAATCTACAACTGAGATGTTGAAAGCAAACTATACTATTAGTACGGTAGATTTAGGTTTTTGGGTGGAACTAATTCCCACAAAGATGGGTTTGATTTTTTTAGTTCTTTGTTTATATCTTTTTGACATACTAAAAGTCTAGAAAAATCTTATTTTGCAAAATATGTTTTTTTGGCCGTTAACTTAAAAAAATTCAAAAAAATCATAAAACATCGTATGTGGTATCAAATTACCGAATATTTCTTGCTGAAAAAGATTATATTATTGACTTTAAATAATAAAAATAATTAACAAAGTGGTGACCTAAAAACTGAAAGCTTATATGTAATGTCAAAAATCATATTTTTTTAATCAAAATGAGTTTTAAAATTATTGTAGCGACAAACCAGGTAAGAAACCATTTATTACCATATTTTATTTGTAACTTTTTTTTTATAAATATAAGAGTTATGAAGGACCGTAGTTAAACATTGGCCATGAGGGGTTTTATGGAAATAAAAAAGAGGCCAAAAAGATTAAAAAAAAAGGTAAAAAAGAGGTTGGCAGAAGAAATTATAGCTTCTTGGTTACAAATGAGCTGATTCTTTTATTACTTCCTTTGAAAATGTTTTCACTTTACAGTTTAGACATAAATTTATCCGTGGTGTTAATATTATTGTTTCTTTATTTTGTTTTCACGCGCATATTGGAAACATTTCTTAAGTATTTAGTATTACTTAACCCATGGTGGGGTTTGAACCCCCAAAACCACCCTCTTATATACGACCCTGGAGTTATAACAATAATATAAATATTGACGTCTTCTAGGAAACTGCAAATGGCAGAAAGGGACTGTATCTTGTGCTCTGAAAGTGGAAGCGGAACTTCTAAGTCTGTTAGGTTGTCTTCTAAAGGTATACAAAGTATCATCAGTGCAAATAAAATTCGAAAAGATAATATCCATGAGTTATTTGAACCATTGCCTGATAACTCCGTGAGTGTCCATGTCGAATGCCTAAGTTTGTAGACAAATCCCAATAATATTCAGAGTAATGTGAAATTGAAGTTGCATACTCATGATGAAGCACTAGCCATAGTAGAGTATTACGGACGGATTTATTTTGTGGTCACTTTATTACTGACAGTAAGAAACGGTTTAAATATGGCGTTAAACAGGTCCGTACAGTAATGTTTCAATAATCTATTATGAAGGCGTGTAACTCCAGAAATAATTTATGGTCAGTCAATGTTCAATCACGATTTCTATCAGTTAAAGATTTACCAGTAGCAGATGCCATTTATCACCAAGCATTCAGTGTAAATTTTCAAAAAGGTGACCCAATCCCTAAGAAATATCGAAATGATTCTCAAGGCGAATTACGTTGTAAAACTCTTGGTCGTCCTGCAGAGAAAGTGATTTCAAGGAAGTGATGAGCCTGTTTCTGTCCAGCAGCTGGTTACTAAAATGAAAGATTTCCTATCAGTTGATAATTAATCATTATAGTAATCATCACATTCTGGAAAAGCTTAAAGAACACATTTCTGATAATGTTATCGTTTCCAAAAATGATGGGATGCCTAATATGCAATAACTATGGGTCAAACAGTGACTAATGTTCTACTAATAACCAAAAGCAAAAGAAATTAAAAGACCCTGAATTAGAAAAATATCCTTTAATTGAAGCAGTAGCAAAACTGATCAAATCAGAAATCAAGCTCTTGTCAACTTCAATAAAGTATTTGATCAGTGCCTGTGAATTAAGGTTATGGAAGTTGTTTCCAGTAAACCTGAAGAATTCCCAAACATATTAATTCGCCTTGATGCCTTCCATATACTATATATATTTACAGCTATAACAATACTACATTCTAAAATAATATAATATTAGGGCCGTATTTCGCATCCTAAGTACCAGAGCTCTCTGTCTTGCCATAAATCTTTTTCCAACTGTCGCTTTTCCATGGCCTCACGTACCTCTTCATCCCATCTTCTTGGAAGGCGGCCTCGTTTTCTCCTTTCCATATTTTTTGTGGCCACCTGTGGGGTAACATTCGCCGCATATGTCCATACCATAGCAATTGCTTTTTCTGAACTTCTTTTGTTATGGTTACATCCATTCGCATTCTTCTTCTTATTTCTTCATTTCTAATGTGTTGCAGTCTACTTATACCACAGCTTCGTCGCAGGAAGTCCATTTCTGTCGCCAACAGTCTCTTTTTATTTCTTTTTATTATTTCCCATGTTTCTGATGCGTAGGTAAGAATGCTTTTGGTCACACTATTATATATTCTCTTTTTTGTTTTTTTCCTTAGGTCCTTTGACCAGAGAAGTGCATTTAATCTTTGTGTGACCTGTTTTGCTTGTGCTATTCTACTCGATATCTCTCTTTGAGAGTTTCCTTCTTCAGATATAACCATCCCCAAATATTTATACTCCCTGCTTGCTTTTATAGTTTGACCCTCTATATCTATGTCTCTTCCTTGCCCACCTACTACCAGATATTTGGTCTTGTCAAAATTTACCTTTAAACCCCATTTTTCATAGGTTTTCGTCAATTTTCTCATCATGTATGTGATGTCGTCTTCCATATACTGATGTCATATCAAGATACTATTGGTCAACTGTTATGTGGATCTGAAATAGAAAAGGCCTTAAAGACTATTTACGCAGAAAACACAGCTTCCCATTTGCTTACAGGTAAAGCTTATTCATATCATAAGCCTATTCAAGAGCTGTTAGAAGACACATACTGCTTTCATCTGCACTTACATCAATGTTACTTCGGGATGTCTTGGACAATAACTAACATCTAACTTACATCAGCATTCAGTTTTTCGGCCATCATTTTGTTATTTATTACTAATGTAAAACCAATAATATAATCTTTTTCATCATGAAATTTTCGGTAATTTGATAAAACACACGATTTTTTATGTTATTTTTGAAATTTTTCAAGATAACGACAAAAAAACTGATTTTCGACACTGCATGAACATTTAGTTTTTGGGTCACCATTTTGTTACTTATTTTTATTATTTAAATCCAATAATATTATCATTTTCAGCAAGAAATATTCTGTAATTTGATAAAACATAAAATATTTCAAAACTTTTTTGAATTTTTTTAAGATAACGACCTAAAAAACATATTTTGCTCACTCAGATTTATCTCGACTTTTAATATGTCAAAAAGATATAAACAAAGAACTAAAAAAATCAAACCCCATCTTTGTGGGAATTAGTTCCACCTATCACTTATTTTTTGCGTATATCTCCCGTACTATATATCTTACAACTTCCGATAATATCATAGCGTCGATTTCTCTCTCACATCAGCTGTTTACAGTCATACTAACATATTAAGTCAGGTACATTAACTAAATCAATATGAAGGCCCAAAATACAAGCATGTCAATTGTAATCCAGTGTCCACGCTAGCCCCACTCTCCCATATACTCTGTTTCAAGATAAACGGAATTAAAAAAGTCATATAATAATTTTTTGATTATATGAATAATAATTTGAATAATTTGATAATATGACCTTTTTTAATTCCATTTATCTTGAAACAGACTGTACCCATGTTAAATTTTATAAATACATTTAAACGAACTGGCGAAGTTTTAAATAATGTCAGAAGACGTTAGGTAGTTCTTAAGGAAGTGTTAGGAATATTTTATGTTTACATTCAATATTTAATTGTTGGTTCTAATACCATAAATATATACTGCGATATTTGTTAAGATAATAAAAATATATTTTAATTTTTATTCATTATTTTTGATGATGTTCTACCACTTTTTAAAATTTGAAAAAATTATATATTATAGATTAATACCGAGAGATTTTATAAAAAAAAATTGGAAGGTTGTTATTTTGAAAACGCAAAAAAAATTTTTTTGAAAATTTCAAAATTTGTTTTTTTGTACTTTTTTATTAATAGGAAACTTATAATTTGTTTCTCTAACTCATCTACAGCTATAAGAAAAGGTTTCCATCGATTGGACGATATCGGTCCAGTAATTCCCGAGAAAAAAATTATTTTTGATTTTTCGTTTTTTTAAGATATCTGGCGAAAAAATTAATATTTTGAGCTAAAAATTTGTGAGTAGCGTTTTGAACTACACTTACATAACATACTTAAAGGATAAAATTTTCGGAGCCGGGGTACTTATCCGGCTATGCCTTTGGATAGATATATGTTTCAAAATTACCAATAGTTGTACAAATGATTTGTAAAAATAATTAGGTGGTGTTTTCTTACAGGGTCTATTTTAATGCTTCAATTTCTCACCCGGCAAGACCTTCAGAACGGATCGCTTTCTCTACGTTTTCCGATAAATTGTTTGGCCAACAATTTTACAATAACAATATTGTAATATTATTTTTTTGTAGAATTTATAATTTTAATTATCCACAGATAATTTTTAATTTTTAAGAAAGTTTGGTTTACTTGATAATTTCTTATCCTTATCGCAAAATTTTACCATGCCAAACTTTTTAAATGGCTGAATTTTATAAATTATTAATTTTATTTTTACTTCCAATATAATTTCATCTCCCTGGTTTCGGTTTATTTTCCATATAATAATAACACCAATTCTTTATAAATTTTCACTATTAATTTTTATTTTAAGTAAAATAATCGCAAATTAATTCACACACTAATGCCCAAATATAGACACAAAAACTATGCGCGTTTATCAACGCATCAATGAGAATACCTTTGTGACAAATAGTTAAAAGGGTATAAGTAGTTTCTGAATTATTTGCTTGCTTATTTTCACTTCCAGTATATTAATTTTTACAAATAAATCGAATACAAATACATAATATGCTCTAATATGCATTTTGCAATAAGTACGTAATATAATATGCACTTGTAACCGTTTTGTTATTGAAGAAAAGTATATTGAAAGTAAGAACATAAAATTATCTCAAAAACGACTTATACCCTTTTAACTATTTGCCACAGACTTATGTTGAAGGAGACTGACACCAGTCGAAACTAGCCATTTAAATAAAAATAATTTGGTATCAAGCAAAAAGGAGTCTAGGGTTAGTTAGTTGAGGAAAGTGCGTAGTTTAATTTTGAATATACCTTCATGAGTTTTAATAATATTTTCTATTAAAATTTAATATTTCTACATTGTAATAACAATAGCCCTCGCATCAGTCAACGGCGTGCCGCTACTGTTTAATATAAAAATAAACACTTATTAGTACGTGGCCTTAACTGATTCAACGAAAACGACAACCACCGAGAACCTACTTTAGCAGTTCAAAATTGCAAAGAATATAATACACAACACATACAATACTTGATTTGTTGTTTAACATTATATGTATTGGTAAGTTTTATATTTTAAATCGCTTAAACTAAAAGTTTGTGTAATTGTTACATTTTTACGAAAGAATGTTAACAAGTGTCGTCTTTGAACATTATAACAAGAGCCGAAATAGTCAAAAGTTCGAAAATTAACTGCATTGTGATTATCTGCTAAATTATAAAACTGGGTGCTACTCTATTTGCTAGCATTTAAACTGCTGAATTTTTTACTTTTTAAGTTTTTTTTTGTAAAATATCATTAAAATATTTTGTAAATCCATTTATTGCAATTTTTATGACATTTATCGAGTTACACGATCCTTATTGTACACGATCACTGTACATTTGAACTACACGTGCACAATATGCACATTACAACTAATTCAGCTTTAGATATAAAAAAATACAGTCGTTATCGTGCGAGAAGAAGCTTACGCAATTTTCGATATTATGTGTGTAGGTATGAAGAAAGACGAAAATTGTAACTCAAATAAGTGTTAGATATAATTTTAAATAAATTCTACAAAGTGGAGGCGAAGCTTCACCACGTGAGTTTTAAATTAAAAATGTCAACACTTACACCTTACATCTCCACTATGGAGGGTAGACAGGAGAACAATTTATAATGAGAGTTTAGTCGAAAAGTGTCCACCGAAAAGCATAACATTAAGATGGCGTTAGTGTACTAGACGATAGTATTTTTACCACTTAAACAATTTTTGAAGTTGTAATTATGTAATCAAAAAACTAGATCTTAATTACATAGCACATAAACAAACCACAATAAGTTTGTACTTGTAAATTGATTTTTGTTGTTGTTTTTGTTAGGTTCTAGGTTCCAAATATCGTAACCCTTATATTCTATCATTGGCATAACCAAAAATGTGAATTAAATGCATAAAATATGCAAAATGGAATCGATACCTCATAGGCAAATAGGCGTAACCATCAATTAACATTTTTCAGGAGGCAGTAAAAACTAAATAAATTAAATTATTAATTTTGCAATTTTTTTTAATTACGATGCATAAAAATATGCATAACTCAATTTTTTAAATTTCAAAGGTTACCCTATTGACTTATAAAGTGTTGACATGCAAATTTCTATTTCACGAGATCATGACTGTTAAAAATGTCGAATTTTTACACAAAAATTTGTTGTTCATTATATAGAGATAGGTATCGGGTCGGTAGGCACAGATTATATTATTTCCGTTAAAGATATAATTCTGAGGCTGCTTTTCAATGATAGTATTAACAATCCAAAAAAAATGTACGACTGATTGAAATAAAACAAAAGTAGAAGACGGATGATTGTGTTATCCTTTCGGACCACTAAACTAACCTTTTGGAATATCTCGGACAACAAACATATTATTTTTATTTAATTATTAAAGATTATTAGATAAGAGATTAAAGAAAATATGAAATTCTTTTATAATTATTATTTTATATGCTCGGAAGTTAGTCCCATAAGCATATTGCCGTCTTTACGAAAAAATATTGGAAATGATTGAAATATTTAAAAATACGGATTCCTTTCGTGCTACAAAATGAACTTGGAGTCCCACAAAGATATCTTTTAGGATCATTGCTGTTTATTTTATTAATAATTATTATGATAGATAAAGATTATTGTTATTATTATTATCATCAAGTCATTTAATACAATTTAGTTGTTACTTAAAATAAAATTTAAAAAAAAAGTGAATAAAAATAAAGCAATTTAACATCTTTGGTTCTCATTTCATAACAATATTTACTTATATTGCTGATGAACTTTATTTAGGTACAAATATTTTGCTATTTTTACTGAATATTTTGAAAATTATCACAATGGCCTATAATTCCGCACTGAGAAAGAAACAATTAATATGAAAAAATTGCCCGACGTTTCGGTCAGGAAATGTTCAGGAAACAAATTTTGAAAGTGAAAATTTTGAATTTCGAAGTGGGAAAAAGTTCTTTTCCAAATATATTTGCTGTAATTTATTGTTGTTTACCTTGTCGGCTTATAGGTCAACCATATTTATTCTTTTTTACGTGAAAAGCATGGAATTAATTTAATATAAAAACCATGAACCGTAAACATAATATAGCTGTTCTGCTGTTATTTATTTTCTGTTATTTTATATATTATATATTACCAATGTCTACAGCAATTGCCCAGAGAAGTTTTTCTAAATTAAAACGAATAAAAACTTTACGTGAAATTATTATTAAAATTATGAGTTAAGGCTTACTTAGGGGAGATGTAGGTAATGAGGATCACTTAAGCAAGAATTGAAATAGAACGAAATCCATTAATCAACTATTAATTTTTATGTTTTTATGATAAACTTTACATATTTAACTATTAATTGAATTCAACTTAAATCACTTTGGCTTATCAATTTTGGAACAATAAAGACGTAAAAAAAAGTCAGGTTTGATCACCATTGTCAACATATGTTGGCAATGATGATCAGCTTGCATACAATGGTGATAAACACATATCGCACACATAATTGCGCGATGATTCCCACCCAGGTACACTTGGCATGAGCCCAAAGCCCACAAGAAGTGCACCAATACCAAATTTCGTAGTCTTGTCCAAATTCACCACATACAAGACACGGGTCTTCATCATCTTGACATAACTCGTCCGTGGTAACGTCTGACGTCGAAGTATTATTCGATTCCTGCAAAATTTTCTTCTTAACGTTTTCGGTGCTAACCTTCTGTGGCTTGCTCTTCTTTCTTACTCCTTTTCCCTTGTTTTTCATAGCTTTGCAGGCAATTTAAATCACCTGACCCCGATTACATACATGGGCGGAAAGGAGAAAAAAAGAATCCTAACGAAAAACTTTAAGTTATAGTAACAATCTAGAATTTAAATTGCAAAATAAAATGTTACCATTATTACATATCAAAAGTACAGAAATAAAAATTCAGTAATTTAAGACTTACCTTCGGATTTACCTTCTAGAAAAATTAGATCAAAATAGCGCGAAATCGTCACTCGTCTGTATCTCTCCAGCGCGTTGCCCGAACTGAGCGAGACACCACCCGCGTACGGGAATCCCCCAAAGTTAGCGCGTGGGTATGTTGGCATTACACCCCTGCATTCGGTTTTCGTTATTTTGTGGTGATCACCATTGCCAACTGACTCTGATTGCATACATCTCCCCTAATTCCTTTTTCGTAGCCATTGAAAGCATTTATTTGGTAAAAATGTCATTGGAATTTTATAGCTATGTACATTTGTATTGCAATAATACCATCAGAAATGTCTAACCTTTAAACCCTGTTGACCTTAAGAACTTAAATTTTTCACCATGCGACGCTCGTGGGGGCTTCGCCCGTCTCCACTTCTTTTACAAGTGTTTCGGGCTTCTCATATATATTATTTATCAGCCTTAAAAATGAACTAATAAATTATTCAAAACGTCGGACAATAATTTTTTCATATTATTAAAAAAGGTCAACGATACTAATTAATATCAGGTTTTGTCATTGCCTGACATTTGAAATATTATAATAAAAATACTATAGGGGTATTCACACTCTCTGGTATATTTAACACGTGGTAAATTTACCACACATTTATACCACATCTGTGAACACACCTTATTGAATTCGGTCTTGTGTTAATAAAAGGTTAATAAAACTGAAATTTAACCTCACTTTCGGCACAATCAGCTGTTATTAAATTTGTCAGTCAGTATATAGTATAATAAAATGCCTCGCAAATCTGAAAAAGAATATTTAATAAACGCCTGCTGCACGCAAGCTGCATTAGACTTACTCGCTGCAGATTCAAGTAAGTATTATGTATATTTACTTTAAATGTTTAAAAAAATCTTACATTTTCAGGTGACGATGAAGACGAGTTTGATAGCATAGACATTTTTAATATCGATATGCTTACATTACTTTGTCATCGTAGAAGTGTTCATTTAAATGTTCCTAAAAGCAAAGACTGGGCTGAGAGAGTTCTTTGGGAATTTGATGAAGCAAGATTCCGTCAAATGCTACGTTTGAACATAAGCGAATTCGAGTATATTTTAAGTTTGATAAAAGACGACCCAATATTTCATAGAAATTCTGTACCTCAACTACCAATAAAATTACAGCTAGAAATTACTTTATTTCGGCTGGGTTCTTATGGAGAAGGAGGATCCATAAGAAAAATAGCATCGACTTTTGGTGTAGGAGATGGTGGAACTATTCAAAAATTAACCAAACGTGTTTTTCAAGCTATTCTGAAATTGAGGGAAAGATTTATTAGCTGGCCAACAGAAGCTGAAAGATTACAAATAGTTGAAGAGACCATGAATGAACTTCCAGGATGCATTGGTTATATTGATGGAACCGAATTCAAATTAGCAGAATCACCTGCAAAAAATCATGAAGTGTTTTTTTCTCGACAAAGACAATATTCCATAAAAATGCAAGCAGTTTGTGATTACAATTTAAGAATTAGGCAAGCAACAATCGGATATCAAGGAAGTGTCCATGACGCAAAAATATTTTCGCAATCTTCAATTGGACGTTCACCTGAAAATTATTTTTCTAATTTACAATGGATTGCTGGTGATTCTGCATATCCCCTTAGGCAAAATATTATCACACCGTTTCGAAGAAACAGCAACGAACTGACAAAAGAATCTAGGGATAAATATAATAAATATTTTTCAAGTTACAGAGTACGCATAGAAAATTGTTTCGGCATATTAAAAGAAAAGTTTTCGAGTTTGAAAGAATTGAAATTCCGATTAAAAGATGATAAAAATTACCAAGACTGCTGCAAATGGATTTTAGTATGTTGTATCCTGCACAATATAATAATTTGATTTTAAAATTAACAGATCTGAGAATGATCGAAGAATAATTCATATTAATAATTACCCAGAAGAATTTTATAACAATGAAAATGTAAGGATTGCATTAGTGAATTACATAATCAATAAAAACAATTAAAAAAACTGAAATTTATTTTTTGAATTGGTTAACAATTTTTTTTATTTTCTAGTTCTTTTAGTGCAATTTTTTCTTTTAATTCCAGTTCCTTTAGCGCAACTTTCTTTTTCAATTGAAATTCTAACAATTGAAATTTTTCCCGACTTTCGAATTCTTTTACTTTTAATTCCATTTCTTGTTCTTTTATTAGTAATTCTTTTTCTCTAAAAAGAAATTCTTTCTGGATTCTTTCTGTTTCGAATTCCAACTTTTGTTTTTTAATTGAAGCAATTTCTGTGTGAACTTTCAGAATGTCTGAAACTGCCGTACGAGAATAAATTCCCTTATGACTATTAGATGCAGTATTACCACTGCTAGTCGTTGGGAAATCCTCACTTGCAGCAGATCTAACTGTCACATTTAAATTTTCAGGTGTGTCAGGTCTAAGTGGAAAATCGAAATCTTCCGAAATAGTTGGCGACATTACATCATTGCTGAATACATCCCCCCGATTTTCGGTGTCCATTGTGATTGGCTGAAATGCCGTTTTTTTGCTGCCAAATATGTCGTCCAAATCATCAAAATTAGGACACATTTTTAGTAATATGTCTAAAATTAATAGATTATTACTCTAAAAACAAATTTAAAAATTATATTATAATTTTACCTTTAACCGATTCTCCTTCGAAACTACCAGCACCTGTAGACGTCTCCCAACTTTTAGCTTTGATATACGCATTTTTTAGATTATTCACTTTATATAGTACAAGTGTCCATTCGACATCAATTGGATGTTCTTTTAAAAAGTTTTTATAAAAAACTTTGGCAGATGGTTTCTTTAAAACACAAACAAATAAAATACTCGTAATCAAAATATAATTTATCCAGCAACTTACCTCAAGCTCGTCTCTATTATTTTTTAAATAATTAAATAGGTCATTGATTTCCGACTCGGTCCATATTTTATTAAACGTACATTTGCTTGCCATTTGACATTTGGTGTCTTTATCTTATCTATAAATTACAAATTACTACGAATAAACAAAACTACTTAGGTGTATCCTTACTTTTTTTCCTTTATCATCCACTTGTAAATTTAGGCGGTATAGCATGATTTGTTTTGTATTAGAAACATACAATGTTCATGATTATTTCTGTGTTTTTTTTTGTAATTATCACAAAATTAACTACGAAACACCCGTGCAACTGTAAGAAACTTATGCAAGATATACTGAGGTATACCGCCAATCCTAGTTAATATTTTATACGTATGGTGGCGTTTAGTTAATGTAAATTCCCAATTATAACCTTATTTATGCAGTCAGCTGTTCGCCGCCATATTTTTTTAAGTTTACCACGTTTACCATACTAAAAAAACACGTCCGAGGGCTACTTAAAAATACCACAAGGTGTGGTATTTGGTCTTATGGAAAATTAGCATGCAGTCATTTACCACGTGGTAAACGTGGTATATTTACCATGCAATTTACCAGAGAGTGTGAATACCCCTTATGTAAATTTGCAATAGTTAACCCTTTACTCTTAGGAGCAGAATCTTACCAACAAAGGTTGATATAATACTTCAATGCAATAGAAAAATTTTCTTGATATGAACAAAAAGTAATATACATAGTACATTCCAGAATAACTAAAACTTACATAAATATATTATAAGTTTAAATCCTTTAAATAAATATGGTAGATTAAATAATTTAATTTAAATATTATGTTTTTGTAACATACAAAGATAGTCGTTTTAAAGAAAATTAAAATTAATTTTCCTATACATATTGGATTAATCCTACAAAATTAGTTTTATGTATTATTTGAATTTATTAATTGTAACATATTTTGGGCTTCCTCAAATGCATTGAAATATTATGTCAGTCTTTATCGGCAAAATTTTGCCCTTAATCATTATTTTATTTTTATATATTGCGATGTTCAAAAGCGTAGAAGCTAAACTTAATGCAAAGAAAACTTAAATTGTTACTTTTGGAACACCCATCACTGTAAATAAAGCTTGCGATCCTTATGATAAATTTTATGATGAAAAATTAAGCAAGTTATAAATATCAAATGTAATTTTAATCACTCAGAATACGAAATTTCAAATGTTACAAAAGGCACAGTTTGATTAAGTTGTAGTTTATAAATTGATATAAAAATTTGTGATGTTTTTGATCTTAAACCGCATAACATCGGTTCACCAAATGAAACAAAAGCACCAAAAACCTGAAACTTAAACCTCATTTACTTTGTAATTATTCCAACTTCTAGATCAAGTTTCAAATTAGATGGCAAAATAATACAAAAATCAAATAATCAATTTTATCGTGGCGTCACTAAACGTAAAATTAATTGTTTTGCGCTTTTAAAATTGTTCTCACCCTATTCGTTGAAGTCTTCTTAAAATTATGTGTTGCTTGTTCATTCATTAGTTTCTTGGTTTCTTAACTTTCTTATATGTTTTCACCTGTTGTGGTGAATAAATTTAATTCTTCTTCTGCTTATCAATTTCACAAAAAAAAACACTCTTACTCTGAATTTTCAATCTTCATGTAAGTAATATTATAATTATAGAATTTATCTATCTTATTTAAATTTTTAATTTTATTTATTAATCTTAATTTTATCTTAATTATTTAACTTTGTGACTCTGGGCTTTAAATTTCGAACTTATCGAAACAACGGCCTTGCCCAGAGTGAGTTATTTTTAAAAACCATTCTCCCTCCATTTAATTGTTTAGCAAATTCAACGTTAGAATTCTTAAGTGGTGGAAAACTTTGGTTGATTCGGCGCACTTATTTAAATTATCACACGTATTCACTTTCATTGTTTAAAACCACCTGTTATTAAAATTTTTAACAAAAACTAAAGCCATGGCGTTTTGATAAATTTGGCGTTTATCTTTTCATTTAAAGATCGTGGACCAAAAACATCTTTTAATTTAAATGCTGAAAAATTCTAATACAACATCTCAAATGTGCCTTCTCTTCTTAATAAAATCAAACAATATGTGAAACCGAACAAATTATCATCATAAAAATCAATCAAAAGTAATCCTGAGTTCCCAAAGCAAAATTCAATTAAAAAAAGTTATAACCTTTTGTTGTTACCAAATGTTAAATCTTAATTACGGGGTCTGTGTTAATTGAAACATGACAATATACATACTATACAATTGTATATATATACAATATTGTTCTTAATAAAACAGTAGAATGTTCGAATAGATTTATTTTTTTCTATAAATCTATATGTTGTTCGATAGCTATCATGTTCATTAATATAAAATGATAAACTAATAAATTGTTTCTTTATGAGAAAATATTCTATGTTGATACATTTTTATAAACTATAGATACTGTCATGGTTTTGAATCTTACACTATTACATTTATTCACCACCCTAAGAAGCTAATACTAATCTTACATAAAGGAATCAAGTATGAACCTAAAAACAATTGTAGAACATAATAATAATAATAATCTTTATTTAAGGTACATAAGTGATCCCTGTTGAAGTTATAAATATTTATTACCTATCTATAATTTCTATAAATATATATAATATACTATCTACTTATATAATTTAACTGCAACCGTCAAAAAATGTAACACACACACATTGCTAGGGTTAAGTAAAAATAATTTGCTCTTTTTTTACATGAAAATATGTAAGTGCCAAACAAACCTAAAAATTACAAGTATCTACTCGTACGAAAATTTAAATTTTATATTTTCCAATTTTTATTATTTCAATAATAATATTTTTTTAACGGTTGTAGATAAATATTTATATTTCGGTGGTATATCAGCATTTTTTGTTAGATTTCAATGACTTTTTTGCATTAACTTGATAGTCTCGGCTAGAAATGACATTCTAATGCTCTTCAAAATAAATACTGATTTTACTCTCTCAGTATAAAAATAACTATTATAAATTATATGTTATCAGTGTATGTGCTTCTTCAAGATAATATTTTTGGTTGAATTAAGTAAGCCGCGTATTACATAAAATATACTCGTTAGTAAATCAATTTTCTAATTTTATATTAAAATGTTGTTGGTTAAGTTAGAACTAGGGTAGTATTATTTTGTTCGTGTTAGAACCTGTGACTATAAATCTTTGCTCAATGGAAAAATTTCTGGCAAACACTTTCTCTTCCGCTCTATACTCGATAGTAGTATAAAATCGTGGAGATATTGAATTTCATATTATTTTCTTATTAAAATATACATTATTATATTATAATGTATTACACATAATAGTACACCGAAACTATCGTGCTATGAAAATTCTGGTCAATTATTTTATGAAATTTAATGCTTACTTATTTCAACCAAAAGTTTTATGTGTCATTAATGTTTTCTGTGTTGCTATCGGCAAAGGTGGCAATGGATTTTCTTCTTAATCTGTATTCGGTAGGAGTTAACATTCCTCTTAAAATTGTATCAAATGAAATATTAACTCCTTTTTTATTCATTTTGCAAAATGTGTCCCAACATTGCTTTTCTTTTACATTTTCAAGTGTCGTATTCAAAGATTCTTGTGTTTTTAACATTTCTTGAGGTTGTACTGGATTAACTTCTACTCCATCAATATTCGTCAATGCCAATTTTTGTTGTTCTTTATTGCTTTCTTCCAAATCGTCGAACCTTTTAATCTTATCTTTCTCTTCGTTTGCACTGAAATTAAAACAATATTATTTATTTTAAATGGTTAAATACAAAAAATATAAAATTTTAATTGGCAGATAAATGAACCATACCATCACTTTATCAGCATTTTATAAATTAAATAATTTTGACAGCTTAATTATGAATTTTATGAACAATACAAGACACAAATCTGGTAAAAGAACGAAATTTCTTCAATTTGTAAAAAAAAATTTAAAAAATTTCGATAATTCAAAGGATCATGATCTACTCGAATATTTTAATAGCAACCAAAATTATCGCTGTAATATGTGGTAACCATGAATGTTTTTCATTTCGATTGTGGTGCTTACTATAATGAACGATATCGTCGATATAATTTGAGCGAGATTTAAACAGGAGAAATTCAAGATAATCTAAGAAGCGCGTGTTATATATTTAATTATCCATAGAATAATTAATTGTAATTGCCTACACTACATTTTTGATACATAAAACGTAAGTTTTTAGGTAGGTACTTTTAAATTTTAATATTATAACGTGATATCAATAATAACATTATTAAATACTTATGTCATGTAAAATTTATTTATAAAGAACACGACTCGAGTAGTTTTGCTTATGAAAATCATTTAAAATTAATTTAAAAATATTGAAATTATATTTTATATTTATTTTTATAAATTATATAGTACCTACCTATATTAAGTGGCAACAAAAATATTGAATATAAAAAAGTCATTACGGGATTCAGTCAAAATTTGTGATCAAATTGTCTTTATTTGAGATTCCAACTGTGGCTAACTCGGGACTATAATAGCACGTTAACCAAACCCGGAGGATTTTATAAACATAAGAAAAAATGTTATAGAATGTTGATTGAAATAATAAATTCAAGCGATTAAACAGAAGATTATCTTCAAATATGGATTTTTCATACAAGAAACACTTACTTGTTTAAAGTGGAGGGCTTTACCTTCATTCTGTTGAGAGTCCGTGCAGTACATACGACTACAACAATCTTATTTTTTAAAAAATTTAACCCCCCCCCCCCAAGTCCGGAGTCTACGTTAGGGCTTAGGCCCGAGCTTGGACTCCCAGATAGAAGGCCCACAGGTAGCGGCAGTCACCGATACGCTCCATAGCGCACTCAAGGGTACGATCCCTTCCAAAAAACGCCTTGAAAGACGCAAAAACTTACCAGAGGTATATGGCTAAGCCATGGGACTCTATTAAAGACATGATACGATACGATACGAAAAAATTTAATCCCTTCCGACCTAGCCTCGCGCTACCCACAGAGGTCACCGCCTCTCAAATCCCACCGAAGGTAATATGGAGTCTGTCTCGACACTCCATTTGTCACAGAAGATTTATGATTTATTGAAACAGTTAACATGTGGCATAATTTAATTTCATATTGGATTTCGTTAATTGTTACCGAATTTATTTGCCCGCGATCGGCAAAAAGCCGCAAATTTATATATTACTGTTATAACTAAGATTTGGTTAATCCTGTAATATTGTGCATCGAGGTATTCCTTCTTTATGTTATTGGCGCCACTTATGAACAAACTTAATGTCATAATATGCCAACCCCCTCAGTTTTGGCACCAGTTTGATTCAAAGCAGGTTGAATTCGCGGTATGTTTGTTACGATTATTTTAATAATATTCTAGGTTTGTGCAATTTACGTTCATATGTGCTGGTATTATTATTCATAGGATGTATGTATACTTCAAACTTGTAAAAAAAATTAGAAAATTTTATTGAATTTCCACGAAAATAATTATCAACTCCGATTAGTTCATTTTATGTGTTATATTTTTATCTGTTTGTATTTTATGTATTATTATGCGTTGTATTTTTTTCTTAATAAAATGATTAAAAATTGTATTTTTGTCTTATTTATTTATTACATACAATATATTATCTTTGTTTTTTTTTAACTAGGAACGTGAAGATCTAAATGCGGTATAAATGCCGCGGCGCGCCCGCACCTGTAATTCTAAACTGCGTGCCCTCCGGAGGGTTAAAAGCACTGCCTGTGCCTTTGCGATATCTGTCGTATATGGGCAACGTTTAAAACTGGACTGGATTCTAAGGTTTACTTAAAAACAGAGATTCCTGCTCTTCTAGACCTGTGCCTTTTTACTAATTTATTGTAGAAAAAGCGAATATTTTTTAACAAATAATTTTCGGGTTTAACTTAAAAACCTCAATGCTCGATACATTATATATGACGATCGTAAGAAATTAACCTTATGGAAACAGCCAATACAATATTCGCATGACATTCATAAGATTTTTTACCCTTTTTACCTCTTATAATTCTAAAAATTATGTGTCTATATTTATAATTTACGTCCTCTACTACCATAATTTCATTACAAAATTTTTATATTCATGAGAGCGTGATTATCTTGCTGTTCCCGCTCAATGTATGAGATATGAATGTTAGTTATCTTACAAAATTTAAAGATGTTTTAATTTTCGACATGATTAACGTAGTTTCGGGTTCTAAAAGTTAAAAAAATCTATATACCTTATATTACATAGCTTGGCGATGTGTTTAATTTGTTTTTTCATAATATTATCTCATTGAATAAAGAGTAGGAAGGAAGGAGCATATTATAGAAGAATTTTACGAGACAACAGGAACCTAATGGCGGTTGCTTAAATGTAATCCAGTGGTGTTGCATAAAATATGAGAAAGATGACATTCATAAATATAAATTATTGCATTATATTTTTTTAATGCGAGTAACCACGAATATTAACGTTTTCATAATATTATAAAGCATTCTTAAACCAAAAAGAGATAAAGCTCACTTACAAGCATCTGTTCGAATCGAATCAATTTAAAATAATATCTGACATACACGCCTATGATTCTATGCATAACCACACAATTTACTACATTTAATATTAGAATGTTAAATTAAATTTTTGATATGATATATTTATGCCATGTAACTCAATTTTTGTGATTTTTCGTGGTCCTGGTGGTTCCACAAGCAACTACAACTAACCATTTTTACGGTTTAAAATTCTGTAACGAGGAACCTGAATATGGCGGACGCCCACTCGTTTTGACTCGCAAATTTAACACGGTAAAACATACGTACACTTCCTCCTTTCTTATTTACTCATTGTATTATCTACTTACAGTAGCGCTTAAAAGTACGTTGGCAAACAGTTTTTTCTACAAGAACTTTTTTATATTTCAACATTTTTCTTTCATTTTTGTAATATTATTTTTTAAAGGCTTTTAAATTGAAAGGTATAACTCTAACTTCCTATATAATGGAAGACAAATGTTTAAATTTGAAAAAGTTCTTTTAAATAAACTGTTTGCCAACTTACTTTTGAGCGCTACTGTATAATATATTATTATAATAATATGTATTTCACATAATATATTTCAGATATTTCGGTTTACAAATAATAATTACCTTCGGCAAAAAAATTTTGATGTAAGTTTGTTGTTAATGCTTGCAACAGTTTTAATGCTAGTTCAACTTTGAAAGCAGTGCCAAGACTCACGCATATCTCTTACTTAATTTTATTGGAGTTTAATTTCTAAAGTTTTAAAGTTTATATAAATTGTATCCTTTCACAGCTATGGGCACCTACCTACTTGGTAAGAAAATAATGTTTTAAAAATACGAAAATTATTCCACTATTTATTATGTTACTGCCTACGATGTATGAATAATTTTAACTTTAAATTTATCACACAAAAGTTCTCTTGTGGATAAAGGAATTATTTAAATTGCAATATTTTACATTGTTTTCAACTTTATATTAACTTCACATATTAGAGAACGTATACACGCAAATTTTCCACATACGAATAAGTGGTGTTTAAAAATATCACATTTATATGCTATCTTTATTTAATAGCAGTAGGTACATGTGTTTTTGTGATTTTTAATGGGTAAATGCCCATTTCCACTTAAAAAGTATTCCTATTGCATATATTGTTTTATTAGAACAAAAAAAAACTCAATTTTTTTTCCAAACTTACCGAAAGTGAGCTGTATTAGCACTAATTTCAGACATGCAAGTTTCTGTTATCTATACCCACATAAACATGAATGTAACTTATGCCCGGTGTCAAATTAAAGAATAAAGATAAAATATTAAATATTAAGACTTCACAAATTTTAGAAGTCAGAGAAATTTCTTAGACTACGTAAACGTGACTTATGTCGACGAGATCTATTTTGAGACCTACCTGATTGCATTTCATTCTTTCTGTCTTCCTTTTATGAACTTTACAATATCCTGTATGTTGCATGCAGTTCCTATGTTTTCGCCACTTTCTCTATTTCTCAGTGTGTGATCAGTTATAGTTCTCAATGTTGTCATTTCTGTAATGCGCATTAGTTGTTTAGTTCTGCATGTGGTTCTTCTTGTTTCGGCCGCATATGTAATCCCTATATTCTCGCTCCTTTACATGTTTGTCGCTGCACTTCCTTTCTAAGATTACATTTACTAGGTATGCATATTCCCGGATAGTTGAAATCCATCACTTGTTCTATAATACTGCCTTCTATTTCAAGTTTGCACCGGACAGGATCTCTGCATATTGTCATGCATTTTGTCGTATCTTTTGATACTTTCATATTCCAGGATTTGATGTAATCACAAATTGGTGTAACAATCGTTGTAGGTCGTCTTCACCTTCGGCCAAAAGAACTACATCATCCGCGTAGCATATTATACTTAAGTTATTACTTGGTCAAAAGCCTTGCCTAGGTCTAGAAGCACAAAAATACTGGCTTATCGAATTCAGTAGATTTTTCACAAATTTATTAGCGCAATGTGAAAATGGCGTCCGTGGTACGACCTATTTGTCCTGAATCCGAATTATTCTTCGTTAATGGCAATGTGCGTGTTTAACTTCTGAAGGATTATCTTTGTTGCCATCAGTTTGAGGGTAATATTTACTAACATTTTTGGTTCCTTTTTTGAATAAAGGTATTGTTATGACTTATGATCGTCCTCCACTCCAACGGTATTACTTGTTCATTGAAGACCTTTCATATCAGAATTTGCAACTCTTCTCCATATTTTAATTGCTCATTTGCGATTTCATCTGTTTCCACACTTTTGCGATTTTTTAAGAATTTTTCTCCGAGGGATTTACTTGATTTTATTGTAGCTAAATAATTCTGTTGTTACTTTGGCCTTTTGATTTCGTATCACTTTCCTCACCTTACTTGTGCTACCGTCAAATCATGTTCCATATTCTTGGTGAAACTTTCCCAGAACTCCTCCTTGATTTGTTTATTCGCATGCTATTCGCATTTTTAGTGGTTTTATATCTTTGGAAATCTGATTTTTCAGTTCTTTTGTAGTGTAAATAAGCAGCTTTTTTCTTATCGCTAAGCTTCTTAATTTCGTGTGTAAATTGTGCATTATAGACGAGCTACAAAAAGTGTATTAACTGCAAGTAAAGCAAGTTATTTTATCTGAAAACTCATCAACCACCACTGTTCACCAAAAGTTAAACGTAAATTTTGACAACTTAATAACTTGGACTTAAAGTTAAATTTTTATATTGTTTTCAGAAAAATGTATGTAAGTACTACGTTCAGCATACCGCGAATTTTCATCGAGCTAATTAACTGATGACTTTTCCAATCAATCACTTTTTGTGTGATTCCTTTAGCAGTGTGACAAATCGTGCTCTACATCAACGTTAAAAAGTTAATGTAAAAGAAAATAAATTGCAACTAGGAACGTGATGAAATACAAAGCGGTAAATTTGATTATATTAAGGTGCATTACTATAATATGCATTTTCGTAACATGAAACGAAAATATATTGGTTATTGACTTTTACATTTCTAGGTAGAATGAGGAGCTCCTACTATTTTATACAATAGAAAAACATAACTGCGTCTATTGAAATATTTTTCAATAATTTTACTAAAAATTCAAATTTTAACATAAAAAAGTTATTTATGTTAACTTTTCTAATAAACAGGAAGAAATTTGCTTTTCCATTATAGAATTCAAGGAAAAGTTGTCATAAATATTCTAGAATACGGAATATAAAAATAATTCATATTTTATTGTATAGTATTATTGAATATTATTTTTTATTTTGTTGTAAGTGTACATTATATACCCATATTTTTATAATACCTACGTGCATTCAGCCTGGTTCTGACTGGTCTCTATTAGTTCAACTAATTATATAATCAAATTAAATAAAATATTATTCTTGATGTAGTTTTAAACTTTAGATTTTAATTTAATTTAATTTATTATTAGTGCTTGAAAATTATATTAAAGCTGAAATGGTATAAGGATAATTTAACTATTCCGTGCATTTTTAAAGAAGTTTTTATTGGCAAAAAAAATCAATGAAATATATAGGTAAGAATTTCCAGGTCATTGCATCAAGTTTTTAATAAATTGTGACTTTAAAAGGTTGAAAATGGAACGAGCTTTCTGTTTGACAAACATTATTATTTTATTGTAAACATTTTTTACTTCTTGTGTTTTTTTTTAATAAAAAACGGATGAAAACTTTAAAATGTAATTAAATGCAATATAATTTTGTTTGTAAATAATAATGAAATAAGTAGGTAACCTTAAAACTGCTGTTTGATCAATTTTAAATTCACATCAATTATAGTAATACTTCTTTGAACCACATGACAGAATTGGCTTATTGATTTCTAATTTATCTTTTGAACTATCTATCATTTAGGTATTAAACTTGATTTACGTTCCTTAATGAAAATTATTTGTAAAATTAGTTCATAGCACCAATACTGATGTCGATTGTTATGCTACAGAAATTAATTATAATCGAGAATGATTAATTTACACATTTTGTAAACTTAAATTAGTTTATGTAACAAAAATAGTTAAAATCTAAAGAAGATATTGATAATGGATCATGACTTTTATAAGTTTTATACTTCAATTACTTTATTTTGTTCCTGGTCACGCCAAAATACTATTTAGTTGTGAATTTATTGGAAAAATTTAAAAAGTAAGATCGTATTATACTTTTATGCTTTATGCATCGTGGTTCCATAAATTGAATTTAAATACTATGCTTTCTAGTTCTTCTATGATTTATTAATATTGGAAAATTATAAATTTTAACAAAATCAAAATTTTAATCATAACTCGAAACTTTCAAATCATCAAAACTTTGAGATTGAGAGCAAATGAACTTCAAGCCAACAGTACGTGTGTCGATTGATGAAAACGTATCAATTTTCATTTTAAACAACTGTGAATTTACATCAGGTATCGTATTATTTCAAAGCGAGTTTCCCTAAATGAGACGGAGAATCCTTCTAAGATTCAGATTTCTCTTAACAGTTTTTGAACATTTTAAGTATCTCTTGACAAACACCCTAACTGGCCAAATATATAGGTTCATTGCTCTTTCAAAATTTTGCAGATAAATTCAGACTACAAACGAAGAATAGCGTTGCAAATACTTCTATATCAGCTCTTTAGATTCGGCTTTGAGAAACTGGTCATTCGACATTAACACTGGATCCTTCAATTCCGTCCCAGTTAGCAATCTAGAGAGATACACGAATTCCTTCTTCGAAAAAGTTTTGATTGTCGATTCCGAAGTGATACCAGGTCTCTTGGTTCTTCTATGTATATACTGTCGTTTCTAGTCGAGCCGTACCCGAAGCCTAGTCTAGCCGTACCACTGTTATTTCTTTCATTGATTTCTTCTTTTATTTTTAATTAACTGCTATTCGAAGTTAAGTGCATTGAGGTATAGTTTTGCTTTCGCGCTTCATTCCGTCATCAACCAATTCGCTTTCCATCAGAATTTACATCTTCAATTATACGAACTGTCGTTAACCACCGTTTTCATCTTATCATTACAAAGTACATTGTTCTGCTTAAACAAGGCATTATGTTCGTGGAACAATTTATTTTTTACTTCTTAGTTCATCCACTATTTTCTTCAAGTATTGAACTTCCAATTCTAACTGAGCCATTTGTTTTTAAGTTGGGTTAATTCAATATCTTCCCTAACCTCACTTTTGTGTACACAACTCTTAGAATATAAAATAGGAAGAAAGGAGCGAATGTATTATAACTTGTTATAACATATGCATCAAACGCGAGTCAAAAGTCGTGGGTAGAAGCTCCGCCCAGCATACCAACTTTGTTATCGGTGACTCATATTTTCAAATTTTAAATTGATATTATGGTTAGTTGCAGTGTTTGTGGGACTTCTAAAACCAAAAAAACTCATAAATGTGGTATAACTTGTCACGAGTAAGCACTTAGAGTTATTTAAATAATTTTATAACAAAAACATAAATTTGTGAGGTTACTGACCATAATCTGCTTAAATCATTGGCGTACATATTACGAAGTAACGTATATAATTATTTACATTAAACACCGTTTTTATAATTTATATTTCTAAAAAATAAGATGAGAAAGGCTATTTAGTTGAAAAATATTAAAATTCCGGAATATTGGTCTCCAACTCGATCGTCATGCTTGTGTTCAAAACATTTTAGTGACTATGCTACGCCCCTGGCAATTATATCAACTGGCCGCCATAGCCGACCAACTTAACTCGGACTTGGTATTCATACGCTCCTTCCTCCCTACTCTATATTCTAAGACACAACTTGAACTTTTCAAAGCCATTGCAGGTTTCAGGCAACCTGGATGAAACCTTCCTGCACTTCTGACATACGGTTTTTCCAGTTCTATTACAATGTTACATGTTACACCAATATCGATTTCTTACCAATTATTTTCTACGTTCGCCATATTTGTATATATATGGTATGTACCAGTGGCGGATTTACCACCAGGCTGAGTAGGCTGAAGCTTAGGGTGGCAGATTTTAGGGGCGGCAAATTTGGGGCAAATATTTTTGAAGTTATACTTCTAATGCCGAGGTAGAGTGAATTCAAAGTACCTATATGTAAAAGAGAGATAATATTTTATATCAAAATGAGATTTATTAGCTCAGAATATAACCAAAAAATATTATTTGTTCAATCTTAACTAATTCGTAGGATTTTAAAAATAATTTAGGAACTGACACTGGTAGGGGCGGAAAAATTTCAATAGCCTACTGACGGCAAATTTGTAAATCCGCCACTGGTATGTACATAATGAATTGTTACGCGTACCTTCCGAAGGCCTGTCGTATTCGTAGAATACATAAATAATGCAACGAACATTTCAAACTACCTTTTACCATGCTTTTACAATATAACTTGTAAATTTGCTTTAAAAACTCATCTACGATGAAAATAATAAAATAAATACCAGATGAATTAAAAATAATACGAAACAAATGTAAAATCAAAAATTAATCTATATTATATTATTATTCATTTGTAATTAAGAGTATAAAACTATAAATTAAAAAAGGTACATAAAAGGTATTTTTAAATAAAATTAAATGAATTAATATTAATTAATAAATTTTTAAATTTTAATTGTTTATACTTAAGATACTTAAGCCGTTCAAGAGGATAGAGGAGTAACGTCTATCATTACGATAATTATATTTTTGTATTCAATTTTAATAACTCCATAATTGCAAAGTTTACTTTATGTACTAGGTAAGTTTACGTGTCATTCATTTAAAATTTTATAAAAAAATTTTTAATTTATTAATTTATCTCTTTTATTGTTTTGAAAGAAAATTAATTTTTCTAACTTGTAGTAAAATTAAATTAAGTGATAAATAATAACGCAGTAAATATTTTTTAATAGGAAAATTATTTTTAAAAATAAAGGAATAGCAAAATACCTGCAAGTATTCTGGATTAAACAACAAATAATAAAACACTTTTCTGCAGGGTTTTAATTATTAATATTTCAATAATTATTAATGTTTATTATTAATAATAAATATTAAAGAATAAAGTTGAAATACATATTTAGTATCTACTTTGTTAAATTTTTGTTAAAATTGTCGCTTTAATTTTTTAAATATTTGATATAATATTTTATAGTCTTTAAAAAATTTTCATACAATGTAATCTTATTTATAATGCACTCCAAGGAACAAAAATAATTGATTCATTACGACAAGATAAAATTCTCATACGTTTTTCTACGTATTTAATTATACCTATACCTACCTAAGGTAAAAAAAAATTGATAAGTAGAGTTTTTCATAAATTCATCGTATTACGGAAGTTTCTATCATAAGCTGATTTATTATAGGTGGATTCCTGTGTTTCTATATTATATTGACAGAATTTTGATAATCGCGTGCTCTCTTATTATCTACTTACGTTTCAGAATTGATTGACTCCACAAATTGCAAATTGACAAGAAAAATAAAAATCAATGTCACATTTATCTGTATCTGAACATATAAATAAAATGTTTTGGTATTTTTGACAAAGGTTTGTGAGAGATATCTCGAGACTACCCCTACTCCTCGTAAATATTTTTTAAATTCAATTGTTAAGTATGCTATTGAATTTTAATTATAATTGTATTAAACAAATCACATTCAATTTTCTTTTACATTACTAACCTGCTATCAGATGTTGCACTTTTGCTTCGTAAAAGACGGCGTTTTTGTTCTCGAACATTATCACGAGACATGCTTTCAATACTTGTACGTCTTGCTTGTGTATAACCAGTTAAATTTTTAGTTACTTCTTCATTGTTTACTATTGAACTGGTAGCTATTGAACCCCTTCTTGCTGGAAAACTAGCTGAAAAGCTACGCACTGCGTGTATACTCGATTGCTGAAACGACACTGAAACAATATATTTTATTGTCAAACAAGGGGACCTTAATGGCTTTCAGTAATAATTGTATTTATACTATAGATACATATTATATTTCATAAAAGTTTAATATTTAGAAAAAAATAATAAATTAGAGGTACAACAAGAAAAATAAATTTCATCAAGTTGTTGCTGTCACAAGTAACCTAGAAAATGTATTTTCCATGAAATAACGTTAATTGCCAAACTTTAAATTGAATGGAATTTTATTTTACAAGCGAAGGCTTAACAAGAATTTTGATAGGCGATAATGAAGACTTTTCGCTGATGTCAAGAGCAGAAAGTGGGTTAATATAAATCCTATTAAGTCTTTACTAAGAAAGGTTTTAAGTATTTCTAAAAACACGCAAATTTTATTTGAAAGCTACATAATTACAAAATGTTATATTTGTATATATATAGATATAGGAGGTAGTACACACTTCCATTCACTTGGCTACCAAAATAATCATTGTATATGTACGAAGTATACATATCCCACAAATAAAGCTTAAAACTTATTTTATACGAGGAACTACCTACCTACAGTAGCGCTCAAAAGTAAGTTGGCAAACAGTTCTTTGAAAAGAACTTTTTCAAATTTGAACATTTTTTTTTTCATTATATAGAAAGTTATAGTTATACCTTTTAATTTAAAAGCCTTTAATGGATAATATTCCAAAAATGTTGAAATATAAAAAAGTTCTTGTTGAAAAAACTGTTTGCCAACTTACTTTTGAGCGCTACTCGGCGGCAAACTTCGAATGCTGATGTAAACACCACGAAAACAAGTAATTTTCCGTATCTACAAAATGAGCATGTCTGTTTATTGCATAAGCTAGAAATATTATATAAAAGGCAATTTGTTTATTTTTTTATTCAAAGTTCCTTTTGTAACGTAATTGTTGCGTTAGAAATAGAAATATTCATCATTGCGAAAGAGCTCAAATGCTCACTATGCATTTGCACTTATTTCAGCGGTTCTCCTTCCTATTTGATGAAACCAAAGTCGATATTACCTTTAGTCAAATATATTTATAAAAATTATTTCGTAAAGAACTCTTGGTACACCTTCCTCTCTCATAAAGGTTCGTAAAATTTTTCAGATCCCCTCTCTAAGAACCCTTAAGTAATTAAAAACATTTTTATGGCGGTACTACTTATTACGACTTAATAAAGGCTTTTTAAATGACCCACACGTTGATTTTTATAACATTATGATTTATTTCAATCAGGAAACGTAAACCTTTTTAGATGATTTTAACAGTGAGAACAAAAAAACGGTCAACTTTCAAGTTTTTCTTTTATTAACAAATTTTCGGGGTTTCCAAATTATTATGGTACACTTTTAACTCCCTCTTACCTTCCAAGGGACACCACTGACTTAGTGACCCCACGGGCTAACATTAAAAAAAATGAATCCGAATTATCGAATTCGTTCCAAACAAGCTCACTGTGTGATTTACTATAATATATACTTTATCTGTACATAACGGGTAGTTTTCCCACCCTGTAGTAGAAATATACTATGGATATCAATCATTGGTAACATAATTACAACTACATTAGATGGATAAACGTAGAAAAAGAGAAGATCTCAATGCAAGAAATATGATTATTATTATTAGCAACATCGCAAGCGCTTGTACCGAGCGACGAAAATAATTGCATGTTCAAAATATTTAACTACAGAAACTTCGACAAAATTAGATTTGATTTATATAATAAAAATGAGACCATTTTTTTTTAGTAAGATAGCAGACGTCTACCTAAGTTGTGATAAATTAATTTTGAAAAAATATATTAATAAATTTAAAAATTAATGTATTATATTATAAAAGTTGTGTTTTATAATAGCTAATTATCTATACATACCAGATTTTACAGTTTTTCTTAAAGTCAACGTTTTCGTATGTTGTAACTTTTCAATGTGCTCTTCAATCTGTGGTTTCACTGGTACAGGATTAAGTTTTTCTATTTCGATATTCACCTCAACATGTTCTTCAGCATCACTTTGTTCCGGACTAATTAATGACATCATGGTAATAACTTCCGTTCCAGAAAGAGAAACACTTCTTTGATATTTCTTGTTTTTAAAATTAGTTTCAGATTCATCATCACTGCATACTTTCTGAACCGTACTTTTATCTTTTCTTTTAACAGCAGATTTAATTTTTCTTTTAACTGGATTGAATAATTTCATCCTGGCTTGTGACGATTTAACAGGTACAGAAGAAGCGCGAATTAAAGGTGGTTTAATTTTTTCAACGTGATTGCTCTCGTTGAAAGCTGTATTAGTTCTATTTCTAAATCCTTCTCGTTTAGAATTTGCAGTTAATGGACGTATTATCACATCGATAGGTTTAGCTGGTTCATTCAATGAGTTTTCGTTTTCTCTATTTAAGTTATCTTCTTCGCTTTTTATTACTTTTTCTTCAATTTTAACATCTTGAAACTGTTGATCAATTTTTGGAACACATACATCGATTTCTTCGGCATCCATTTTTACCTGAGATGTCGGATTTTCTTTTACTTTCTTTATGCTTTTATTTTCTTGCCATGGTATTACTACTACAGATCTTTTAAAGTCTGATCTTACCGGTAAATGTTCGTTGTACTTTAATTGATCGTCGATGCTATATGTTCGTCGTAAACGTTTTTGGAAAATTTTTTTATAGTCTATTTCATTATTGGGTCTAAGATCTGGTTTTAGTGGTAAAATAACTTTTGGTTTATTAACAAGTTTATCGAAGGCTTGATTGTCATTTACAATCATACTGTCAGTATCCGTAACATCGTTGTTATGTTCTTCGTCAGATTTATTATCTTTAACATTTTGGGCTAAAAATATGTTTAAATTTTGTTTACTTTTTTCACGCTCTTTCCATGCCTGTCGTAATCTTTCTGCTAACTGCTGATGTGATAATAGAATTGAATCCTTTGGCAAGGACGTCTGCTTAACCAGCTTGCCAGTTGATGGACGCTTGCTTTCTTTACACTTTTTAGCTATGATACCTTCTTCGTTTTTATTATCACCATACTTTTCCAATTTATAATTTTGATTAACATTTTCAATCCAAGCCAATTTAGTGGGAGGAGGTTGATCGTGAGATATTGATTGTTTTCGTATGTTTAAAGAAGAATTGTAACTTAAATCGGAAATCTGACTTGCACTGGACAAATCTTCAGAAAACTGGCTTTTCAACACTTTTTTACGATTATCTGAATTGAAAGACAGCTGTCGAATCGGACCAGAATTCTTTGAATGCATTTTGTTTGTTTTATAAAAAGTGCATAATATTAAAAATTAGTAATAACTGAACATAAGGCAGCGTTTTTGTATTATTTTCTTTAAAATTATATTTACTTCTTCATGCATAGCCGTAATATTTTTATCATAATGTAGCCAAAAATATTTTATTTCTACAAATTTGTATTAATCTTTCATTGCGTTGTTCTATTTCGCTTTTTGTCATCTTTTCAATTAAGCGGACATCAATTAGAAAATAATAATAGCAGGTTTGAAATAATACCCAATAATAATTAATAAAAGTTGTGTTTACATACGTGTGAAAATTTTGGAAATATAAATTTTTCAACATAACACCTAAAAGTTTTAATAAACAATAATTCGTACCGTGTGAATAACGGCGAGGAACGTGTAAACTTCGTGCTCACTCCCTACTGGCAAAACTTTGACTGAACCACAATAAAACGTGCTTTTCAACCCTTACTCGGATTTTACTCATTTATTATTGATCAAAACTTTCCCTGTCTGCTTTCAATTTTTATTGTTTTGCTCCAATTGTTGGTTGTTCATTATACTTTACATAAGTGGTGAACGAAATTTTGCAAAAATTTTGCGTGTCAACTGGTACCGCGAAATACAAGCTAGCCTATTCGTCAGTCACTTACAAAAAAACTTTTTAATAACAGATAATTGATTAATGTTTTACTTATTGACGAAAATTTATTTCCAAGTTTTTATGGTGTAGTATTCTTTTCAGAAACTCATAAATATAAAATGCGTGCGCTCATTATATTATTTTTTAGCTATATAAGATTTACGGGTTTTCAACTAAATTTTATTTTAATATCTTAATTTCAACCAAATTGTTTTGAAGATGATAGTGATAAATATAATTTATTTTTATTTGCAGTTCCCTAAATAAAAATGGCAACAAATTTCAATTATTTAGAAAATACACTCCAAGAAATTAACTCGCAATATATTGCGTTAGAAGAATCAGAAGAGAGAAAAAATTCTGCCATCTTAATCAATGTAAGTTTTTTCGTTGAAATAATACCAGGTTATGACAATTTTACTAAATAAAGCAAACGTAAATAGCTATAAGCATTAGTATTAAAATTTTTCCAAACTTTCATTGTTTTGAAAGCTTTATTTATAGAACTTTAAATGTATAGCTACATTATAAACCAAGTAAATGGTAATACTGTAAAAGTAAAAATACCCACTTTGTAGTATTTTCGTTACATAGTGGTAAATACTACAAGTATATTAGTAAATACCACAAATATTTTAGTAAATATTTCAAGTATTTTAGTAATAACTACAAATATATTTAGTAAATACTACATGAATATGTGAAGTACTTTATTGGCTGAGAATAATTACAGTCTAGCAGATACTACAGGGCAAAGTAGCTATTTCTACATTCACACACTTCATCTTCATACATTATCATATTTTTAAATATTATTACTGTTTGCGCCATTTTCTAATGCGAACTGAGCAAGCAAAGAGAGAACCTACCGCTATCTTGAAAACTGGCCAATTTGTATGTGATACCAATTTTGGATATTTTTCCCGATTTTTAAATGTTTTCGTGACCAACCAACCAGCTAAAAAACTATTGGAATATTTCACATCCATTATTTAGTGCTCATCAGTTCCAATTTATCCTTTCTCTTCACCTTATGTTGATTTTCATCCGAAGAATGAGGAAGAGCAAGAATAAAAATCTGGTATCTCCCTATTTATATCTAAACACATCTTTTATAAGACGTCTATTGTCTTCTCACCATAATATAATTTAAGATAAGATTTGGCCAAAACAAATTTAGGTACTATTGTCAAAGTAAAGTTTCGGTCAGGGACAACTCGGTGCCGCCAACTCGGCGCCAGACCAACTTGGCGCCAATTTAATAATGAAATATTTTCTATCAAATTTTTTACCTATATAAGAATATTTTTAGATTGGTATTAATTATTCAGGTTATTAGAATTACCACACTCTCTTATATACCAATTGATCCGCTGCTCCGTTGATCCATTTTATCATATACATATAATATATATTGTAATATTATTTTCGTAAAATTTTATAAATCTTAATTCTCCACGGAAAATTTTTAATTTCAGACTCGAGTTTTGTACTCTTAGATACGTCGTGTTATCTTTCTTAACAACGTGCTAGTCGAACACATTTTTCAAATTCGTCAAAATTTTAATTAATATTTTCTCATATATTAATCTCAATAAAACCATAATCTTCCAAATTCACACTTTTTATTTTAAAATATAATCACACTTAAACTAATATTCCCAAATATGGAACAGAAAATTATAGCGCGTTTATCAAATACCAACATAAACAATTTAAAATAAAGACAACTTATACAGAATGCAACACAAACAATTCACAAACATAATCAAAATAAAACTAACCCCTACACAATTTTATACAAAAAATACATGACAATATATAACCGTCAACCGTCAATTACTCTTTTCCTCTCTGAGATAAAACTTGGGCTGCCATCGTATAGTTATCTTTTCTCTTCTAAGTACACTTGTAAATATTCAACTTGGAATTTTATATGGTTATGTTTCAGTTTTAGTTCCACTTATATTTATACATAATACAAAATTTTACAAATAATTACCAACACAAAATTTTTGATTCTCAATCTTTTCCTAATGTTTTCTTTGGGAAAATTGGGTTCATTTCCTTTCCCTACATTTTTTTGTGCCTTGGCTACTTCTGATGTGCCTGGATGGATGAGCTAGTTCTGAAGTTGTTTTGGGAATTTTTTGGATACAGGGTTTTTAAAGTTTGAGGTGATTTATTTTCAAGTTATACATGCGCTGAAAAAAAATTATCACTAATTCTGGCAACCTCTACGATATCATTTGTTAATGTCATTTCATTGGTATCTTAATTCGATCATTTCATTGGTCATTTTATGACAGTTCACGTTCATTGGTTTGGCACAGAGGCCTAGTTGGTTTGGCGCCGAGATAGTTTGGCGCCGAATTAGTTTGTCGCCGAGTTGGCATCGCCGAGACTTGGCGGCGCCGGGTTGTCCCATGCCGATAAACGTTATTTTGGAATGACTTTTGCCAACTTAGACAAAATTTGGACACCAAAAAATGTAATTTGTGGCAGTGCCGATCAATTCATTAGGCATGGTATGGACGAGAGAATAGGAAAATACCTTTTGGGCATACCCAGAATTTTGAGAGGACCCACCAATAATGTCACAAATTGTCATTTTTGTAAAAAACTGTTTTAGAAAAGTAGTTGTGATAATAATAATCTCATTTTTTTTTAAATATTTTTCATGTTCAATATATATTTGGCAAAAACCTACTTTGTTAATTTATTTTTTATAAAAATTTAAAATGAAAGAGAACTTTTTTACAAACATTTTTTTTCCCAAAAATCTTAATACTAAATTTCTTTTGTTAAAAAGTTAAAAAGACTATTTGGCACCCGAATAATACAAAAAAAGCAAAAATTTACAATGAACAAAACAAAAGTTTAATTTTGTTACCTAGTGAATAAGTTCAAACTAAATTTTGAATATATCAACCTTTCGATAAATAAACTTTTATCGAATGGATAACTTTTTACTTTCCACCAGTAAAATTCCATCCACTCTTTATAATAGGTATATGTTAGGTAATATTATATTTTATATGAACTTCTTTAATTTTAGGTTGTAAATCAAGTAATAACAAAAATGAAAGAAAACAAATTATTTAAGGCTCTATATCGAAAAGAATATTCTGGTGGCAGCTATTATTGTGGATTGAAAGTCGGCAAACCAGATGAATATGACATAGATTTGTTATTTCAATTACCGACTTTATGTAATGCTGAAATAATTAATAGTGATGTTGAAGGATTTGTACATATAAAGATGCAAGATATGCAAAACTTTTACAAGCAATTGCAACTTTCTCAAGAGTATCCGTAAGTATCTACTTTAATAATAATGCTCTTTATTTATCTTATTCAGTAGAAAGCATTGTCTTATCCATAGGGTGTGAGGCACCAAGGATCTTGGCACTCGAATTTTTCAATTAATATTACTTTAAATTATGTTTAGATCTAAAATGATATCGTTGATTATTGTAATAAAATATGATTCTATAGTTAAAAATAGAACATACCACTGTTCTATGCCACCGTTAACCCTCCAAAGCATACGTTGGGCCAAATTAAAACGAGTTAAATTAAACGACAATAAATTAATAGAT
Source organism: Cantharis lateralis (assembly GCA_963170105.1). Classification (NCBI taxonomy): domain Eukaryota; kingdom Metazoa; phylum Arthropoda; class Insecta; order Coleoptera; family Cantharidae; genus Cantharis; species Cantharis lateralis. Next base: position 55,361,004 of record OY720624.1, on the reverse strand, counting down.
CTTTAATATTTCGGCGCTGATTGTGCCTTCATAAGAAATATAATGACAAAATAAAAATAACTAGGAAAAGCGGTTTAATTTAAATATCAAATTATGTCCAATAAAATGGAAAAATTATTATTTATTATAATTATTACCCTCGTAATTTATTACTCTTGATTTATATAATGTACTTATAATAATTATTTGATTAGTTAAAAACTATGCAGCCTCATAAAAAATGGCTGAAATATTATATATTTCATAATATATTTATCTGAAAACATGCGACTTCTCGCCAGAAACAAACAATAAATTAAGCCTGTAATAAAATTGTAGATAATAATAATATAAATATAATTTTTTGTTAGAGACTTGAAAAAACATCTTATGGACGATGAAAATAATCTTTCCACGGAGAAAGTATTGGATTGGATGGAAAGCGTTATAAATAAAGCTCTAAATCAATTTAAATTCCGAGGAGAAAACTTTGCCAGAATTGCTACTCCATATGAACTTTATTATGTATGTATAATATTCATTAAAAATACTGATACGTGGGTACTTTAATGAGGTAATTCCTAATAGTATAAAAATAATTTCTTTCTTTTGTAAGAACGAATTGCTCTTATGGTAATCCTTTTTTATTTGTAAAAAGCTGTAAAATCCTAAAAATTTGTTCATTTTCGAAACGATTTTTAATCAGATCTACAATTCAGGAACTACTGTTATAACAAACTGTCCAGCAACTGAAGAAAGTGGTCGTGTTCCGAAACGTAATATTCATTCGGTAACGAAGAAATTATTTTGCGAATTGGATATTACAGATCGGACAAATTAAAGCTTTTAATTTTTTGTTTATAATCATTTGTTTAAAATTTACATTGTTAAAAATTACATTTTTTATTAAGAAAACAAATACGAAATTTTTATACAGTCCTATTGCGAAGTAAATTATGCTCTAGATCTTCACATAAAAAATAAATAGATAGGATAGAACCCGAAGATAGCTTAATTATTTGGTTAGGAAATGGCTGGCATTTTTTGATTGTTGGTTAATGTGAGTAGTACATTTTATGCTGGTTTATGCTCATGTTTCAAATACATTACAGTTTAACTTAATCGGTGGCAATATAATGCCATAATTTATTATACTATGTCTTTTCTCAATTTTTAGGTTAATCTACATAAACAAGGTCCTGCATTTACTTTAGATTTATATAAAAATTTAAGATCAAATTCTTCATCATATGTGATGTCTGTTGATTTGGTTCCCTGCTTCGTTTTTACAGATAAGGATTGGCCAGAGTATCCCTATCGTGCTAATCCAAGTCAAAAAAAGGTAATCTAAATTTTTATAAAATGTAAATATTGAAAATAATGTGTATTTCCTATAGTATTTATTACCAAAAAAATTTGAAATTAGTTTTATATAATAGTTTTATAAAACTAACTGTATTTTTATAATAGATATTTTAAATGTTTTTATATTACTGCTTTTGAAAAAAATCATTTGCTACACCCAAAAATTTGAATATCCAATAACTTGGCAAATCAGTATTTTTAAAGATCACTACTTCCTATTAATTAAAAGTAGATACTAAGTAAAAGTAAGTTTTAGCTTACTTTTAACAGTTTAAACTTCATTTGTACATACAGTGAATTTTACACGTCAGGTGATGGTTAAAAGTTATTTGATAAACTAATAATGATTCACTTATATCACTATTATATAAGTAAAACTACTATATAATACAATGGTAGAAACTGCAATATAAATTATTGTACACCAGATTTCCATTTAAAAGATTTCTCTGAATTTTCCCAGATTTCCCTTTCACTTGTATACTGGATTTTCTTGGCGATTCCCCCTTCGATAAAAAGAAGTCGCGTACACTTGTAGATTTCTGGAATTCTTTGCAAATCACTTGAAAATTGTTAGATATCACTGAAAATCATTAGAATATCTTTAAAAGAAATGATGGGAGAGGTTTTAAAACTTTAAAAAGAGGTCGTCAAACTTTAAGATAGGGAATTCAAATTTTCCCTTCTGCTAAATATTGGAATTCTCTTAAAACCTTTGGAACTCTTTGGAAACCATTTAGTATTCTATGGAATTCCAAGTCTTGTGCACATAAATATTCAGAAATATTTACCCCTTATACAATAATATCTTTATTCTAATTAATTTTCCACCAAACCACTTCGACCAAACTTTATTTTTAATTTATAATTTCACTTCCATGTTCTAATGAATCCAATGAACCAACCAAATATTGTTTATTAAAATCCCGTCCAACCAATTGCCTTTGCCAATAGTGTCAAATTTCCCGCGCATTTCTACCTTTATCGTCCGTGTATATGTTTTATTATGGCGTTGATGGTCAAATATGAATGACGAGTAGTCTCATTTTAGACTTTCAACCTCTTACTAATAACAAAGTGTTGTAATGAATAATGGTGTTAAAGACATGTTAATTAGAATAAGTAAAGAAGCTTTTTGTTAAAAATGTTTACACGCAAATTAGGAAACAATCAAAGTTTTTCTTTTAGAATGAATTTTTTGTCGTTCCAAAAAGGATTCCAAAGTGTTTGTGTGATGATTTATATTATTCCAAAGAAATATACTGGCGACTCTCTTTTCAAGAGCAAGAAAATGAAATCATCAAAAGTTCCCAAAATTTAAAACCTGCGCTGAGACTATTGAAGGTAATACATAATTAAGAACTCAGCTTTAAAACACTTACTACTTTATTTAAATGTTGTTTAGAGAATCAGAGATGCATGGGACCATAAAGCTGTTTCAAGTTATTACATAAAGACGATATTTTTATGGACAATTGAGTTAAATGACATCGATTGGAACAAATCTTTGAGCTATGTATTTATGAGGGTATGTTGTTAAGATTTATATAAAGTTAATATTCATAAAAGTAAAAGATAAAAGGTGTTTTATTTTTGTTAAACGTTAGTGAAGATTTTTCGCCGTTAAAAACGTGGACGTGACGCAGAACAAAATTTCAGTTTCTGCAGAAGTTCATGAACGACTGAATTCGCATTTATAATTTAAAAAATGTGATGGCCCTAATTATTAACTTTAAGTATTATATATTAATAATTATTAATAAATATTAAAGAAATTAATTTTTTCTGGATAATAATATTATGGTATTATTTTATTTTACAAGATTATTGTAAATTAAAATTTCAATATTTTGTTTTATATGATATTATATAAATTTTATAACGAGATACAGCTTAGATAAATTATAAACAGTATTGAATTATTCTAAAATATTAATGTTATTTTCTTAAATATTGCTATGAAAACCACAAATTATTAAAAAATTGATTTTTTAATTTTGTATTGCTTTCTTGTATTTTAAACTAATTTCTAGATGCTGAAAATATATCAACAATATATTGAACGTGGTAATATTCCTTATTATTGGAACGATAACTTGAATCTTCTCTACGGAGTCGATGATTCTCAGCTATATAACACCTCTAACAAGCTTAAAAAAATTATAAAAGATATAGAAAAATACCAGGAAAATCCGCATGGTATTCAGAAATGCTTTTGTAAGTACACAATAATTTTATATCATAAAATAAGCATGAATAAATTTTTCTCATCAAAGTTCTATATTGCAATTTAAAATTAGAAGGGAGCAGAATATTGTTTTATTGATTAGGAGCAAATGTTACTGTCACCTTTATAGGTTTGATAGCCGATGAAAAATTAATTTTTAATTTAAATTCAATCAACATTAATTTCACTGCCATACCGGCGAGAAGCCGAAAAAAAGCGAATTTTTCTTTAAAAGACATTTTAATTTATTAACGTACAAATTTATTTAAATACATGTTGTGGTAATTTTTTTTAATATTTTTTACTGATTTTTTTAAAATATTAATTTTTAAAGCTACTCTAGCCGATCTTAAAACTGTGTTTTTAGTCGGTGTATAAAGTTGGTGAGCAAGATTTCTCGGAAACGGCTGAACCGATCAGTCTCAAATTTATACACAAGCTTTATAAATATATTTTATTTGCAATTGCGGGGGTAAAGTACTCACTTTAGACCCTGATTTGCGGGTGTAAAGTGGTACTTTTTTGCCCTAGGGCAAAAAAAAAGTTACTGCCGGGCAAAAAATAAAGTTACTGCCTGGCAAAAATGAAATCACCAGATTTTATTATCAATTTAATTTTCATTTTTTTATAACATCTGCTATGCACAAATTACCAATTTCTCGGTACGGCACGCCCCCGCTAAGCCAAATATTAGTGCGACCTACAATGAAATAAGTTGGTAAATAAATAAATAAATAGTACATTATGCACCAAGGGAATAAAGTGATCCTTTTTCGGTTTACGCCTCGTGCAAACAAACCTTTACCCTCAGGCCAAAAAATTCACTTTATTCCCGAGGTGCATATACTGTTTTTTGCAATTGCGGGAGGTAAAGTACTCACTTCGACAATAATTACTAAATTTTAATTAAAATTTGTTCTATAAAGCACGTGGTTGATAGTACCAAAGTAAATGAAGCATAGTTGGTTATATTATTCTTGCCAACTAGAATTTTTTCACTAAAAATTTTTTCACTTAAAGGTACTAGAATGGTTCAGTTACATTTGTGCCTTTGAAGGAATAAGACGTGTCATGAACGGGAACCACGAGATTGCCGAATCAGCCAAGATGGTGTTGGCAGAACTTTTGCCGACAAAATCAAGGCGGTCACCAAATTAGAAAATAAGATTGATATCGGCAATTTCCACAAGTTATCCGCTTTTATGAAGCGGAAAAACGAAGGATATGTTCCGAAAAAATCGCGCGTCGTAACCTCTGACCACGTGGTCAAATTTTTAAAAGAGGCGCCTCGTGAGAATTTTTTGGTAGCTAAAGTAAGTTCTTTTTATTAAAAGCTTTATATTAACTTACCCGGGTATATATTGCTATGGTATGGTGGCGAATTAAATCGCCCGACACCACGGGTTAGCTCTTAAATTTTTAAATTTCACAGGGTCGGCAAATTAATACAAGTGGGCACAAATAAAATTCCTTTTTATTAAAATAAACAAATATAATTATTCTCTAACTGTCGCTATCTCAATAAATATGATATTATATCGACAATTTCGACGTTCAGGAAAAGAGGTGTCAAGTGTTTATCTTTCCCAATGCGAATAATGAACATTTAAATCTTCAACTATTATACAAAATATTCGCATTAAGAAAGATAATAATGTTAATTTGTGTTTGAACTTCAATAATAAAATTATACAATTTAAATCCACTCACATACAAAGTCTATGTTCACTCTTCCCACAATAGTTGACGATAAAATGATGACCAGCCTTCCTGATGCTATTGAACATCAACGAATTTAATCCCTCTTCCAACTTCATCCAATCCATTCAATTTTAAGCAATCCAAACCAAATAATAACGAAAAAAAAACGAAATACCGTTTATCTCCACATTCCAAAATTTATCCAAATTCAATCGATTATCATATCTTGGTGACACCAAATACAAAAACTTGCAACCAAGCCCAAACAATTCAAAAATCTACTTTTTCAATTTTAGATATCATTCTCTTCCGACCTCAACTATCCTTTTTCGTTTTCTGTCCGGAAGTGGCCATTTTTCTTCTTATCTTCTCCGTCATACCAACATTTTTCAATTATTATGTTTTAATTTTTAACTAATTTTTGAACAGTGCTGACTCCACAATTTATTTCAACTTTGTATTCGTGTTGTGTTATAAGTTACAATATTTTCCTGTTATTCACACTTCTTTAAGGTAGAATCAGACAAACCAACTATCAAAAATTTAAAAGTCGTAATTACGGCGCGAAAGTTTTATCCGTACCCCAATATGACTTTACCGAACCAGTGACTAACAAAATTTTTTTTTTATAACAACTCTTTTTACCAAATTTCGTATCATAGCAATATATAGGAGGTAAAAATCTTTCGGCTGCTTTTTAATTCACTTCTAGTCATCCAAACAAGCTGAAATTTGAAACACCGACTTGTATCTCGAGACATTTTAATCTATCAAATTTTGAAACCGATCTGATCATCCACCGCATAATTATCACATTTTCTATACAAATTTTGACACAAATCTATCTGCCGCGAAATCAAGTAAGCATGTGTCAAAATTAATTGACTTAGTTCAAGTGTCAAGTTAATGTCAGATATATCTTGAATATTTCGGCGCTGAGTTTCACTAGTTAATAATTTTAATTAATGATTGTAATAAAACTTAAAAACCACAAAATAAAAATAAAGTAAAAAACAAGTTTTATAAAAAAAGCTTTATTGAATGAAGACAAATGAAAATTCTTTCTTCTATGTGTGCTCTTGCTTGGAACCGAATAGAGTATAAGTTTCTTGTAACATAATTTTCTTTTCAAACTTTAAAGCTTTGGTGGTGCCTTTCATAGACTTTTCTATAAGGAAGAAAAACGTATACTTAGTAGATATCAACTTCGGCGAAAGTTATCGTATAATATGTGAATTTTGGACCCTTTTAGTAGAAACTAGATGAAATTCGAAGATAAAAGTCCAAAATTCGTTTAGAATTGTTAAAATTTTCATTTGTCAGACTGGTCATGAAATTAATTCAATTTAATTTCGAAATAATTACCTTGGAAACTTACATGGCCAGTCTGATAAATGAAAATTTTAACAATTTTAAAAGCATTTTTTGACCCTATAAGTAAAGATTACATGAAATCTAATGCTTTTATCATACGTAGTTTATATTTCTGCATTCTTTTTGTGTCTTTCATTTTTTCTCTAAAATAATTTGGGAAGCAGGAATTTGCATAAATAAGTTTTTACGTGTTAATTCCCTATGTTCGGCTATTCGAGTCAACACCCGGTATATAAAATATACGTACATTACACGTGTAAAATATACGTCTAGATATTAGTCTATCACTGCGACATTAGTACGTATAATCTACGTTTTTATTAAACGCTTTAGTTACGTTTTACTTTTACGGATAATTTACGTTTATATTATACGCTTTATATACGTACAATCTTTACAGATAATATACGACCGCAATATACGTACATTATACGTGTAAAATATACGTCTATATTGTTATGTAATAACTCAGGGTGGTTTTTAATTACGAATTTCTAACCATCAATAAAATTATTCTTGCGTCTCACCTAAAATTTTAATCCCCACAATATGTTTCTTCTGATATCGCCACAAATTTTCTTATCAATCAAATAATATTCAATGTAAAATTTAATTACTCAAGGTTATTATCCAAATTTTCTTTAATAATATTTTAATATTGTCCAAACCATTAACTATTCAAAAAAACCAATTCAGTAATATATTCTCCATTTTATTTCAATCAAATCCAAACTTTCAAACATTTCAACCAAATCGCGGCCGTCCGCTACCATCACCGCGGTCAAAAGCCTTTATCAATCATTTCCTCCCTTCCACCACACAATCTTCGCGGCAAAATACAAATTTTCTAATTTAAAATAAATTTAAATTTTCTCTTTCAAATCTCAAAATTTCAAAAATAAATTTCAGGACATCACAATATATTAGTCTATCACCGCGACATTAGTACGTATAATTTTGGTTTTTATTAAACGGTTTATTTACGTATTACTTTAACGGATAATCTACGTTTATATTATACGTTTTATTTACGTACAATTTTTACAGATATAATACGCCCGCTATAATATACGTACATTATACGTGTAAGATATACGTCTAGATATTAAATCTACCGCCGCGACATTGACACGTTTGTACTACGTTTTTGTTATACGTTATATATGCGTAAATAACGTTTGGTATATGCGACTATTATTCGACTAATACACGATCTTGTGTTACTTGGGTAGTTAGTAGCAGTGTAGTAGCTATTAAAATATTGGTATGCATAGTTCTTTTAAAATGAACGTTAGTATCATTTTAGTTAGTATGATTTTATTGTATAATTTTCTAAATATTTATTTGGCAACTCTGTAAAATATCACCTGACAACCTAAAATTGACCATAATATAATGGCTAATACAATGTAACAGCTTTACCTGTTTCTAATCCTACTTATTGCGGTATTAAAGTAGCATCTAAACGGACACCGTCATTTCGGCGATTCCAGTTCGGCACCGTCATTTCGGCGACTCTGTTTCGGCGACAGTCAATTCGGCGACCCGATATTCGGCTATGATAGTTTCGGCGATTCCAATTCGGCACCGGTAGTTCGGCGATTCCGATTCGGCGACAGTAAATTCGGCTACGTCGATTCGGCGACGGAGGATATACTTTTGGTTTATTCAATTCTAAATTTAAAATTTAAATGTATAAAAAAAACTTTAGTACGGACGAATATGGCTTTTACCTCCTTTAAGTAGATCCCTTTTTTGTTATTTGCTGCTTTTCAATAATACTGATTGTATTAATCTTTCCTGGGTTGTTTTTCAATACAATTCTTATACATATACTCGTATATCCTTTTTTTCAATAATACTTATTGTATTAATCTTTCCCTGGTTTTCCCTATTTCAATACAATTTTTGCATATATCCACCTTTTCAATAATACCTTATTGTATTAATCTTTCCTTAGTTTCCCCATTTCAATACAATTCAGCCTTTTCAACTAAATAGTTAATACCATTTTCCTTAAGTACATATCCTTTTCAAAATTTCAATTAGTCCTCCACTTTTAGTAACGGTTTTCGAGTTGATTTTTTAGTTAGTTGAGTTTGGGCGGTGGAATAGTCAGTTGAGTTGGGTTTTGGTATCAAAGTGAACAGTTTAGTTTACACAAGTAGTGAGTGGAAGCGTTTAAGCATAACACGCTAAAGGTAAGTAACTTAAGTAAGTTTATAAGATTGCAATAATTGACATTTTATCTCCAGTTTACAGATTTCGCTGTATAGATTTTAATAAGAGTGCTCAAGTGTAGTATTAGGAATCAATATAATAATTTTCAATTTGCAATACAATGGAAGAAACTCAAATGATTTTAACCAAACGAAGCAACGAAAAATATGCTAATGATGGGTACCTCTATGTTAAAGATAAAATTAACACAGATGGTACTATTCAATTCTGGCGATGTGAAAGTAAGCACAAGGGTTGCAATGGCAGAATATGGACCAATATTGGAGACGGTTCGTTCAATTCCCAGCGAAGGGAGCATTCCTGCAGAACCGTAGGAAATGCAGAAAACGTCGAACTTCAAAGACTTAATACTGCTATAAAACTTTTAGCCGAAAATACAATGGAAAATCCATCGCAAATAAGAGCACGGGCTATTGCAAATGTTCCTGATGCCATAAAAGGTAATATTCCAAGCAATTCTGTCATGAGCAGAACGATACAACGGAGACGTAACCAAAATTCTGAAGCACCAGCAAATCCGGAATCTAGGGAACTAATAATCATACCGGAATGTTATTCCACTTATGAGTTTAGCCCTGATAATTTTGAGAGATATCTTTTAGCCGATTCAGGAAGTGAGAATTTGGACTCTGAACGTATTATGATATTTGGAAGAGAATATAATTCCAGTTGGAGTGAAAGTATGTTTGAATTGTTTATGGACGGCACTTTTCTAATTTGTCCGTCTCTTTTTTCACAAGTATTCGTTATACTTGCTAGAAAAGATGGAAGAGCAGTGTTTCCTGTTTTGTTTTGCTTACTACCCAATAAGAGAACAGAAACTTATGTGAAATTATTTAATATGATCCGTGAATTGTGGCCTCAACTAAATCCGTTGAGTATAAGTGTGGATTTTGAGCTTAGCATTCATCAAGCGATTCGTGAAGTATTTCCTGACGTTAATATACATGGCTGCCTATTTCACTTAGTGAAAAATTTAAAAAAACATTTATCGTCAAATAATCTTTTAAAAAGATACAGTACCGATGTAGACTTTGCATTGCGTGCAAAAATGGTTACTTCGATTGCGTTTGTTCCCGAGAATGACATTTTACACGCAATTACAAGTTTGGAGAATGATTTACCACCAGAATTAGATCCAATTTTAGAATGGTTTACAAATACATATATTGGACGTCTTAGAAATAATGGTACTAGAAATACTCCAATGTTTTCTTCAAATATTTGGTCTGTGTATCAACGCACGTTGGATGGAATTGATAGAACTAATAATTACGCCGAAGCTTGTCATCGAAAAATACAATTAGGTTTTGGTAGTGGTATATTTCATCCAACGTTGTGGACCTTTTTGGATAAATTAAGACGTATTCAAAAAACTTTCGACACAGAATACGAACGTATTCTAGCCGGACATGCACCTCCTAAAAAAAGGCCGCGGTACGAAGCGGCTGATTCTCGAATTTTGGCGAAGGTAACCAATTATAATTCTAATAATGTTATAGAATATCTTCGCGGTATAGCTTATAATTATAACATGGATTAAAATTTGTTTAATTGCTTGTATGTATATGACCTGTGATGTATGTATGTAAATAAATATTTAATTTAAAAATAAAAAATAATTTTTTTTATATTATAATAGGTAATAATAAATACTATGAACTTTTTTCGACCCTGTATTTATATTAATAAACAATAATTTTTAATTATTTAAAATAATAATTTTAGTAATTCTTTCGTATGACTCAAAAAATCCAATAATTAAATCCATCTTCTTGTTTATTAATAAATAATAATTTAAATAAATTTCCCGTCGCCGAATCGACGTAGTCGAATTTTCTGTCGCCGAATGGGAATCGCCGAAATGCCGGTGCCGAATTGGAATCGCCGAAACTAACATAGCCGAATATCGGTTCGCCGAATTGACCGTCGCCCAATATACGGTGCCGAATCGCTTTCGCCGAACTGCGGTCGCCGAAATGACGTGTACCGGCTTAAAATGGTCTTAAACATGCCCAAGACCCTCACTAAATTCTTAAAAGCCTACTAAGGATTTTAGTGATCCCATTAAGGATAGTATCCTTTTAACTCGACTATGCATACGGTTTTCTTGGTTACCTACTAACTAAGACACTAGTAGCGCTTTAGTAGCTACTTAGATGACTATGCATACGGCTGTAAAATTTTACTTATTCCTTCGATGAGATACTAGATAATATCTTATATTAACGAAATCTTTTTTGCTTTTTAATTTCAGATTATCCCATCCAGAAATATCGTTCTTATCGCAAGACGCCTTTTTTTAGAGGAGCTCGCGGATATCGGCTAAATCAGCTTTAAATATAATTATTTTAAGAAATAAAAAATATTAAAGTACGTACTACCTAATGTTAAAAGTTACTACAATGTATTGTAATATTTTTATTAATAATTTTATCTCCCTGGTTTCGTACAATTATTTTATTTTCAGCATTCAAACTTTACTTAATTTTCCAAATCCAAATTCATTATTTCTTAATCCAAATTCAAATTCTTCCCACTTTTACATCCAAAAAACCAATTTCGCCTCCGCTTTCCTTTTCCAGAGTAAACTTTATTCTATTGTCATAATTATTGAAGGCATTCAGAATCACGTCTTCTGTATTTTTGGGCACCGCACAAATTGAATCGTCCACGTACAAGTAGAAAAACAAAACATGAATGTCGACAGCTCTCAACACCTCCCCTCCCAAACACTCCATCACCAGACCCGCCAAAGCAGGACTCGCCGGATTCCCCATGGCCAAACCATCTTTTTGCCCATAGAATTGACCATCAAATTTGCAATAACTGGTAGCAAAGCACAACTCCACAAGTTGTAGCATTCTTTCCAGACTCAGATTAGTGTAGCAATTGATGTTTTTCCATTTATTCTTAAGTGCTCTTATTACTAATTCCTTTGGTATGCTTGGAAAAAGTGAAACTACGTCGAAGGACAACAGCGTGTAGTCATTAGGAATATTTTTATTATTAATCAACTCAGCCAATTCTCTCGAACTTCGAACATTATATTGGGATGTTGTTAATACTTTAGTTAAGATGGTGCTCAAGAATTCGGCAATGTTGTATGATGGTGACTTTATACAACTTACTACTGGTCTTAATTGTAAGTTTTCTTTGTGGGTCTTCCTGAGTCCATAAATCTTAGGGGGCAAGGAGTTGTGCCTAATTAGTCTGGTGTTTGGAACTTATCAATTTCAAATGCTTCTTTCATTTCCTTCAACAATTTATTTATCTTGCTTTGGTGGAGTGCTGTAGGGTCTTTCTTTATTGGTAGGAATAGATTATTGTCGGAAAGTATCTTCTTCATTTCTATATCATATTCTTGTTTATACATGATTACAGTACTCCCTCCTTTATAAGGAGACGGTAATAAGAGTGACGGTAAAATTCCAAAAAGAAAAACAACAAATTGAAGATTGGGGTGGTTCCACAGCATTGGTCCAGTACCATAATGAGACTGGCCATTCATTTGACTTTAATAATTGCTTAATCTTGGATCGCGAGTCTAATATGTTAAAGAGAAACATTAGTTAGATGTTTTTTTATAAAGATAAATGAACATTCCATCAATTACAGAGAAGATACACTCAAATTGAGTGTTTTTTATGGTGATCTGCTGAATGGGTGACAGATCTGAGATTTTGCTATTGTAGGCTATTCACTTGGCAGGGGACTATCGATAAATTTTAATTTTAAAGTTTGCTTTAGACTAATTGATATGCGCTGGTAGATTAGATAGCTGTTCGAATTCTTTTAAATTTTATTTTCATTTGGTGTCGTTAAGTTTTACATTGCTTTTAAATAATTTTGACTGTTTTTATATTTACAATTTTATTCTCAGGGCCGGTTGTACCAATTAAGTTCAACGGGCGTTCAGTTGAACCAAGTTCAACAAATTTTTAAAACGAATTTTATAAGTTTTAATAAGAAATTGATTCTATAAAATGGTAGGAAATATTTTACAAAAGTGTACTAATTCCTTCTAATAGGTCTTATTCGCCGCTTAAAGTTCTAAAATTCGTTTTAAAAATTTGCTGAACTTGGTTCAACTGAACGCCCGTTGAACTTAATTGGTACAACCGGCCCTCAGAGTTTTAGATTTACAGATTTATTTATTGTATGGTTTATTTATGTATTTATTGTTGAGTTATGTTTCCTTGAGAGGGTGTGGTTATATGAGTGATGACAGATCAGATAGATGGTTGCCGATAGGTTTTATTAAGAAACACCACAGTTACAGAAGGTAACTCATAATTGTTAATTGTAATGATTTATTTTGTAACCTTGCTCTCCTTATATTATAGTCCTGAAGAAGAGTAAAATAAACCATCGAAACGTTAACGGAAAGTTAAAAGGGTAGTTTTCTTTAACCTTGTCCAATCCCGAGATTCTAAATTATATGTTATCTGTACTACTCTGTTTCTATCGTCGTTCATTCTTATTGCCAAATAACATTGGTATTTGCCACCTTAAACTTTAATTTTCACAAATTTTCAAAAATTATCAGACGAATAAATTTTACGTCTGGTCACTTCGAACACTTTGGCAAAAAGCCTCGATATTCCCTTGCTTTCGCGCAAGTTCCTCGATACCAAAATTACCAATATAAATTTACAAAATTTAAATTTTCAACAAACCCAGGGCATTTACAAATTTTATACACATGAAGTAAATAAAAACAACTATAAATGGAAAAATTCATGACAGTATATAGTACATTATTTCTACGTTAATAAAATAAAATGGCTTTCAAAAAAAAATTGTTGAAACATCGCTTTTTTTCCACCTCTTTTAACTGCATATAATAACTTCTGAAGTTTCAGTTTTAAATCTTCAAATTTATTTTTTTTACGTTTTCCAATAATATTTTATTGCCAATACTATTTATATTGTTAAATTATTTTATAGATGGACCAAATTGGATTCAACCTGCAGGTATGAGCGAACCACATTGCATACCAGTTACAACAAACAATGACAACAGTCAAAGCTATTGCATAATTATTTAAATTTAAGTTGCTCCGCGATCGTCACGAACATTTTACACTTAAATTTTACACAAACCATTTTACAAATGGTTTATTGGTTTTGGGTATATAATAAAATAATCCAATCAAAAATAATAAATAAAACTATAATTTAGCAAATTTTAAATTGTTTAAAATTTACTGTTTTGTATTAATTTATGTTACAATCCAATGCCCCGAAAATGTACCCACAGTTTTTTGACTAAACGGTATCACAAAGGAGCATCGGTTCTTGGTGATATTAGTATTATTTTTGACCTGCAAAGAATCAGCTTGATGTTATTCAACTAACAAGGTTACCGTTTCACATAGTGGTCCAGCCTCAAAACTCAATAGTTTCCCCTTTTCTTCCGACAACGGACGGCAAAAAATTAATTTAAAAAAAAACAATAAAGATGGCGCCTGGCCGTGGATTGACGTGTGTTGTGTGCAGTAAGACAATTGATCGTAATTACGACGATAAGATTGAGTGTTTTCAGTGTAATGCGTGGTTCCACATATCTTGTGCGAAGATTTCCATCGAAGAACATAGAAAGTTGATTGATGATGGGCAGTCGAGAAAGTAGTGTTGTTCCATGTGCTTAACCTCAAAGACTGGTGATAAGAATGTAAGCATTGTTTTGAATACTTCACAGGGTGAGACCCCTGTAGAATGGTAGCAGGTTGTTAAATTGCAAGATCTTGCAATGCAAGAGGTGATCGAAAAGCTAATACCCGGCGTCATGGAGCCATTTGAAAATAGAATTGAGTCGCTGATTGAGCAAAACAAAATATTGGTAAATGAGGTCAATGACCTAAGGGACATGGTGCGTGATGTGAATAAAATGGATGTGTTATTGAAGGAAACTGACAAGGAGAGGTCGCGATCTTGGGGTCACGGATTTTAACGCACTTTTGGGGTAGAAAAGTACTTCGTAATAACAAACTCAAGGCCAAGCGACAGCGCGCAACTCTAAGCCGTTTTCGAAAAAAACAAAGTAGAAAATTTAATATCTGTTCATATACCTGCTCGGTTGCATTAATTACAAGGAAACCGAGGTGGTTCCGAGGTAAACGATACGACTTGGTGATTACAAGTTGGTTAGTAGTTACTGTCGTAAGACATGCAGAGGTGGAGGTGTTGGTCTCTGGTCCCGTGATTTTATGGACATGAGTTCTCTTGATTTAGACCAACCAATAATATTGGGAGGTGGTCCAAAATCTAGGTCCAAATCCGATCTCCTGAACTTGATGATAGCTTATGGTATGACCGCTGCTGCTACTGGGTCAACGCGTGATACGGGATCATCGTTCACGGCAATTGATGTTATTTTTACCAGCATTACATTAGAGTGTGAGGCGCGGGTAAGTGATACATTTCTTTCGGACCACAAGTTATTGCTGCTTTCATTTATAAAGCGTTCTAATTTCTATGAACGTAATAATTCTTTCTTGTCTCAATGTTTTAATAACGTGAATCGAAATGCTAAATTTTTTGATTGCATTTGCCTCGAGAAGTGGCTGGGAATGTATCGCGCAACCTGCGTTGATGATAAGGTTGTAAGTTTTGTTAATGCTCTGAGTTTTCATGTAACATTGTGTTTTCCACCTACTTTGGTGCGTAAAGGGAGTGATCCACAAAAGTGGATAACTCCTCAAGTAGCTAAGTCTAATTGCAATTTGAATGATCTGTATATTTTGTCCAGAAAGTATGATGTTTTGAAACCATTTTATGAAGAGAGAAAGGCTCAACACTGTGCGTTGGTTTCGCGGACTGAACATGATTGTTATAACTCGGTAATAGCGAGTGCTGACAATAAAGGCAAGGTGGCTTGGGAGATTATTCATGCTCGTAACAACAGGTCTGGGGGGAGCACCTGTGACATTAAGATCCAGGTGGGTAATGAGATTATTTGTGATGCTGGTATTGTTGTCAACTTTTTCAACGATTATTTTATTTGTGCACCGATTCATATTCGGGATAGGATTCCGCACGTTGAATCTAAGTTGGGTCACATAAAGATGAGCTTGCATACGATAGCGGTTGTGCCTTTTGACGGAAAGGAAACTGTTGCTATAATTCATCGCCTAAGTAGTTCGAGTGCTTGTGGTGTGGATGGTTTTCCAAGCGGCTTGATTAAATATAGCGTAAATATAGCCTTGTGGCTCTTTTAACTTATTTAATAAATCAGTCTCTTACTAACGGTATTTTTCCTGCGGTATTTAAGATTGCTGCGGTGTGTCCTGTACTGAAGAAGGGTGATCCAAAGCTATTATAGGCCCATATCTCTGCTATCAGTTTTCTCAAAGATTTTTGAATATGCAATGCATGATAGGGTAATGGCATTTATACATAAACACAGTGTAATATCTGATAATCAGCATGGTTTTCTAAAACATAAATCTATCACATCTGCCATAATGAGCTTCTAGAATCGGACGTTGTCTCTTTTAGAGAACAACAGAAAGACCATTGGTATTTTTTGTGATCTCAGCCGCGCCTTTGACTGTGTTCAGCGTAGTCTCCTCTTGACAAAATTAAATAGATACGGTATGAGAGGCGTTGCCTACTGCTGGTTTAAGTCCTATTTGTCTCAGCGTACACAGCGCGTTGTGTTAAAACAGACTGTTGATATGGGGGTCCCACAAGGTTCAATTCTGGGACCGACACTGTTCATAATTTTCATTAATGATCTGATCAGATTTATTCTTGAGGTAATCATAACGATGTACGCGGATGATACTTCTATAGTGATAGGTGATGTTGATTTGGATAGCTGTCTTGGACAGGCACAAGAAATACTTGATATTTTGTTTGAATGGTTTTGTGCCAATGGTCTCTATTTGAATTCAGAGAAAACCGTTTATATGATTTTTCAGGGGTGACCGGACGTTTCGCTACTGGACATTTCGCACCCGGACATTTCGCACCCGGGCATTTCGTACCAGGACATTTCGCTACCAGGACATTTTGCTATAGGGACATTTCGCTACTAGGACATTTCGCTCCCGGACATTTCGCTACCGGGGACATTTCGCTACCAGTTTTAGCATATAATTCCTTATTTTATTTTATTTCCTTAATTTACACTACAGGGGTTGTGAAAACCGTCCAAGCCGCCCGTAGGGCGTGCAGAGACATTACTCATCTCGGATTCCAGCCTTCGAATTTCATCATTTTTCGAGGTTCGTGCCCTCGGGGGGATGTTTTTAATGAGTTTAGCGCCTGTCAAAACGGCTCGGAGCGCTCAAAGCGAGGCGGATCCGAGCGAGAGTTGACAAGCGCAACCACGGCAAATCTCGGATCCATTACCTTTCGAATTTGTTTATTTTCGAAAAACTACTGGATATTCCGCAAATTTTTTATTTACATTTACTATATGGACCATTACCTACCAGCCAGTGCAAAAATTTTGGCGAAATTCGGAAGCGTAGAACTTGGACCGGCCCCTTAAGTTTTAATTAATTATGATATTATATAGTATTAATAATTAGTAACCAAATGCTACTGAATACGGATCTGACACCTGTTGATTTTGATATCACCTTTAGCACATTTTTTTAGAATTATTTAAAATATTTAAAATATTTAAAATATCTCTGATAATGAATAATATTCTAAAAGTAGTAGCGAAGTGTCCCCGGTAGCGAAATGTCCGGGAGCGAAATGTCCTAGTAGCAAAATGTCCCGGTAGTGAAATGTCCCGGTAGCGAAATGTCCGGGTGCGAAATGTCCAGGTGCGAAATGTCCGGGTGCGAAATGTCCAGGTGCGAAATGTCCGGGTGCGAGATGCCCAGTAGCGAAGTGTCCTAGAATCTTTTTCATGCTGGTCAGGTTTTTAGAGGAGATGTTACACATCTTAGATTACAAGGTTGTGACCTTCGTCAGGTTGGATCCACTAAGTTTTTGGGGCTGCATATTGAGGAAACTCCGAAGTGGGATGTTCATTGTACTTCAGTTGCTAGAAAGCTTGGTTCGATATGCTTTCAGGTGAGAACGCTTAGATCGGTGTTGAACCTGTCGGTTCTCAAGTCTTTTTATTATGCGGAAGTTCAGTCGCGCTTGGCATATGGCCTAATTTTTTATGATATGTCTGGGAATGCAGAGCGTTTTTTCGTTGTTCAAAAGCGTATTTTGCGGTGCATTGTTGGTGTGGGTGCGTTGGAATCATGTAAACCCATTTTTCGAGAACTTGGTATCTTGCCTCTGCCATGTTTATACATACATACAGCTGCTTGCCATTTTTGTTCGCAAGAATTTGTCTAGCTTTGTTACTCTATTTGATGTGCACGGTCGTGAAACTAGATTTCGTCACGAACTGTTGATTCCTCAGCATCGCCTGCATCTCTCTGATTTAGGACCTAGATGCATGGGGATTAAAATTTATAACAGGCTACCTGCCGATATTAAAAGTGCTGCGTTGTTACCGGTTTTCAAGCGTAAACTTAAGGAAATGCTCTTAGAGCAATGCTTTTATAGTATTAAAGAATATCTGGCATAGTGTTGAGCTTGATGGCTCTCTTGAGTTTTTGTGTGGTTGTCATTTTATGAATATATGCTTTTGTTATTTTTGTTTTTGTGACTTGTTCATCCATTTGTATGCGATGTTTAATAAATTGATTTTGATTTTGATTGATTTTGAATGATTACTTTATAAGGTCATAAAAATCTAAAATTCAAAAACGGTCACCTTCTCAATTGAGTTAATAAATTACGCGCCTGTGTGTACAAAATCGGCACTTTACAACCTTTATAGAACAGTGATAAAGGTGGGCAATGATAAAGTCAAGGACAAAATATCCTGTTTTTATTGCATAGAAATAAATAAATCTGTAGTTTCAAGTATTTTGTCATGTATTTTTCCAAATTTCGTTATTCCTTATCAGTTGCAATGCCGGATTCCATGTCTTTCTGTGATGTGGAATTTGTTAGCTTATTTTCAAATTTTTTTGGAGCAGTATATTGAATTGATGTAGATTATATGCGTATAGCCATAGATTTTAAATGACTAATAATTTGTCCTAAAAGGAATTTATTTCAGTTATACTAAAATTTATGATATACCATTATCTTATGATATTTGAAGATTTAACTACTAGAACTAAGCTGTAAGTATAGTAATTAGTAATAAAATATTACTTACATAAATATGGATATGGGTAATATTAGAAATTTTGATTGTTACATTCAGCAAATTTTCAAAGTCAACTCATTTACTGCCTTAACTATAACTTAATTTTGTGTTATAAATAATCGGAGATACACGCAATTTGTTTTTGCAATAATATCAAAAAAAATTACGGGTTAAATTTAAAGTTTAACTTTTAAAAATTCGTCGAAAGCAATCGTTTTCATTTCATATAATAAAAGTATACTACTTTTATTTTAATGGTACAATTTTTAAATTGAATTAACTACATAAAAGTTTACATTAAAAGCAAATACTTTTAATTTAATAACCATTACGTTTGATTTGGAATTAACATTTTTAAATGCTAACGCAAAGTAATGCAAACCTAATATAAAAGATGTCAACCTTAAATCAAAAGTATTTTTAATAGCAAATAATTTACCATTGTTTTAATAGTATAAATTTAAATCATTTAAAATCAGTGATCATTATTTTTAAAATTTGTAATTTTAAATTAAAAATTAAAGTTGCAATTTAAAAAGTACTACCGTACTACTATACAACGGTTTTATTCAAAAACATATTTTAAAAGTAAAGAAAATGTATTTTTTTAAATTTGACCTGCATTATTTTTGTTTTAAAAGAAATCCATTTAATTTTCATTTAACAGTAGAGAATTTCGAATCCAAAAGTAAAATTTCTTTGCGTGTAGTAAGGAATGTATGATTAAGTAACTTACCACTGTAAACTAATCGCTGTAAATTTTCCTGAATTTGCTTTTTCTTTCTTATTACCAGTATATATGTATTCATTCAGTATATATGTATATAGTACTAAGCTGTCAAACTGCAATAATTATTTTTGTGTAATTTCAAGTTTTAATAAAAATGAGTCGTTTATCGTTAAAAGTAAGGAAACAAATTGTGGACAATTGGTTAAGTGTAAAGGGTATATCGTTCAGACAAATAGCAAAACAGTTAAATACGTCGCACCAAACAATGAGTACTGTGATTAAAAAGTATGGGGAAGAACTAACATTTAACGACCTGCCAAGATCGGGAAGAAAAACCGGATCTTATAACAAAAATATTGATCGGAAAGTGCGCAAGTTAATCGAATCAAAAAGATCACTGTCGGTTCGCGAAATTGCGAAAAAATGTGGGAACAGTCCTGCGAATGCTCAGGAAATCAAAAAGAGACACAACCTCAAAACATACAAGAAGCAACGGATTCCAAAACGTAGTCTAAAACAACATAAGCTGTTGCGAAAATTCGAGCACGAAAATTGTATGAGGAGGTCTTGGTCAATTTTGAAGGATGTATACTGGTGGACGACGAGACTTATGTCAAATTAGATAGTTCGACCCTACCTGGACCGCAGTTTTAAACAAGAAAGTAAGGGGAGCCTGTTAGTGACTCGATTTCATCGATTCTGACAGAAAAATTTGTCGAAAAAGTGCTGGTGTGGCAGGCGATTTGCTCCTGTGGCAATCGCACCAGTTCTTTCTTTACAAAGGGGACAATTAATTCGGAAAACTACACTAACGAATGTTTAAAAAAAAGAATTTTACCGTTCATTAAGAAACAGAAGGTGCAGTTTTATTTTGGCCGGATCTAGCGTTGAATCATTACGCGAAAACTACGGTAAGCTGGTACAAGGAGAACAATGTCCGTTATGTTGATAAAGCGATGAATCCGCAAAATTGTCCATTTCTGCGCCCAATCGAACGTTATTGGGCTCAAATTAAGGGAATATTGAGGAAACAGGGCAAAGACAACAAAAACTTAGACGAATTTAAAAAAACATGGGTTAGTGCACCGAAAGCTCTGTCCGACCCCTTATGCATGGAGTAAAAAGTAAAGTCCGGAAATTTGTTAAAAATGAAAAATAAAAATCTCAAATTTTATAATGTTGTAGCAATATTATAATGAATTTATGTAATACAAATGAAAAAATAAAATATAACTCACTTTAGGTGGTAAGTTAATTATTCATACATTCCTTACACGGATAAATAAATCTATAGAATTTTCCGCTCTACAATTTTCTTTTCTAAGTAATTTTTTGTGTTTTCCTAATTTACGGATATATTGATAATACAACGATTTTTCGGCCATTATTCCCTCTGTTTTGGAACTTGCGGGATAGATATCTATGCAAGCTTTTTTTATTTGATTGCACCATAATTTTCCGATTTTTGCAATTTTAGACGGGTAGAAACCTATGTGTTGTAAAGTACTATGGTTGTGTTCTTATAATTAAAAATAAATAAATAAATAAAACTCCCCTAACTGGAATACAAACATCTGTTGAGCTATGAGACTCTTATAAAATGTAATTTCAGAATCACTTTAAAACAAAATCGTAATCTTCAAAAATTATTTTGTCCGGCTATTTTAAATTTTAATGCAATTTTAATATTAAATTGCATTCGAAATGGACCAATAAATTTGCACCATGCCTTGTTATCCAGGTCTGCGACTCAAGTTGACAAATGCGGGTCCCTTCAATGCAATTTTTAAATAAATAATTTCCAAATCCTCACGTTTTACAAATTGATTCCGAATTTTTCCTTTTATTCAAGTTTCCAGTTTGTTTCCTTCTCCTAGTTAATACACACCATGTTTAAAATCACTTCGTTTAAAATCAATTTTCCCAAATATCAAGCAAAACAATATCAAACAGAAAAAAACACTTTTATTTTGTAGTCATAAATTTCTACTCAAGTATATATCGTAATACAAAATTTTAATCAAATTTACGGACTCATAATTCGTACGTGTGTCTGTCGTCTTGGTTGCGATCGACAACCTAGTTTCATTTACTAGTTCTCTCTACTTCGCGTAAGTTGCGAGAAAATTTAAACAATTCAAAATACAAGTTTGAAAAAACACAAATAACAAAATTAGCAACCCTCCTTATGCTTTAAGGAACACGACAATATATCGTGGGCTAACAAGACAAAGACACTAAATCAAAAATGATAGTTTTGAGTAAACTGAATTTAAAAATGGGCATTGATTTTAAAATAAAAATAAAACATTATACAGAACTTTCGCTATTTTAAAAAAAAAGAAGATATTATATCAGAATAAACACTAATCATTACCAAGAATAATACAATACAAAATTCTAGTTTAAATAACAACAATTAATAAGAAAGAAAATTACGTTTAATGGATTTTAATTGAAAATAAATTTGTATTTTGGTATTGCATAAATATTTAATTCAAAAAGTATGAAATTTATTTATTAAATAATATTACATCAATTTTAAAAATTTATAAAAGAAATAAATTTAAAAAAAAATGTTTGTTTTTCTGTGAACCGATTTTAACCAAAATTTAATCAGTACTCAATCTCAATATTCAGGAACCAAATAAAAAATTTAGTTTGATAATTCCTATTACTTTTTGTGGTAGGGCGCACACAAAATATGACCACTTACACATACCACTATCTTGCAGCGATCTTGCAGTAGGAAGATCACTAAATTTAAATCTATAATGTACAAAAAAAAGTGAAATTTTGACTTAGTGCCTTTTTCCTGACTGAACTATGTTCTAAGCGGATAATTGCTTCTGGTAGAATCACCGCATGGTCGAGAATTGCTAAGAATGGAATTGTCATATTATGTAATATTTCAAATAGTAGGTACATTCAAAATTGTCCACCAATTTTAATACACGACAGGAAATTTGTATAGGTAAATTATTTCGCAATACAATATAATTATGTGCTATGTTAAATTGTAATAATTATGCAAAATGCAATATTTCAGTTGATGTAACGTAAAATATTATATTGATTTGGATCATTTTGCTTTCCATTGATTTTGTTAAACATTCTGTAAAGTTACAAATGTTAAATATTAAATTGTTATGTTCTTATAAGTAAAACAATAATAATTATAAAAAAATATGCTTCATTTCGACAAAATTGCATTTTTCCAAATGGTCACTGGGATTTGATCGTCAGTTTTTAATTTCAGTGGTCTAATGACAATTTTGTAAAGTAGTCGATAAAATTTTTGCAAGATCATTATTGATTTATTTTACAGATGGACCAAATTGGATGCAACCTGAAAGTATAAGATATTCAGATTTGTCAAGAGTTAAAACCGACAATGACAACAAGGGTAGTGACTGGTTAATTATTTTAATTATTTTAGTTATGATTTCTTTTGTTTACTTTTTCGGTAAATCTAATAACACGAATTCTTAGTACCTAATTCTATATCAATTATTATCAATTGAACTTTGCTATTATAATAGTTTCTGCATATTTGTGAAAAGAGGCAAAAGTATACATTTTACCTTTTTAAAATGTAGATAGTCTTTATTCACATTATTTTATATACTTATAAACTGTTTTTTAAATAAATTAAATACATATTTCAAGCATGTAGTTTTTTTTTTCTATGAATAAGTAATACATAATCAAATATTATGATATCATCAATATCTGAATGAATGAATCAATCAATCAATTCTGAATTATAAAATATCTTAGTATTAGATACATGATCGATATTACCCATAGGTAGGCGTACAATATAGATCACTCGTACCAGGGGTCGGCAAACTCGATAAACTTAAGAACCAAATTTTTATATAAAATCATTTCAAACTGAATCAAGGGCCACGGACGATCTTTCGTCGACCAATTTGAAGCAAACACGTGGTAGATGACAGAGTGTGACACATTTTTTGATTTTAATATATTTCTGAAGAGCCATAAGCTAACATGAAAAGAACCACATGTGGCTCGCAAGCTACACTTTGCTTATTCTTGCCCTAGGTGCCCCAAGAAGATCTGGTATTATGAAGGGTAGTACTAATGTAGATCCAGACTCCTAGGTCGAAATTTCGCCAAATTTTTAACTTAATCTAAGAGTTTCGTGATCTAAATTAATTGTGAACCACAAACTTCAATCCACACTGCACATGATTCTGAGAAAACTATAAAATATAAATACCTATAACTCTCACAAAAGGCGAACATTTGCAGAATCACGCATCACGTAGATCTAGCACATAAATTATGTATTTTTGAAAAAGGTATGCCTATTGTACATCGTTATAAGCCGTTCTAAAACATTCTGATAAAATTCGTAAATCAGTATAACATACGGTCGTAGGCGAGTTGTGTGAATATTCGATATAGCTATGCCGCAGTTGTGAGTTCAATCCCCGACCAAGTACAACAAGATATTTCGGCCGTGCTCGCTCACAAGATGCTGGCAACATCTTTGAGGTATTAAATGCCTAAATACCTTTCCCATCTTAATCGAGAGATTTGGAGAAGATGAGTGGGTAGGCAGCGACCTGTTATATAGCGGGGTATAATTTAATTGTAATGTTGAGTTGTACTTTCTGCTAGCCCAAATATACAAAAGTATAAACATCCATTTGAAATGAAGCTATTAACCTTTCACTGCACGGTGTTGCATATATGCAACATAATTTTAAATCAGTAATAAAAGTTTTAAATTTCGCATTTCATTTGTGGTCTTCATTTAAACAGTACTGAGATATATGTCAGATCCTTATTAGCACTTGCAAAAAGTAGTAATTCCAATAGATATTCAGATTTCAGCAATTTACTCTTTGCTAGACGTGAATCTAGCATTGTTGCTTGTTATTCCGCATTTACTTATAATCTATTTTCATTGATGTTTTTATTTTGTGATGGTAATTTTCAATTTTTTATATTTTGTAACTTCTTATGAGAATAACAAGTTGAAAATAAATTTAATTTGAATGAAAAATATAGTATAGTTTTCGTGCAATGTGGCATATTTGTTATAAAAAAATTAACGTTTTTAATCGATAATAATAAAGCCTTGCAAGAAATATTTTTTTTAGTATTTTGTCATGTATCAGGACAGTCCAAAAGGCACAAAAATAATATTTTTAAGTCAAAAGAAAAATTTGGGCATTGAAGGGTTAAACTATATAAGTAAACACTAGAAAACAATCATTTCAGTTCTGTGTCGCTGTAAGTCACAAACACCTGAAGGTTATGATTACATTAGGTTAGCTGATCATTATAAATAGCAGCACCTATTTATGATCGAATTTTAAAAGCCGTTTTCTGAAAATCACGGTGATCGATATTATACCACTCTCCCCTACTGTATTAAAAACATCATGCGAAATATTAAGTAAAGGCAAAACACATCTCCAATATTGTCATGGGAAATGCTAAACGAAAGTTTCTATTAAAAATAAAAATACCGCAGATATAATAGTTCAGTGTACATAGTTTTAATTTTGATTTTAATTTATATTTTTTATAAATTTATATAATTATATTATATTTTTTCAAAACTTTAATTTTAATTATTATAACTAGTAGGTACGTTTCTAGGTAATTTTTATTTGATTTTATCAATTCCTGTATTTACATGTAACCATCGTAACAGAGTTGTTAAGTTCTTATAAAATCTCATGTATTCGAAACCGCGTTATGCGTTCCCAAGAACCAGTAGAAAAGGGGAAGCTATACTCAAAAAATTAACCAGATACAGCAATTTATATTTTTAGATATCACAATTTTCTCAACAACAAAAATATTAAGGTATTCGAAAGATTCGTGATTTGAGTAGTGAAACTCAATATTAACGCTTTCAGCACTGACTTTTCTGTAGACTAAATTAAAAAAAATTTTGATTCCTTATCTGAACTCATATTAGAACCTACTCACCAAATAGCATATTAGGTTTAGGAGTTATGAAGTTGTGGCAAATGTCACCCCAAAGATCGTAAAGGTATAACAAATTATAATATTAAAATTTTTTTATGAATTATTCATCTCTCCTGAAAGTTACGGTGGTTTCCATCACTAGTATACAATAGCATTCAGGAAGTCGTGGCAAATACCACTAGCAGTTTCACAGGTAACGATTAAACACGGAAAATGAAAAGTGCGGTTTTATTTTGTTTCCACAGTTCACAATAACAGCCATACACACGAACAGAAATTTTCTTATGCAAGAATCTTGGTGAAGTTTGCAACTATAGGCACTCTAGAATAGTGATTTCTGGTAATGAACATAGCAACTACCCTGCTCACAGTATTTATAACCCTATAAAGTTGGTGATAGCAAATTCCACCGTCAAGGCCGAAAGGGTTAACCGTAATCAAAGAACAACTGAATAGCCAACATCATCTGATGATGGCAACACAAGACATCATGCTGAAAATGTTTTAGGAAAATTTATGCATTTTATTGCGATTTTTGTTCAATCAAGTGTGTATTGCATTTTTGGTTGTCCTAAAGTATTAATATTTTCTACTAATAACAGTAAAATGAAATTTTAAATAATCGTTTTACATGAAGATACTGCAGAAATAAAACACATATCTGGAAAGATATGAAAAAATACTTAGATATACTTTATTTAGTGGAAAAATGATATTTAAATGCTTTATCGCCGGATATTGAGAGTAGCAGAATTCCTCTGTATAATTTAAATAGTTTAATCGTAATTGAAGCTTCATACTTTTCCCCATTGTTATGTATTGTCATTTTTCAAACCTCAAAAAAAATTTGTGCCTCTCAAATTTCTTAAGGTGAGAGATTTAGAGGTATGTTAAATATAATTAAAAAGTTTGTAATTATTAGAAATAAAAGGTGATTTTGGACGAAAAGTTGTTTAGTTTAAAATTATTTTGGATTTGGAAAAATTCGTAGCAATATGTATTATATTATGTTTCATTATGATGAATGATAAATAAATAATACTTCTTGCATATTTAGACTTTGTTGTCAACATAATTTAGTAGTCGACGAGGGAAAGGAAAAAAGGTTGTTATTGTTTTTATGTTTTATAGCAGTTGAGTTATTTTTGTTATTTGTTGCGTTATTAAATTTTGTTTTAATAGTTAGGAAGTTTAATTATTTGTATTTTCTGTAATTGAAAGGTTTACTAAAATCTTTTATTGTGATCAAGTTCATTTTATTGTGCGTCTGTATCTGGATGCCCTGAAGGTTAGGGTCCTTTGATGCAAAGAAGACGACGACGATGAAAAGGAGGAAGGATTAGATTGAAAGAACTAGAAGTGGAAGAAATTGAAATAAGTGCATCTTTGTGGAAGTATATCTGGCAGGGGTGGGTTCTTATTGGACGTTATTAAGGTTCAAAGTATGAATCGGTGAAAAAGTCCGATTCAAGGGGAAGGTCTGTGATTGGATTTTGAAATTTCATTTTGCGGACCAGGAAAGGTTAAAATTGATCTAGGGGTGTTTTCCTATTACAGTTCATCCAAGCTTGCATGAAGATCTTGGCTATGAAAGGCTTCTACTTCTGCACGCTCGTCCCTGTAGAGGTTGTACTTCGTAAGTGGTAATAAACCACTTCATCCAAAAGTCGGCACGTGGGACTTAGTCCATCGACGGCTTTCCCTAGTATTTTCAGGTGCGTACCGAATTCTCCATGTCCCGTTAGAAGTTGTGCCATTTCGTGTGTCCCATTAGCTGGAAGGGGAAGGTTCTATCCTTGATACGAAAGATTGGGTAATTCTTTCGTATTTTCCGATGTCCCATCTTTCCTGCCATTGTTCTTTGTATTTTATTTTTAAAGATCTTTATCGATAATGTAAATATATCTGTATCGGATTGCATCGAAGTTTCGACCCACAAATTTCACTGATTGCGTACTTTTATTGTAACTGAAAATCCCCTTCAGGTTAATACTAATAAAAACAAAACCGACACTTCTCCCAAGTTTAATTTAATTTGTTATGGACTAATTTCGGCAGTCGGCCTTCACCAGAATAATCTACAACATGAAAAATATTACAACGAGCGTTTTCAATTCGACATCAAATTAACAAACCGTCAATAAACAAATAGACAAGTTGTATATCCAAAGATCAAAGCAATCCTCAAAATTTTTCAAACTATAATAACCTAATTCAAAATTACACACTGATGGCGGTCTGGCGTTATCACAGATATGCTCTATCTTACCCCGCGTATCACTTTGTTTTATTAAAACACATCGAATATATAAAATAATATTTACCCTGTTCAGCAACTCAATGTTTTCATCATTGACCGAGTGGCCCGTTTCCAATAGATGTTGTGACTCGGCAGACAGTTTTCCTTTTATTTTTGTGTTTTGTTAATCTGGTTTTCAAGTTCCTATCTCCCACATACGTTGTACCAACGATCTTAACATAAATCAACAAGTTCAACTAGCGTCCGTATTCAAAGATTTTAAATAATTAGCTCATGATATCCTTACTACCACTATTGTGGTAAAACATAGAATTGACACAGGAGATGCACTACTGATTAAACAACGTTATTTCCCACTGTCACCGCCTATGCAAAAACATGTTGATCTTGAACTAGACAGGATGTTATAAATTGGATTAATTTCCAAATCGAACTCTCTTTGGGCTTCCTGCATACTATTAGTTAAGAAAGCTGATGATTCTCATAGGTTTTGCTTTGATGGTCGAAAGCTGAACTGTAACGAAAACGGGTGCCTATCCAATTCCCTACCTCACCAGTATACTCTATCGGTTAAATAACGCTTGTTATCTATCATCCATTAACCCAAAAAAAAGCCTTTTGACAAATTCCATTATCTCCCGAGTCCTGCAAGAAAACGGCGTTTACAGTTTACAAGAAATACATTAGATTAGCCCTGTGCATTTTATATTAGTCACTTTTAGGTAAGAAAGTTAAAAGTTAAAATAATAAATTTGCTACTGCTACTGCTACTGTTATTAATTTATTCTTAATAAATAATTGCAAAATATCACCAAACAATAAATTACCTCAATCAAATTTTCGATGCACATTATGGAGAAATTCTTCAATCAAATTAGCTTCACGTTTAAATAAGACCTAAAATACAATTATTGAAAATAAGTAAATTAACAATTTTTGTGGGTAAAATATATAACTTTTTATTTTTCATTTAATAATAATTATTGTATAAAGTTTTAAATTACTACACTTTGCACATGAACCTTCTATTGAGAATTTCTGAAATTTTGGTAATTATAGATATTTTATTAATTGAATATCACCGGTTTTTGTAATTACGGTCAAAACTTATACAGTTCACAACTTTGATAGTCGTATAGAAAGTATAGTCTAGAACTCGTTTGAAATGGATATTCTGCACCCGTGGACCGTCGTTTCCCCTCGTGCAAAATGTGCCAATTCCTAACTCGTTACAGAATATACTATTTTACAGAAATTGATTATAGATGCATAATTTATATTCAGTGCCGTAACTAGGGTATAGCCAATATGGCCCAAGGCAAAAGCGCCGTTTTAATGAAGCGGCCGAAATTCAAATTTTCAAATTAAAATTATTGTTAAAAAATAGATGTAAGTGGATTTCCCAAAAACATAAATGCAGATGGTCTAGCCAATGCATGGACTGCAAGGTTTTATCGTAGCACGATAAAATGGCTAAAGCTAGACCATTTTCATGCATGTTTTTGGCTGGGGGTGGGGCTGCTTCTGCAGTATCCCCGCGTTAATCTTTAGATAGCGTAATATGAAAAGAGCATCCACTTACATCTATTTTATAATTATCAAATGCAGACGTTTCATATGTTAAAGTTTGAATTTTTCTAACATTAACAACTTCGCCATCCGTAAGAACCAAAATTTTAAATTAAAAAATCAAAATATTTAAAATATGCGCTGATAAAATGAAGACGCTTAATTTTTATATTTTTATTTGCGAAGCTACGATAAAAAAATATAGAAATTGTCGAATTGTTTTTAATCAGTTAACTATATAATATATTTTTGATTTTAATAAATTTTAACTGAAAGTATAAGTCCAAAATTTGCCATTTTACACCAAATTAAAAAAAGATCGGGGTGCTTATCTCCCCCTCTCCCCCAAACAGATTTCCGTTTAAGGTGCATTTTGGGTTGGGTACAACTCGCAGCGCCGGCAAGCACGATTCGCCGTGGCACGATTCACCGAGAGCTTCTAGCGACATATACCTATCAATAAACTTCGGAATTAAACAAGAAGAAAATTATTTTAAAGTAAATCCAGTGCTGATTTAAATTTATTTACAGAGAATTAATAATAATATTTCAGAGGCAGCTCATAGGAGGCTACAATCGCAGTTGAGCATCGAAAGACCGACTATTTGGCGTTTCATAAACGAATTAAAAAAAGCTCAAAAAAACAGAGACGTCTTTTATAATAGCCTAGTTGCCGGGAACCGTACTGCAAAACAACATAAAAAGTTTATCCTTGCAGATGAAAGAATCTTGACATTAGTCAATGATTTTGAGAATCGGGATATATTAGAATACCTTCGTGATTTAGCCCACAATTTCGAAATGTTGGAGGCTTTTACTGAACGGTAAAAATAAGAAATAAAAAAACTCCCGGAGAATCTGCCACGGCGAATCGTGCTTGCCGGCGAATCGTGCCGCGGCGAATATTTCCCGGCGAGTCGTGTTGCGGCGAATCGTACCGTTCTCGCATTTTTCTTACCTACTTGTCCATAGTCGCCAAAAGTCGTAGTTACGGCACTGTTTATATTATTATGTGGGTGCTTATTAATCCTAATTTAATATTTTATAACTCAATACATTGCAAATTATATTAAGGCTCTTTAATCAGTAATAGATAATTCTTTAATAGGTCTGATAAGAAGATAAAACATAGCAAAACATTTTAATTGCATTTTTAAATGATCTATTCTAGTTTTGTAATTTTGTAAAACCTTTTAATTATAATCTTAAAATTAAAATTTAATAATATTTATTAATTTTTTTAATTTTATGTTTAATATGTTATGTTGTAAAACAACAGCCAGATAACGCGCTAGCTTCCTCTGTAAACTAATAGTCCGAGATCCCACCGTATGATTACTGCACTCATCTGCTTTTTAATCAAAATACAATTTTTGTGGATAATTATTGATAGAGAAATACGGTTTTGCGGGGTTGCCTATCAAAATATGGCCGCAAGTACCTTTAATTAAAATTTTAAAAATTAATTTTTTCAACGAATTTCGTTCACTTGTTTTTCAGATAAAATATAATTCATATCAAAGATAGATAGGTAAAGAACTTAAAAAAATTGGGTTGCCGTTTCTCACTTGGCCGCAACCTTCTTTCAGCCGGGCGTAAACACGTACAATTTCGTTCAATATATACGTTCATGGCGTATCTTAATAAATTATATATCAAATTAAAGCTAATTTTTGTCTCTAAACGATGGAATGCGGTTGCCTATGTAAAAGTGCCCGCAAATAGGGGTTGCCAACGTTTAAAGATATATAAGAAAGCGAGAAAGTTAGCACACACGCCGTTCATCAGACAAGGACGCAATATGTCAGCTTTCCGTGTTCTGACGTTGTAAAAAAGTAGCTATTAATTAAAGGGCTAGCTCAGCATTTCACTGTAGACGCGACGCTTACGTAATACCTGTAATACTTTTACAACGTCAGAACACGGAAAGCTGACATATTGCGTCCTTGTCTGATGAACGGCGTGTGTGCTAACTTTCTCGCTCTCTTATATATCTTTAAACGTTGGCAACCCCTATTTGCGGGCACTTTTACATAGGCAACCGCATTCCATCGTTTAGAGACAAAAATTAGCTTTAATTTGATATATAATTTATTAAGATACGCCATGAACGTATATATTGAACGAAATTGTACGTGTTTACGCCCGGCTGAAAGAAGGTTGCGGCCAAGTGAGAAACGGCAACCCAATTTTTTTAAGTTCTTTACCTATCTATCTTTGATATGAATTATATTTTATCTGAAAAACAAGTGAACGAAATTCGTTGAAAAAATTAATTTTTAAAATTTTAATTAAAGGTACTTGCGGCCATATTTTGATAGGCAACCCCGCAAAACCGTATTTCTCTATCAATAATTATCCACAAAAATTGTATTTTGATTAAAAAGCAGATGAGTGCAGTAATCATACGGTGGGATCTCGGACTATAAGTAAAGCAAGAGAACAATTTACTCTAGGCGTAACCCTGAACTGATGTAAAAATTAATATAATTAAAATAATGGTTTTTGTAATAAATAATGTAAAGTTAACGACGAATATAAGAGTATTAAAATCCAGGCAATCCTGGCTACGCCACTGGTAGTGTTTTTAAAAAGAATTTTTTTATAAACTATTTAATAGTTCAGTAGATAATACTAAATAAATCGGGGATTTTTATATTTGTTATTTAATCTTTAATAAAAATTGTATATAAAATTAAAATTTTGGGGGGTTTACCGACTTATCAATTTTCTGAGAATTATTTAAGCTAGGTATCTAAAACAAGCAATAATTTGAAGTGAAGTCGGTCTACATACAATCATATCTATCATAATATTATTATGTACATAATAGATACTATCTACCTATAATTCCTGGAATCATAATAAAATGAATTATGTAAACTGGATGGCAAACATTATTTTGAATACTTTTTTCAATTTTAATTAGTAGTAGATATTATTTAGTGGGAACGTTCCATTTAAATTTGTAATGCAGATGCCAAAAAAATGATTGGTATTTAAATGATATTTTTTTTAAATAAAGTCGATATTAAAAGTTGGCATTTAATAATAAATATTTACAAATGAAATTATTATTTAAGACTAGACATTTTATGTGAAATTTTGCCCAAACCTAGAAAAAAATATTGTAAGTTTGAAAATTGACTTAAATCATCCACAAACGATATTGCACAACATGCAAACATGCTAAAGCTCTCAAGACGTTCACCACCGGCAGCATATTATATGCATATTAACAAAACTTTGGTAAGACCCAGCCAAAGCTAACTCTCTATATTTTGTTTCTCTAATAGATTTATCAATAATCATGATTTTTTAAAAACAAACTTAAAGAGGGGGGTAAAAATGAGCGCGGGCACGAGAAGCTTGTCCTATTATGTATTTTGTAATGTCATAGGGGTTTTCCATATAGGTACATTTGTAAAGGGTGTATTTTTAGAGAAGAAAAACTTTAAAATGAAATAAAACACATAAGAATAATGTTAATGGTCATGGTATTGGCTTTATTGAAATGATAATTTTCTGCCATTAGTGTTTAAACACGATTTCGGGCATATGGGCGCCGTGGCTGTCTCGAACGTAGCGCAATTTTTGACCACATTCCTTAGCTTCCCACCACCACTTCCAAGTTGTCCAACGTCTGATGTATTTAGGTGTAGACTAGCGACACAAAATATTATCCATAGGTGTGAAATCACACAATCGTGGAAGCCAGTTTACAGGTCCATTACGTGAAATTATGCGCTCACCAAATGTTTTTCGCAATTTGGAAGCGTTTTTCTGGACTAAGTCTATTCATGGTAAAATGGTAAAGTATACTACTTAGCACAAATCATCAATTTACTGTCACTAGAAATAGTGTTGCCAATTTAAAAACTAAACCTCTAAAAAACACCCTTTACAAATTATTATTATCAATTATGTACCAAATTTCACGTTGGTAACTGAAAATTCAATGTTCTATGGAAACGAATTCTTATTGATTTCTCTAATAACAATAAAAATAGTTGTTACTGAAAATTATTAATTTAATTTTTTTTTAAGTTGACTTATTGGATTTTGTAAAAAGCTTCAACCGTATAGAACTGTGGAATCAGGAAAAAAAAAGATCCAACACAAATAATGTCAAAGGAAAGCATGAAAAGAATGAATGATCGTGTATGCCTTCCTTATAGTTGGAGATTTATTGCAGTGATAGGTTCAAATATCCCTGTTTTTCGCCTCCCACCTAAACTAATGTAAGTCATAATTTCATTTTAATAAGTTTCTTAAGTTTCAGGTTAAACCCATTAAAATTAAATTTTGAAAATTTAAATTACCAGAATTGCTGCAGTGCCTCAAATTTTTGTTACGCTACTGCATTAAATAATAAAATCGGAAAATGTATTAGATAGCATGCCTTTGTATTAATACTATAACAGCTAAATAAATGCATAATTCCATTTTCGCCAATACTTATACTTTATTTTAATATATAGTTAATATTTTATGGTGATAAGATAAGTCCCCATTATCCTAACTATATAAATAACACAATTAGTACATAATACTGCATAATACAGAATATCTTTGAAATAATAAGTTGCATATTCTTCGTTGAAAAACGAAAGGCTACACCGAATAATAATCGAGTTGGTTCGTTGCTATATGGTATATATATGCCGATCTGATAGGTAAACGCCAGTAAACGCAGTCATTAAATTCACACGAACAAGTAAGAAGCATCGCAAATGATAATTTGTTTAAATTAAATTAATTCTTTTGTAGATAAACAATGACTGAAACTACGAAATATAATTACTTGGAGAATGTACTGCAAGGTATAAACAAAAGTTATATATCATTGGCAGAAGAAGATGTCAATCTGAATAATCAAGTACTGCAAGCGGTAAGTCATTTAAAATAAATAAAGTTAATTAAATTTTATACGAATACCTTTCATACTAATCACCGTTTGCATTGAATAAATATGAACACTGATGCAATTTAAATTTTAAAAGGTGTGGTGGCGGGGAAGTACCTGGTTTGTTCAACTAATTTTGTTAACGTTGAATTGGCGCAGTGGGGGTCTATTAGACCTCGGCACACCTAAAATATGATGTTTCCGTAGGTTTAAATCACAAAAATGTTATAAAACAAAATATATTATGTATTAGGTGTGTTGGAATCTGACAAACCCCACGGTACTAATTAAAGTTAAACTGTTTTCTAACACAACATAGAAAATACAAAATTTGTGCGACCTATTTATTATATTCAATATTTTTTGCATTTTACAGAGTCTTGTTTTTTGCTGTAAAATCGATTTTAATATGACAAAAAACGGCTTCAAAATGTACAATGAACATTGTTAACGTAGGAGTGTCCGAGTTAAATTTAATATTTAATTTATAAAGAACATTTTATTTAGCAAAACTATTATTATGTACAGAAGATCACAGAAATATGCATACAGTCCTATATTAGCAATTGTACCTTTTAAAGATGTTTTTCGCAAATAAAAATTACTTTTACAGTAATACTTGCCCGACATTTTTTGTAGAAAATATATTTCCCTTCATTTTTCTTGTTCAAATCATTGTAATAATGAAATAGAAAACTGTATACAAAAATGAAGGGAAATAAATTTTCTACAAAAAATGTCGAACACTGTAAAGTGATTTTTACATGAGAAAAATACATTGCTAAGACTTATTTCTGTGAGCCACTGTTTGTATTACACAACATGGTCGTACGTGTTCGTACACGTTACAAAATAATTCCGTAATTCCCCGTTTCAGTTTATTTTCTAATAATGACATTTAACGGTAAATCCCCTATTTAGTGTATTTGCTAGCATTATCTTTTAGTTTTTGGTAATAGTAGTTATTTGCCAACAAAAGCACATATTTTTAAATTTATGAGCATAGAAACAAAATAAAGAAATTTATTCGCAAAATGATGTGATAATAAGGATTTAAAAAATAATGAACTATTTACAAAATTTAATAAGTTTTCTGTAGTGGATGAATAATTTTGTGAGCCACATATTATACCTGTGTATCTATCAATCCATGCTTCAATTATTATTTTTCTTGACGACGCGACAGTCGTTTTACAATTGATATTGAGCATATTTACCTCGGAAAATATAGTTTTCTTCACGAGTTCCGATAAATTTTTGCGTTATTTTACATAAAATGTATATTTAAAATAATTTGAACCACCAGTAGGGACGAATTTAATATTCTGTAAAAAAAAATTGTAATCGAATCACAGACAAGTGCAATCTATAGAATATAAATATTTCAGTCAAAGTGATTGCTATTTCTTTTTTGTAAGTTTATTTGAGGCGTCCAGTGCTAGAGTGGCCTAACCCGCAAATTTTCATATTATGAGTTATATTGCGATATTATCTAAGGGTGTAAAATAAAAATTTTATAAAAGTTTTGATAATTTTCTTACGTAGTGCACACCCATTCCTTGTTTTCGAGTATGAGAACTCTTTATCATTTAATAATAACTTATTAGCATCCAATTATTTTTATTTTTCACAATCTACATTATTTTATCAATTAATCCGTAAGCCAGTTTTTTAAACCACAAATCCAAATTCAAACTATTTCCAAGTAAAACTTAAAAATTATTTTCTCTTATTTTTTTAATACATTTAATGAAACATCAAAAAAACTTTGCAACATCACTTTTTAATACAATTCTCTTATTTTACAATTTTCAAAATTAAACTTTGCAGACCACTTTTTGGTCCACCCTCCTGAGCAGAGCAGCAGAGTCAAAAAGCCTCGTTCTCTGTATTCTTGAGCGCAAGTTCGCACTTCCCAAAATTACCAACATAAATATATATAAATAAAACAAATTTTTTAACACATACAGAGCATTTACAAACACTAAAATAAATGAAAACAATTCTAAACAAGAAAAATCCATGACAATAATATATTCATTCTTATAGATTAATATTTCAAGTTTCTCTCAGTCCAAACACCTACTCTAATTTCACTATCTAATGAGAGATATCATTGTTTAAATTGTCATTTCTAAATTTTTATGGAACATTTTTCTTATTGAATAATCAATGAATTTTCGAGAAAGACTAAGATTTGAAAATAATGTTCATACTTGACGTGAATGTTTATCATATTATACGCAATGAGCTTAAAATAATTTGCTAATATTAAAATATTATATTTAATATAGGCGCCATCCGCAAGAACTTTTTCAAAATTTTTATTTTTTTGTAGGGTAAACTATGAAAAAAAAATATATAAATTGTCGAATTGTTTTTAATCAGTAGTAGATAACTGTATTTTCTCTTGAATTTAATAAATGTAATATAGTCTCAAAATTTGCCATTTTGCACCAAATTAAAAAAAAAATTCGTACTTGGCCATAGGCGCCAAAAGTCCTAGTTACAGCACTGAATAAGACTAATTTTTCCAACTATCGGCTACTTCCCCAAATTTTGCGTTAACCTTTCAAAAGAAATTTACCTGAAATGCTCTAATAATACGGAGATTAAACTTTAAACTAATGCATATTCCTCGCTAAAAACAAAAATTTAGTTATAGATATTTGAGTTTTATTCTGCTATTTAGTAAATGTTGGGAGAGCAAAGGTAATAAACATTCTTTTTAAAAAAGTAAATTAAACATACCTACCAGGGATTCCTCCTGTTTCAAAATAATTATTCTAAAATTATCATAGAAATGTATGTATTGGTTCCTTACATAAATTATGTATTTGAAGTTTAGAAAAATTAATACGGCACGTTATTTATTTTATTGATTTCACTATAGAGTTTTTAAGGAAATCAAAGTAAAATTTGTTGATATTTCACACACGTTCTTATAGTATTATTACAGGTTATCATCGTTATCATACAAAATGCGATGTTGCCGTGTCTTTATTGTTGAGTATTATGTATTATCAATCAAGAAAAATAACTGGACAGTGTTGTCAAAAATAGTTAGTGAATAAGGAAAGTTATTAATATTCACGAAATACGAAGACAGTCGGAAGTAGCACTGATTATAATATTGTAAAGCAGTGGTGTGCAACCAATACCTTGGCAGCTATTTTTGCTCAATAAAATACAATATCCCGGTTAATGGCCATACTTGTTCAGACATTTTTTCTTTTATATGTATAGGAAAGAAAAAAGCATAAATACATATATGTAAATACTTAATTTTTTAAGGTTTTTTGATAAACGGTAAATTACATTATAATTTTATATAATGTAGCTCGCCAAAAGGTTTAAATTTTAAATTGGCTCGAGCCAAGTTACAGGTGGAGCACCACTGTTGTAGTAGGTATTTAAAAAAAATTCAATTTTTTTTATATCAAAAGATAGATACCTAATGGTCTGTGCATATAATATGAAACATTTTTTAATTCTCGGCAAGTTTACCTCACCAGTCAAGTTAAACCTAGTTTTACTGTAACAAAAGTTCTGGTAAATTACGGTTTGCAAACTTTTTGAATTGATTTTGTTGGAAAAATAGAGATAATTTTTGGTATGCTATTCTAATAATTTTATATCTGCTGTACGATAATTATTATTATAAATTTAAATATATTAGACGTAATAAATGTAATATGTAGTTATGTCTACCAAACCTCTCAGAACCACTAATGATTATATATAAATATACCATTTTGTTTAGGTTAAACTAATTAGTATAAGAATTTAAAAGCTTTAGTATACATATTATAAGGGTCGCCTTGAACTCGACTTCAAGTGTTAAAGAATAAACCAAGTTCAAAAAAGCCCACTTGGAAAAATGTACTTTTTAAATACAATAATTGTATTTAAATTAATAAATTTTCATTTTTTAAAACGTTCTTTTAAATTTGAATAACGTGATTATTATGTAAATATATTTATTTTATCTAAACACCATAAAACTCATGTCCCAAAAATCAATGTGATTTTAAATTAAAATTTATTACTTGGTTGGGCTTCCTTGACATTCTCAAGACGTCTAGGTGTAGAATAGATCAAAATTTATTGGAATTTTTTTACACTTCTCTTTCTCAAAGTTTTTGCAGATGCTTTGCTTTTAATACAAATTAATGAATAATAATGGATTAATCTGGCTAATAGAGTGGCAAATTATTTTAAGCTCATTGCGTATAATTTGTTAAACATTCACGTAAAGTATGAACAGGTATGAAGTATGTATGAATAAGAAAGTATGAATAAGAAAAATGTTTAATAAAAATTTAGAAATGACAATTTATTTCTTTTAACACGTGAAAGAATACTATTCAAAGTACTGTTCAAAACATGTTAGCATGTATTACATAGCCAAAACTAACAGAATTTGCAAAAATATTCTTACAATTTCCTTTTCAGTTTCTTCGCAGAGAGCGAATCGTGCTGTTCTTTTAGGGTGTTCTTACCCCAAAGATTTAAAAATATTATTTTTGAAATGGCAGCAAAATGTAATGTCGAAAAACGAATTATTATTCTTTGTTCGCGATTACATCTAAGTGAAGCGACGTCTGGCGGAAGAAGAGAAACTAGATTTGATGAGTAGTTGTCAGATATTTATTTGTATGTTATGGTGTTATAATCGTTTTTAACGCTGAATACTATTTTTATAAATGCTACTTTTCAATTGTTTAATTTACAAATTTCAAAAAAAAAG
Source organism: Cantharis lateralis (assembly GCA_963170105.1). Classification (NCBI taxonomy): domain Eukaryota; kingdom Metazoa; phylum Arthropoda; class Insecta; order Coleoptera; family Cantharidae; genus Cantharis; species Cantharis lateralis. Next base: position 55,321,743 of record OY720624.1, on the reverse strand, counting down.
AAACCGAAGTATTTAGTTTTAAAACTACTCATTCCTAGCGGCCATTTTGAATATTTATACACGTAACTTTACCTAAGGTTGTTAGAAGGAAATCGAAGTAAATGAAAAGTTTTTGACATTCTTACAGTATATTATTTGCATAATAAAGAAACTTCTGGCAAAGTTTGAACTTAATCCTGTTTTTAGTTATCAAAAATCGGAGGTACTTATAGTAATCGAAAAAAAATTTCATTTTTTTTTACATTTTCGAGATCACCGTGTCCAGAAACGTCAAGATCTGCAAAAAATAAAAAACAAATTTCTGTGTCGGGTGGTCGGTCAGTCGCCAGATTTTGTCCCTCGATTTATTCCTGAACCATCCAACCAATCAGGACTAAATTTGGTATAGTAGTAGGGTTTTCAGTCATTAATGATTTTAATGTGTTTTTTTGTATCGTGTAGTAGGCTAGACGTAAGTTTCTAGATTGGGGGGAGTAAATTTCAATTTATCTTGGATGTAAATTTTTCTTCTTCTTCTTAATGTAGGACAAGTCCTGTTTAAATTCAACTTTGTCGACCGGTACTGTTGTACCTTCTTTTTACGGAATATCTTGGGATGCTGACGTCCAACTCTTATACCATCTTTTTGGTGGTCGTCCAGTTAATCTTTTCGAGTCCGGTTTGTTTAGCATTGCTATTTTTGCTAATCTGTTTGGATCCATTCTCTCTACATGGTCTCTCCATAGCCTTCGTCTTGTTCTTATCCATCTGACAATGTCATCAATTGCACATGCTTGACGGATAGCAGCACTTCTCTCTCTGTCTCTGAGAGTTACCCCAGCAATTGCTCTCAATGTGCTCATTTCCGTACTTTGGAGTATTTGCTTCGTCTTGGAGGTTTCGGCTCGTGTTTCAGCGGCATAAGTTAATAGTGGTCTAATGCATGTTTTGTATATACGTACTTTGCTGTCTGTTGTCATATATTTGTTTCTCCATATTACGTCACGTAAGCATCCTGATATAACGGAAGCCTTTGCGGCCTGGGCACGAACTTCTTGTTGGATGTTCCTGTTGCTAGATATATAGGCACCTAGGTAATTAAAATTCATTACCTGTGTAATCGTTTTGTCGTCCGCGGCGAGTTTGCAGCGGATAGGCTCTCTGTTTATCGTCATAGATTGGGTTTTGTTGGTCGACAGCTTCATATTGTATTTCTCTGCTGTTGTTTTAAATACATGTAGTAAACGCTGCAAGTCATCCTCATTTTCTGCGATAATCACTGCATCGTCTGCATAGCATAATATTTTTATGGTTTCATTCAAGAGCGGATCCAGCCAATAACCATGGGAGGGGTATATTCTTAAACAATTGTTTTCGGAGATTCATGGGGGGGTAGTTACCCCCAATACCCCCCCTTGTATCCGCGCTTGGTTTCATTACCTAGCCTGTATCCAAGATTTTGTGCTTTAACCCTTTCTATAATTTTGTCCATGATCAGATTAAATAGTGCAGGACTAATGCTATCGCCCTGCCTTATTCCGGAAGACACTTCTACCTCTTCAGTCAATTTTCCACTTGTTTTTATCATGGTCTTACAGTTGCTATTGAGCGCCGTGATGATTTTTATAATGTTTGCATGAAAGTAGTTCTCTTTTAATATATCTAGTGCATCACTTAGTTTTACACGATCGAATGCCTGCGTTAGATCAATAAAGCATAGGAAGGCTGGTTTATTATATTCGATGGCTTTCTCTATTATTTGGCGTAGTATGTATATCGCGTCGATTGTGGACCTGTTCTTCCGAAATCCCTGCTGTTCCTCGCTTATTCCCACCTTACTAATGATCTCATCTGATAAGATTTTGGTCAATAGTTTTAAGATGCTACTGAGTAAACATATACCTCTATAGTTATTGGGGTCTGCTTTTGTCCCTTTCTTAAAAACCGGAATTGTAATGCTGGTTCTCCATTGATCAGGTATAGTCCCCGTGTCAATTATCTTTTTGTATAGGGTCGTTAGTTGTAGAGTTAACATTTCGCCACCATACTTTAACATTTCGTTTACAATTCGATCAAGCCCTGGCGATTTACGGTTTTTTAATCTTTTTATTGCAGATGTGACGCTGCCTTCCGTAATTTCTACTGTGTGATACCGGCCGTTCTCCTCAGTGTATACGTCATTCTGAGTAGCTTCCGTCGTGTCCACTGGTTGCGCTCTGTACAGAGCCTTAAAGTGCTCTACCCATTTTTGGGGGGGAATGGTTTTTGTTTGAATGTATTCATTAATCGGCTTCTTTCTGCTTCTCAGCATGTTCCATACCTTTTTTTGGGGCGTCCATACAGATCGTGGTCCATGTCTTTTGAGAACTTCTCCCAGAATTCTTCCTTTATTTCCCGTATTCTTGCATTTATCTGATTTCTTTTCTGGACATATGTTTGGTATCTCTCTGGAGTTTTATTGGTTCTATATGTTAAGTAAGTCTTTTTCTTATCCGCTACCAACATCTTTACTTCTAACGTAAACCATGGTTTATTATTGGTTTTCTGCGTTTATGTTGACTCTTCTTGTACCAAACGCTTCCTCTGCACTGCTGATAATATTTGAGCGCAGTGTTTCCCAACATTGTTCAACGTTCATTTCGTATGATAGCGGTTTTCTAGTAATCTTCTCTTTTAATCTTTGTTGGTATAGATATTGTGCACTATAATCTGTCATCGACTCTACATTAAGGCTGTTTTACCGCCATAGCGTTTCCATGGTAGAAATATCTTTTTTATTATCCAAGATATTTAAATGAAATTTTTAGTACACACGCTTACATGAATTTCAAGTCGATTTGTTGTCTTAGATTTTTCCTGGAATTTTCCATTTTACCAAAAAAAAAAGTTTAAAAAAAAACTGATAAAATGAAAAAATGTAACCCAACAGTTTCATGTTAAATTTTATTTTAATAATTTTTTCTTTATGCCAAAATGTTATATTTTTAGGTCTCAAGTGACTAATTAACGTTTTTCTATATTTAAAAATTGTAATTTTTCTCTCTTTAACGCATTGCTGCGGAACAATGGATTAATATATTATATAACCTCTGCTAATTTACGCGTGACTTCAATTGGTAAACTGTATTATCTTCTCTCTCAACGTTGTTGCAAGCTAAATCGTACAACAAAATATTTAACTACATTAAATATAGTTTACATTTCATATTTGTATGGACAACTACCTGCAGTTTTGTGATAATTCCTTATCTATTGGTAGGTATGTAAGTGGGTAAAAATAATTACTCTTATTATGCGGTAAATGCCCAGATCATTTCTGCACTGTACATGCAAATCATCACGTCTTAAAATTCAGAAGTGTTAGTTTTGTTTTTTGATTACTATCTTAGTACCTTAATTAGTATTCTTAATTATTGTATTAGTAATTATATTTTTTGAAATGGGGAGGACAAAAAAATCAGTTACAGAAAAAAGAAATCGTGCCATCAGGTAAATAAAAAATTTAAAAAGGCCATAGGACGATAAGCATGGTGAATCGGCCCTAGAAAGATATTTTAATCATACTTTGGGGATATGTAGGCATCGATGAAATACTAAGATCTTCCAAGATTCAGATCTCTATCTCATTTGGTTTCCGAGAAAATAAATAATTTAGTCAAAATTAACAAAATTATAGAAAATTAATTTTTCTCATTGATCGATTGATTTCGAAATTTAGTTGGTTTTTAATGGTAATAACAGCTCTTAAAATACAAATTATCAGCTATGATTTAAATTGATTTCTGGGGCCGATTTACCATGTTTTTTATAGTTTGGACCCCTCTTGGAATGTTCGTTGAAAAAATTTTATTTGATGAAATTTTCTGGAACAATGCGCTAACTAAGTTGAGTTGTTTTTATTTAGAAAAGTTATTACCCGAAATCATTAAAAAAATTTAATAATAATAAACATTAATTTATTTTTAATTGGTTTTTTTGTTGTAATTTTTTAAGATACCTATACCAAAACGTATTTATGAATACTGTAAAGTTTCGATAATCCCGATCAATTAAAATGCGATCAAATCAAACACACATTTATAAAGTGTTTGTAGTTTTCAAAAGTTGTAGCGCCCGCCCCCCTCGAGATTTCAAATTACGAGCCGCTACTGGGTTATATAGTACATCATATTATATTATTTCCTCCATGTACTAAAAATATCTTCCAATTTATATAAATAAACTTTTATAAAGCATTGTCTAATTACGGTAATAAATAAGTTTTAGCTAAATAAGTTTACTATTTTACTAAATAAGGCATCATTTGACATTATCTTTGAGTAACTGAATAGCATTCAAAATAATAACAATTCAATATCTTGGCTATGGTAGCATGATATAATATCATGGGATAGTAGGTTCCACACATGATATGGTTCCACCCGTGATTCCACCTACAGCCGCTGTAACGTAAAGGAAATTTTATGGTGACTAGATAGTAAGCACAAAAAAATTTCATTCACGTAAGTAGTAACATCTCAACTTTACATTTCTCTGTAGCGGTAGAACAGCCTTAAATCTTGTGATATATATGGGTTGCTTTCTCTTTGGTATAATTGCGACGGTGCGATATTTGCCGATCCAAGGGCTCTAACATCTAGTATATGTCTGGGGTGTACATTCCTGTTGGTAAGAATATAGTCTATGGTCGATTGTTGTCCTCTTGAGTTGGCCCACGTGTATTTATGTTGTTGTTTGTGGGGGTAAAAGGTGTTGTTTATGCGCAATTGGTTTTGTGCACATAAGTCGATCATCATATCGCCGTTCTCATTTTGTACATCTTCATTGAATTTCTGTTTTATGCCGTCGATGATGTCATTGCCAATTCTAGCATTCATGTCTCCCATTATAAATATCTTCTCATTGGTTGGTATATTATCCAATGTTTCTTGTAGTTTTGTATAGAAGCCTTCTTTTTCTTCTCTTGACTTATTGGTATCAGGCGCGTAGACGCTAATAATATGAAATTTCTCGTTTCCGAGTTGCATAGTTACTTGCAGCAGTCTATCATTAATGTAATGTATTTCGTCAACGCTGTGTTCAAACTTTTCGTGTAACAGTAAACCTACGCCCGACTGAGCTCTTTCATGTTTTTCTCTTCCGCTATAGATAAGAATGTAATTCTGATATCTAGTAGAACCTTTTCCCTTCTTTTTTGTTTCCGAGAGAGAACACAAATCTATTTTATGTTTATCCATTTCTAATATTATTTCCTGATCTCTATTTGCCCATGATGTTATGTTCCAGCATCCCATGCGTAAAGTCATTGTTTTCCATGTTCGCTTTTTCCGTATTCTTGCCGTGTCGTAAATCCGTGTCGTCCGTCCAGTATCCGAGGCTTCATCATTGGTTCTGTGAGCAATTTGGTTGCTTTACATCGGCAGGTAGGTTGCTAACCTCGCCTACAGATGCCCCTCGTCAGAGGGGGAGTCTCTCGCTCTCGTCAGCCCTGAGACCAGACTTTCCACCGGGGGTTGGTTACCCGATCTCCAGTCCAGTTACTCGGGTACCCAAAATTTTTGATTAGGATAAATTGCATAAACAGTTAAACACTTAATTCTTTTCCGTTGCTAATTTTCCCGAGATCGGTTGGAATATCAGTTTGAAAATATTTTTAATAAGTGTATAAAACAAATTGTGATTGCTTTTCTCAATTTTACCCTTAAATATACAATTAACACTTTTCAATTGAACACATTAAAACCATTAATGACGCAATGACTATTATTTGATTATTCTTAAGCTGAATTTAAATATTTTAGGTTAACTGTCAACATAAAAAAATTTTTATAAGTTGTATCAACGTCATCTTTAATAATGCGCGCGCACAGGATTTTTGTATCGTGTTGTAAGCCAAACGTAAGTGGAACACTGCCCTCAAAGGACTTCACAAATTCAAATAATTAATTTTTTGCGAATACTTAAAAAAGTCCTTGACCCTCGATTTTTTTCGGCATTTCTACGTCGATGGCAATCAAACCTTTTGGACGTGTGTCTTGTAGGCTCTAGTGGTGAAAATAAGGTTTTGCTAGAGAAATCTTTGCCAGGGCTACCACAATAAAAAAAAATGAAAATGTCATCATATTATCTTCGGGAATGTATAACCGATTCAGATAAAATTTGGTGTGGTGATGATTGGAGGTATTGCCGCAGAAGTGACGATATTTTTTGTTGATTTTAATTTTTTATGTTAGGTACTCGGTACCGGTACTATATTTTTGCAGTAGATAAATATTTGTTTATTTCATTGACTCATAGACCACACTCGTCCGCTGGATGTTGAAACGCGACTATAATAATTTTTATTCTGATTGGGTTTTGTTTTAACGGTTTTAATGTTTTTTCTCATTTATTTTCAGATCGTTATAATAATGTATAAATATAGAATATCCTGAAATGAAACCCAAAATTTGGGGATTCCCAAACTCTAATTTATCTTTACGCAATAATCAAATAAATATTAATGTAATTTTTCCTGTTTGCATAAAAATATTTGTCAAGATTAGGCAATAGATAACTAATAGCTTTTAATCAACAATAATAATCGGATAAAAATTATTATAAACCTTTTTATACCTTAATTACGTAATTTATGGGAATTTAATTTAAAATATTGTGAACAAGTAATATGTAATATCTACGGGAAATACTATATCAAAAATAGTGAAAAATAGTTATTGCTTGGTTACTGGCTCTTAACAGTTTTATAGTTTTATTTTTTGAGTTGAAAATTTCATCCTTTTTGCCAAAATTTTAAGATACGAACGCCATTTATACTAATTTTTTTCTTAATAATTTTGTATTGCAAATAGTTGCTAATAAATGAAAGTAAATAATAAGTAGATACCTATTACTTCAGTCAACTTTAACACAAACTTGCTTACTTATGCCCGATGTCTGCACCTCGAGGTAGTTCTGACGTAAGATAAATCTTACATTAAAAATTGTTTTTCCTTTTTTGACCAAACGAAGTGAGGTCTACGTTTTAACTCGACTATTTTGCATTTGCTTTGTCTGTATGTACGAGTATGTAGTATGTATTGTAACGCGATTACTCTCCAAAGCGTTGTCTAATTTTGATGAAATTTGGTCGTCATGTTTAACACATTCAGGAAAATTACCAGTGGCAGCTAGTGAATCGGAAGGCACAAAATAAAAAAAATATTTTTTTGCAATTGCGGGGGTAAAGTACTCACTTTAGACCCTGATTTGCGGGTGTAAAGTGGTACTTTTTTGCCCTAGGGCAAAAAAAAAGTTACTGCCGGGCAAAAAAGAAGTCACCAGATTTTACTATCATTGTAATTTTCATTTTTTTCTAACATCTGCTATGCACAAATTTACCAATTTCTCGGTACGGCACGCCCCCACTAGGCCAAATATTAATACGACCTACAATGAAATAAATAAATAAAAAGTACTTACTTTAGCTACCAAAAAATTCTCTCGAGGCGCCTCTTTTAAAAATTTGACCACGTGGTCCGAGGTTAGGACGCGCGATTTTTTTCAAATACGCGAGCTTTTGGTAAATTTTCCTTGATTTTGTCGGCAAAAGTTCTACCAACGCTATCTTTGCTGATTCGGCAATCTCGTGGTTCCCGCTCATGACACGTCTTATTACTTCAAAGGCACAAATGTAACTGAACCATTCTAGTACTTTATAGAGTGAAAAAATTTTAGTTGGCAATAATAAGATTACCAACTATGCTTCATTTACTTTGTTACTAATCGACCACGTGCTTTATCGAACAAATTTTAATTAAAATATCGTAATTATTGTCGAAGTGAGTACTTTACCTCCCGTAATTACAAAAAACAGTATATGCACCTCGGGAATAAAATGAATTTTTTCGCCTGAGTGTAATTTTTGCCCTCGGCTACGCCTCGTGCAAACAAACCTTTACCCTCAGGCCAAAAAAGATCATTTTATTCCCTTGGTGCATAATGTACTATTAAAATACTTATTTATAATAATATTCTATCCTTTTATGGTTTTTAGGATTGGAGGTCACGTGCCCCTGTGCTCTTTATGACAAGCCGCCACTGAAAATTACTGATTAATTTTTGGGCCTGGTTGAACGACCAGGGGCTCAATCATTTTAAACACGTTTGACTTCATATTACTAATATGTAAACTGGGTTACTATAATATGGGCGGTTCTTTATGTAAAGATACATATAACTCGATCCATCGTATATCGAGAGGCAACGGAACTCTCGCTTATTCATGTATGGACTCATAGAGTCATAGAAATGTAATACTATGTGTTTAAGTCACTAAAATGTTTTGAACACAAGCATGACGATCGAGTTGGAGACCAATATTCCGGAATTTTGATATTTTTCAACTAATTAGCCTTTCTCATTTCATTTTTTGGAAATATAAATTATAAAAACGGTGTTTAATGTAAATAATTATATAGGATTATTTCGTAATATGTACGCCAATGATTCAAGCAGATTATGGTCAGTAACCTCACAAATTAATGTTTTTGTTATAAAATTATTTAAATAACTCTAAGTAGGTACTTACTCGTGCCAAGTTATACCACATTTATGAGTTTTTTTGGTCTTAGAAGTCCCACAAACACTGCAACTAACCATAATATCAATTTAAAATTTAAAAATATGAGTCACCGATAACAAAGTTGGTATGCTGGGCGGAGCTTCTACCCACGACTTTTGACTCGTACTTGATGCATATGTACATTCGCTCCTTCCTTCCTATTTACTTTATATTCTAAGGTCTTTTCCTACATTTTATAAACGATAATGTTACCAAAGTAATAGTTGTATACTTTGATGTTACCAACTACAACGTATAGGTCTGATTGTGTTAATTTCTCCATAATGTTAGTTAATCATGTACTTGTCCTTTTTTTCCTTCTGATTGAGATTTACAGTTCACCATAACTACTAGTATATACTACCTACATAATATGTATTTTGATCAGAAAATTAGGACAAAAATACCTATAGAACAGGCGCGGATACAGGATTTCGTTTAGGAGGGGGGGGGGGGAATTTTATTGTGATTTTATCTATCTCACAGATAATTCGTTCTAACCAAAAAAATTGATAAAATCTTAGTTTGTTATATCCACGTAATACTTGCATTTAAATAAGGATATCCTTTAGACGATTTCTAAATTTTGAAATTGGTCTAAATATAGTGCTTCGGTCGTGAGTCAAGGAGAGGCAATTGACCCCATTGTCCCCCCTCTGTATCCGCGCCTGCTATAGAATGATTACAATAAATTATAGAAATAAACCTTCCCAAAAAATATTTCAGTTAATTTTGGCGCAACGTGTATGTGGCTACATAAATTACTTTTAAGTTTTCTTTAAAAGCAATAGTGTGTTTTAATATTGTTTTGAATTATTTGCAGGTACTTGAAAAAATTACTACGCAGATGAGGGAAGATAATCTTCTCTTCAAATCTTTATACCGAAATGTATTTTATGGTGGTAGTTACTTTGATGGTCTAAAAGTAGGAAAACCAGAAGAATTCGACTTAGATTTGCTTCTTGTTTTACCAAAATATGCCAAACCAGAAATCACCAACAGCAATTTACCTGGTTACGTACATCTGCAATTGATGGAATTGGTCAAGTTTCAAAACCAACCGGAGGCTTCACGATTTCCGTATGACTTTTTTATTTACAAATTTTCTTACATGGGTGATTTATATAATTTATAAGTATTTATAGCACTCGTAAATACATTATAGTAATATAATGTAATTTAGATCTGGAAAGCAATCATTGAATGGTAATAGTGTTATATATACTTAATACAGGAAGACTAAGGAGTGTTGATACGCATAACAGAAAAAACCTCAAATTAACGCAAAATAAACAACTTTGATTGAGGTAGTAACCCCAAACAATGTAATTAATATTACTTTTGTCAACGTATATAGTCTCATATTATGGGAAGTTTGATACAACATATTATGTGAGGGTTGATACTGAAAAAAATTAAACCCATTAAATTAGTAATTGCAATAATACAAATAAAAAGAATGTGTAGCAATCCGTATCATGCATGCATCATACTTGTAAAATTTTTACAAATTAAAAAAAAATTTAATATTATTTCTACCAAAATCTAATCAGTTTTTATTTTCAATATTAAAGTAATATCAAATAGGGACGAACTTTAATTTGAACTTTTTATTAATTTTTGAGGTAGAGCGCACACAAAATTTAACCACACACATGAATAGAAGGCGTTCATTAATTACGTTAGGTAAAATTGGGGGGAGGGATTCGGAAAATCCCACATTTAAAAATTATATGGTAAATGTCACCGGTGGGGAGGAAGGGTCGCACCAAATCTCATCATATCTTATCTACCAAGGGGGAGGGGGGATCTAAATTAACAATAAAGCACCTCACGTAATGAAAAGACGTCCCCGTACGAGAATTTGGAGCGACCCCCGCAAACGGCAAACCTGTTCGTGCAGCCCCTATTTGATGCAAGCCCATTCGGCGTAAAAGTTTTTTGCTGCCCGCCAATTTGGAACAAGCTTTATTTGGTATCCATTTTATTATTCCCTGAAGATACATAACTGCGTTAACTACAATAATAAACGAAAACCTTTTTCGATTGCGCCGCGCCGCGCCGCCCGATTTATGACTTGACTTCTAACAAGATTATTATTACGTAGCTACTAGTTTTTTACCACGATTATAATAACCACATTGTTATGATTGTGATATATATTCATACTTATATAATTTGTACTTAATTCATAATTATAATAGTATTTAAAACTAAAACCAAGTTAAATAAACAACTAATTGATTAAAAGTATATTTTATTGACACGATATTTCAAAAGAGGTTTCTTTCATTTTCGAGTGTAAATAAACGAAATATCGTATTAATAAAATATACTTTTAACTAATCAATTAGTTATTTAACTCGGTTTTAGTTTTAAATACTATTATAATTAATTTTTACAAGTTACGAATTCTAAGATTACATAATATACTTATACCGTGATTGTTATAATTATAAAAATTATTACAATATAATATAATATAAAATGTAAAATTACTAAAATACCAGCATTATATTGCAATATATCAGCATGCTGATAGTATATCCTTTAATTAAATTATAAATTTTCTAAATTAAATTTATTCCCACATCGTATAAAAATTTCCATTAATTTTGATACCTAATTATCGACAAACGTATTCTTATTACATACACTTGCAAAATTATGAATTTTAAAATATTTTATTACTTAAATCTTCAAAAGGCTTATCAATTATTTATTTCGAAGTAAAACCAATTCATCGCAATTCATTTACAATTTTATTTTAAAATTAACTAAATTTTTAAAGCATTCTTTCCAAAACTACGTCTCTACCTCTCACAAACTCCGAGGTGGACTGCATACCAACTTATACTCTTTAATTTGTGGACCAAGAAAAATTCTAACTTTAATCTTCGCTTCTGACATTTTTGGAAAAAAATGTAAAAGCTTCGAATTTCTCATCTAGTGCTTTCACAACACTAAGACATTTTCAAGTTCAGCAATGGGGTCACATTTATCATTTTGGTTTTCCACACAAAATTGCGACAAAACTTTATATATCGTTACCGAAACAAAGTCCATCTCCTTTTGTAAAAAAAAACGTAGATCAGTTATTTTGACATCAAAAAGCAAATTCCTTTGTTTCAAACAAGAACCCAAAATTTCTGCTTTACTTTCAAATCTTTTATTAGTCATTAAAATCTTTTACGGTACTTAGATTTTTGAAGAATAAGAATTTGTTTAATTTTTCCTGTGACGGTAAAACTTCTTCATATTCAATATTTTTGTTTGATATTAAATATCAGACTGCGAAATTTTGTCAGTTAGTACCGCACGAATGTAACAATCCCTCTCCTTTTCTCTCTGTGTGTTTAAATATACCAAAAAACCTACTGTTTCTATAAAAACGCAAAAATCTGTATTATTTGTATAACCATTACATTTTCGTGCATGATGAATAGGAAAAGCAAGAAATGAACCCAAGGAGAAGAAAAAAAATTTTGTCGAGTTGTGTTATGGGAATTAAAAGTTATTTAAAATCGAATTTTAATTGCTTATAAAAGTTCATTTATCGTTGTTAAATTCCTGGGCCAAATAATAAGCACTATTAACCGCTTCTACTCGGATGTCGTATTATTATTTAAAAATAAGTTAATTGTACAACAATAGCTTCTTCTCAAGACAAGACCGTTTAATCTTACAAAATAATTTTTATTCTCTTGTAAAGTTTAAAATCAAACTTCTATACGAACTTGTGGCAAATTTGGCAGAGTGCCGATCTGCTCAGGACCAAACTTCAAGATCTTACTTGATACGAACATCCGCACGAGATGTGAATTTATTATCACCTGAATTATACAATCTTGATTCATAATTTGGCTCTTTTAAAGTATGAACTAATATCGATAACTAATAAAATGTAGCGATAAGAAATTAAAAGCTCGTTATACACGGTGTTCGCGTTCTACGTGTCAGTTTAATAATAAATTTAACTTAACAAATTAAAAGCTGGAAAGTACTATGTATTGTAAATTTCCGGGTTGTTACAATATCAACTCTCTTTAGTTTTTTCCAAATCTATAGTAGTTATGCGTAATACTAACAAATCTATTGCTTTTTAATGAAATTCTATTTTATTTATTACATCTGCTCAAATTTTTAATGACCACCTTTGTAATTCTTTTCAATAGTTGAAAACATATTAATTTAGGATCCTTTAAATACCTTGATTTTGTATTCTTTTTATTGCACTTACAATTTCAATTTTTAAATACTGAAATAATACAAACTTATTCTCCAATAGAAAATTCAATGAAATGTAAATTTACATGCGTTAGCAATGAACACCAGTGACAATGATTATGAGTGAGTTATCGAACTTATGTAATTTTACAATTGAATTCTTTTGGTGTAGATGCGGTATAAGTTTCGATTGGTTTCTTTATAACCTTGTCAGTACTTTAGAACAACCAAAAAATGCACTACACTCTTTTTAAAGCTAAAATGCAGTTGTCGCATAATTATAACATTTACAATAATTTGCTTGCAACTTTACTAACCCAAATTATTAATTATTTCGTATTATAATATTGCATTAAAACGTTGAATTTACTTCTAGAGATGCGATTCTTTCGCAAAATAATGATAAATCAAGAATGTGTTATACTGGTATAAAACAAAAAAGGTATTGTGCATTTTACATTGAATAAGATAATGTATACTTATCTACCTACTTGAAAACTAATCCTATATAATATTACAGAAGAAATCTCCAAAATAAAAATAAAATCAGGGTGCGGTCACGAAAAATGCAAAAATTATGGGATTATATTAGATATAGTGAAAATTTAAATTATTTAAATACACTACAACGTATTCTCCTTAGGTACAATATCTTTATAAAAAAAAGCAATGGGTGAAAAAAATGTCGTTCTTGAAAATGTATGTACATATAGGCATCAGAATATCAGCATTTGCTTGATTTACCATAATGCCGTAAACTTGAAATTGTTCTGTTGAATAATTATTATAATAAAAGACTTATCACCTTTTTTCCGAATCACGGAATTGTTAATTAACTGACATTCTTATATTTTAAAGCCTGTACCAATATAATTTGGTTTTAGGTGAATTTACATAAGTATAATAATTATAAATTATTTTAAATCATATAAAACGACATTAGTTTTTTCCTAATTTGGCTTCGTTTATACAATGCAGCGGGTAAGATCTTCTCAACGAAAATAAAAATATTACCCTTGTCTTGTGGTCTTCCTGCTAAAAAGCATTATGTAAACGATCATTTAAACTTTTTGTTAATATGCAATAGTAGTTTTGTTATTACTCAAGAGCAATGTTCAGTACTATCCGAGTAAAGTCTTTTATGTTATTTGTTTATATTTTCAAGGTTGCAAAAAATTAATTGACACTATAGTTTCAAAAAACTCGCAAATATTTCTTTAGTTTACCAGGTGACCGACCTTACACCTCGATCGTAGGAAAATAACATGAGGCATTGATTACATGAACTGGAATGAATTTTATTATCATTATTTTTTTACAATTTCCTTCAGTTTCGAGTCATAATGGAAAAACGCCAATAATTACATTCTTGTGAATCCTAGATTTATCTAGGTTAACAAAATTTAAGAAATTATTTTTGAATTTCTAAATTCAAAGTATTGCTGAAAGCAGTATGATGGCAATATTAAGGGTAAAAATGGATAAGATTATTTTTCTATAGACATAAAAATAGGTAATTTAATATAATTTAATATCAACAATAATTTGACTCCTAAAATTTTTTGCAAGTTATCTATTATTTAAATTTTTGTAACCTTCTGAAAATAAATTAACTCAATAAACACGAATTAGTCAATGTAGTTAAACTGGGCGTTGCTCTTGAAAGCATATAGTAGGTAAAGTATGAAGTATCTACTATTGAAAAAACTGATATTTATTATTATTTATTTCACATTAAGATTATAATTGAAAATCATATGAATTTAAACAATTAAATTAAATGCACAGAATGATGACCCTGACCAGGAAATAAATATGTAGTATGTTTTTTTTTGCAGTAATTTGGTGGGTTTATTAAACGATAAATGCTTTCTAAATACGACCAAAGTGTCGGCTTGGATTGAAGGCATTATTTCAAAGGCTTTAAATAAGTTTCCAAAGTCTCCAGCAGGGGACAGCATAATTGTCACCTCGCAGGGGACATTGACGGTAATTTATATTTAATGATATTATATATTTACAATTTATTAAAATTTTGAATAATATTACTTTATTTTCTACTAAATTTATATGCTATGTACACTATTATTATAGGCTATACCATTTTAGGCTAAAATGCATAAGGGAGGACCAGCACATACACTGAAACTAAAAGGCACTATAAATAATAAAAATGTGGCCATGGACGTCGATTTAGTTCCATGTTTTGTATTTACAAAAGAACATTGGCCCAAATCGCCTTACCGTACAAATATTGTACAAAAAGTAAGTATTAAATACGATACTTTATCACAAAAAAATAATATAACTAACATAGTAATTCAACGATAAAATTAACTGCAGGTACTTAATTATATTAATTAAAAAACACTCATCTGTAGATGTTTTATTTGTGATGTACTCAAGTACACAATATCAGGGCCAGGCTACTAAAAAGAAAAACAAGATCTTGTAAATCGCTTACAAATTAATGTAAACCTCTGTTTAAAATTATTTTAAAAAAATATTAGGTGATTCCAAAATGATGTATAATTTAAACAGTGGACTCAGTTATTAAAACTACATTAACTATTTTGCCTGCAATTGCTGCATTAATCAATCTAACGAATGGATAACGAAGTAATAAAGGGAACTTCTGCAGAAGAATGTTTTTTTACATTTGTAAATGTTGGTGTTATTAAATTAATATAAGTATCTACTACTATAAAATCAATAAGAAAAATGTTTAAAAGAATGTATTTTATGACTTTCAGAATAATAAGGGATGTTCGGATTTTTTTATTGTCCCTAAGAAACCTTCCAATGCTAATAATAACGTGGACAAATATTGGCGATTGTCGTTGCAAGAACAAGAAAGAATACTAATCAACGGCTATCAAAACTTAAAACCCACTATAAAACTACTTAAAGTAAGGACTAAAAAACTATAATAGTCAAACTAATAAAAAAAATATTATTTTAGAAGTTAAGGGACTCCCTAGATCACAAGATGATCGCAAGTTATTACATAAAAACAATTTTCTTATGGGAACTCGAGAAAAACAAAACTCTATGGAGTAACCCTTTAAGTTACGTTTTTATGACTGTAAGTTAAAATTTTACTACATCTGTTTTAACAAAAAAGTTAATTTAATCTGCATTTAATATTTTACAACAAAAATAAAATCAAACAGCAGTTTTAATATTAGATTAAATTTAAATTTGCTTTTGTAACGCCGCGCCGCCAGGTACTGGTGTACGTTTGACGGTTTACCTTTTTATTCAAAAATATGTGTTTTTTTCTAAATTTCAGTTTGGAAATTAGAGGTAGGTACCTAACTACCAAATATTTTAAATTAATTAGGAAAAACACAATATTTTGAAATTACTGTAAAATAATAGGAGTATTAATTTAAAAAACCTTTAGCAAATGTATTCAAAATACCCTATCCTTAAATTTATCGTTTTTATAAAATTGTATCTTCAATAGATGCTGGAAAAATATCAAGAACACTTGGAAAAGAAAAAAATATTGTACTACTGGAATCCGCATAATAATTTGATAAATTTCAATGAAATTACATTACAAGATATGTCAAACAGATTGAAGAGAATGATTGGAGATATAAAAAGAAATTCAAATGATGAATACGTTGTGGCGAAATATTTATGTAAGAATTTAAATTAAGGTAGTACCGTTCTTCACCACAATATTTCCTAATTTGTTTTAGTAACGCCAAGAGAGTATACAGACTTTAAAACATCAAGCCAATTTAAAAAATTGGAAATTGTTAATGGATCTTTGTAATGATTGTAACCAAGTTTTTACCAAAGACTGCTGTAATAGTGAAATAGTTTTTATATCATTTTATTAATACTACTCTATATTTACTACTCTATATTATTTGCATTATTGTAGGTTTCTGTAGTTTTACTTATTACATTTTTTACTATCGAATTAAAATTTTATGCCAATTTTGAGATTTAATTTTTCAATGGGTTTCTACTTATCCTGCTTACCTACTTAATCTACTATTATTAAGTCTAGATTTACGATGAACATCATCATAAGAAATACAAATAAAAGCTTAATCGAGAAATGAGTTCTTCGTTGTTGCTGGAATTCGAACGTCGTCGTGACTTGCATAAATCAGTTAATTAAACACCACGGTGCGCCAGCTTTCCCTATTCTCGGATTTCCTCATCATTTCCCGTACTGGCCAAACCTAGCGAGGGTTGGCAGTTGGTCTATGTATCTGTTGAGTGACCGCCCCGCCCCTCCTTTTGTCATCAACTTTTCCTTGTATGACGAGCTTCTCCATTCCAGCACGTCTCATGACATGTCCGAAAAAATTAGAATTAATCATTTCGTTTCTGAATTAATTGTTGGTAGTGGGCGCTTTTCAGCTTCTATGTTTAGCTCCAGCAAAAGTGATGTATTTGTGCTGTGGGCTGTCCAAAAGATGCACATCATTCTTCTATAACATGCCATCTCAAAGACCTTTATCCTCTTCACTGTCCAGGTCTCGCATCCATATGTAGCAATAGTGAATACCGATGTCACAATCAGTCTCTCATTTATTCCGATATGATGGTCTTTCTATATCTTCGTCAGTCTTGTCAGCGCCAACTTTGCCATTCCGATTTTCTTCTAATTTCCCCTTCAGAACCTCCTATTGGCGATATTCATGCTCCAAGGTATATAACTTCGCTTTTTCTTTCAATGCCTCCAATAGCAGTCACTTGGAGTGGTAAAGTCTTTGCTCGGTCGACCACCAGCAGCGCAAACTTGGATCGATTATGTTTCAGACCCACTCTTGCGTTTTCTTGTTCTATTCGACGCAGGAACTAAGCCATTTCTTCATCTGAGCTGGATATGATGACCGTGTCGTCCGCGTACCGTAAATGAGATACTCTCTTTCCTTCTATGGGTGGTTCCACTTCGTAATCCTATGTTGCTTTTCTAATTATCCATTCCCCAATGAAGAGCAGAGGTGACGGGATGCATCCCTGCCTTACTCTTTTTCCTATTTGCAAGCTGTTCAACAGGTCGTTATCCATCTTCACGTAGGCCTTATTAGACTTATAGGGGCTCCGTATTAGATATTACAAGTGTCGGGGATGGCCATAACTCGCAGTATGCATCATAGATAGTTCCATTGGATAGTATCAAAAGCCTTAGTGTAGTCTAGGAAGCAGAAGATTGCCGGGACGTTGTATTCATAGAATTTTTCTATCTGTCTCACGTTTATAAGTTGTTCTCTGGTTTCTTTTCCCGGCATAAAGCCCGCTTATTCTTGAGGGAATTGGATGTGTAGATACGGTTTCAATCTTTCGGGAATTATTTGAAGAAGAACTTTACCAGCGTGGGATATGATTGATATTGTTCGGTAATTCTCACAGTTGTCCCTTGCGCCCTGTGTATAGGAACTCGGATAGATCTGTCCAATCGTTCGACCAGACTCTCTCCAAACTTTACTGCATATTTTGTGTAGAATATCCGTTCCTTTCAGGTCTATTGCCTTTAACATTTCTGCTGGTATTCTATCTGTCCCCACCGACTTCCTACTTTTGAGTTTATTAAGAGCCATTTTCTATCTCTTCTTTAAGTATGGGTGGTTCTAGGTTATCTAGCGCCTTCTTACGAATAGGCAGTCGATTTGATTTAGTGTTCTTGTCTGATGACAGGCAGGTGTGGAGTCGACGTTCATAATGCTGGTAATTTGAGTTGGCCACCAAAGAGTTTGGTATTCAGTACAAAACCCCAACAGCATACCCCCCTTTCGTTCCTCTGTCTAAATCCAAATTTTCCCACCACTGTTCTTGGGTAATTGTCTTGGGTGGTGTTCCCGATCTAGGCATTAAAGTTTCCCAAGACAAGACGTATTTCGATTTTTGGAATGTTTCGGATGGCGTACGTCATCGACGCGTAAAAATTTTCTATTTCTTGAGAACAAAGTGAGGTTGTTCTATGACTTCATCTACTTATGATGAAGATAGCCACATGGAATGTCAGGGGTCTTAACAAGGATGGTATACTCCAAATTCTAGAAAAGGCGGTAAAAGACATTGCCATTACAAGAGTAGCAGAAACTTGCTGGAGACAGAGGGAACATTTTCTATCTTCAAATGAAGACATGGTAAAATGCTTACTAAACCAGAATCGAGAAATGGCGTGACCGTCATCCTTCAGAAGAACACCAGAGTACCAGAGAAGCATTAAAGATATGAAACCATCAATGACAGAATACCTGCTAGTAGTTAAACTGATGAGAGTCTGGTGAATCTTAATGTGCTCCAGGTGTATGCTTTAACTGGTGCTGAGACATCGATAGAAGAACATTGATGTTATTGCCAATTAGTTTAAATCAAGGAAAAAACATGATAAAACATTTAAAACAGTAATTTTATTTAAAAATAAACCAAACACAAGTTACATTATACATAGTAATTTTTACAAAATACAATTACAAGTCCCAAAACGTTTTATCAATGGACTGCAAAAAAAGCAACTGGCCAAGACGTTTACTGTGCAATATTACTATATATAAATATAATATATAAATGTAAGATTAGTAACTTTTGATATGTTATAAAGTAATGAATTCAAAATAAACAAAGTTAAATAAACTCAAGTTAACCAACTTCATCAAATCCGCTAGTGGACATCTACCCTTTTGCAAGGATAGCTCAATGCTCTCAGTTTTGAAAAAATCCAGTTTTCAGAAATACACAAATTTTATTATTCTCAAAAATTTTACTCTACAAAAATTTGTAATTGTCGAAATTTATCAGTTTTATACTTGACCAATTTTGATTTAAAAAATTCAAATAAAATGTTCGTAATCTTAGCCTGCAGTTGGCTACTGTTTCAAGTCTCCTCAATCAGACTTTCAATTCACATTTGTTTGCAAATTTGCTTCTAGATTTTGAAAATTTGATTATGGTTAAAATTTTTAATTTTTACAAATACACAATAAAAATTGTAAGTTTTCAGCGCAAGTTTAAAATTCTCACAGATAATGTTATTAACGTTAATTTGTCTCACCCTCTGTAGTTTTCTTTGGTAGTTGTTTTTTCTTTATTTTTTATCAAAGTTGTTCCTGGATTTCTCACCCTGATCTCTTCTTCTATATTCAATTTAATTTTATTTTAAAATTTCATCGTATAACTTAGTACCAAATACAGTAGTCTCGCTTATATGAAATATTCTTTGCAAGCCCTGTCCTTATAATCGAGATTTACATATAACTGGGATATCATCTTTTATGTTAAAAAGCTCGTTTGTATCGTATATCAATACAAATACTAGTTATGCTTAAATTGTATTTACAATATTATTAATAGAAAACATCAAATTATATTTGAACTATAGAAAAAAAATGACTTTCAACTAATAAAAATGTTTCTCTGTGCACTGCTTTCATATTTAAATAAATATGATACATTTTCCTTCGCTTGTTCCCCCAGCTTGTTCTATGGCGATTTCCTACGAATTTTACTTTTATTTTCCACTTATTAATCAATTATTATTTTTCATCCAGTTACCTTGTGATTATCTTTAACTCTTTCAGGTCCGGAAATTTCAATTTAAAAAAACCTCTAGAGGTACAGGATTTTTCTTTTAAATTAAATTTTGCTCCAGTATACAAAAATTGTGTGCAAATTACACTATTCTGCTATACTGTGCAGATTCAAATTTCCAATTCCAAATTTTGATAAACCAAACGATTCAAAATTTATATAAAGGATATTCAAAATGAAATCATTTATAATCAAAATAACACTTTTACATTTCGCAAAATTATACAAATTTAGTATCTCAAATCGAGATTCACAAAAATTTATACAACTTGCTCGCTCATTACACACCAAATTTACAGTTCATCGGTCAAATCGATGTTGAGATATTATTTTGAATACAAATATTTATAAGGTAATATCAACTACAATTCAACCACTTTGAAAATGGACACTGAAAAAAAAGTTGATGAAAAATTCATAATTTTTGCAAAATTCATTATAATGATTAATTTCGTAAAAATGTAGAATTTTTCATCAAAATGATGAACCATTTATTTCAGTGTAGTATTGAAAAATACGAGATTTTTCGGCTTTTTAGAATCTGAATCTACTTTAAGGAAATGGAAAAAAATCAATTTTTTTCAAATTTTTAGAATACTATACGGTCTTAATAAATAACAGAACTATGGTGATATATTGTTCAGCAGTCAAATTTTGTTAATGTTAAATTTTTTGTTGTTAATTTTTGATTCTATAATGGCTTGTAACTACCATATGCGGCATAGAATATTATATTTTATATTACAAGAATTTTGATCCATTTCTTCTACGATTTTGGATTTTTGGAAAAGTTAATACCCAAAACTACAATGGGATAGCTCGAGTGATTATGGTAATAATATCAAGTAATTAATAAAAAATGTAAAAATTAATAAAAATATATTTTATTTATAAATTTACAATAAATTTGAAAATATAGGATACATTCTATAACATTCTAGATATTTTTAGGATGCTTTTGTAGCATCAAGCTGAGAGCACATTAGGTGAAACCGTGAAACGATGCGACGCGAATTTTATAGCTTAGAGAATTTTACGTAGAATCAAATGAGAACATAAGGTGCTCGCTCACTTAGGCGATGCGACGCGAACTTCTCTAAGCGTCAAAAACTCTTCGCTTCGCGTCGCATCGCCTAAGTGTGCGAGCACCTTTATTAGGCATCACAACGTATAATTGAATAACAACTGAGTAAATTGACCAAAATTTGTCCTTTCATCGGTCTTTTTTTCTTTAGAATTACAAAATTCTCTTTTGGAATGTTGTAGAGCAAACATAATATAGTCATAATGTAATTTCTACTTTATCTCCCTTGCGATTCTCACATCCTTGAACGAATGAGTAAAATTTGCTTTCAAAGTTTGCAAAAATGTTTTTAAAATAAAATCTATACCTATATTTTAATGACATAAGTAGGTAAGTGAATTATTTGAAAACTCCTTTTGATGCAACATGAATGTGATATTTCCAATTCAATTGGTGATCAACTGATTCAGTACTGCAAATATTAACTTTAATAATAATCGATAATAATTAACAAGATAAACTTATTACTGATAGGTTATAGTATATTCTTGTAACATTCTTAACTCGTGTATGACGTATCGAAAAAAAGTAAAAACCCCCAAGTGTTCTTTGCTTTCAGTCTTTTTTCTAATATAGTTAATTTTTCTAAATATGACAAAGATAATTAAATTCTGTGCGTTAGATTTTATATCAAAAGATGTGTCTTACATGATTTAAAAATAATGGTTTTAATTATAACTTTATACGTAGGGGTATAATATAGCATATAGCTCAAGTGGCGTCGCTCCGTAAATGAGACGCCCGAGCGCACATGGTGCTCTTATAGGGTGAAAATAGCGCTTCATACACCTTTCTCAGCTATGCAACTTTCGTGTAAAATAATTTTAACCTTTTTGAGACGGTGGCACGACAACAGTCACACACTATCAGAACGGGCTCGGGACAAATCGATGCAACGCTCTCATTACGTACATTTAGTACGTCGTCAGGATCAGTCAGCGTACAGTGAACAGTTCAAAACTTATGAGTATGGTAACAGTTCAGATACAAATCGTACATATACGGCAACCGTCTTGAAAAGGTTACATTTACAATGTTCAGTTAGTTTGCCAATTTTAATTTAACACAGTAATTGAGTCTGTTAAGTTTTATTTCAATGTAAGGTTAATATACTTAATTAGTAGTAATACATCATAATTAATAAAACATCTATCATCATTTTATATTAATATAAAACATCAATTCGATATAAAAATTTAACCTAATTAAAATTATTTTAATAAAAAATGCCATTCAAAATGCCATTACTTCACTTGAAAATTTAAATTTAGGCGCTTAATTTATTATTTATTCGTGATTGTTTTCAAGTAAAATTAATAAAATTAAATATCTAGAAATGTATAAATAATAGAAGATATAAGTGTATAAATTAATATAATTTTTTCTATGATATACGTTTTCCTTGCTTCATTGCTGGAATATCACGAAATGGTTTTGCATTTAAATTACACCAATTGACAAAATTTTCTCCCAACACTGCTGCACACTCGATTAACATTTCAACATCACACTCCGCTCTATGCAAATCTTTTGGCTCCATACTTGTTAGTCGTGTATATACCTCACAAAGTTTAAAACTTACGTTCCTAAAATATAAAATTTAGTATTAATACAACTTGGAGTTTGCACATAAAAATTCAAAATTACATGTATTTCTTAGTTACAATGGATTTCTTAGGATCCTGGTGGGTTTTATATACTAGACTAGAATATAGTAGTTTTCAATTTATAGGTTCAATATTATTAGAAATTCGATAGAATGCGATATTTTCAATAGTCCATTTTTTTTAAGAACCAAGTAAAAATTTGTACTAAATTGATGACCTCGAAATATTAACCAATGACATTAGGTGTATTATTTTGTTATGATTTTTTGTCTTTTTGGTTTTTTAAATAATGATTTTTCTACCTATTGTATTTTTACTCGAATGTTAAAATTAAGTTCTGTTAAATTCACATTTTATGAGGGTTTCTTGTTATTTTTTTATGTCAGGATGTACCTATAATGTTAAAATTAATTAGAGTCTATGCAGTGTTTCTTTATTTATTTTATCAAAATTGAATTCAAATTGGAATAAAGTGAAAATACGATTTCTAAAATTATGTTGTAAACATTCTCAATTAAGCAACACACAACAGTGCGCTATTCACGATGATCGTGATAATTGTCAATTTTTTACAGTTAGCAATCATTGTCAATATTTTGTTGTCAATGTTTTGAATTAATCTTATTCGCGTACTAACTCACCTTGACCGTATCCGGAATTTTGTTCGATTAGCAGTTATTCGAACCAGCATTTGTTTGATGTAACATTTATTCAATTTATTCGAATGAGCATTTGTTCGAGTTGGAATTTTATTCGACACACATTTGTTCAACTCAACATTTATTCGAACAAACAATTATTCGACAAGGAATTTTATACGACGTAGTACATAAACATAGTACCTACATTATTATTTATTTTATGATATTTTAAATTATAATGCCATACATCGTTTACAAACTTTTCTAAATATATTTAAAAAGATCGCAATGGGGGTTCTACTACTATAGGTAATTAAAAAGAGTAAAATATACTGTCATGTGCTAAAATTTTTATGAATTTTGCTTGCTCAAAGTTTTGGATTTAGCCCGATAGCGGAATTTCAATTTTGTTTTTGTTAAAAGAGGTTTGTTCATGTCCCGCAAACCGGCACTTGGTTATTCAATTTTATGCATATTTTATGGCTGTCAGGTAAAAATTTTGTAATCACTTCTAACACTACTTTAAACACAATTAATTTGAAAGTAATTGGATAGTAGTGAGTATATAATAGAATTGACAACGTGCCTGTATATGCGTCTGATAAGAAATTTTTGGTTTTCGAAAGTTGGAATGTAGTGGGGATTCGCATGGCGGCAAGCGGATGGAAGAAGGGTCAAAAATACGGAAAATGAGTAAAAATTTGGATTTTTGGTGCGTGGTATTTTGGCTCATCGATCTAGAACGATAAATGTGAATATTTTTGAAATCCGTCCATGCTGTTCACAAACGTGTGTTACCGCCTACGAGGATCAAACCTGGACGATCAACGATAATCAGTACAGAAAGGTCAGTTCAGCGCCATTAATTTCATTAAAAGTGAATTGAGTTATGAAATAAACACATAATTGACATATAATTATCATGTTTTTGTAAAACAAATTTTTGTTCACAATTTATTCATGCTTACAAAAATTTGTTGAGGGGATATTTGAGAAAGATCGAAAGGTTACCACCTTGATCTTAGATATGTGTCGGTGTTGGTTCGTTTTTGTGGACTGCTGCTTACCGCTCGCTACACCTGTTCAGCCTTTAGTGTTTGTTTGACATTTTAGCTTCCTGATAACCTGATTTATTATTGTGTTCTTACTAGATTTTTATATTGTTTATTGTCATTGTAATGTTTTTTAATGAATTGTTTGTGAGGGGTTTGTACACGGATGTTTTTTCATTATTCGAGAAATTGATGTATTTTTTACTTTATACTCACCCCATATATATATCATTTTCGTTAATTTTGTTCTGTCAGGTGGTCTTTGATTAGTTTGTATCGACAGTTGGTTTTTAATTTGAAATGGTTGTTGTTTTGTTACCGTTTAACTTTGTAATTTTTATGTTTTTACAACCATTTGCTGATTTTTTTAAAATATTGACTTGGTTAACGACCCACCTGATGGACAACTTTGCTTTCACTGTGTATTTTTCGCTAAAAACATCCCCAATCTCTATCTGTAAGGTATGTGTGCAACCACTATTCATCATTTTTTGAGACTATGCTTCACCTTGTATTTTTTAGTCATGAATATGGTTCAATAATTAACCGAAACGTCGACAAATTGCCGATGCACAATCCCGATATCCTTCAACATATAGTTTCAATTTCTGACGCCAACATATTTACACCCTTTCGAACCTGACAAATGCAAAATTTGTTGCATATGAAGCCTAAAATTGAATAAACAAAAATTTTTCTTAATAAATTTTGATATTGTGTTATTTTGAAATCCTGCTATTGAACCGACTCATGAGATTCTCTTTTGCTTTTTTTTCCAAATCAAATAAATGCTCATTCGAATAAATATTAAGTCGAATAAAATTCCAAGTCGAAAAATGCTCGTTCGAATAATGTTAAGTCGAACAAAAGCAGTCGGATAACTGCTAATCGAACAAATGCTGTCGAACAAAATTACTAGAATCCACCTTGACAGCACTGTCAAGTTGCTTTTCTTTGCATTTTTCTTTGCAACGTTGCATTTTTCTTGAAAAATTTGTAGTGAAACTACCAAAATAAGTAATGTCCTATATTTAATTATTCCAAACTTGAAATTATGTAAGAAACTAATAATCTACTAAACTTTTTTGATAATTTTAGAATAATATTGTAAACTTACACATTTATAGAACTTACATTTACAATATTGGAGAAATTCAATGCAATAGGTACCTCCGTTAACTTTTATAAGAGCATTTAAATAAATTGCCGAAGTTTTGAATAACGTCGGAAGGTTTTAAAAAAGTGTTTGGAATTTGGTGTGCTGTTTATTTTTTTAAATGCAAAATTTGAGAAGCTCGTGAAAATGGCAAAATAATCGTCAAAGTTTTGTTTTCAAATTGCCGATAATAATAATTGTATGTAAAGATGATTTGTAAAAATAATTTGGATTAATATAATAAAAATTATCTGAATCGGTTATACATTCCCGGAGATATGATGTCATTATCATTTTTTTTTTTTTATTGTGGTAGTCCTGGCAAAGATTTCTCTGCCAAAACCTTATTTTCACCACTAGAGCCTACAAGATACACGTCCAAAAAGTTTGAATGCCATCGACGTAGAAATGCCGAAAAAAATCGAGGGACAAGGACTTTTTTTAAGTACAGTAGAGTCTCGCTTATATGAACTATTGTTTGCAAGCCCTGTCCTTATAATCGAGATTTACATATAACTGGGATATATTTTATATTAAAAATGCTCGTTTGTATCATATATTATTAATACACATGTTACATACTAGTTCTGCTTAAATTATATTTACAATATTATTAATAGAAAACATCAAATTACATTTGAACTATAGAAAAAAAATGACTTTCAACTAATAAAAATGTTTCTCTGTGCAGTGCTTAAATTTAAATAAATATGATGATAATATTATAATAAATATAATAATATTCCTATGTACCTATTTAGCAATGTAATTTGTACGTTTCGACGACTTTTTTCTCATACTATTACTTCTGTTAAGGAAATACATTTTTCGTTTAAAACTTTCATTCCCTTGCCCCTTCAATTTTTTTCGTTTTTTTCGAATTTCGTTTATATGCATTTTTCTATTTTGTCGCACTATTTGCGAGATACAGTGACTTAAAAAATCTCTGTATTTTATTAAAATCACAATCAAGTTTTATTAACATTTTTACAGTCTATTTAAAATCAGTGCATCTCGGAAACGGTGCAAAGAAATAGGAAATGTATAGTAAGAAGAACGACTGGAATCAATTATTGTAGACAATATTTCTGCCTTTTATTCTAAAGGTGCCATGTTTCATTAAAAATGTAGTGTAGGTTCAATGCCGCATAAATTCCACAACGCGAAACAATGTTCGAGAGAAGATTGATGGGTATTTTTAAAATTACATCAAATAATATGCAAGTATGAATAATAAGTAATAAGATATATTTTTCACAACTGCAAATGTAACAGTAAAACTGCGAAAACATTGAATTTTTACAGAACATATAATCTAGTTTTTCTATTTTTTTTAATGTACATATAATAGAGTTCCCATACAAAAATTTAATTGTACATATAACTGGGAGATCCATATAACTGGGAGTTAATATAAGCGAGACTCGACTGTATTCGCAAAAAAAATTAATTATTTTTTTTCATATTGCATTCCTGATTTTTATCAAAAGGTTCCATATGCGGTGAAGTCCTTTGAGGGCAATGTTCCTACATACCAAATTTGGTTGAGATCCCTTCAGTACTTCATGGGTTATTTACTTTTGAAGTTTTAACTTGGACAGCTTGTAATTTTTGATAGATGACAGATAGAAAGTTAATTTCACCCATTCTGGATAAAGCTTTTCAAGGTCTTTAAAATAACCTATCACAAGACAAAATCGCTTTTAAAAATCTTGTATCATTTTCTTGTAGTGGCACTCCTGATTGACAGATCGCGACGAAAACCTTATTTTAGGCGTATTTTCGCGAGGTACCAAAAGTAACCGGTTGCAACCGCTCGTATTTTGGCGACAAAACGGTTGTAGGGGAGGTAGTTTACGGTCAAATATTTACCAAGCGAAGCAACCGCTCTCAGACAGTGGTTACAATAGCGGTTATAGTAAAATGCCCGCCACATTTAAAATTTGATTTTCAGATTTACATTTCAAATTATGAAATTTGAAATCCTTTAATAATTTTAGTTTAGAATTTATATTTTTTTGTTATATAATATATTTGATATATATATTTGATTATAACCTACATATTATTATATAAATTCACAGGAAAGCTAACTAGGTACTTCGGTTAAATTATTTTACAAAAATTTTAATTTACACACCTTATTAAAATTTTCCTCCAATCCAATCTTAGTTGGAATGAATTTTTTAATGAATTCTGATACATAATTTACATTTTATGTTCGCAAAACGTAAATTATTTTTAATTTTTTTCATTTAAAAAAGTACGGTTAGGTTCCATTTTTGCAGTCATTTAAAAATTGTAGTAGGAGAAGTACCAGTCGTAACCGCAAACAACCAACCGGTTACTTTTGGTACCTCGCGAAAATACGCCTTTTCACTTTTCTACCGAAAACCCTACCACTATACCAAATTTGGTCCTGATTGGTTGGATGGTTCACGAATAAATCGAGGGACAAAATCTGGCGACCGACCGACAGACCGACACAGAAATTTATTTTTTATTTTTTGCAAATCTTTACGTTTCTGGACACGGTGATCTCGAAAATGTAAAAAAAAAATTGAAATTTTTTTTCGATTACCATACCTCCAATTTTTTGATTGATTGATTGGAGGTAAAACTGGTTTCAAGTGTAAATTAGTTTTATTATTAGATCAAGTGAATTAACGATAAACAAAAAGCAAGTATTCTAACAAGGAGAGGGCTTGACGTTGGGGTCACGGATTTTAAAGCCCTATTGGGGTAGAAAAGTACTTCGTAATAAGAAACTCAAGACCAAGCGACAGCGCGCAACTCTAAGCCGTTTTCGAAAAAAACAAATTTGAAAATTTAAATATGTTCATATACCTGCTCGGTTGCACCAAATACAAGGTAACCGCGGTGGTTAGGAGGTAAGCGTTACGACTTATCATCCTGTCGGTCCGGGTTCAATTCCTGTAAAAGTAATTTTTTTTTTATTTAAAAAAAACTTTTTTGTTACCCCTCAACATCGTATGTTTATCTATTCACAATTTTGTCAATTTACCTATAGAATCATTGAATTATAACGCTATTATTTCTCATTATTAAACATAATACTGGTATATTACAAAATTTAATATTATAAAAAATTAAAAATACAGAATATTTTAGTTTACAATTCTTCATTGGAATTGTCTTAAAAACAATTTATTATACCTAATCCTATAGGAGTAATATAAATAAACAGTAAAAGGCGATTTCATGATGGTTTAATCGAACTACACAATTTTGGTACAAAGCTTCAAATTGGATAAACAACCTAGATATTTCTTTCCAATGATGACATATACTTTGTAATTTCATACGAATAAGTAAATAAATAACAGTAAAAACATACAGAGGTGTAAAAAATTATTTTTTGAGACAAATATACGATGATAAATATTAAAGAATGAGAAATAATAGCGTTATAATTTAATCATTCTACAGATAAGTTGACAAAATTGTTGATATATAAACATGCGACGTTGACGGGTAGCAAAAATTTTTATTTCTTAATTAAAAAAATTTTTACTTCTACAGGAATTGAACCCGGACCGACGGGATGATAAGTCGTAACGCTTACCTCCTAACCACCGCGGTTACCTTGTATTTGATGCAACCGAGCAGGTATATGAACAGATATTAAATTTTCAAATTTGTTTTTTTCGAAAACGGCTTAGAGTTGCGCGCTGTCGCTTGGCCTTGAGTTTCTTATTACGAAGTACTTTTCTACCCCAATAGGGCTTTAAAATCCGTGACCCCAACGTCAAGCCCTCTCCTTGTAAGATATTTCTTAATTTATCTTACAATTAAGAAGTACCTATCAATCAGTGCCTATTTTTGGTTGTAGTGGGCCCTAGGCTCATATACCCTCTGGGGCCCCCTCGTAGGATTAGGAAAGCATTATGACATCAAAATAATAACAATAAGTCTTCTCTTCTTCTTCTTCGTTTTCTTCTTAGTAGAGGAATTGTGGTAGTAATTTCACACCCTTCTACTATTAACGGCTTTGTGAATAATACTGCGACATCTATTCAGGTTATGTGCACTTCTTATGGCTTGATGGACTGTAATGTTAGTTGACTCCTTAACTAGATCAGTCCACCGCTTTGGGAATCTTCCTCCCTGCCTGGTCCCCGGTATTACTGTCCAAAACCAATATTTATATCATTTTGTCACAGGCGATGATACAGGAGTTCGTTTAGGGGGGGGGGGGGGCTATTTTAGTGAGATTTTACCTATCTTCTAGAAACCAGATAATTCAGTGTAACCAAAACATTTGATAAAATTTTAATTTGTTATATCCGCATGTAATACCTATATTTGAATAATTTCCTTTATGGCGATTTCAAAAATTTGAAATTAGTCAAAATAAAGTCCTTCGGTCTTGAGTCAAGGAAGAGCAAAAATGTCGTCCTGAATAAAAACATCTGTCAAGCTTGACTATTATCAAGGCTACTTGACAATAATTATCAAGTTTTGTCAAGCTAGGTATGTTATCAACCCTTACAGAATAGCGAAACTTGACTAGAGGCGTATTTTCGCGAGGTACCAAAAGTAACCGGTTGGTTGTTTGCGGTTACGACTGGTACTTCTCCCACTACAATTTTTAAATGACAGCAAAAATGGAACCTAACCGTACTTTTTTAAATGTAAAAAATTAAAAATAATTTACGTTTTGCGAACATAAAATGTAAATTATGTATCAGAATTCATTAAAAAATTCATTCCAACTAAGATTGGATTGGAGGAAAATTTTAATAAGGTGTGTAAATTAAAATTTTTGTAAAATAATTTAACCGAAGTACCTAGTTAGCTTTCCTGTGAATTTATATAATAATATGTAGATTATAATCAAATATATTATATAAGATATTATATAACAAAAAACTATAAATTCTAAACTAAAATTATTAAAGGATTTCAAATTTCATAATTTGAAATGTAAATGTGAAAATCAAATTTTAAATGTGGCGGGCATTTTACTATAACCGCTATTGTAACCACTGTCTGAGAGCGCGAGCGGTTGCTTCGGTTGGTAAATATTTGACCGTAAACTACCTCCCCTACAACCGTTTTGTCGCCAAAATACGAGCGGTTGCAACCGGTTACTTTTGGTACCTCGCGAAAATACGCCTTAGGACTTGATGATGCTGCCAAATGTCTTTTATCCGTCAAATTGTCAATGTTTATAATTATAATTAGCAAGACCGTCGTAGCTAAGAGCCTACGAGCAGAAAAATGGTCAGATACTTCCCCTTCTTAGTAAAAGCAAATCCTTTTAAACACGCATAGATTAAGTCAAAATAAAGAGATTTAGGGGCAGACCCACCTCGAAAACCCGCGGAGGCTCCCCCACCCCCTACTCAAAGGGGTGGCGCGCACAGTTGTGTATTTTATTTTTTTTCTCGAAAACGGTAAAACGGAGAGACCTGCGGTTTGCGCCAATCGAAGGAGAATAAAGCCTTACATAGTATAAATATTTTTTTTATACTAAAATATTTTAAGTTTTCCTTCTACATCAAAAAATATTGGAAAGGGTAACCTTTCTTTGAGACACTTTTGCAAATTACTCCAGAACGGCCCAATAAATCAAACTTTATCAAGAGTAGAAAGTTAAAGATTATTGTTTTTTCTATCGATTAGTATATAAATAATTATACTACCTCTTTAAATAATGCGTACAGCGGCGTCGAATATACTAGCGTTTGGTGAAAAATTCAATATGTCATTTCATAAAATATTTTTTTTCTTCATAATTAACAAAAAGAGAAATTTACTGTCTGTGGAATTCGGAAGAAAATAAAATGTTACATTCGATACGTATTTTTTAATTGATAAAAAATTGTATTTTTTCTCTTAAGACTACTAAAAATATAGGCGGTGGACACCATATACATAGTAATAACTTTTTTTTTGTTACTCCACAATAAAGAAATAAATTAAAATTTTACTAATGTAGAAAATTAAAGATTATAATTTTTTCTATCGTTTGATAGAATAAAAATTCAAAAATACATGTTTTAACGATGTGTACAGTGGCGTATTACGTATTTACGCATTTTTAGAAGTTAGCCATTTTACAAGAACTAGGAAAACCCATCAAGAGATGGATTAAAGATTTTACGATTTATTAAGTCCTAAAGAGCAGCAGATATGTATGTTAAATCCATAGGAAATATATTGCCTTATTTCTTCTCATTGAACAGAACTAACTATGCACGTTGGCTATCCGTGCATTATAGAGATATGTTCATTTTAAAAGAAAAACATCTAAATATTATTAAAAAATTCTGTAGGGGAGGATTTATTATTCAAAAATCGTCAAATAGATTTTCATCCATTCTAAATAGATCAGGATCATGAGCAACAAAACGCAGTAATTAAGAAAGCTTCTAGAGCAATTGGATTAACAGAAAATCCCAGTGCTTTAAAAAGATGGCTTATTTCAGGTCCTGATGTAGCTCATTTGATTGGCGACTATAAAGATTATGCAGATTTCCATCAAAATATTCATAAGATTCACGAAGAGTTGCCAGTTTTGCAAGAAAAGTTTATTTCTGCAGTTACATAGTGAACACATTTAAAGTATATGGTAATCCATTCCAAGAAATATCAACTGAAGTTTTTGCTCTAAATAGCCAAATTTTTGTCAATGAAGAACGTTTAAAGATGTTATTCGAGAAGGGTACTCAATAATGTAAAGCATTTCATCAGGAAAAGTTAATGTCATAACGGAAACGGACGTTTTGAAAAAATAATTAAATTTGAAAATCATCCATATCCACCCTCACTGGTTCAACTTGGACAATTGTATCACGGCACAAAATACATTAATGTGAAAAGTAAACCCATAAATATTGATGCCGAATTAATTGATGGGGCCGCTTTGGTGCACATACCATACTTCACAACCTAAAACTTGCTCTTCTTTTGAAGATTACATAATTATCTCGCATTGGAAGCCGTATATTTTTAAAAATTTGGAAACTGTTAATTGAGTTGAAACAATTTGGGATATTTATATCGAAAAAAGCTTGACAGAAAGTACCAGGGAAAAGAGAGGTAAAGGAAATA
The DNA here is from genome assembly GCA_963170105.1 of Cantharis lateralis. Taxonomy (NCBI): domain Eukaryota; kingdom Metazoa; phylum Arthropoda; class Insecta; order Coleoptera; family Cantharidae; genus Cantharis; species Cantharis lateralis. Next base: position 55,288,752 of record OY720624.1, on the reverse strand, counting down.
GGTAAGACTAACTACCACAATTCCAAAAAATAGGTAAAATTTTTTAAGAGTTGGAGAAAATAAAACGGAATTGTTCAGTTAAATTTCTAATTATTTTAAGGACATTGCATTGCCTGAAAATATGATGGTAGTGCTCAATAACTCTCAGGAAACCTTCTATAATAGCGGCTCTCCAGATCTGATTAAAATTACTTGCATGTGCAACCAAGAATAAGCTGATTCTTGAATATTTGTTCATTCTCTAAACTGCTTAAACAGTAATTTAACAAAAATACTAATAAAAACAGTTTACATAGATGTCATTATTCTTACCATTGTTTATCAATATCTGCATCAAGAACAGGATGTTTGCATCGAGTTTAGTACCGGAAAAACTTAAGATACATACAACTCTTGGGTGGAAATAGGTGACAATAGGTCTTCCTATGTTCCACACTTTTACTGGGTGCGATGTAACATCTGAATTTTTTGATAATGGAAAAAGAATGTGTTGCGATACATGGGAAGCTTTTCCAGAAATCACAAATAAGTAATTTTTAATTTTCTACATTAGTAAAATTTTAATTTATTTCTTTATTGTGGAGTAATATTTTTGGTAGTAAGAGAAAAAATACAACTTTTTACGAATTAAGAAATATATACTGTCGTGGAACAAAATTTGAAATACGTTGTTTTTTTTAATTTAAATTTTGAAATTTTTTGGGAAATGGCGGACGTTACGGACGTGCATTGGCAGTGGGTCCGTAAAATTTCATAAAAATTGATATTTAAGAAAAATAAAGAATTATATTACGAAACAAGTGATTTTGATTGTTTTGTTTGTGTTTGGAAAGAAAATTAATTGTTATACCGAGGCAGATGGATATATGTATCTGAAAGTTAACGTGTCTACGATTATTAAAGAATTTAAAATTAATAATAAAAATATTTTAAGAAGTGTAACCAAGTAATTCGCTAAATTCAATTGGAAAAATAATTTTTTGATAATTTAATATCACTTCAATACAGAATGTAACATTTTATTTTATTCCAAATTCCACAGGCAGCAAGTTTCTCTTTTTCTTAATTTTAAAGAAAAAAAATATTTTATGAAATGTTATTAAGTATATTAAATTTTTTACCAAACGCTAGTATATTCGACGCCGCTGTACGCATTATTTAAAGAGGAAGTATAATTATTTATATACCAATCGATAGAAAAAACAATAATCTTTAACTTTCTACTCTTGACAAATTTTGATTTATTGGGCCGTTCTGGAGTAATTTGCAAAAGTGTCTCAAAAAAAGGTTACCCTTTCCAATATTTTTTGATGTAGAAGGAAAACTTAAAATATTTTAGTATAAAAAAAATATTTATACTATGTAAGGCTTTATTCTCCTTCGATTGGCGCAAACCGCAGGTCTCTCCGTTTTACCGTTTTCGAGAAAAAAAATAAAATACACAACTGTGCTCGCTACCCCTTTGAGTAGGGGGTGGGGGAGCCTCCGCGGGTTTTCGAGGTGGGTCTGCCCCTAAATCTCTTTATTTTGACTTAATCTATGCGTGTTTAAAAGGATTTGCTTTTACTAAGAAGGGGAAGTATCAGCATCGAAATCCCTTAGCTATCGTAAATAGCACTGATATCGAGAAATTCTGAAATATTTCGATCTTTCTTTATTGCATTGAAATATTATATCTACCTTTGTCGGCGAGATGCTGCCCTTAATCTAAAATTTATGACATTTTCTCATAAAAGATTTTGTGTCATAAATTCTGCACCATTTGTGCCAAAATTCTATGCAAATCACGATCCCATGACAGGTG